>CM053765.1:43698786-43721793 GCA_028658305.1 Pachyuromys duprasi | reverse complement strand
AGGGACTGTTTCAGTCATGATCTTGATGGCTGACTCTTTGACCCTCCCCCATACAAGCCGGGGAGTGACAGACTGGCTAGATCCCAGGGGAGGACTTTGCAGCCAGCCCTGAGCAGACAGGATAAGCTGGGGTTGGATGGAAGGGAAGGAGATCCTCCCCTGTTGGTGGACTTGGAGGGGGCGGGGAAGAGGGAGATGAGGGATGGAGTGGGAGGGTAGGAGGGAATGGGGGAGGGGGCTATGCCTGGGATTCAAAGTACCTAACCTGTGATTGAGATAAAAATAAATAAATTTAAAAAAATAAACATAAAAAAGGAAGACATCCACTGTCATTCTATTGTCTGATTCATTTTTAAATCAAGTTAATTTTTTTCAATAGTATAAAAAGTTCAATATATACACATATATATCAACACACACACATATATATAATATATATATATATATATATGTTCAGAATATATGTCCTGCATATTAAACTTTTTTCAATTTTATTTTATATTAATCACAGGTTATGTACTTTGTATCCCAGCCGTAGTCCCCTCCAGCATTCCCTCCCTATCACCCCCATCCCTCATCTCTTCCCTACTCCTTTCCAAGTCCACTGATAGGGGAGGACCTCCTTCCCTTCCATCTAACTCTACCTTATCAGGTGTCTTCAGGAATGGCTGCAATGTCTTCTTCTGTGGCCTAGGAAGGCTGCTCCTCTCTTGGGGGTGGGGGGCAGGGAGGTCGAAGAGCCAGCCATTGAGTTCATGTTCCAGCTAGTCCCTGTTCCCCTTGCAGAGCTCCTGTCCTCTCCAGGTCATACTACCTCCCCCTTCTTTCATATGATTCCCTGTACTCTGCGAAAGGGTTGGTTATGTTTCTTAATCTTTGCTTTGATACCCTGCTAGGAAGAGTCTTTCTGAAGTCCTCTGTGGTAGGCTCTTGTCCTGCTACTTGTTTTCTCCTACATCCAATGTCCATCCCATTTGATTTTCTAAGTGAGGATTAATCATCTTACCCCTGGTCCACTTTCTTGTTTATCTTCTTTAGGTGTATAGATTTCAGTATGTTTAACCTATCTTATAGGTCTATATAAATGAGTATATACCATGTGTGTGTTTCTGCTTTTGGGATACCTCACTCAGGATGATCATTTCCAGGTCCCACAATTTCCCTGCAAATTTCATGCTTTCCTCCATTTTAATTGATGAGTAGTATTCCATTGTGTAAAAGTACCACAATTTCTGTATCCATTCCTCAACTAAGGGACACCTGGGTTGTTTCCAGGTCTGGCTATTACAAATAAAGCAGCTATGGAACATAGTTGAGCAAATGTCCTTGTTGTGTATTTGAACATCTTTTGGATATATGCCTAGGAGTTGTATAGCTGGATCTTGAGGAATCATCATTCTTAATTGTCTAAGAAAGCGCCAAATTGATTTCCAGAGTGGTTGTACAAGTTTACATTCCCACCAGCAATGGAGGAGGGTTCCTCTTTCTCCACAACCTCTCCAGCATGTGTTGTCACTTGAGTTTTTGATCTTAGCCATTCTGACAGGTGTAAGGTGAAATCTCAGGGTCATTTTGATTTGCATCTCCCTGATGGCTAAGGATGTTGAGCATTTCTTTAAGTGTTTTTCTGCCATTCTACAATCCTCTACAGAGAGTTCTTTGTTTAGCTTCATACCCCATTTTTTAATTGGATTACTTGATTTGTTGCTTTTTAACTTCTTGAGTTCTTTATATATACTGGATATTAGCCCTCTGTCAGATATAGGGTTGGTGAAGATCCTTTCCCAGTCTGTAGGCTGTCGTTTTGTTTTGATGACAGTGTCTTTTGCTTTACAGAAGCTTTTCAGTTTCATGAGATCCCATTTATTGATTGTTGTTCTTAGAGCCTGTGCTGTTGGTGTTCTGTTCAGGAAGTAGTCTCCTGTTATGTGTTTTAATGATTAAGGTATTCTGTATGGGTTTGTGTATATGCATTTGTGTTGTGTAATATTAGAGTAGATGAAATATAATCTGTCTTCTTCAATTATTATCATTCTCCATATTAAAATCTTACATGATCATTTTTACAACTTTTTGATGCACAATTGTTTTAGTTTTCTGTCCCTAACAAATATCACCTTGTAAAGAGAGAGCATCGTTCAGGCCCAATTAACTGGAGATTTCAGTTCAAAGGTAGTTGGGCCCAAAGTTTTAGACACATCTTAGGTGTAAGTGAGTGATAAGGAAAACTATCCTCTTCAAGTAGAGAAAGGCAAAGAAAATTGTTGCCATTCCTTCTCCCCAAAAGAAGAACATTGCAGAGGCCTGAAAAGACTTTATCAGACTCTACCTTCTCAAGGTCCTATAACTTCCTACTTTGGTGCAGGGCCCTTTACTGAGCACTTCAGGTTCAAGATACAGACACAGGACATTATTATACAAAGTCATCCTGCCAAACAGGAGCACATCAAAGTATCCTGCTCTTATGTCTCCATTAATCATTTCCCAACCCACTCCTACTCTCCACAGCCTCTAGCAATTTTACTATCAACTTGTGTGAAACCAACTCTTGGCAATTCCAAATATGAACTAGATTACATGATATATCTATTTGTGTGACAATTTCCGTTTAGTTGTAAGGTCTGTAGGTCCACCATCCTTTCACAAATGATAAATTTTCATTTCTTTTAATTGTTTGATAGCATTCCAGGTAATATGGGATATATTCCCTTGCTCCAGTCATCATTTAGCTGACAGGATATCAGTTAGTTTTCTCCCTTGGCTCCTGTGAATAGACCCGCAATGGACATAGGCCCACAGATGTCTCACCAACATACCAATTTCATTTTGTTAGACTTCATATTAGTATTAGGCTTGTGGAATTGTATGGAGTTCCACTTTAGTTTGTAAGGAAACTTTGTTGTGTGACATCTACCCCATTTATATCCTCTCTGCAGTTATTTTTCATTCCTTTTTGCGCTTTAAATTTTTTAATTAAATTTTTATTTTTTAAATTAATTTCAGTTTATTCACTTTGTGTTCCAACTATAGTCCCCTCCCTCATTCCCTCCCTATCCCACCCACTCTTCCTCATCTCCTCCCCTTCCCCTACCCAAGTCCACTGGTAGGGAAGGTCCTCCTCTCCTTCCATCTGACCCTAGCTTAAAAGGTCTCATCAGGACTGGCTGCATTGTCCTCCTCTGTGCCCTGCTAAGCCTGCCCTCCTTAGGGTGGGGTCAAAGAGCCCTCCACTGAGTTCATGAAAGCAATTTCCCAGTTGAATTTATGGAGAGGAACAGGAAAAAGAACTTAAATCCAGAAGGGTTTATTTTATCAAAAAGAAAGAAAGAGATTAAATGATTCTGAGAAACATTTTTTTTCACAGAATGGAAATTTGAAATTTAGTTATTAACAATTGAAAAATCAATGATTGTTGATAATCAATGAAAACGAACAAATACTTTGTGGTCCTCAGTTATCTTTTAAAACAGCTGCAATTCTATCCTTTGCAGGAAATTAGTTTATTTACCGCTGCTAAAAGAGGGCATGGAGAGCAACATAAAAGAGGAGTGATAGGATGAGAAGAGCGCTAACACAGCGTTTTGTGAAGCAAGGCACAGCAAAGACAATGCCTGATTGCCTTCACCTTAAGGACAAAAATATTGAATAGGAGAATGAATTATCTTAGCTGAAAGATTTTTTTTCTCTTTGTGGAGTATTCACATTTTAGGTCACCCTTTCATCTGAGGGTGCTGATTCATCAGCTAGGAGAAAAGATTAAGTTCCATGCCAGGTGTAGTGGCACACTCTTTGTGGATACTCAGTAAACATTAATCAAGGAAGCTGATGAGAACTTACCAACGCAGAAAAAAGCATTGTCTACACATTTATGGTACACAATGGAAGCCACAGCAACTCTGGCATTTAAAATGTGCGGTGAAATGTTTAATAAAATACATGATTTTCTTACTTTAGCAACTTTGTGGCATATGTTGTATTGAGGGTAATATTATACTTTAAACTTAATTTTGAAATGAAGAGCTGAAGTGCTAATAGTTGCCTAACCAAGTTGTTCAATAATTTTGACAACTTATACACAAAGAAAAACGTCATATTGACAACTTTAGGTATAAAGGGTATTATTAGATTTGAAATTTTAATTTATTGCAGTTTTATATTTTTAACTCATTAAGTGAATGTCATTTGGTTACTGTGAGCCAAACTATAAAATGACAATGCTCACCTACCAAAAGCTACTAAAGCTATCTCTGTTACTAAGCTGGTGACAGGGTCTATACAATCAGAGTCATAGACACACAGGTTCTGCCTAGGAGAGAAGGAAAAGCCACTCTCTCTCTCAAGCACTCTTTCTTACACCTTGCTTGATTCCATCCTACAAACTCACACCACCCCTTCCCCATTATATTTTGCTTAACAAAGAAGATTGTTTGGCTTGGTATCAAATAATTCTTCTATTAATTAAGCTAAAGGACAGGTGTGTGTGTTTTACCTCTGATTTTCTAGTTCTAACAGCATTGTGTCAGGATATGGGAAGAATGGTCCTGTTTTCGCATCTGTGTTGATGAACTGTATCATTCCTCTATCACGCCTGTTCTTGAGACAGATTACATAGCTGCAAGGGCACATTCCCACTCACAACATAACCAACATTAAGTTCTTCTATTTACCATTTACCACATTTTCTCTTCTTGCTAGGTCATTTCAGTTCATGATGTTTTAATATTTACTTCTGCTTTCTATTAAAAGTTAAAAGCCATGGCAATAAGTATCTTGATTATTCTGAATGGAATCTAGAATTTTAGCTACACTACTTTGTGCAGAGTAAGAGCTGAAGACCTGTTTGTTACTTTCAAAAGCAAGCCAATGATTCTCATGTACCACAGTTACTAAGAAGAAAACTATAAATGCTTAGAAAAAAACATTGTGGTTAAAGACCTGCTATAAAGTTGCCACAAAAGAAATCTTGTGTGGATGTCATAATGCTGATGGAATTTTTAAAGTGAAGATACACACAGAGAAAAATACAGGAGAGGAAAATGAGCCTCAAATTAAAACTTAGATATATTGAGACAAGGATTATTTCTTGCTTTGAAAATTTTATTTTTTAAATTAATTTTTATTTTTTATATTAATCACAGGTTATTTATTTTGTAACACAACTGGAGCCCCCCTCCTTCATTCCTTCCCTCCTCCCCCCTTATCTCCTCTCCCCTCTTTCCAAGTCCACTGCTAGGGGACACCTTCCTCCCCTTCCATCTGTCTTTGGAAATTTTAGTAAGCTTGTGTTATGCAGTTTCTCTACACCTCTGTGCCTACAATAAATGACTGAAACATATTTTGTATACTAAATACATGTTTTGATTGAATAGGTACAGTTACATAAATAGGACTTTTTGTTCTTGGGGGTGGAACTTTTCCTGACTTTCCTGGCTCTATGGAACCATTTGTTCTAATTTGATAGTTCATTGTTTCATGAAACATACCCCATGAGCTAAGACCCTCCTTTTTTCCCACATATGTTTCTTGTTTTTCATAGCTTATGCTAGACATGCATTCCTTCTTTCTACTACTTCCAAGTTATGTTTTCAACTGATATTTTCCTCAGCTTTACTTATTCCCCATTTGTGGTACAAATCTCTCAGAGTTATCTCAAAACCACCATCATTTCAAATTTGGATTTGAACACCAAAACTTTCCTAGTTACTATTTTACGTGAGGATTTCTCTTGATTTCACAGCATATATGCTACCGATTGCTGCAATTTTCAATTAGATGGAGGTAGCACACTTTCCCCTAATCCTGTCCCATTTTCTCTGTGTTTAAATAGAAAATTTTTAATCTATTCATTGGTTTACTGACACTGAGTCTGTCATAATTATTCTGTGCTCTCTCTTCTAAATATGCCCTGTAACCCAGCAACTTACCCTCTATTATAGCCATTACTGTAGTTCATCCTAAAGTTACCTGATTTCTGAGTGATTCTATAGTGTTCAGGCAAGTCTCCCCACCTCATATAATAATTTTCTAAGTTATTTGCTGTGTTGATCCAGAAATGTATTGCTTACATTATTATTATTATTAGTAGTAGTAGTAGTAGTAGTAGTACAATTTATTTACGTTGCATCCCAGCTGTAACCCCCTCCCTCATCTCCTCCAGGTCCCACCCTCCATTTCTCTTCCTACTCTCCCTTCCTCTTCTCCCCCTATGTCCCTCCCCTTGTCCACTGAAAGGGGAGGTCCTCCTTCCCTACCATCTGAGCCTAGCATATCAGATCTCATCAGGACTGTCTGGATTTTCTTTCTCTGTGGTCTAGTAAAGCCACATTGCATGGGGGAGTTCATCACAGAGCAGGCAACCAGAGACTGCCTCTGATCCCCTTACTAGGAGATCCCCATGGAGACCGAGATGTCCATGGTATACATCTGAGCAGGGGGTACTAACATTTTTGATGCTCCCTTTTTATATTCTCAACCGAAATGCTATACTTATCATTGCTTATATATGACTTTAGCATTGTGGAAAATGGATACCTTGGTTATCAAAGATCTTTCTGTAAAAGGGCATCATACTTGGTTTCAGGAACAGCTTCATGAATGCAAAAAATTGTACTCGTTTTTTTTTCTTTTTTAATTTTTATTTTTTATATTAATACAGTTTATTCATTTTGTATCCCAGCTGTAGCCCCTTCCCTCCTCACCTCCCAATCTTACCATCCCTCCCTAATCTCCCCCTATGCCCCTCTCCAAGTCCATAGATAGGGGAGGTCCTCTTCCTCTTTCATCTGAATCTAGCTTATCAGATCTCATCTGAACTGGCTGTATTGTCTTCCTCTGTAGCCTATCAAGGCTGCTACCCATCCAGGGGAAATAGTCAAAGAGCTAGCCGCTGAATTCATGTCAGAGACAGTCCCTGTTCCCCTTACTGCAGTACTCACTTGGATACTAAGCTGCCATGGGCTACATCAGAGCAGGGGATTTAGGATATATCCAGGAATGGTCCTTGATTGGAGTGTCAGTCTCAGAAAAGACCCCTGGGCACAGATATTTTGGTTCTTCTGTCCTGTGGAGCTCCTGTCCTCCCAAATCCATCCTGTTTGCTAGAAGGAGGACCCTGGGTAAGATGATCAATCTTCACTCAGAAAGGCAAACAGGATGGACTTTGGAAGGAGAAAACAGGAAACAGGACAAGAGCCCTTCCACGGAGGGCCTCTGAAAGACTTCTTAATAGTTTTTGAATAAGGAGCTCCATATTTCCGTTTTAAACAGTGTCTTTCGAATTATAGAGCCAGCCTTGCCTTAAGATTTCAAATCTTGATGTACTTTATTATGTTTGCATAATTAGGCCCTTGTTCTCTGCCCATGTAGCTACTCATGTCAAGCTTTATAACACATACAATTATAGGGACATGTTTTATTGATCACATTTGCATATCTATCAAAATTCCAAGACACTAAGTGCTTAGGCTTTTCTTTTACAAATATTTTAAGTGGTATTTTACAGATCAGATCATCAATGTTAAAGGTATAGCATATGTCTTTGACTATGATCTTTTTTACTGTCAAAGGGATAGTGTTGTATATTCATACAAATTTCATATAGCCATTATTATGAAAAATCAGTTCTGTTGCTACATAAGCCTTGTATTAAAGGCTAAAATAAATGAAAACTTTTAAGATTAGTTCTCTGATCTTACAACGAGGGTAAAATAGTCCATATTTGCTCTATGAAAGTAAAATACAATGGGAAAATGACTATCATAAAAATGTGTAGAATGAGATGTATAAAGCACCTGTATAAATAAAACAACAGAATGGTACATGATTCTGGGAAAGTTATCAACAAGTTTCTGCAGATGTAGAAAAGTAATCAGGTTAGAAAGTTCACCAGCATTTCCATCCTAACTCAGGTTAAACAAAACAAAACAATTAGGTGTTTTTTTTTTCTCTCAAAATAAAAATCTATTAAAATAGAGGGGTGTTACCAGACAAAAAATAGGGATCCAGGGAATGGTGAAGGGGAGTAAATTAAGGTAAAATGAGGTGGTTATGATCAAAGTCCACAACTATTATGACAAAAAGTTTATTTTTTAATTTCTAGTTTATTTTTTCTTATATCTGCTCTTATGACATTATTCATACAGATGAAATAGAACTGATTCGGTGACATACTTACTAAGTTATCAGACACACTGAATCATGATACACAAAATATGACATTCTTAAATGAATATGTGACATCCAAGAAAAGTTAAAATGACATATTACAAAGAGCATACTACTCAGCAATTAAAACAAGGAAATCATGAAATTTGCAGTCAACTGGTGGGAACTAGAAAAGATCATCCTGAGTGAGATATCCCAGAAACAGAAAAACACATGTGATGTAGTCAATAATAAGTAGATATTAGGCATAGAATATAGGGTAATCATACTAAAATCTGTACACCTAAAGAAGCTAATCTAGAAGGAGGACCCTGAGTAAGATGATCAATCCTCACTCAGAAAGGCAAATGGACAGAGTAGAAGAAGGAGAAAACAGGAAACAGGACAGGAGCCTACCACAGAGGACCTCTGAAAGACTCTACCCAGTAGTGTGTCAAAGCAGATGCTGAGACTCATACCCAAACTTTGGGCAGAGTACAGGGAACCTTATGAAAGAAGGGGGAGATAGAAAGACCTGGAGGGAACAGGAGCTCTACAATAAGAGTAACAGAAACCAACAGATCTTGGCCCAGGGGTCTTTTCTGAGACTGATACTCCAACCAAGGAACATTCACAGATATAACCTAGAACCCCTGCTCAGATGTAGCCCATGGCAGCTAGTGGCTTCCCTAGTAGAGGAACAGGGGCTGTCTCTGACATGAACTCAGTGGCTGGCTCTTTGATCACCTTCCCCTGAGAGGGGAGCAGCCTTGACAGGCCAAAGAGGATGACAATGCAGCCAGTCCTGATAAGCTATGATCAGATGGAGGGGGAGGAGGACCTCCTCTATCAGTGGACTTGGAGAGGGACATGGAGGACAAGAGAGAGGGAAGGTGAGATTGGGAAGAGACTAGAGAGGGGGCTAAAACAGGGATACAAAGTGAATAAACTGTAATTAATATAAAAAATTGAAATTTAATTAAAAAAGAAAGACAAGATACAGGATGCTAAAAGGGTAATGAAAAATTCTATCATTTAGAGAGCAACCTTAAACCTTGGAAATAAACAACTCAATGAATTCAGGAAGTCCTTGAAACTTATCAGATTCGCTAGGCTCCTCCCTCCCCAAGAATTAATAGAAGGAGTAACTAGTAATAAGAGACACTCTCTGAGCAGCTAAGCACCTTGGAAGAAACAGAGACCAGCTGAGGCTCATGATAAATGCTTAAAGCCCACCAGGCCACCTGGAAAAGACACTCTCCAACCTGTTAAAGTGCATGGAGCTTTTAAAGTGAACCCCAGGTCTCCAGCTTTCATGAGCTGTCACCCATGGGTGATGAAGCTCTCTGATTTATTTCTGCTCCTGTAACTAACTCTTTTTTTCCCTATTACTATAATTAAACCCAATAAAACTCACCGGTTCACCAAGTTATACTTTAGTGCTTACCTTAGGTTTGTCTTTGTTTTTGTTCCTTATTTGGGGTAAGTAGCCATTTGTCATGTCTACCCAGGAATAATACCATACTACTGTAGTCCATTAATTTAACAAATGTATCCAAAGTAAATGCTAGTTACAGAAAAAAATATTAGATAAGAAGTATGGCAGATCTGTACTATTTGCTCAATTTTCTGCAAACCTTAGAAAACATTGTAGAATAAAATATCTTAATATAAAAACAATCTCAAATTTTATTAAAGTGAGTTCAGGATTTATTCTTTGTTAAACAAGTGCAAATATGACTTGACTTTCTTAAGACATTCTGATTTATATCTCTGCTAAAAGTATAGCTTTCGTGACCTATGGGCTACTTCAAGAAAGTAAACAGAAGGTGAAAGCTTATGTATATTAGCACCCTAGCAAAGTTAATGCTCAGTAATGGAACAAAAGCATCCATGAAATGATGCAGTTCAAAGTCCAAAAGTACCAGATCTTACAGTACTAGAGACAGCCTTCTTGCCAGACACAGAGGCAGCACGAGCACACATAAACTTGCTCTCTGTATCAGAATTACACTGCTATGTTGGAGAATGACAGGCAGAGCTTCTGAGCTGGGTGGCAGACATTAGAGAAACTGGGATGGATGAGGGCATGATATCATTCTTCCCTTGAGAAAATATTTGCTAGAGCAGAGCCATCAGTTGCCTTGGGAACCCTTCCCAGTGTGCAGGTGTTTCCGTTCTTCAGATACATAATCAGACCTGTCATTAACACCTTGAGTTCCCTGTATTTGAACACAGAAGAATGTTTTCCACTCCTGTAGAAAGTCTAAGTGCTTTCCTTTGCCATAATCCAAAATAAATGGAAATTGTTTCCAAGATCTCATTTAGGCTATTATGACAGTTTTCTCCCTTCTCTGACTATATTACTGCCTTAAAAATGGATGCAAATTAGCCTTGCAATGCCCCAGGCTATATTGACTTTTCCCCTCTTTTTCCCTATGTGTTCAATATTCCTTTGGCTAACTGTAAAAGCTCACTATTTTAATGAATATTTTCCTTAAAAGTTAGAAGTAAATAAGGACAACTCATCTCAAATCCCTGATTTTCCAAGCATGCTATAGTTATACAAATTAGTGTTGTAGCAGTTACTTTATTAATGTCTGATGGATTAATTCCCAGCACTCTTCAAGAACAGTAGTAATGTGTAACACTTCTTCATAATAAGCAATGTTGAAATTATTAAGTATGTATTAGGTATCGAATATATACAGACTGCAAGCTGCCTAATGAGGAAGTATAGGGATAAATATGACAGCTCTACATCCTTGAGAACAACAGTGACAGTTACAAAAAGCTTGCTGCCTCTACCCATTGTTCCCCATTTTAGAACTATTTTCAGTAAGCCCTATTTAAAAGGTAGGTATGTTGAAGTGACTTTCATGGGTGAATTTCCATCGGAGGTAGCATGTTTTTGAGTGGATGTGTGAAGAATGGTTTCATACTTGCTTGTGTCTGCTGTACCACCTGCCATGGAAGCCTATAAACAACGAAGTGGACAAAAGCTCAGCACACCTGATTAACTGAAGTTAGCTGGCTCTCCCAACTGCTTACCTAAACCTGTGTCACAAGTGAAAAAAAAAATATATATATGTGTGTGTGTGTGTGTGTGTATACACACACACATATATATATATATATATATACATATATATATACACACATATATATATATTATTTTGGTGTGAGGTTTGGGGTTGTTACTGTAATGTAACATAACTGTATTCTCATACATGAATGAAGATAACAACTGAGATTACAGGATAATGTGAAGTGAAAGAAGGTAAACAATGGTCTGGACAGAGATGTCACCAGCAAACATATGGCCAGCTTTCCCATTCCACAGAGAGCATTCAGAATTAATGACTCACTAAAAACCACCACTGGAATCTTCTCAAAGAATTTTGGGTTTTTTGGCTACATATTGAGAATAATGAACAGAACCAGTGAGTGAGTGAGGAATGTGACACAAGGTAAATGGTGAGCATTCACCATGAAGGATAATAGTCAACTGTTACTGAGAGAGACAATAGTCCTGAGAAGTCTTCCAGCTGTCCTCTCTATGCCTTTCTGACGCCTGTGTCCTATGCAGTGTTTAAGGATCCACAAGTCAGCTTTCGCCTCTAAAAACCTAGAAAGGATTGCTTTGGCATCTTCTGTAGTTTATATGTGATTTCAAAACTGGTCAGGAAGGTTAAGTCTATAAAAATATTTAGCCAGAAACATATTTAGTAATAGTTACTATTCACATAGAAGACTAGAATAATTTAAAAATATTACATTTGAATGTAATAGTTGCATGTATGTCTTTAAAATATTTTGTTTTTTATTTCTCTCTCTCTCTCTTTCTCGCACACACACACACACACACACACACACACACACACACACACATATGTTGGTGCCTGCACAGGCTAGAGGAGTGTGTCAAATTCCCTGGAACTGAAATTACAGGCAGATGTACTTGAATGTCTTGGTTCCAGGCACTTAATCAAGGTCCTCTTGTAAAGCAGCTTCACCACTGATGATTTCACAAGGCCCACAGGTAAGTTTTATGAGTGTGGACAGTGAGCACAAATTCTGCCAACTGAAATTTTGATTCCTATCAAAACATTATCAGGCAGAGGCTCTGTCTTGCTAACAGTTTTAATTCATGTATTCTAGTTCTTTTTTAATATTTCATTTTTAGTAATTTACTCACTTTGTATCCTGATTGTAATCCCCTCCTTTGTCTTCTCCCTGTTCCTCCCCTCTGGCTCCCTTAATTCTCAGAAAGGAGGAGAGCATCCTCCTCTACCATTTGACCCCAGCCTATCAAGTCTCATCAGGACTCCCTGCCCCTCTTCCTGCCAGAGGGAAGTGATCAAACAGCAGGCAACAGAGTCCACATCACAGACAGTCCCTGTTCTTCTTACTAGGGAACCTGCTTGGAGACTGAGCTGCCGTGGGCTAAATCTGAGCAAGGACCTAGGTCCTTTCCATGCATGGTACTTGTTTGGTGGTTCACTCTCTTCAGGTCTCCCTGTGCCCAGATTTGTTGGCTTTGTTGGTCTTCTTGTGGAGCTCCTGTTCCCTCTGGGTCCTTCTATCTCCCCACTCTTTTATAAAACTCTCTGTGGTCAGACCAAAGTTTAGCTGTGAGTTGCAGCATCTTTGATCTTCTGCTGGGTGGAATCTTTCCTGTTCCCTCTTCAGCTGCTTCCTGTGTTTATTCTGTTGGCCGTTCTTAATGAAAATTAATGATACTCCCTAGGGCCCTCCTTGCTATTTAGCTTCTTTAGGTCTGTGGATTTTAGTGTATATGGTTCTTAAGGAATGGCCACATTAAAATTCTCTAAAGTTATCTGCAAGTCCTTTCATTCCTTAAAACCCATTTTTTAAAATATTTAATGATATTAGTGCATCACTTTTTTCCTTGAGGTTGTTAGAAATAGCTTTGTAGAAAAAATTATTTACATGAAAATTTGCAAAATAATCAGTTTAAGAATCTTATATTAATCAAATATTGTTGACTAATTGATGATTTTATGGATAGTATGAAAATATTCCATAAATAATGAGGCTTTCAGAGTAGAAATCAGAACTTCTCAGACTTAGATCGTTAGACATCTTTGTGTTTTATTTTCACTCATTATGATATATATTCAGAATTTCTTCAGTGTCATTTTTAAGGAGTTCAACATTTCTATGTATGCACATACCCTGCAGATATTAGAAATAGAAATTCCAGAAAGAGAAAGAAAAAGTACCAGATTGTCTTGAAGCATAAACACAAGGAGTCAAGTTTTACCTTTGGCTGTGTTAATGCAAATCTGGTCTTATTCATGAATACATTATTTTTTATTCTTCTGCATCTGAGATTGTCTGTATCAGAAGCAGGATGTGAGCCCACTTATCCCGTGAATATGCACACTGCACATGTACCGGTGAGCTCATCTCTTTAGTCTTTCTCCTTGTACTACAAAATTTTAGTTGGTAGCTGCTTCTCCAAAAGTCTGTGAATTCCCTCCAGCTGTCAAATGGTGGTGACATTAAGTGGCTATCATTCCTACATAAACACAGCAGAGCTTGGATATCTGGTCCCTTCAGCCTTCTCCATGGTTAATAGATTCAACATAATGACATAATTTATCAGAAAGCTCAGCAAAACACTAGCCAATTCTATAAAGTGATATTTCTGCCATGGTAAATTATATGCTGTTTTAAATCCTCATTTTAACAAAAGAAGTAGGAAGTTATTAATTAGACAAACCAAAAATTCTGTATTTACCCTAGACTCCATTTTCTGTAAATTGTGTGATTGTTGAGATATTGTAGTTTTCAAAGAACATGTATTCTTTTGCATAATAATTTTTGCTGTTATAATATTAAAATATAGTTACTATAGATAACAACTAAACATGATACCAGTCAAGAAAACATCACATCTTTGGTTTTCTCTTTAAAAATAGAAATACATTAATATAAAAAAACCTGTTTTTTACGATCCTTTAGCTCATATTCTAATTTCCAACCTCTGCACATTTGAATATTGTGACACTCAAAACATCACATTTTCTTGGTACCTCTTTGTTTTTATAGATCTCTTAGGATAATTGTAGATGAACCTTCTGGAAACATGCTTATATGTATATATGCATATGTGTATATGTATAGCACATGCTGCATGTCCTATGAAAGACAATGGTTTTTAACCTGCCTTGCAGTGAAGATTAATTACACAAGTCACAGAGTACTATGTGTCAGTACCTCTAGATAGCTACCAGTTACATGGGCCAACTGCAATCTGTTTTAGATGAATCATTGTCTTTAATCATTTTCTCAGCTCTATCGGATAAACACCATTGTTATCGATCATTTGCACACAAGAAAGTAGCTCTTGAAAGATTAAATCATTACCTTTAATAGCATTTTTTTCTTTGAACAATATGCGCTAACAATGTAGTGCTTTCTTGAGTTTCAGGTTTACTTGAGTTGCAAAATTACATTTATTCCATTTCCAATAGATAATTAAAACCAAGCTCATAATCTCTTGGTCATGATAGCACATAAAACAGCCCATCATGATGTTGTTGCCAGAGACAACAATATTTCATTTGTTCATTATATGGTTATAACATTGAAATCAAAAGGAGAGATAGTGAATGAAAACTCACAACATTTCTTATGCTCATCTCATGATTGTGTTCGAATCATCAGACTATAGGCTTTAAAGAATCAGAGATAATAGGTCATCCCATTTCTTTACATAAAACACACATTCTTTTCAGATATAAATTAGTGCAATCACATCAAATATCATGCACTGTGTGCAGAGTTGGGTAATGATCTACATCAAATAATGAGTGCAGAGGGTACACTTCACTCCAAGAGCCTTCTGTTCCAGCTGCTTCTACTTATCTTAATTTTCCTAATTGGCTTACAATTAGGCTATGAATGAGATGCTAACATGGGAATTGAAGCTTTTCAACAAAAGGGTTTACTTCTTTTATTGTTTTGTGGTTCTTAATGTTCAGAGGCCTGTTTCATGCTACATGTTAATTAAAAAATATTATACCATAGTTGAGGCTACCTTATGCCATATAAAGAGCCTATTTTTTTCTGCCATATATTTAAGAATTTGGGTGTAAGAATTTCAGAATATTATTTAAAACCATTGTTTTAGTGATTTCTGGGTCTTATTTTGAGTTTCAGTAAAAGGTGTCAGCTGGCCAAGTTGGAGGTGAACTTGTGAAAGTGAGAGTTTTGTTGTTACTTAGAAAGCCTTTCTATTCACAGTATGATCCTCAGATCTAGAGCATTTGTAGTATCAGTGTGCTGGGCCTGTGCTGAGAGAGCAAAATTCAGGTCAGTGTTGTTCCATCCAAGTCAATTCCAGCAAGATACCCAATATATGCATTTTACTTTGAAAACTTATGCAAGAATTTAATTGTAACAGCACCAAAATTTTAAATGTCATTTCATCATGTACTTTGGTTATTGAAAATTTTTATACCACCTTGCTAACATACTACTAATACTAATACTAATAAGTTTAGACTTAAAAGATTTTAACATGTGTAAAAACCTTTAGGGTCAAAGTTGCATTGATAAAGATAAAGTGATAATACTTTTTTGACCTGTTCACAAAGAAAGCTCTCCCTCTGTGTGTGTGTGTGTTTGTGTACATATATATAGTTTGTTTGTTTGTTCACCTGCTTTGAGACATGGTCTCACTCACCTAGGTCAGGCTAGCACTGAGCAAGATGAGATCCTCCAGCACCAGCCTCTCAAGTACTGGTTTATAAGCCTGAGCCACCAAACTAGCTGCCTCCCTGGTTTTCTTACCCTCTGTGAGAAATGTACAACTATACATTTTAGAACTGAAACAGGAAGTATTTAAAATCCACACATATCTGACCACACATTTTTTGACAACCTTTCTAAAAATTAGAGCCACTTTAAGATGTATTTAAATTACTGTATTTTAGCAGTTTAAAAATATAATCAACAAACCTGTTTTCAAGGAGAACCCATTCCCCCCAGACACTAGCTTTGTTCCTTTCACTTGACGAGCATAAACCAACAGGAAAAAACATTTTCTTTGGGAAGAATTCCTGTTGGCTGATATTTGCTGCAAACTAAGAATTATTTGCATCAGTAAATAATCTAGTGCTAATATTATTTTTTTGCATATAATTATAAACACCAAGTGATATAACTACACGGATTCTTGTTTCACTAGTTCTCTTAATTTTTTACTTATGTAAATAAATTTTGCAAAAAAGAAAGCGAAAATTCAAAAATGTATTAAATATAATGAGTAGGTAGGAAGATAATGACTTTACAACATGATTTTTCCACTTCAATAATTTTAAGAATTACACACAAAGAAAAATCTTACCTATTATAATACCTTGCCTGCCTTTTCTCAGCTGCTATGGATGAACTTGGCTGGGAGTTATAACAGAAATATTTTAGTTTTGTGCTAACCTTAATTTTCCTGTGGCTTCTTCTTCCTGGAATTTTGTTTTTCCTCCCTGAACCAAAATCTGTAGCTTTTTCCTGATTTCAGATATATTACCAAGTATAATAATCTCAATGAATTATCTCATGCCGAGTAATGAAATCCTTACCTCCAAATCTTTCTACTTTAGAAATTGAAGATCACTTGATCTGGTGGACAATCTTTTTGATGTATTACTCAACTTGGTTTACTAAGAGTACTCATTAGACATTGTGAGTCTCCGTTCCTTAGAGAGTTAATATATAATTTTTTTTTCTCTATTGGCTTTTTGTCTCATTTTGGTGTCAGAGTGATATTGGCTTCATACCTAGAAATGTCACTCCTTTATGTGTTTTAAAGCAGAAAGACACATATGGCATATATTCACTTATAAGTGGATATTAGACATAAAATACAGGATAAACCTACTAAATTCTGTACACCTAAAGAAGCTAAGGAAGAAGGAGGTCCCTGAGTAAGATGATCAATCCTTACTCAGAGAGGCAAATGAGACAGACGTCGTAAGAGGGAGAAAACAGGAAACAGGACAGGAGTCTACCACAGAGGGCCTCTGAAAGACTCTACCCATACCCAGAAGTGTATCAAAGCAGATGCTGAGGCTCATAGCCAAACTTTGGCAGAGTTCAAGGAATCTTATAAAAGAAGGGGAACATAGTAAGACATAGAGAAAACAGGAGCTCCACAAGAAGAGCAACAGAACCGAGAAATCTGGGCCCATGGGTCTTTTCTGAGACTAATACTCCAACTAAGTACTGTTCATGGAGATGACCTAGAACCCCTGCACAGATGTAGCCCATAGCAGATCAGTATCAGAGAGGGTTCCCTAGTAAGGTGAACAGGGCCTGTCTCTGACATGAATTCAGTGGCTGGCACTTTGATCACCTCACCCTGAGAGGGGAGCAGCCTTGCCAGGCCACATAGCCAGTACTAATGAAACCTGATAGGCTAGGGTCAAATGGAAGGGGAGGAGGACCTCCCATATCAGTGGACTTAGAGAGGGGCATGGGAAGAGATGAGGGTGGGAGGAAGGGTTTGGGAGGAACTGAGGGAGGGAGCTACAGCTGGGATGCAAAGTTAATAACTCTAATTACTATACAAATTAAAAATGAATAAATTGAAGTTTATTAGTGTAAAATTTTCTCTGGAAGTTCTGATAGAGTTCTTTACTGTATCTGACTGTATCCATGTGGCCATGGAGTTGGGTGGAGTATTTGTAATGGCTGGTCTACATCATTGCTTGGGTAACATTTAAATTATTTGTGTCATTTTGATTTACCATAAGGAGGTCATACACATCTAGAAATCCATTCATTTTTTTCCAGTTTAGGGGGATAAAGATTTTAAAGTATATTTTTATGAATTTCTGAATTCCCTTAGTATCTCTTGTAATGTTTCCATTTTCATCTCTGATCTTATAAATGTTTCCTCTCTGTGTTTTGATAGATGTTGAATGAGAATGAGATTTATTTAAAGATGTGACCTTCTTAAGAATACCTTGCTCCAGGGCAGGCTCACCCTCAAGAGTATTTTAGCAGTGCAGACTGAGTTCTGTAGAAGACAATGGACAGAATAGAATAAAGTGAGTGGTGTGAATTTGGGAGCAGTTGGTGAGTGGCAGTAAATATTCTCAAAATACACTGTTTGAAACTCTCAAATAGTTGATAAAATAGTATTTAAAAATGTAGTACCAAAGGTAATAGAAAATGTGAATTCATCAGAGTCAATGAACATCATGCTCCTGAAAATACAGGTAACCATATCCTTAATAAAATTCTTTATTCTTTATAAACATTGTACTGTGGATTAGTTGAAACAAATTTGTATTCTTTCTTCTAAATCTACCCAACACTCAATAGTCATTACAGAGTAAAAATAATAATAGAAACTGGTAATGGAAAGAAATGGCAAGAAGTAAAACTGGTTAGTGGAGATCGCAAACTGGGCATCAGATTCCATGAAGAACGGGTGTTGTTGAAGAAACACATATTTGTTTTTGGTTTTCCCCATTATATGTGATTTTAAGGAAGGTGCCACGTACTGAATGAATGATCAGAAATCTGTCTATTCTCTAACAAAGTAACTTCAATTAAATTTGATAATTCACACCAGTAATTCCAACTTCTGTTCACATGTCAAAATGAGAAGTATGCCGTTCTGGACTGCAACCTGGTAGAGATGTAATTGGCTCCAAGAGGCAGTAGTGTTATACGGTAAGTATTTCCTTAAGTATTAGGGAGTCATCTGGATGGAACCCTGAAGCATAAATGAGAGAGCAAAAGAGAGCTTTCATATTACCGGCTACATTTTTTTCTAATCTTAGAGAAAAAAATATATTTTTCTTTTAATTTCTGTCCAAAGAATATTATGGATTCTCAGTGATTTCCCACCCCACCCTCCAAATTAGCATCAGTAAGCAGAACTCTATTCCTCTGAAGTAGAGATCAAGAACAACCAAGGCCCCTGATTTGTAATAGCTTCATGGCTTTATGTTGGGAGTACATGGTGGCATTTGGGAACATGCAAAAAAAAAAAAAAAAACAAAAAACAAAAACAAAAAACCAGGAACAAGATTTCAAAAGAGCTTTCCCCGTCCCCCCCCCCACCATGTGGCTTATAATTGCTTCAGAAATTATTGATTTACTATGCAACAATGTTTTATTTCGTTAATACCAATTTTGTCTGTCAATTGTTTTATGTACTCCAGACTACAAACCTTACATAAATTTAAATATTTTAGCTGAGATTTTTACTATTACTTTTACTCTCATAAGAATTACCCTTGTATTTTATAATCCTTATTCTATCCTATTATTAGTAACTCACTTTTGCAGTTAATAGGATTATTTCTTGTTACATGGATTATATAGGTGAACTAAGCCAACACAAATTTTATAGTGTGTATCAGTGACTCTGCATAGACCTAATCACAACTATTGGTTTCTTAGATCATTGTGTGATGTATATTATTATATTTCTAAATATCATATAACAGAAAGTGGTGGTAACAGTCATGTGTGAGATCTCAAAATAATATTACTGCTCTCGGTATAGGCAAGTAAAAGAGCTCATGATCTCTCTGGAAATATTCATCATATCTTACAGCATATATGGTCAATGCCTATAAACTCAGTTCTGGCTTTGGGAACAATGCAATATGCTAATTTTTTGTAGAGTGCTCTTTAATTTGAAACCTCCACACGGTTTTCTACATTGTTTGGAGTTGTGGTTCCAGTTCAGGCTTCATTCACACTAAATAGCCTTACTTGCGATGCACCACCAGTAGAGGGAACAAATATTAAAACCCATTACATATTTATTCAACAATGTTGAAAACAAGAAGCCACATACATGCTTATCTATTTTCTTTATAGCCTCAGAACAAAGACTGTTCCGTGCATTTGAGAAACGAAACTGGCCCACACCGAGAAGAGAGAGACCTGTCTTTTATGCTGTGTCTTTATGTCAGTACACAATAGCACAGGCGTGCTTTCAGTTGCTGGAGCCTGTCCTTTCTCAGATAAGGTTGATGAGCCAGTTTAAATAATATATTATTATTTTAACGTTCCCCTATCTTGCACTAACCTGAACTAAAGTACATTTGAAACATAGAACACTGGAATAACAATAAAGTATTTGCTCCTTTTCTAGGGTTGCTGAAAATATGAGTGATTTTTGAGAACGCCATATTTCAGATTATTCATTACAGATGGCTGTTATTGCTTATTCATATGCCTTTATGGAAAAACACGTTTTGCCATGTGCATCTTGTCCTTGAGATTATATACAACTTCTACTCATAAGAACTTTATTCATGTGACTTTGCTTAAGCTTCAGAGTATGCAATACTTGATACTCTAAACAAAGTTGCCTATTGCATGGGACTTTAGTCCCCCTCATTTATTGGCTCCATTTTTATGGATTCTACTGCCTGTAGCATAATAAACAGGCCTTTCTCCTAGAGTATATAAAGTGAAAAGTGACCTGATGCAAAGACTCATTCTGTCCAGCTATGGCGAAAATGGGATAAAATTTTTGGAAGTATAGTGCCTTGGAGTCACCTGCACTCATATGAGCAACCTCAGATCCATTCTCTGTAAGCCCAATAAATGAATGGTTCCCAAAATTGAACATTTTTGGAATTATACTTTGCTGTGTTGTTGCTATTACATAGGAGGGTTGGTGTCTGCTTACATCTTTTCAGGGAAAATTTTTCTTGCCACTTTCCTATAGAAGCCACACTTGTCTTTCTAAAGCACATGTTAGCATTTGAAAGTGACAATATTATTTTAAAACAAAACTATAAGTAAAGGAGGAGACAGGAGCCCAATAAAGAGATCAACAAAACTGAACGATCTGAGCCCAGGGGTTCCTGCAGAAACTGATACACCAATGCATGCATGGAAAGGACCTAGCGCCCCCACCCCTGCTTAGATGTGGTCAATTTACAGCTCATCCTCCATGTGTATCTCTGAGGTAAGGGAGAAGGGACTGCCTCTATCATGAACTGAGTTGACTGATCTCTGATCACTTGCCCCTAATGATGTAGCCTTGGCAGTCCACTGAGGAAGAGGATCCAAGCAGTCCTGATGAGTCTTAACAAGCTATGGGAAAATAACAAGAGTACAGAACTCCCCTTTTCAGGGGATGAGGGGAAGAGGAACAGAGGGGTGGATCTGGGGGAGTTGAGGGAGAGGGATTCAATTGGGATATATAATTAATAAATTGTGAAGGAAAAAATTTAAAAAAACTATTCTACTTTAAATTAATAATTCCAAAAACACTTAAGCACCAAGCAATTAATCTGTGAAAGACAGTTGTTAATATGCTGTAAAGGCTTTACATGGCCATATCATTCAATGACATATTTGATAAATTTAAGTGGTGCTTGCTAATAAGAAGCAATCAGATATGCTTTCTGTGCCATGATCCATGTACAAGCACCTTATAGTAATTATGATTTTTAGATTCCCAATGTAGGCAGAAAACTGTAACAACGTTGAAAACTAAAAACTAAGAACAAATTACTATTGGTGACTTTTGTTCATAAATCAGAAGGCTAATAGAGAAATGCAAGTTTTCAAGTCACATACCAACCCTGGCAAATTTTAGTACATAAAAGTAAAAACGACCAAACAGACAGGACTCTAGTATTTTTTATTATAGCTACAGATGAAGTAAAGCTAAAACCTAAAACTCGAAGGGCATAAGTCATGGCGTACACGTCTGAGGTCACTAATCTCCAGACAAATGAAGAGTGCATGTATTTTAATGGGGTATTTAATATATTGTGAAATTTTAGCTGAGTCTGTGTGGATTTGATGACTTCCAGACTCCTACTTGATTCATGAGTGGTGAGCCTACCAATATACCACACTTCACTGTTTGACACGCTTATAACTGTAAAATATAGTTCTATCAGACATAATATAAAGAGCCTTCAAAACAGTAGGTTAACCAGAGTTCTGCACTGTTTGGGATTCTTTTCCACTCTGTGTAAAAGCAATTTCATTTTTAAAGTAAATCTTTCATTAGGTAACTTTTCTCATCTCTATGGCTTTGTGTAGTTTTGCTCACTGCAAAATATGCTCACTTTTCCTTGAGTTTGTCTGATGCCAGTGAATTTGTAGTGACATAAATACACTAAAGGGAGTGGTTGTTTCATAGTTTAAAAAATGCTAGCATCAACACTTCTTATAGGAGGAGGACTGGAAAAAAAAGATGTGCTTTTATTTTACATGTAAGTCTTTTTTTCTGTATATAAACAAATGCACTGAAAAGAATAATCAGCCTCTGTGCTTTAACAGTGCTACTTAGTTTAACAGAAACACATGATAACAATTAACAAAGAAGAGTTGAGCAATATATATGAATTCACTAGGTGTCTGAAAGGAAATAAAAAGGAATGAGCTTCTAATATACCTTTGAAATGTCCACAACAGCTTAAGTTTATTGGAATTCTTTTGATAAACAAAAATCATATTAAAGATTCCAATATTTGTAAATTAGATCATGCCTGTAACCAATAATAAAAAAACTCATGATATAGTTTGTGCTTCATTTATTATAATGACATTATTGCAAAATACCTCTTAATAAATCATAAAATAACCAAAGTTTAAAGATGTATGAAGTAGTAATGAATATATAGCTCACTAGTAGAACGTTAACCTAGCATTATGACAGATGGAGGTCCAAATCCCATTATCAAACAATCATCCTAAGTGAGGTATCTCAAAAGCAGAAATAAACATATGGTATATACTCACTTATATAGACCTATAGGATAGGAAGGTCATGCTGAAATATACACACCTAGGGAAGATATACAAGAAGGAGGATCCAGGTTGGTAGGATCAATGCTC
>CM053765.1:43680725-43698686 GCA_028658305.1 Pachyuromys duprasi | reverse complement strand
TGTGGCCCATGATAGCTCAGTGTCAAACTGAAGACCTTAGTAAGGGAAACAGGGACTGTTTCAGTCTTGAACTTGATGGCTGACTCTTTGACCCTCCCCCATACATGCCAGGGAGTAACAACCTGGCTAGATCCCAGGGGAGGACATTGCAGCCAGCCCTGAGGAGACAAGATAAGCTGGGGTTGGATGGAAGGGGAGGAGGTCCTCCCTGTTGGTAGACTTGGAGGGGGCAGGGAGGAGATGGGGGAGGGTTGGGGAGGGTGGGAGGGAATGAGGAAGGGGGCTACGCATGGGATGCAAAAAACCTAACCTGTGATTGATATAAAAATAAATAAATTAATATATATATATATAAATTATTTAATCAGTTAAGTGACTAAAATGAAGAAATATTACTATACAATTTAGGGTCTGTAGAAATAGCTCAGCAGTTTAGATCACTTTCCCTTCCCTAGAGGACCCAAGTTGCATTCCCAATTCCCACAACTGTTGGTGCACTTCCGAGGACCTGGTTAACTCTCTAGCTCCGTCTGATAGCCACACACATGTGCACATACATACATGCAAGCAGACAGGAATGCTTGGAAGTATTTAGTGGGTGTCTTATGAGGAATCATTTCTCTTGCCTTCCCACCTTCTAGAAGCTCCCTCAGCACCTCCCATAAATTTCCTTTTTCATTCTCAAAGCCAGTGAAGGCTAGTTGGACCTTTCTTGTGATGCTATCTTTCATGTTCTTACATGTCTGCACTTTTCTTTTTATTTCATATTTTGATTCATGGTATTACATTATGTCCACCAGCTAGTCCAGAACAATCTTTTCTAATTCAAGGTTAACTTATTAACAACATCAATTCCATATGTCGCTTGTCCCACTTGCCCTGTGATGTATCTTCTATTGTGAGGTTTAGGATACATGGTAGATCTCGAAGTAGAGAATATTCTGCCTGCCACATTCATTATGTATTTATGTTATATGACTTGTACCTATACATGTGCCTTATGGTTTATGCATGTATCAAATATCTCAATCAAAGTGTAATGGGAAATCATATAGTGCCCATAATCTCACACTTAAGAGCAGAGAGACTGGAAGGTTTGTGTAGCAGCCAAACTACTAATAATATCAGTAAGAAATCCTGCTTTAATAAGAGAGGTGGATGACTATTGGGGAAAGACAGCAGCTGTCTGTTTCTGGGTTTTGTAAATGCACACACATTAACAGGATGAATTCTAATCACCAATGGAGGGATTCTTTTTTTTAATTTATTTATTTTTATCTCAATCACAGGTTAGGTACTTTGAATCTCAGGCGTAGCCCCCTCCCTCAGTCCCTCCTACCCTCCCACTCCCTCCCTCATCTCCCTCCTCCCCGCCCCCTTCAAGTCCACCTCTTATTAGAAGTCACCGCTTGCCCAGAAACAGCAGCAAGGTGTTGTGGCAGCTGAGGTGGGGGAAGCCCAGCAAGATGGGAAAATGATGGTTGGGAGGAAGATCAGCTGGTTACTGTGACTTCAGCCAGGAGTGGTGGACCTTTTTAGACTTAAAAACTACACTGGTATCATTGTAACTCGAATACTTCACTTGCCTCTCCAAATTAAAGTTTTTAAATCTTCCAAAATAAACTAGTGAGTCCTTATAAACTGATTTCATTATTATGACAATTTCTGTCGTTATTCTGGGACATTAGCTACTTTTTTTTTGTTCTATTTGTTCTGTTTTAACTTCCCTCCTAAAGAAGAATTACATATAAATATAATTTAAGCAAACACATATTCTTTTTTTTCCTCCAAATGTTGGATTTATGCTTTTAATGGCATAATTTGTATCTAGCATTTGAAAGCAGAGAAACTGTCCTTCCATATTTATACAAATAGAAAGTCAAGCACATTCTTTTCTCTTTATTTCTGTTTTCATAAGATCGTATAAATTAGATAATCCAACCTAAAAAGGAAAGAAAAATTTATAGAGAAGTAAATTATTAGGGGAAATAGTAACTCTGAATGCTAATCATAACAATATAGATAATGGTGGTATAGCATCAGTAGAAAAAGAAAAGCAGCTGAACCACAGATGCTGCTGAGGGTTATGATCTGATATGTGAAAACACCTACCAAGTGTTTCTCAATTTAGGAATAAATCTCACTTTCTAAGGACTCTTCACACCACACTTTTCCTTTAAAACATTTTATTTATTATTATCAGTGTGTACATGTATGTATGAAGCATATATATGTGGGGGCAAGCACTCATTTGCCACTATGTGTATACAGGCCAGATGATAATTTACAAAACGTGGTTAGTTCTTCCATTCCTCTTGGGGTCTGGGAATCAAGCTCAGTTGCCATGCATTCAGGGAAAGCAGTTTTGCCTGCACAGTCATCTCACCAACCCACAAGCTGCTTTGCTAATCACACCCTTTTCCCTGTGGAGTTTTTATACATCACAATTATTGTGTATCTGGTTATGTAGGGTGGTATTTTGACAGGTCACAGAAACTTGTCATTTCTATTATATCTCTTCCTAAGAAAACAATTTGCACACCATTGGGAATAACATCACCTACACCAAGACTCTGTAACATGGTGTGACTCCAGTGGATGGAAACACGACAGACAGCTTTTGCTCAAAACTCCTTATTTTGCTAACAAGGACCCTGGGAAGCAGAGAAAGAACATTGATTTGCCTGAAAGAATTTATACTTAACAGGCTTTGTAGGAAAAAAAATAAAAGAAATACAAGGCCTTGAATTTGGTTGATTTGTTCTTGTGCACAACTACTGCTGATTAAAACAAGAAGCATGCTGGGAATGCGAAAAGCCCTCTACTGTCTGGCCGATGAGTGAATGATGTTGCTGTCAGAACACTCTAGCTTCTACTGTGTACTCTGATTTGCACAAAATGTAACATTATGTGTTGTTTTATAAAATAACTAATTAGTTTATGATAATATATAATAATAATTCCTTGGGAAGAATCAGTCATAGAGACCTAACAAATGCATCAGAAGCTGAGACTTTCGTAAAGGTCAGCCCCTTGTACAGACTTGGTATTTTCACAGTCAGAGCTCGTTGAACAAAGTGAAGAGTTCAAAGCTTTCAGAGTCTGGCATTTTGAAGGGTAAAAGACATCTTTATGAAATAGGATCAAATTCTCTCCGTGTACAGTCATCTATTAAATATTATCTAGAAAAGGAGTAGTGACTATTTTGGAGTATTTCTCCCATTTATGAAAAGCAATACTTATCTTGGTGTAATAAAAGCAATGAAAGAAAGAGTCACAACCAGAAAAGAAAGCTGTTACATGAAGTCAGCGCTCTCGTAATCCTAATCTAAGTGATCAAAATTAGCACATTACTGAAACTAGAGCAAAACTTAATATATTATAGTTATATTCCAGTGTTTAAAGAGAAATATCACCCATTTTCCTTGTTCACAGTGAGAGATGACTTCTGGAAGACTAAACTGCAGACATATCTCTTTTGGTGCATGAAAATATTGACAAAAAGCAAAGCGTTCTCCACTTCTTCACTTTGCAAACAAGTTGGGGACTGAACCCAGGGCCTTGCTCACACAAAGTAAATACTCTGATCACTAAGGCCATACACTCTATTTTAAATCCTTCCTTTAATTATAGAAGCATGTCT
The DNA here is from genome assembly GCA_028658305.1 of Pachyuromys duprasi. NCBI lineage: Eukaryota > Metazoa > Chordata > Mammalia > Rodentia > Muridae > Pachyuromys > Pachyuromys duprasi. The sequence continues at coordinate 43,695,043 of CM053765.1, read as the reverse complement.
TATAAGTTGTACAAATAATGCAGGCCTAAAAGGGGAAATTATGCTAATTCTAAAAGATGTTGTCAGATGTATTACTCTGTATTCCATTGCCAAATAACACATAGCATAGACCAGGTACATTTTAAAGAGAAGAGGTGCACTCTGATTCACAGCCATGAAAGGTGCATAATCAACTGAAGCCTTCATTTGGTAACAGTCTCCTGGCTGAGAGAATTGCAGGATGGTGAGAGAAAATGGTCAGAAGTGTGTGTGCACGTGCTCACAGGAGCACACACACACATGTGTGTGTGTGTGTGTGTGTGTGTGTGTGTGTGTGTTCAGGTCTCTCTGCTGTTTCTTAAAAAGCCAACAATGTTTAACTGACTGTTCAGGTCTACCTTAAGGACTTAATTTAATGCTAATCACCCCTCCCCAAGCCCCACAGCCAAGCCCCACAGCCAAGCCCCACAGCCAAGCCCCACAGCTTGGATTAAGTTTCCATCCTCTTAATACTGCATAAGGGAGACTAAGCTTAGCACAGGAGCACCCACCAGTGGGTCACACTAACCTGTGACAACAGAGAATCTCAAAGTAAATATTCAAAGTTTGAAGGAAATTTTATGATTGGGTTGTTCTCTCTGGTCCTTGGGCCAAAACACTGAAAGATTTGTTCTCTATGGAAATGTATCTCAAACCTCACCATCTTAAGTCTACCAGTGGGTAAAATTAGTCACCTTTCTTCAATTCCACCCATACCAACTTCCTAGGAGTTTCCTGCTGCTTTTTGTTTCTGATTTAATTCATGTCCGTCCTCCTTTGTTTAGTCTTGATCTCAAGGTAATCCTGATTTTCACAGATTTTCTGATTCCTAGCTCCTATCTCAGGGTAGTTTCCCCCTACATTTCAATAATTGCAGCTGTCAGTCTAGATTTCACATAATATGTTATTCCTGGGTATCACTGTGAAACATCCTTCCTCCAAGACCAGTCTCTGTATTTCTTGAGCTGACATCATTGGTTACAGTGTTCTAGCTAAGACTGCTTTGTAGATATCAGACAATTATGAGCAGGTAAAACAGCACAGCAGGCAAGAGCACTGAATGCATAGACCTGGCAAGGTAAGCTCTATCTCTGGAAACCAAGGTTAAAGGAGGCGTCTGGTTCCCAGGAAGTTGTCCTCTGACCCCATAAGAAGGTGACATTCTTTCTCTCTATCTCCCTCTCTCTCTCTCATACCTTCTCTCTTCTCCTCTCTCCTTTCTCTTCTTTCCTCTCCTCTTTTCTCCCTCTTTTCTTCTTTGCCTCTTTCTCATATACACTCACACATAATAATAAAAATATAGACAGTTATTCCTTCATTTATTATTTTATTCCAAATACTTTATTGTATAGTTAATAGCAGGAGTATACCAGACATAAAGATAATTGTGGGCTGAGTGAGAAGTTCTTCCTATGTCTCAAATTATGAATAAAGGGTCATGAAATAATTCACAGAAATAGTATGGCAGTAAGTTTTGATAAATTTTACAAACAAGTTTACAGAGCATCCATGATACATAACTACATTTTTCTACTCAGGAGAAACTTCCTAAAATAAGTGAAATTAGTCTAGAACACAATGAGATTGAAGTACACTTTGTAAAGCATAATTAAGACAATACAGTAAAGGGGAAATGCAATGCATAGTAAAAGCACATGAAAAGTATCCAAAGATAGGAGGCAACTAGCTAGTGACAGGAAGAAAAACAGAAGTAGTATGAAATGAGAAAGACGAAGAAAAGGGCACATGCTCTATGAAGTGCTACACACCTTTCTTTTTAGAACTTGGGAAGCAGAGGCAGGCAGATCTCTCTTAGTTTGGAGCCACCATGGTCTACGTAGAGAATCCAGGTCAGTGAGTTCTACATAGTGAGATCCTTTCTCAAAAACAAACAAATGTCAATTTTGTGAGATTTTAGAAGCCAGATTATGAGACACAATACATTGCATTGCCACAGTAAATGTTGAGATACTTGGAAAGACAATAACATCATCAAGTAAAGAGATAAGTGCTCATGTTAACTTATTTTTCAAAAAAGGAGTTTGGGAAATAAAGTCTATGAAACAAAAGAGACTACTAAATTTTAAGTTAAATTAAAAGACAAATGGGATGGGGACTGTGTCTGACATGAACTGATTGGCCTACTCTTTGATCACCTCCCCCTGAAGGGGAAACAGCCTGACCAGGCCACAGAGGAAGACAATGCAGCCACTCCTAATGAGACCTAATAGACTAGGATCAGAAGGAAGGAGAGGAAGACCTCCCCTATCAGTGGACTTGGGGAGGGGTATGGGGGGAGAAGGGGGAGGAAAATGGGATTGTGAGGGGAAAAAGGAGAGAGCTACAGGGGAGATACAAAGTGAATTAAGTGTAATTAATAAAAATAAAGTTAAAAATAGAAAAAAAAGACAAATTTAGTCCTATAATACAGGCTAGGCATACTAAACACATAGACCTCAAGAATATAACTGTGATAGGTATGTTAGGATTCTCGTTGGCCAACTAGTTAAGGGAGTGGGGGTATTTCTGACATGGACTATGTTGCCTGTTTTTTGATCACTTCCTCCTGATTGAACTTCCCTACCAGGCCACAGGAGAGGAAGACAAACTCAATCCTCATGTGAATAGATGAACTGGGGTGTTTGGGTAGAGGGGAATCCCCTATTCTGAGGAATAGAGAAGAAGGGATGTAGGAGGGAAGATAGGACTCAGAGGAGAAAAGGGAGGAACCTATGACCAACATGTAAGTTGAATTAATAAAAACAAAGTGAAAAAAACCCACTAGAGTGATGACATTTTGTCCTCTGAGTTATAAGTGAAATAAGTAAAGCAGAGGAACTCCAAATACTTATCAACGGATAGTGAATAAACCCAGTATGATTATATGTAAATGTACTATTCAGCCTTCACAAGCAACAAAATGATGCCATGCATTAAACCCACATTACATGTTGCTAGATGGAATAAGTGTGACAGAGAAATACATGAGTCTATGGAGCTGAGCTACAGAAAGATGCTGAAGTTGTAGAAAATGCAATCAATATGGTAGCTACCATAGGCTGTCAGAAAGAAATGAGGGGGTGGTTTGTTGTGCATGTTTGTGTGTGTGTGTGTGTGTTTGTGTGTGTGTGTGTGTGTGTGTGTGTGTGTGTGTGTGTGTGAATGTAGTTACACAGAACAGCTGTGGATAAGGTTCCAAAATTTAGATTGGCTGAACATTACTAAATTGTATACTAAATCTGATTAACATGGTAAGGTTTATGCCATATGTTTTGCCACATTTAAAAAATAATGAGGAGCTATTGTCACAGTTTAAAAGAGAAAAATAGTAGTTTAGACTTAGGTCATGACAGTGGAGATGAAGAAAAAAAAGTAAATGACAGAGATGAGATAAGAAAGTAAAATTAGGATTGACCATTTGGTCTCAGATAACCAATTGTACTCTTCCATGGAAAAGATTATTTCTCTGGTGCTCAGCATACCTTAGTTGTTTGTAGTTCTTTGTGCAGTGTTCAGGATTTGGTCTGTCCATTCTGGCATGCCCATTGTCTTTGTTCAATTTATGATTAGGCAATTAATTTGCTGAGTCTTTGTGGTTATAGCTTTGAATATTACTGGGAAAAAGAATCTCACATTATATTGAGAAGTTTGTTTTAAGGAACATATATTTATACATACAAACACACATACACAACAACAAAATGAGTTGATAAAAAAAGAGGCCAGAAATGTGTAAGTGAGAAAGGAGGATAACATAAGAAGATTTGGAAAGAAGAAAAGGAAGAAGAAAACAATGTAATTATAATCTCAAAAAAATGAAAGGTAATTAAAAAATGCTTTCAGATACATAGCAGAATTTACTTACATAAATATACTGCATATAATGTTTTATATTTATTCAAATAAAATCATAGAAGAGAGAAAAAATAAGAGTTAAGCATGATTATGCATATACTGTACTCAATAAGGCAGCTGAAGTATTTCAGGGTCTTTTAATTATAGATGCTGAAGAAGGAAGTCTAAAAGAGAAAGAAAAGTAAACCTAAATATTTAGGAATATTTTAGACAAGTTAAGCAAAATGAGTCAACAACAAAGTCTGGAATGTATGCACTCTAAATCAATTAGTCAATAAAATGCATTTTATCAGATCCTGTCTTCTCTCTTAATCCTAGCTAAATAAAAATAATAAATACAGAAGATAAATAAAATAAGCTACTCTTTCACTTAATGATTATTGCAGATGGAGAATTTCAATGCAATTTGAATTAGTTATTTATTGTGATTTACACAGACACAGTATCACATAAATGAGAATGGAGTTTCTATATAAGTAGCTGCCTCAGCTTCACAATCATGTAAAAATATACCAGTGTGTTAATTCTATTCTCTGGATTGTTACATTATTGTGAGTTGAGCAAAGCCAGGGAATGCATGCCTGCAATGAAAGTTTACTGAGAAACAGGAAGAACATACGTTTGGGGGGGGGAAGAGATTACAAACTCCAGTGATAGGATCTTTAAATCTCACAAAAGAGCAAAGTCTATTTACAGTGACAAGTAAAGAGCTTGATGCTAGATGGAATAAGTGTGACAGAGAATACAGGAGAAATACATATGCTTATGTATTTCTCTGTATTGTTAAGTAAAAATAATTATTAAATCTTCATTCTTCTAAGAACAACTGAGAAAAAATCTGAATTTTATTTTTCTTTCTATCAGCACAGCGAATGTTTCTGTGTTTTGTATTCATGTAGCTTGTTTTGAAACAGAAGACTGTTGATTTAGGAAGTTATGTGGCAAGCGGTATTTTAAAAATGGGTTATACTTACTATGGGTATTCTACAAAATCACATGAAGTGAGCTGTTGTGCTGCTTCATTGCACTAATTAGTTTAACTATATTTTAACATCAAAAGAGTTACCTACTGGGAATGAGTGACCATTATTTCCACAGAATGTGGTCATCATTCAAATCAGGAGAAATTTTATCCCAGCCACATGGCTAGTCTGGTAAGGGATCACATCCACACACCTAGGTCTGTGTCATCTGGCTGGAATACAGACACACTTTTAGTGCATACCTCTAACCCCTTTGCCTAGAATATAGACACAACAACACACTTTTAATCAGTCTGCCTGTAATTTAATATACACCTTTAATCCCAACCAATGACATCTAACTGAGGGATGGGCAAAGTGGCAAACCAGAGAAAAGTTTGACAGAATGAGTCAGAGACAGGATATGCCTAACTCTAACCAGAACAGACAGGACAGAGAAGCTACTTCATAGTAGCACAGAAAGAGAGAGAGAGAGAGAGAGAGAGAGAGAGAGAGAGAGAGAGAGAGAGAGAGCGCACAGGAGAATTTGTGGAGACAGTATAGTAGACTTCACATGTACAGTACAGTTCTGCTTGATGCAGTTCAATTGAGTGCAGTTCAGTTTGTGCGGTTTAGTTCATGGAGTTCAGAGGCAGTTTTTCCATGTGAAGCAATTCAGTGAGAAGCAGAGAGAGAAACCAGTTTGGATCAGTCAGCTTGCAGAGGAGTTTTGGCCAGAACAGCTGAATTGAACCAGCTAAGCATAATTCAGAAAGAACTAGAAAAGTTGAACTATCAGTGAGTCTCATAGGGCTGAAAACATTCTAGGCCTAGGTTAGCAGGTTGTGGCTGGAAATTGAAGCCTTCAAAGTCTGGGCTTGTGAAGATTAGAAGCTTTCATGTCTAGTCCTAGAGATAATTAGATAGAGACACTCTGGGATCAGCCCAATCCATGTATTTGAAAAGCCTGATTATGGCTCTCATCTCAACCCCTCTTCTGAGGAAATGAAAACAACATTTACAGTACCATACCATATGTATCATTTAGTATCTTTTTTGCTGACAACTTTCAGAAAAGCCCATTGTTCACAACTTAATTATGAAATTAAAGAGTATGCCAATTGATGCCTACCCAATAAACTCTTCTTTTTAAAGAATTAGAATGTGGTGTGGCAAAATATACTTATTACTGTATTGTACATTGTATTATATGAAGTTTGACTAAAACTACTTATGAAGTTTCACATAGTTAAACTCAGTATTGCTATTTATCTCTATGAAATAATGTATGTTATTTAAGATATAAGAAATGCTTTTCCCTGATGACTAGGGATGTTGAGCATTTCTTTAAGTGTTTCTCTGCCATTTGATATTTCTCTGTTGAGAACTCTCTGCTTATCTCTGTACCTAATTTTTTAATTGTATTGTTTGGTTTGCTGTTGTCTAATTTCTTGAGTTCTTTGTAAATTCTGGATATTAAACCTCTATCGGATGTAAGGTTGGTGAAGATCTTTTCCCAGTCTGTAGGCTGTCATTTTGTTCTGTTGGCAATGTCCTTTGCTTGGTTCTGCAGAGACTGATGCACCAACCAAGGACTAAACATGGAGAGCACAAAGACCCCCTGCTCAGATGTAGCCAATATGCAGTTCAGTCTCCATGTGGGTTCCCAAGTAAGGGGAGCAGGGTCTGCTTCTGGCTTGAACTCAATTGCCTTCTCTTTGATCACTTGCCCCTGGCTAGGCTGTCTTGCCAGGCCACAGAAGAAGAGGATCCAGGCAGTCCTGATGAGACTTGATAAGCGATGGGCAGATGGCAGAGGGGGAGAACTCCTCTCTTCAGTGAACTCTGGGAAAGGGGTAGGGGAAAAGAGGGAGGGAGGTGGGACTGGGAGGAGTTGAGGGAGGGTCATCAATCTGGATATACAATGAATAAACTGTAAAAAAAATTATAAAAAAGAAATTAAAAATGCAATAGTTTAATCAATATTTTAACATGTGGTGATTATATATAAAAATTAAGAGGACAAAACAATACACAATTTGCAGTCTGTAATATTTAATTATAATAAAATACTTTGATGTCTTTAATTCAAAAAATAAAAATGTACATATTTATCTTCAATACATATCAGTAAATTCAAATTTAACTTAACATCCCGTAACTTAAAAGAGTGGTAGTTTTTTTTTACATAAATTCCTATTTCTCTTCTTAAAACATATTATTTTAAGAGTATGAGAGGTGTATAAATGTTTGAAATATTTCTCATTCCTTTTAAATTAGGTCACACTTCCTTTTATGGAATAAATCAGTATTAATATTTAATTAAATCAGTCCTTCAGTAAATGTATCCTTGAAGAGATACATTACCACTTAGGAGGGACAAACACAGAGTACACAAACTTTACTTTCTGTTTAGAGAAATGCTGGAGTGAGCAGGTTCTGACACACTTCTCTATCAAATGACTTTAAGAAAGTACTTTTGGAGACAATATAACACAAGAAAAGGTGTCACATGAAATTGTTACATGCATGAGAGGAAAAAAATAGAAATAACAAATGCAAATCAATAGTTGTTAGAGAAAATTAACACACTTTATTATTTCAAAGTTTAAGTGAATATGTCATTTATAAACTTTGTCAGTATTAAAATGGTCAGTCATTTTCATCATTCCACATTTGTTCTTTTAAGTTTATTTTTCCTGATATACCTCAAAATTACAAGCAAATGTTAACAGAGTAACTAATTTCTCCCAGGGATACCATGCATGATCTGATTCCCCATCTGTGGACATCTAATAAAACAGGAAAGCTGCAACCTGATGTGCCAGTGTGGGTTGGTATCCCTTAGGTAGCTCCTCTTCTCTGAGAAGAATCAGAGGAAGAAAAGGGGGGAGGGATCTCAGGGCAGTACTGGGAGAACAGGAGAGAGGGGGCTGGGATCAGTCTGTAAAGTGTATAGATAAATAAACATTTTTAAAAATGAAAAATATTTAAATATAAAAATAGGAAAGCTATTGAGGTGCCAGAGTTCTTTACATGTTATGGATGGCTCAGAGTACAGTACACTATCTATAACTTAGTTACAAGTACCCATTTGGAGGATGAGAGTCCCAACACCTTCTTATACTAGAGTACCATAAATTAAAACCAGCTACTATTCTGTTTAATATCATATGTAGAACCTTAAAAATGTAATCCTAGGAATAATTAAGCCACAAAATATATTGATATAGTGAAATGGATATTTCTAGATTTTAAATTTTTGATCTACATTTTCCAATTTGTCATTATAAAATAAACCATAAAATCTTATTCTCACTTCCTAAGACTTTATTAGTATTGTATATTTCTGAATTGTATTTGTCATTTATGGATCTTGCCTACCCAATGAGAATTTTGTATGATTAAATAACTTTCATTTTGTTGTTCTCTTTTATGACATTGTATATGTTATTAGAATTTAATTTTGTTAATTGCATGTCTTTTCCCTACATCATTTTAACACCCAGTGTATTTGATCTAGAGTTCTTTCTACAAATGCTCTTCAGGTCGGTATCTCTATTTAGTAATCACTGGACCTTAAGTGTGATCATACTTTTTCTATAAACTTAATGAAATCAGTACTACCCTAGTGTTTCTTTGACTCTTTCTAGAGACAGTACCAGTATGATACCAGAAATGCATTAAAGTAAAATTACAAACAGGCTTCTAAGTTCTCCAAGAATTTACTTTTTCATCATTATTTGAATGCCTCAAGTCAAAGTGGCTTACTAGTTCTCTGGTGATTCTTTAGGGTTTGTTTTGTTTTGTTCTGTTTGTTTTGTTTGTTTCTAGTAGTGCTTTTCTATAATGATGAGTTGCTTATACAAAAGTTGTTTTACTATCTGAATTTCAGGCTCTTATAATGTACATAGTCATGTTTTATGCTAATTGTGAAAAACCTTATTCACTGATACAAAAGTCTTGAATTAAGATATTGTACATACAACATGCTAAAGTTTGAAATTGGATGATCATTTATAGACAATGTCTTTATTTTTAAAGTGACTTATCCTCAAAAATCCGACTTCTCTTCGTCTTTCACTTTTCAATTTAAAGTCATATTTTTCTATTTATAGAACTAAGATCTGAACTATTCAGAGTTATTAGATGCAATAGATTCAGTTTGCAGACAATAGTTTGTAAATTTCACAAGTAACTGTGAAATTTTGCTTTTTTTATTTATTTCAAAAACCATGATCTTATTTCCTGGCCAATTATATTAAAGACACAATATAATATCTATTAACTATCATATATACTTCTATGGGTGTGTATAATCTCAGTGGTTTGCTTACTGAAAAGCAAATAAACTTTTGTTTCAACAGCAATCATCACCTTACCTTACCTTTCTTCCTGAATGTATAGTTTATGTTCTATGTCAAGGTACTAAATCCTTATTATACTAGTTAGCTTAAGCTGTCAACTTGACAGTCTAACATCATCTGAGAAGAGAGTCTCAGTGACAGACCTCCAAGGTCACACAGGCATTCAAGTACATCTTTAGGGAAATGTGTTGATTTGCACTTGATGTGGGAGAAGACAGGACATTGTGGAAGGAAACATTGTATGGCCCTATGGTCCTGGTATATATTAAGTTAGCTAGCTAAGCATGAGTCTGTGACACAGCAAGACTTGTTTATCCCCCATTCTGCCTAAGTTCTTTTCTGACTTCTTCAGTGATGGACTGAAACCGGAAAGTTGAAATAAACACTTTAGTCCCATAAGTTTCTTTTGGTCAGTGAGTCTTATTACTGGAGCATAATAAAACTATAATTTGAAGCTTCTCATATAGAAAACTATTGGAGTAATTTGAAGCCACACACATTATATACATGTGAATTCAAGATCACATACCTCATGTAACAAATCCCTGTCTAGTCTTAAAGCTAATGTCTGAGTTTAATGAAGTATTATCTGCTGAAGGCACTTCGTGAAGTTGGATCTTTGGTGATTAATATGATGGATATCTCATAAAACAACAGAAAATAGATAGTTTTCCCTTTCACCGCTGTGTTCAAGTATGCATGATCAACTATTTTGATCTTGTAAAAATTAGAGTAGAATTTAAGTAACAAGACAATTTAGAGTGCATGGTTATGACTTGCTTTCAAGCAAAGATCTCTTGGAAACGAATTCTAATCTAAGACGTGTCTCCTTTTTCAATGTGTGAACAACTTGGATGGCTACAGCATGAGAAGGAACAATCACTGAGGCAATACATTTTACTCACTTTTTGTTGAGCAGTTTAGATCCTGCTTAAAGTTGAATATCCTCCCAGAAATACATGCAGGGACAAACAGAAAAACGGATCTACTTTTATGGGATTGATATACCCACAGCATGTTCAGTCTGTCCAGGCATAGTGGCTCACACCTGTATTCCCAACACTTGAATGGATGTGGCAGGAGGGCCATGAATTCAAGACTTGTTTGGGCTCAATAGTGAGTTCTAGACTAGCCTGGGCCACATAGCAACTTTCAAACAAACATAATAGTGAAGTGAAATATTCCAAAAAACCGAACAGAAAAATAAAGAAACAGACACAAAAACAAAGCTATTAATCAAATCAAATAAAATAATAGTATGTGTTCTCTGTTAGAATTCCTCATTGCTCCTGAATCAGTTGAAAACTTCCCTCATTTAAATTACACATACTTTAATGTTTTGTATACATACTGATATTAAATTATTCTAATTTATCCTAATTACTTACAAGAAGCATTTTCTATCAGTTTTTTATCCTGTCAGAAGCATGTAAACTGTGAAATCTTGAAAAATAACACAGCAGCACAAATTCCTTGATGCTAGAAATAGTCTTCAAATCACTGCGGCTGAAAAGCAAAAAGTATTTTAACACAATGAGCCTTTGCATGGAATTATCATACTGTGCAGACTTTTGTAAAGAGCTGGACCTAATATGTTTGAATAAATGCATTCCTGGTGTTTTTCTATTTTTTCTTGTCTTAATTAAATTTTTATTTTTTACATTAGTTACATTTTATTTGCTTTGTATCCCAGCTGTAGCCCTCTCCCTCATTCCCTCCCAAACCCACCCTCCCTCATCTCCTCTCATGCCCCTCTCCAAGTTCACTGATAGTCTCAGCATCTGCTTTGATACCCTGCTAGGTAGAGTATATCAGAGGCCGTCTGTTGTAGGCTTTTGTCATTTTTCTTGTTTTTCCTTCTTCCAACATTCATCCCATTTGTCTTTCTAAGTGAGGATTAATCATCTTACCTCGGGTACTCCTTCTTGTTTAGCTTCTTTAGGTGTACAGATTTTCATATGTTTATCCTATCTAATATCCACTTTTAAGTGAGTATATACTGTGTGTCTTTTTGTTTCTGGGATATCTCACTCTGGATAATCTTTTCTAGATCCCACCATTTGTATGCAAATTTCATGATTTCCTTGTTTTTAATTGCTGAGTAGTATTTTCATTGTGTAAATGTACCACAATTTCTGTATCCATTCCTTCATTGAGGGACATCTAGATTGTTTCCAGGTTCTGGCTATTATGAATAAAGCTGCTACAAACATGGTTGAGCAAATGTCCTTGTTGTGTCACCTGAAAGCATTAGAAGAAAAAAAAAAAAGAAGCAGGCACACCTAGGAAGAATAGATGGCTAGAAATATTTAAGCTCAGGGATGAAATCAATAAATTAGAAACAAAACAATTCAAAGAATCAATGAAACCAACAGCTGGTTCTTTGAGAAAATCAACAAGATAGACAAACACTTAGCCAAACTAACTAAAAGGCAGAGAGAAAGTATCCAAGTCAGCAAAATCAGAAACCAAAAGGGGGACATAACAACAGACACAAAGAAATCTAAACAATCATTAGGTCTTACTACAAAAACCTGTATGCCACAAAATTTGAAATTCTAATTTTCTTGTGTCAAAGTCTTGCTGTGCAGCAGAGGCTGATCTAGAGCACATCAGGCTCCTGCCTCTGGCTTCTGACTGAAGAAGTTATAGACATTGCCACCATTTACACTTGGAGTACATAAAGATTTGTGATATAATGCAACTTAATTCAGGGATGTAATTAGCAAAGTGCCAATAATGCATCAAGGTTAAGGGTAAGCCATCATCAAATAGTTACTTTATTGCATATTTTGTTCTTGATATTTGCTTGACTATTACATTAATGACACCATTGATTAAGTTTAAAATCTGTACTCCATTGCAGCCAATCCTGAAGAGACCTGATAAGCTAGAGTTAGATGGAAGGGGAGGAGGTCCTCCCCTATCAGTGGACTTGGAAAGGAGCATGGAGGAGATGAGGGAGAGATTGGGGGGATAGGGAGGGAATGTGGGAAGGGCTATGTCTGGGATACAAAGTACATAACCTGTGATTAATATAAAATAAAAATGTTTAAAAAATTTGTACTCCTACAATAGAAACAAGGTATTTTAAAGGAAATTGCATGAAAATGACTAAAATACTAACATTTATTTACAGATTTGATAAAACCTATCAAAATTCTAATGTAATATTTCAAAGATTAAAGAAAAACATTAAAAGAATTCACATGGAACCACAATAGGTTATAAACAGCCAAAGCAATATTAAGGTAAAGGAACACAACAGAGCTATTACGATAGCCAGTTTCAAATTACATTATAGAGCTATACTGATTAAGTCAATTTAGTGCTGGTATAAAAATAGACAGGTAAATTAGAGAATTTAACAGAGAACCTGGAAATAAGATGATGAATCTATGACCATTTAACTTTGTATTATTTGGAAAAAAGACAGTCTGTTAAACAAATGGTACATGCAAAAGAGGAGTTCTATGTGTAGAAGAATGAAATTAGATTCTTTTCTTTCACCTTCAACAAAATAAATGCCAAATGGATCAATGAACCTAACTAATTTAAAATGTGAAACTTGTAGAATAAAATACAAGAAACACCCTTCAAGATATTGAGGTATGTAGAACTTTCTGAAGAGAACACCAAGAACACAAGACCTAATTCTGTGTTTTGACAAATGGGTTATATGAAGACAAAGTTCTGTCCAGAAAAGGAGGGGGGGAAAGGGTTAATCACTTGTATGAGAGACTGCAGAAATTAAATACCAAGAAAATAAATTAACCAAATTAAAAATGAACAAATGAACTGAGGAAATGGTTACACACACATACACATACACACACACACACACACACACACACATAGTCACTACAGTTCAATGCCCCTAGTTACCAGTGAAATCACTGTCAAAAGTATTATGAAATACCACTTTATCCTTGTCAGAATGGCTATCACCAAGAAATATGACAGCAAATGTTGGAGAAGACAAGGAGAGAGAAGAACCCTTATCCACCATTGACAGGAATATAATTTAATACAGGCGTTGTGTAAATTAGGATGGTAATTACTCAAAATTTAAAAATAGAACTTGCCATTTGACCCAGCTATTCTACACCTGAGTTTATACCCAGAGAACACTGTACCCAGTCACAGAGATAACTGAACCCTCATGTTTATTGCTGCTTTTTTCACTATAGCAAAGAAATTGACCAACACTATAGTCTAAAAGTAGAAAAATAGATAATGAAAAATTGGCACATATGTGAATGGAATATTATGCAGTTTTATTGAAATTTAAATCACAAAATTTGTAGGAAAATGGATAGACTTAGAATATACAATATTAAGCAAGGTTATACAATCTCAGAAAGAAAAATCCATGTTATTCCTCACATGTGAATAGTAATGTGCGTGAACATGTGTGTTTGCATTTATACAAATTTACAAATAGATACATTATAACATATAAAAAGGAGAACAAGGAAGGGTACATATTAGGTAATGAGGAAGGACTGAATGCAGATAATGACTACTTGAGTGATGAAAGAGGTTAGTAAGCTAATGGTTTTTTATACTCTTTTTTAAATTTATTTATTTTTATTTATTTTTTAATTTATTTATTTTTATCTCAATCACAGGTTAGGTACTTTGCATCCCAGGCATAGCCCCCTCCCTCATTCCCTTCCACCCTTCCACTCCCTCCCTCATCTCCCTCAACCCCGCCCTCTCCAAGTCCACCAAGAGGGACCTCCTCCCCTTCCATCCAACCCAGCTCATCCTGAGTCCTCAGGCCTGGCTGCAATGTCCTCCCCTGGGATCTAGTCAGTCTGTCACTCCCCGGCTTGTATGGGGGAGGGTCAAAGAGTCAGCCATCAAGATCATGACTGAAACAGTCCCTGTTTCCCTCAGTAGGGTCTTTAGTCCTACACCAAGCTATCATGGGCCCCCTCTGAGCAGGTGTTCCAGGAAACATCCACACATGGCCCTTGATTGTAGAAACTGTCTCATACAAGACCCCTGTGCCCTGCTCAGTTTGGTCTTTGTGGAGCTCTTGTTCTCCCCAAGTCTCACCAACCTCCCCCAGATCTATCATTACTTCTCGTCCTCTGCCAAAGTCTTGATC
>CM053765.1:43632579-43680225 GCA_028658305.1 Pachyuromys duprasi | reverse complement strand
TTGTGGTTCCTGATCTTTTCTCTAAGTTCTCCAGTTCCAGGTTCTTCTCCCTTTGTGTCTTCTTTATAGATTCTAATTCCGTTTTCATGCTTTGTACCGTTTCCTTCAACTGATTGACTCTGTCTCCTATTTTGGTTGTTTCCTCTCTGTCTATCTTTGATTGTTTCTCTATGCGGGCAGTTAATTTCTTCTCCATTTCTTTGAGGGGCTTGTTCATTTCCTCTTTTTGTCTCTCTACTTGTTCCTCCAATATCTGCATAATCAAAGCTTTAAGATAAATTTCCTGTGTCTCCACTGAATTAAGATCTCCACTGCTTTTGGGTGTTTCTGGTGGGGCCATGGTGTCCTGATTTTTGTTGGGTGAGTTCTTTTGCAGATTTCTGGGCATTTGTTTATATATAATCAGGGAGCTGTTTGTGCTTTAAGGCTGTACTTCAGTCTGAAACTGTCAATCTCCTGTGTCAGTATTCTTCAAGAAGATCAGGGATTTCTGGTGGTTTGTTAGTGTGTGTTGAGGTCTCAGTTGAACTCTATTGTGAGCTCTGTGTGCCCAGCTTTGTGCTCTGTGCTAGAAGCTGTGAGCACTGCAGGCTGGTGACCCTTCTGGTCTGGAGGTTTAGCTCCTCAGTCTTTTGAGATGTCAGCTGGGGTCTGTGTGCTCTGCCCTGGGCTTGCTGCTAAAGGCTCTCCCCTGGAATGGAGATTTGGCACCCCCTTCTGGGCCAGGGGCTGTGCACCATGGTCTGAGTTGATATTTGGGGCAAACACAGTGGGTTTGGGTTGGTGTGCCTCCGCTGAATGCAGGCCTGTCTGAAATGGTGCCTGAGGCCTTCTCTGTCTCTCCTGTGGACACAGACAGGGACTGAGGTTTTTGCTGGCTGATGCATGCAGTGTTTGCCCTCAGTGTGTGATCTGTTCAAGATGGTCCCTGGACCCTCTCAGTCTGTAGTGGCTCCGTCGATTGGTGCATGCCTGCCGCACCCCTATGGGTTGAAGCAGAACTCAGGTCCCTCCCAGACTTGCCCGCGAACTGACACATGGACTGAGGTTTTGCTGGCGGAAGCGTGTGGTGTGTGTCAGCAGAGTGCAGACTGGTCAAAATGGTCCCCTGACCCTCTCAGTCTGGGGTGGTTCTGGTGATCAGTGCACGCCCACCGCACACCCACGGGTCGAAGCAGAACTCAGGTTCCTCCCTGACCTGCCCACAGACTCACACACAGACTGAGGTCCTTGCTGGCAGAAGCATGCGGTGTGAGCCTGCAGTGGCAGTCTTGTCAAAGGGGTCCTTGGACCCTCACAGCCTGGGGTGGATCCGACGATCAGTGTGTGCCTGCCCTACCCCCGTGGGTTGAAGCAGAACTCGGGTGCAGTGTGCGCTCGCAGTGTGCAGGTCAGTGAAAATGGTATCCCCTTCCTCAGACTGCCCACGAGACTGTGTGATCCAGTTTATTATGGCAGATGCGGGCACCCAGTGCGGCTGCTCATTCAGATCAGAGCTCTGCGCTGCTGATCACCTGGAGATTTTTCCGGGGAATAACTGGGTGTCCCTAGGGTTTTCCCACTTGATTTTCTCACCGTAGGAGTTCTGCTCACGTGGCAATCACAAATGCTGGCGTTTTAGGTCCCAGAGTTCAGTCTCCTGGTCACTGCGTTGTTTCTGCTGTCCTACTCCTCAGACACAGTGTCCTCTCGTGGCAGCCATCTTGGATCTATATCTTTTTTATACTCTTAACTGTCACGGATTTCTTGGGGTTTGGTGGTGGAAAAGAGTATAAACATATATTTGACAGTGAAAGTTTAAAAGTCAATGAATCCCCACATAAACTTTAGAATGTTTATTTTAATAGGATGAGTGCTCACTGAGATGGATGGACTATAGATCTGAATAATTTTATTGTATGATGGTTTTTTTATTTGCAAGTTCTTCATTATTATGTTTTAATGAATAAAAATAAAATGAAATATTTATTTCTTATACATGTTAGCTTTGAAAGCTTTTCTGATTTGAGTGCAACAATTCATGTTCTAATATTGTGAGAAACAAACCTGTATAATAATATCACATGCTGGGCTCATTTTTTTTCTTTACATTTTTTATTTTAGGAAAGCTACTTCTGGATCTAGTAGCTTTAATGAAGCAGTCTAACATTATGTAGAATTTAGAGGATGCAGAAAATTACTTTATTTTAAATATTTGAAAAGGCAAGTTTGATAATCAGTTTTCTTTGAAGTCATTAATTTTTACAGTATTAATAAAGGACATATTAAACTACTTTGATTACATTTTGCACTTGAATATTAAAATTAGTTTTAATTACAAACTGGCAGTCTAATTTTTTCAAGTATCTTGGTTGATTAAATATCCTTTCTACCTGTTTTTTTTACTAATATTAACATGTTTTTAAAAGCTATCTGAAATTTTACATTCCTATTTTCCTGACTAACATATACACATATTTTATGAAATGAATTCTCATTAAAAGTTACTACCGATATAAAGTTATCTGTGCTATAATTTTGCCGAGAGGAAGTTATCACTATGGGAGTAATTTTATAACTAAAAGAGGATGAGAAACTGCACAGATTTAATTCAAAATGTTTCCTTCTGAAAGTGGAAAATACAGAATGAAATCTAACAGGTGTTTAACACTCTAAGCAAATGCAGCTAATGAGACAAATTTTCAATTTGCAGAGAATGAAAGGAGAGAAAAAGACAGCATCAACCCTGGCATACATAATAAGCCATCTGGAAGGAAGATGAACTAGATGATGAGCCCCATATGAATTCCTTAGTTTGAACCCAGCATCATGAGTTCTAAATAAACACTATACCTACTTAGGCATCTGCAGACCATTCAGTCAATGATGGCAAGCTTACATAGCTGGCAATCCACTAGTCTCATTGGCTACTCTAGTCTACCCTTACTGTATGACTATCAAGGGCATCTAACAAACTGAATTACATTCTGACCATGCAATTACTAGATTAGGGGCATGTTCATGGCTGCTCCATTCATAATAATCAGAAATTGGAAACAACTCAGATGTCCCTCAACAGAAGAATGGGTACAGAAATGTGGTAGATTTACACAATGGGATGTTAGATGTTACTCTGCCATTAAAAAATGAAATTTTCAGGTAAATAAATAAGACATTGAAAACAAAATCTTGCTAGGTGTGATATCCCAGACTCAGAGAAACAAATATGTCATTATTCACTTAAATGTGAATATTAATTGCTAACTCAATGATAAGCAAACTATAGTCTTATAACTACATAGGTTATATATACAGTAAGGCATGGGTGTCAGAAATAGAGCTCCATTGGAGGGGGTAAAAGAATAGATAGTTATGAATGGACAAGCGGGGACACTGGAATGGAAGGATCAAACTAAGACTGTGAAAGAAAAGGGAGGGGGAAATATAGGGAGAAACAGATAAAATTAAGAGCCTTTGAGTAGTAGTATGGAAACCCAGTACAGTAGAAACTTCTGAAAATTAATACATATATGAAAGCTAAATAAGCGAAATAGTCAGATAAAGGCAGACAGTTTCCCCAACTGAACATCTCTTGCCACCAAATACAACTCCCAGTACATGGAATGGATTGTAGCTAATTGAGTTGTTGGTGGAAGGGGTCCCATGGAAACCCTCAAACAACCCAGGTTATTGCCAAGGCTATAAGTTGTTCTCTACAAGCTGAGGGCAATGCCCTGTTACTGAAGATAATACTGACACATCTCATTGAATATAGAGAAGTCAAGCTGGTGCCTACATACATAGTCATTATCCCTAAATTCTCCTGTCTTTGGTACAGAAAAGTCCTCTGCACTTCACCAAAAATTAAAATAAACACCCATATAGCTACAAACCCTAAAATGGTGTCCTGCCTACATGATATGCTGGTACAATGCTGGCACAAAGCTTGTGGGAACCCATACCTGCTGTTAAACTGGAAACTAGATAACCCAGAAACCTACAAGAAACCAAATATTATTGTTCTACTAAAATAGCATAGCCATAAAATAACTCCTCATGACATTCTGCTGTACTCATAGATAAGTCTCTTGCTCAGCCATCATCAGAGAAGCTTCCTTCTGCAGCAGATGGGAACAAGCACAGAGACCCACAGCCAGACATTATGCACAGAAGAGACATCTTGTAACAATCGGCCATAAGTGGATGTCTCCATAAAATCCCTCCCCTCCGGGGTTAGGGAACCCTGTGGAAGAAGAGGTAGAAAGAATGTAACAGGCAGAGGGGACAGAGGACAGCAAGGACACAAGGCCCTCTAAGTCAACATGACCAAAGCTTATGTGAACTCACAGGAACTGAAGCAGAATGTACAGGGCCTACAGAGATCTGCACCAAATGAGATAAAGAGCTGAAAGAAGTAGATGCATGCCCACATCTCTAACCCTGAAACTATTTACAATTAATGATGCTTGCAAGTAAAACAATAATTTCCTTTGGATTTCCTCAGTGTGTGTTGTTATATCTCTATTTTCTTTTTTATTTTATTTTTATTTTTTATTATTAGTTACATTTTATTAACTCTGTATCTCAGGTGAATCCCACTCCCTCATTCTTTCCCAATCCCACGCTCCCTCCCTTGTCTACTCCCTGCCCCTTTCCAAGTCCACTGAGAGGGGTGGACCTCCTCCCATTTCATCTGACCCTGGTTTATCAGGTCTCTTCAGGACTGGCAGCAAAGACCACCTCTGTGGCCTAGAAGGGCTGCTCCTCCCTTGCTGGGTGGAGAGGTCAAAGAGCCTTCCATTGGCTATTGAGTTCATGTCAGAAATAGTCCCTATTTCCCTTACTAGTGTACCCACTTGAATACTGAGCTACCATGGCTATTTTCGTTCTGATTTTGTTGATCTGCATAGTGTCTTTCAGCCTTTTAGTTAGTTTGGCTACGGGTTTGTCTATCTTGTTGATTTTCTCAAAGAACCAGCTCTTGGTTTTGTTGATTTTTTTTTGTATTGTTCTCTTTGCTTCTGATTTACTGATTTGCACCCTTAGTTTGATTATTTACTGCTGTCTACTCCTCTTAGTTATGCTTGCTTCTTCCCCTCTTCCCCCCGCCCCGCTTCAGGTTTCAGATGCTAGTGTGGAAACTCTCTAACTTCTTTATGAAGGCACTTAGTGCTATAAACTTTCCTCTGAGCACTGTGTTTATGGTGCCCCATAAGTTTGGATATGCTTTGTCTTCATTTTCATTGAATTTTAGGAAATATTTAATTTCTGTCTTTATTTCCTCCCTGACAAAGTGGTCATTGAGTAGGGAGTTGATCAGCTTCCATGAGTATGTAGATTCTGTAAGGGGCTGAGAAGGTATATTCTTTTGTGTTTGGGTGAAGAGTTCCATAGACATCTATTAGGCCCCTTTGATTCATGACCTCTGTAAGTTTTATTATTTCTCTCTTTGTTTTCTGACTCAATAATCTGTACATTAGTGAGAGTAGGGTATTGAAGTCTACCACTATTAATGTGTGGGTAATGTGTATGATTTAAGTTTTAATAATGTTTCTTTTAAAACTGTTGGTGCCCTTGTATTTAGGGCATGGATGTTCAGGATTGAGATGTCCTTTTGGCAGATTTTTCCTTTAATCAGAATCTCTTTTGATTATTTTGGTTGAAAAATCTATTTTACTAGATATTAGGATGGCTACTCTAGCTTGCTTCTTGGGTACCTTTGCTTGGAAAATGGTTTTCTATCCCTTTACTGTGAGGGAATATTTATCTTTGTTGCTGAGGTGTGTTTCTTGTATGCATCAGAATATTGTCCTGTTTACATATCCATTTTGTTAGCCTATGTCTTTCTCTTGGAGGATTGAATCCGTTGGTATTTAGAGATACTACTGATCAATGACTGTTAGTTCCTTTTATTATGATATTCTTAGTGGTAGTTTGTTTGTGGGCTTGTCTTCTTTATGTTTTGCTGTTGTGAAGTTATTTATAGCCTGTGTTTTCTTGGGTATAGTTGACCTCCTTGGTTTAGTGTTTTTCTTCTAGTATCTTCTGTAGGGCTGGTTTTGTGCATAGATAATGTTTAAATTTGCTTTTGTCATGGAAAGTCTTGTTTTCTCCATCTTACTTAAAAAGCCTGTACTCCACAAAATGGGAAAATCTGAATGAAATGGAAAATTTTCTTGATAGATCCCTCTTAAATTGAGATCAGGTAAGCAAGTTAAATATTCCTGTAACCCCTAAGGAAATAGCAGTCATTAAACGTCTCCTATCCAAAATATGCCCAAGGCCAAATGGTTTCAGAACATAATTCCACCAGACTTTCAAAAGAGAGCTAATATCAATACTCCTCAAATTGTTCCACAAAATTGAAACAGAAAAAAACTTGGAAAACTCATTATATGAGATCACAATCACTCTGATACCTAAACCACATAAAGACCTAACAAAGAAAGAAAATTTCAGACCAATTTCCCTTATGAATATTGATGAAAAAAATCAACAAATATACTTACAAACTGAATCCAAGAACACATCAAAATATCATCCACCGAGATAAAGTTGGCCTTATACCAGGCATGCAAATGTGGTTCAATATACAAAAACCCATCAATGTAATCCACCATATAAGCAAACTGAAAGAAAAAAACACATAGTCATCTCATTAGATGCAGAAAGTCTTTGACAAATTCCAACGCCATTCATGTTAAAAGTCTTGGAAAGTTCAGGGATACAAGGCACATATTAAAACTCAATAAAGGCAATATAAAGCAAGCCTATGACCAACATTAAATTAAATGGAGGAAAAGTTAAAGCAACTTTAAAAAGTTAAAGCCAGAGCAAAAAGACAACTAAAGGAGGTCAATGAGTTGCAAATTGGAAAGGAAGAATTCAAAGTATTACTATCCACAGATGATATGATAGTATACATAAGTGACCCCCCCAAAATCCACTCACGTAGCTCTTAAATATTCTCAGCAAAGTAGCTTGATACAAACTTAATTTTAAAAAATTAGTAGGCCTTTTATATACAAATGACAAACAGGCTGAGAAATAAATTTGAGAAACTACAGCCTTCACAATAACCCCAGATAATATAAACTACCTCAGTGCAACTCTAACAAAGGAAGTCAAAGACCTGTATGGCAAGAAGTTCAACTCGCTGAAGAAAGAAATTGAAGAAGATGTCAGAAGATTGAGAGATCTCCCATGCTCATGGATTGGTAGAATATACATAGTAAAAATGGCCATCTTACCAAAAGCAATTTACAGCTTCAATGTAATCCCCACCAAAATTCCAATGAAATTCTTTATAGGCCTTGAAAGAATAATTCTAAATTTTACATGGAAATGCAAAACAAACAAACAAACAAAAAACAAAAAACACAGGATAGCAAAATATAATACTATACTGTAAAAGAAATTCTGGAGGTATCATCATCCCTGACTTTAAGCTATACTACAGAAAAATTATAATAAAATGTGCATGGTTGTGGCATAGAAGTAAACTAGTTAATCAACGGAATTGAATCAAAGACCCAGAAATAAACATGCACACCTATGGACACTTTATTTTTGAAAAAGAATCCAAAACTATACACTGGAAAAAAGACAGCATCTTTAACAAATCCTGTTGCTATAACTGCATGTTATATGTAGAAAATGCAAATAGATCTATATTTATCACGTACTCAAAGCTCAAGTCCAAGTGGATCAAAGACCTTAACATAAAACAAGATACGCTATATCTCCTAGAAGATAGAGTGGGGAAGAGCCTTTGACTTATTGGTACAGGAGACAACTTCCTAACAGAAAAGAAACAGCTCAGTCTCTAAGACCCACAACTAATAAATGGGACCTATTGAAACTAAAAAACTCAGTAAGGCAAAGGACACTGTCAATCGAATGAAAAAGGCAGTCTACAGTTTGGGAAAGGATCTTCACCAATCCTACATCCAAAAAAGGGCTAATATCCAAAATATATAAGGAACTCAAGAAATTAAACCACAGAAAAGATAATAATCCAATTGAAAATGGAATACAGAGATAAACAGAAAATTTTCAACAGAGGAATCTTGAAAGACCAAGAAGCACTTAAAGAAATGCTCAATGGCTGTAGTCATCAGGGAAATGCAAATTAAAGGACTCTGAGATTCTGTCCTATACTGATCAGGATCAGAATGGCTAAAATAAAAAACTCAAGTGACAGCACATGCTGGAGAGGATGTAGAGAAAGGGGAACCCTCCTCCACTTTTGGAGGGAGTGCAAACTTATACAACCATTTTTGAAATCAATCTGGCCCTTTCTCAGAAAATTGAGAATAGCTCTACCTAAATACCCAGCTGGGTGTATACCCAAAAGATGTTTTTCCATACAAGAAGGAAATGTACTCAACCATGTTCATAGCAGCTTTATTCATCATAGCCAGAGTCTGGAAACAATGTAGATGTCCTTCAACCAAAAAAATGGATAAAGAAATTGTGGTATATTTACACAATGAAATATTGCTCAGTTATTAAAAGCAAGAAAATCATGAAATTTGCAGGCAAATGGATGTAACTAGATAAGATCATCTTGAGTGAGGTAACATGGACCCAGAAAGACAAACATGATATGTATTCACTAATAAGCAGATTTTAGCCATTTAGTACAGGATAGACATACTTTAAGTTACAAACCCAAAGAAGATAAATAACTAGGAAGACCCAAGGGAGGATGCTTAAATCTCACTCATAAGGGGAAATAGAATAGACAGAGGAAGTTGCTGAAGAATGGGAACAAGACAGGAGCCAGCTCATAGTTGTCCTCTGAGAAGCTCCACCCAGCAGGGGATCTAAACAGATGCAAAGAATCACAGCCACACATTTGGAGAAGCATTGTTAGTCTTGTGAAAGAATGTGAGGAATGATAGAAGGATCCGGAGGTGCCAGGAGCTCTATAATAAGACCAACTAACCAGGGCCTAGAGGGTCTTGCTGAGACTGAAGCACCAACCAAGGACCATACATAGACTGGAACTAGACCCCTACACAAATACACCAGATGGGCAGATCAAGTTTCATGTGGGTTCCCCAGTAAGGGGAGTGGGAACCTTCTCTGACATGGACTCTGTTGCCTGTTTTCTGATTGATCACTTCCCCCTGGCAGGGCTGCCTCAATAAGCCACAGTGGAAGAGGATATGCTCAGTCCTGGTGAGCTGGAATGGATGGGTAGGTAGGGGTCCCCTTATCTGAGGTATGGGTGTTGTGGGATGATAAAAGAGAGAGGGAGTATAGAACTGGGAAGAGAGCAAGGAGGGGGCTACAATGTAAAGTGCATACATTAATTAATTAAAAAATAATCTTCTCCAAGGAAGTCTCACTGGGAAAACAAAGTACTTTTTAAAACAGATTCTTCTCTCTTACAATACATCGCTACCACAATTGTCTTTCCCTCTACTCCTTCCAACTCTCCTCCACTTCCCCTCTCCCCAAGATCATTTCCCATCACAAAGGAGTAGGCCTCCAGGAGGCAGCAACCAAACACAACAACACAAGACACAATGAGACAAGGTAAAGTTCTCATATGAAGGCTGGACTAGGCAACCCAATGGGAGGAAAATAGAATCCCAGCTTCAGTCTCTTAGGTGTATGGTGCATGCTTGGCAGTAGATGACAAAAAGGAAACCAACTCAGTGGCATATTTGGATGTTCCTTGTTTCATAATGTCACATTAGGGGCTTTTCTTGTTTTCACTTTTTTTCTTGTTCTTTTATTCCACCCTGCAGGCCCTCTGTATTTCTGTGATATATATACATATATATATATATATATATATTTAAATTATTTACTTTTTATTAATCACAGGTTATGCACTTTCTATCCCAGCCACAGCCCCCTCCTGCATTCCCTCCCACTCTCCTCATCTCCCTGCCTCTTTTTCTAAGTCCACTGATAGGGGAAGATCCCCTCCCCTTCTATCTGACCCTAGCTTATCAGGTCTCTTCAGAGCTGGCTGCAATGTCCTCTTCTGGGATCTAGCAAGGCTGCTCTTCCCTTGGGAGGGGGGGAAGGGTCAAAGAGCCAGCCGTTGAGTTCATGACAGAAATAGTCCCTGTTCCCCTTACTAGGGTACCCAGTTGGATATGGAGCTACCATGGGCTATATCTGAGCAGGGGTTCTAGGTTATATCCATACATTGCCCTTGGTTGGAGAAACAGTCCCAAAAAACAACCCCTGTGCCTTGATCTATTTGGTTCTTGTGGAGCTCCTGACCTCTCCAGGTCATACTAACTCCCCCTTCTTTCATATGATTCCCTGCACTCTGCCGAAGGTTTGGTTATGAGTTTTAATATCTGCTTTGATAAATTGCTAGTTAGAGTCTTTCAGAGGCCCTCTGTGGTAGGCTCCTGTCCTGTTGCTTGTTTTCTCCTATATTCAATGTCCATCCCATTTGTCTACCTAAGTGAGGATTGATCATCTTACCCCAGGTCCTCATTATACATACTTTTGTTATTGTGATTTTTTATGGGATTCCTGAGTGTGTGAATGAGTAGATCTATGTGTCTGTATATTTTTTCCCATGTCTTCTTTTCTTGGACTCCTTTCACTCTTATTGTTTCCTTTATCCTATTCTAGTTTGCTGGTTTTGTTTAAATGATTTTATTATACTTGGTTTTATTTTTTTTCATTTTTTATTTAGTTATTCACTTTACATCTCAATCATAGCCTTCTCCTTCCTCTCCTCCAGATCCCTCCCCTTTGTCACTCCCTCATCTCCCTACACCTCCTCCCCATGACCTCTTCAGAAAAGCATGGACACTCTCCCGCCCCCCAGCAAACATGTTCCAGAACATCCAGTCTCATGAGCACTGTGTACTTCCTCTTTCACAGTCCAGGAAGGCAGCCACTCCAGGGTGAAATGACCAGAAAGCATGCATCATAGACCATGGCTCCAGTCTGCAAAAGCTGTAGAGTGTCATCCATAGTGCCATGGGTTGGCTCTCTCTCACAGAGTGTGTCTCAGGTAGGGCCTTCCCTTGATCTCTGCTCTATCATAATCCTGCATATCCTGAAGGCAGAATAAGTTCTGAGTGGAAGTTATTGTAGTCTTTTAGATGTAAGTTTGTTTTCTAATAAGAGACAGAAAGGGGGTGCATATGGACCGGAGGTAGCTGACAAAGCATTTGGAGGAATACAGTAAGGGGAAACTTTAATTAGGATATGTTGCAGAACTAGAATCCATTTTCAATAAAAGAAAAAGAAACGAATGCCAAAGAGTAAAGGGGTTATGACACGCTAAAGGGCAAGCCTTTAAAGAAAATACGCTTGCATAGCTCAAAAAGGGGGGGGTAGGCCTTTTATATGAGATTGGAACCGTAAGTAGAATTAAAGACTTGGAGTTTGAAATATGCAGTACTAACTTGTTTGGTAATATTTATTGTTTTGTAATTTTTGGTCATATTGTACTCTGACTCATTTATAAATGAATATTCTTAATTTACTGGTAGGTCTTAAGTAACATTTTCTGTGGAAAAAACACACACAAAAAATAATCCTGGGCATTCTTAATAAAATCAATATGTTTATACAGAACAATGTGTAGTTAGATTAGTTTTATTTAATATACACTAACAATAGAAAAATAATTAAACCTGAGAAAATAATTGCAGTTATAAAATTCTGTTAAGAAAAGCTTAACAGAAAGGAAATTGACAGAATTTTATACTCAAAAAAAAGTATATACAAAGGAAGGGATAATTATTTCTACTATTTAACCTATGCAATGCAACCCTGGAGGAGAAGTTGTCAAATGGTATGTTCATATTAGCAGATTGTGAATTTGAAGTATAGATCAGTGTTCAATTAAAATGATTTTTTGTAAGAGAAAAAGACACATTTGAGTTTATTACTGTAATTACTGGCTGTTGGATGATTCTTTCAGTAGTTTCTTAACAAACTGTAAAATGTGGGTAATATGACGAAAGCTAACTATATTATTTCTTTTACTTCTTAAAGAATAAATAAATTCTAAAATGATTAGTATTGGTATTGATTTAGGATGTTTTTGCTTCTTAAGCATGTGGATTCTCTCATGTTATTCATGTTATTCTCTATTGATATATTCTCTAATCAATAGAGAATAACATTATTGTACTTACGTAGTCACCCTTCAAACAAGATATATCCTTTACACATTATCTCTAGACACAAGTAAACACTTGGAAAAAAAAACAGCAAACAAACCAGAGTTCTTGGCATGTAGCTATGTTTTGAAGGTATATGCCAGACTTTTCTGACAGATGGAGCATGGGCTGTGAGACAATTGAGACTGAAGAGGTCAGATGTTGAGAAGGCATTTTTCTGTGTGCCCACAGGAGCATTTTCTAAGAAATAAATCAATATGTGTACAAATCAAGGATTATAATCCAATTTGATATGACACACAAAAGTGAATTCTGATCCACATGACACAGGATTCCAACTTTAGGATACCCTCATGTGATCCTCCTCCTAGAAATAAAAAAGAGTCAACAAAGGTTAAGGTTTCTCAGTCAATGCATCTCAGTCAACACATACTATTCATAACACCTAAGTTAGGAAATTAAGTTAGATGCCCATCAACAGAGAAAAAGTTAAAGAAAATGACTTGTATATAGACAATATTAAATGTTAAAAGTATGGCTCTTTGATCATCTGCCCTGCCCCTGTGGGGAGAGCATCCTTACCGGGTCACAGAAGAAGACAAAGCATCCAGTCCTAATGGGACCTGATGGCTAGGATCAGATGGAAGGGAGGAGGACCTCCCCTATCAGTGGACTGGGAGAGGGGCATGGTAGGAGAAGAGGGACAGAGGGTGGGATTGGGGGTGGAAGAGGGAGGGACCTACAGCTGGGATCAAAGTGAATAAATTGTTATAATCAAAATAAATAAATATATTTTTTAAAAAGAACCTACTGTGAATTCACTAAAATATCTCCTTTTGGGCTTGGAGATATATCTCAGTGCCTACAGCATATTATACTGTTCTTGCAAAAAACCTAACTTCTGTTCCCAGTACCCTAGTAGGGTGCCTTGCAACCATCTGTAAATCCAGGTACAGAGATTCCTGAACAGTGGCACTCACATGTGAATACCAACATTTTATCTATCTATCTATCTATCTATCTATCTATCTATCTATCTATCTATCTATCTATCTATCTATCTATCTATTATGTATTTTTATTCCATTTATATCCTTGCCTTAGGCCTTCCCTCCTCTTCTCCAATCCCACCCTCCCTCCTTCTTTCCCTTATCTTCTCCACCTACTTCTCAGAAAAGGGCAGCCACACACACACATACCAAACCACCTTAGCACACCAAGTACCATCAGTACTGAGGACATCTTCTTGCTCTGTGGCCTGGCAGGGCAGCCCTGCCTGGTAGAAGTGATAGAAAAGCAGACAATAGAGTCCATGTCACAGACAGCCACCTCTTTCTTTCCAGGGGACCCGCATAATGGTCAAGCTACCCATGTGTAAGGGACCAAGGTCAAGTTCATGCATGGTTCTTCGTTGGTGTTTCAGTCTCCACAGGCACTCTGGGGCCAAAGTTAGTTGGCTCTGTTGGTCTTGTGGAGCTCCTATCCCCTCTGGGTCTTTCTAGTCTCCTCTCTATTCTTTCATAAGACTCCTGTGCTCCACTCAATGATTGGCTGTGAGTCTCAGCATGTGTTCCCATCTACTCATCTGCTGCTGGGTATAGCCTCTCAGAGGACAGCTATGCTAGGTTCCCATCGACAACTATAACAGAGTATCCTTAATAGTGTCAGGTAGTTGGTTATCTTCAAGGGATGGTTCTCAGGTGAGGTCTGGCATTGATGGGATATTCCCTCAATCTCTACTCTATCTTTATCCCTGCCCATCTTGTAGGCTGGGAAAATTTTGGGTTGAAGCTTTTGTGGGTAGATTGGTGTTCCCCTCCCTCCACTAGGAATTTTGCCTAGTTATAGGGTGGCCTCTTCTGTCTCCCTGATCCCTACCACTAGAAGTGCCAGCTAGAGTCACCTCCATATCCTCCCAGGAGCCTAGCCTGTCATAGATGTCCAGCTACTCTCAGAGATGCTAGTCACAGTGGTTTCTCTTCTTCATACAGGCCCTCATTCCCCAAACCCCACATCTGATCTCCACCCTCATTTCTCTTTGTGCTTGCTCTCCTACCCTGTTTTTTCTCTTCAACTTCTTCTTCAGTCCATTCTGTTTCCCCTTCTGACTGAGATTTAAGTATCCTCCCTTAAAACACATTCCTTCATTTCAATTAGAGATAGTATCCAATGAAAGTTCTGATTTATTTTAATTATGGGCTTGTTTACATTCTGCATGTTTACATTCTGCATATAAAAAACAAAATGTCAGGTGAGCAAGACATATGGCTGGGAAACTCAGACACACACAACTTTTAATATTTCAATTATGAAATAAGATTTCACATTTCGTTAGTTTACAGAACAAATATTTGTTTAATGCATCTTATGTATGTTACATGATAGGTGGCATTGTTAATAGTCATTAAATGATGGTTAAAATAATGTCTAGACATCAAAAATGCACATGAACACACAATATAATTCTACCAATGATGTATAATAAAAGGAAAAATGTGAGGATTTAACAACAAATATAATCTTTCTTTTGGATTATCACAATGGCAGGCCTAATTTTTTTTTCAATTAGGAAACCAGAAAACTTCATATACGAAAGCTAGATGGTAATCGATCTGTATTTCATGAGGGGTTGAAGTAGGGAAAACCATGATAATTTATTTTATGAAATTAAAAAAAAACTATGGACTTTCTTAAATACACTTTTAACTTTTTGAATCTAAATTATTTCTAGGACTAGACTGCCAAGGAAAAAAGGATCCATTAGTTTGCAATTAACATATATTCATCACATTTTTATGAGAAGTTTGCTTTTGTAGAGAGTGTGACAGTGAACACAAAGCTCAAAAAAAAACCATAGTAGTGATTTTAAAAGATTCCTTAAAAAATTAATGCATGAAGTCATAGTTGCTAATAAAAAATTGCCCAATATAGATAATCAAATTGGAGAAAACAAAAATGTAGAGCTCTTAGATGAAAATGTTTTCTGAAAACGCATTGAGGTTTTTTAGTGACTCTAAACCAGCGATCACAGAGAAGAGCTCTAAGATGACCTGGGATGGTGTAAGACAATGAGATGCACACTATTTTTAGCATGTCATTGTATCAATCATCAAACATGCAGTTTACCAGCAACATGGAATTAACCAGAAAATCCAGAGAAGCGATTAATATGAAGTCCAATGTACAGTTGACTCTCCCATTCTTGTGTACAATGATAGCTCTAGGTAACTTAGAGGTAGATTTGGGCTTTTGTTAATGTTTTGGCCTCATTAATCCCTCAATGGTTGTTCATAACCAATTCAACTGGGACTTACCTGCTTAGTTGGAGAAGAGCTGAGATATGTGGAATTAAATATGGAAATATTTCCCTAAAGTATTAAAACAAGCAAATGAATATAATTGGATAAAATTCAAGTAACATAATTTGTCATGTCATTAATTTTATACAATGCTAAAAACTAACTTAAATATTACTATGAGCACACATTATACCCAATTATGTACAAAGTCAACACCACGCAAATGTTTCAGTTAGATGAAGCTAACATAATTATAATACACTTGGTAGCTAGAAATCATAAAGTTCAAAGGAAAGTAACATATGAAAATGTTGTGAATTAGGGTGTGTGAACTTTCCACGATTTTAAGGATACACAGAATTCTAACATTGATAAGCCACATTGAGGGAAGGAATGAGTGAATTGTCCAAATGTCAAGAAAACCTTTGCCCTAACGTTTATACTTTCATTGCTGCCCAACTGCTTGACAGATGAGCAAATCACATTTTTGGCACAACACTAGCCAATTTACAGGACCCACAGGGAGTTCACGGATGCTGGCCAAACTGAATGTTTGCTCAAGATAAAGCTGGCCAGGATTTCAAAAGGAAATACAATCTTATAATTTTTTTCTTTGAGATTTTTTTTACCAAGATGTTGGTAAAAGATGATCTTAGCCTTATTAATTGGGTTGGAAAAGTTTCCTCTCTTCTTTGAGAAATGTCTGTTATACATCAAACATCCATATTATGTTCTTTGATCATACTGGATGATTTCATATTTTCTTCCTTCCCTCTCCTGGTTCCCTTAACTTTCCAAACTGGTCCCTCAAGGGTCTTCATATTCTTTACTCACATCCTATGTTCTTTTCCCCAAACAACCTTTTCAATCATGTGGATTGAAATTTATTAGACATCCTTGATCTAATGCATCAGATCTTAATTGTTAATAATTACAGTTCCACTATGAGGTCTCAACTCAGAACTTAACCCTTTCTCTAAATCAGTCTTATCAACTTTTGACATGATGATACAAATTAAATTATTTACATGTTCCTGTCATTTACTGTCTTGCATTTGTCCCTAACAGTAAACCACCATTTT
Source organism: Pachyuromys duprasi (assembly GCA_028658305.1). Lineage (NCBI taxonomy): Eukaryota > Metazoa > Chordata > Mammalia > Rodentia > Muridae > Pachyuromys > Pachyuromys duprasi. The sequence continues at coordinate 43,663,746 of CM053765.1, read as the reverse complement.
AGGAAAAAAGTATGAGTCTGCATTTCCTCAAAGCCTTAGAAGAGTAATATAGCAAAGGTGGATTCCAAGATGAAGTTTGTACTCTGTACACCTGTAGTTCTGTGATGTGCACACCAATGCCACAGTCATTGGGTGGGGATCTCTCTGGTTATATCACTCTTCCTGTTACAAAATGTCATTGCTCTTTGAATGACTGAACACCTTCACACAGTGAAAACAAGGTACATGTTAAGGAATATGTCCTTCATAATTTAAAAACATGCTAAACACTAAAATAGAACATAATGAAACTTTAACATATTATAATAGAAATAACCCAATCAAAAGAAGACATGATTTTAAATTTCAAAATTAGAAAATTTTATTTTTAAAAATGGAAATTTATTTACTAAAGCTAACAGATGAAGGCAACAAAAAGACAATTGTTTATTAAGGAGACCTCATGAAACTGAAAAGCTTTTGTAAACCAATAGACACTGTTATTAGAATAAAACAACAACCTACAGAGTGGGAAAGGATCTTCACCAACCCTATATCTGACAGAGGGCTGATATCCAGGATTTATAAAGAAATTAAAAAGCAATAAATCAGGCAATCCAATTTTAAAAAATGGGGTATGTAGCTAAACAGAGAATTCTCTGTAGAGGAATATAGAATGGCAGAGAAATAAAGAGATGTTCAATGTTCTTAGACATCAGGGAGATGCCCATCCAAACTACCCTGAGATTTCACCTTATACCCACTAAAATGACTAAAATCAAAAACTCAAATGACAACACATGCTGGAGAGGTTGTAGAGAAAGGGGAACCCTCCTTCACTGCTGGTGGGAATGTAAACTGGTACAACCACTTTGGAAATCAATCTGGAGCTTTCTCAGACAACTTGGAATAGCGCTTCCTCAAGACCCGCTATACCACTCCTAGGCATATATCCAAAATTTACTCAAGTACACAACAAGGACATTTGCTCAACCATGTTTGTAGCAGTTTTATTTGTAATAGCCAGAACCTGGAAACAATCCAGATGTCCTTCAACTGAGTAATGGATACAGAAATTGTGGTGTTTTTACACAATGGAAAACTATTCAGCAATTAAAAAAGAGGAAATCATGAAATTTGCAGGCAAATGGTGGGATCTAGAAGAGATCATTCGGACTCAAGTATCCCAGGAGAAACACACACATGGTATATACTCACTTATTTAGACATATAAGACATGATAAACATAACAAAATCTATACACCTAAAGAAGTTAAACAAGAAAGAAGACCCGGGATAAGATTATCAATCCTAACTTAGAAAGACAAATGGGATGGGCATTGGATGTAGGAGAAAACAAGTAACAGGACAGGAACCTACCACAGAGGGCCTCTGAAAGACTCTATCTAGCAGTGTATCAAAGCAGATAGTAAGACTCATAACCAAACCTTAAGCAGAGTGCAGGGAAACATATAAAAGAAGGGGGAGTTAATATGACATCGAGAGGTTAGGAGCTCCACGAGGACCAATTATATCTGGGCACAGGGGATACAACACTTGCTTCTCCAACCAAGGACGACGTATGGATATAACCTAGAACTTCTACTCAGATGTAGCCCATGGTATCTCAGTAACCAAGTGGGTTTCCCTAGTAAGGGGAACAGGGACTATTTCTGACATGAACTCAATGGCAGGCTCTTTGACTTCCCCACCTCCCAAGGGAGGAGCAGCCCTGATAAGCCACAGAGGAGAACTTTGCATCAGTCTTGAAGATACCTGATAAAACAAAGTCAGATGAAAGGGGAGGAGGTTTTCCCCTATCAGTGGACTTGGAAAGGGACAGGGAAGAGATAGGGAGGGAGGGTAGGATTGGGAGGGAATGAGGGAGCCAGATACAGCTGGGATACAGAGTTAATATAATGTAACTAATAACAAAAATAAAAAAGGAAAAAAGAAATCATTTTATTAATGGATTTACAGTGTTAAAGAAGTAGAACCATATTACTGGATAAAGATTGGATCCACAGATCCAACAATATCTCAAGTGACATGAATTCATTTTTTTTAATATTAAGAGATCAACATATTGGGATCCTTGATCTTAACTGCTATACACATAAGAGCAGTTATTCAAAAGATATGAAGCAAAAGCTAACAGTGCAATGAAGAGAATAGATAAATTCATAGTCATGGAATTGAATTAAGGTTTAAGCCTTGTCTACTAATTATTATAAAATTAGCTTGATGAAAATAAAATGATATATGTATTTGATATATATATTGATACTCGGCAGAACAACTGCATGCTATACAGATTTTCAAGTAGAAAATGAAAAATTTACTAAAACTGAACATATTCTAGCCCCCAGATATTTCTTCAATAAAATTAAAAAGGATTCTTGCCAAAATAGAAGAGAGTTTAACCTGGGGCTGTCTATTAAATAGTCAACTGTTTGGGTTCTAAATTATGTGTTTCGCAATAATGACTGAATCTAGATAGAATATTTTGGGAAAAAAATGGAATCTAAACTGAAGGTAAACAGTGTACTACATCTGAACTGCTAAAGAGTTGCTAAATCATTACTGAGGACCATAGAACTAAACTCTTATCAGGAAACAAACAAACAAACAAAATCCTTCATACATTAAATGGAAACATAGGAAATAGCATAACAAAAGGTAAATGAGAATAAAATCAAAGCATACATCCATGAAAACACTGACACAATCCACCAGTTTCTCATTTAATAATTATGCATAAGACCTAATTCTTATTCACTTTCCACCTCAATGATTAAAAATAAACTATTTTAAAATATAACAAAAATGACAGGAGACTGATATGTATTATTCATTTTCTTCTTGCCCTAGGCTAGATTATGAACCCATTATATTAATTCTTATGTGTATTATAAAATGTATTCATTAGCACTTATATTAAAACTGTTATGTATTTTGATATGTAATATCGTCTTTTCTGTCTACGATGTGGACTCTGAAAGTGAAGAACCTAAGGCTATTGTTCAGAGTTAAAATTCAGGTGCTTAATGTCAACTCTAATTTAGTGAATGGGACTAATGTAAACTCCAACTTAATTTTATTATTTACATATACATTTTGCCAAGACAGGGAAATATTTGTAGCGTTGCTTTTGTTCATTCAGGACATAAAGCATGGGCTTCCAATTGTTACATTGTTAAAATGTTTGATGTGTGAAATAATGAATGGTAAGTTTTCCCAAGCTTTGCTGAATTTTTCTGTACCATTTTGTTAGGGTTTTTTTTTAAATAAAGGTTTTTTAATAAAAATGAATTCAAGTGAATCAGAACATGCTTGGAAAGCTAATTTTAATTTGAAGCTATCATTTTTTTTTAAATCTCAGTAAGCATTGTTACAGGCATTTCAAACAGCTATGTATTGTGGCTTATACTTAAAATCCCAGCCTTTGAGAGGCTAATGCAAGAGGATTGTCTTGAGGTCAAGGCCAGCCTGCAATGCATAGTAAATGCAAGGCTATCCTGTGCTACAGGACAATACTGCCTTAAATACCAAGATATTTTGTAAACTAATCTTCTAGATAGACATAACCAACATTTCTCATTGTAAATTGCCAGAATCCAGCCCGAGAGTGGGGTTCAAACAGAAGGAGGACTTGGGAGATCCGTGAAAGAAGACTTAGACTAAGAAGTACAATTCACACAGGCTGGTACTGAGACCACTCAGGTCACATTTAATTATAAATCTAGTTTTCACAGCTGAAAAGTTTTACATAGCTTCAGCAAGCAGTTACTATCTAATCCAGCACACTGTTACATGATCAAGTCACCATACTTGGCAGCAAGTGCACTTAGAGTACAGAGAAATAATAGACTACATACCCCCAAAATTACAATTTAATTATTGGCATTTAGCATCTCCCCATATTCTGATGAGAAAATCTAATTCCTCTAACACCCAGGACTTTCAGGAAATTAGTAACCAGAGTCAACTCCTCATCCTTGCTTGGCTGACCTCTGAGTGTTCTTATTTAGTCTTGGAATCAATGATCCAGCAAGAATTTCCCAATCTTTTGATAGTCAACTAGCTATTGTTTAGAACAGGTCAGTGGGCAAATGGAAAGTTCTCATTGGGAAAGAACATCCAGACATTAGTTGACATACTCAGACCTGGCCTTTGTGTTGACTCAACCACATCATCCTTATTACAAACAGAGGAGTGGTGATCTGTTCTATCCCCACAATGCTCAGAGACAAAAATGAATAAATCACTGCCTGAGCTTTCTTTTTCTGACTCTGGGGAAACCCCTGTCAAAAAATGAAAGTAAAAACTGACACTATCTAAGCCTAAAATGCAATTCCAAGGCAAGAGTGAACCAAGCATTCCTTGAAGAAAGTCCAGGAGATTCTGCAGGAATATCCCCAAAGGTCCTTGCCATGTGGAAACCCAAATTCTAGGCCTTGGCATAAGGGGAACCATTTGCATTACACTCATGTGCCTTTCCCAGAAGAGGCTTGGCCACCACCAGTAAGTTATTTGTGTGATGTTTCTTTCATCCAAGAACTAAGTATACCCAACCGTGCTTAGTTATAAAGATCAGAGGGGATCCATCATGTTCAGGTAGTATAGTTGTAGAGGTTTTTGTTCTGTGTGTTTTTCTAAATATGCTGGACTTCAAAAATGAGAGTTTGGAGAATACAAGCATATAGGAAGCATAAAATATGAAATACGGACTGACCATAGCCAAAGTAATTAGTGATCTCTGAATCTGCTAAAAATAAAACAATGTATTTCTTCAGATGTGAGCTATGAAAACTATCTGGCAATTCTAAAGGATTAGAAATAAGTTATCAGTTTTGATTGCAGCTAAAGTAGAAGCTGTGTCTGAGAAAATGTGTCCACTAGGAGGGTAATTGTGGGGTTTATAAAAACACACCAAATGCAAATTCAGTATTACACGATCTGGATGTGGTTGTTATGTTTTTTGTTTTTTGTTTTTTTTTGCAACATGAATTTTACCATTACATCTTGAAAGTTCTGATCAAAAGAATGAGACCAAATAATATGGCCATTGCAGTTTATGAACATGGTTGCTTTTGGGGGAGTAATGATAAGAAACACTATAAAGAAAGCACTCAGTTAAATTTTTACTCTTCTCTTTGTAGGGGTGATATATTTTTATATTATTACTTAGGCTTCAGAATATAGTCTTCAAAACAAAAACTATATACAGTATTATTTGAAGAAAATTTGCTTATAATTTTTTCCTAGTTTAGCTTAATATGGTGACAGGAATTGCTGTAAAGGGTAGGGAAGATAAAGTTTCCAAGGCAAGTAATGGCGGCATACTCCACATCTTGTAATAATCCATGATCTTTCTGAACACAGATTCATCTGAAATATGTCTTTAAACATGAAAACAGTAGTAAAATAAGCACAGAATATAGCTTGTCTGGTAGTAAATGAATTAAGGGCCACATGAAAGGGTAACTTCCACACACTGAACAAATATGAGCTCATGAATCCATTATCATGCATGAATGCCACAGACTATACGTGCTCTTTGGGCATAGTTGGTGCTGGGCAGGGTAATTTCGAGTTGTTTGAATTTCTTATCTTTAATTTCTACTTGGTAAGATTTCGTTTGTACCCTCAAGTATTTTTTCTCAAGTGAGCATTAAACCTTGTCAATCTTCCTGGTGCAGTGGCACACGCCTGTAATGCCAGCACTCAGGAGGCAGAGGTAGACAGTTCTCTGTGAGTTCTAGGTCAGCCTGTTTTACAAAGTGAGTCCAGGACAACCAAGGCTACACAGAGAAACTCTGTCTCAAAAAAAAAGAAAGAAAGAAAGAAAGAAAGAAAGAAAGAAAGAAAGAAAGAAAGAAAGAAAGAAAAGAAAAGAAAAGAAAAGAAACAAAATAAAACAAAAAGCATTAAAAACTTTGTCAATTTTAAAACATACGTAGTGCAAGGTATGGTGCTCTACACCTGTGCTCCCAATCCTTGACAAGCTGAGGCAGGAATGTTGTGTGTTCTAGGCTAATGTGGACTACACAAAGGTGTCATGTAATTAGCCTGAATAAACATTGGGAATTTGTCTAAAGAATGAAAATAAATAAATAAACCTACTAAAATCTGTACACCTAAAGAAGCTAAGGAAGAAGGAGGACCCTGGGTAAGATACTCAATCCTCATTCAGAAAGGCAAACAGGATAGATATAGGAAGAGGGAGATAACAGTAAACAAACCATTCTGTTAAAAAGAAAAGATTTTAATAATTTACAAATGAAAGAGTAATGCTTAAACTTAGCAAGTGCTGTAGAATCCTGACTTTCACGGAAATGTGAGAGCTGATTGCTTCTATCCAAGAGGAAATAAGTTACCAAGTAAGAAATCATCATGAATATGTTGTGATTTAGCCTGTGAAATCAGCAGTGGTTCCTAAAAAGCCAACAGAGGAGATATACGAAGGACAAAGATCTCAGAAGCAACAATTTTCTTTTGATGAAAATGCATGAGTTATGCACTAAAAGATTGCAATATGACTCTGCTGGATTCTATGGACATGTGACTTAATGTCTCTAATTTAAAATAGCTGCTTAATGGTCTATATTTACTACTTGGAATCGCAAAAATCAGTTAAATTTAGTTTAGGAGAGTTATTTCAGTACAACCAAGTGCACAAAGAATATCCAAATGCTCCAGGCTTACCTCATTAATGAGCAGAAATCTATGGAACCTGCTTTCTTCTGATTCTCATTTATGAATATAACACTTCTCAGTGGGATTCTGAAGTAGCAGTTAAAAACAGAGTGCTGTTCTTCAACAACCGACTGACTGATTTCTTAAAGCTGTCTAATTGGAGACCTGTACAGTGTAAAGGTGAAAAGAAGGCAACTGTCAAACATTGGTGCTGCTGCCTCCATCTTGGGTGTCTTTTATTCTTTACAGAAACCCTTAAACTACAGACCTTCATCTCCCTCTTTCTTTTTCTCTCTGTGTCTCACACACTAGCTATATTTTTGTTATAGATGTAGAATTTATAGTTATGTTAATTACATATATACAACTGGTTTTTCTTCCTTTTTGAACCCTAACCTTAGATTCTCACTTTACTAGGAACTTTAGGCTTTAATTACCTTAAACACAAACTTGAGGAATATAATGAATTGATGTCAAATAATTTTATAACCTAAAACATACATGTAAGATTTTTAGTTTTAAGTTAGGTTTGATAATTCTAGACACAATTTACTGTATTTACCTCATTTTCATGTTCCCTCTCCCCACTTTTAATGCCCACATATAAGAAATGCTATTAAAAGGCAATTCCCTGATCCTCTGGTCCTTAAAATTTTTCTACTCCCTCTTCTGCAATGTTCTCCAAGCCTTCTGTGTGGGAGCCATTTTGTACATGTATCAATTGAAATTATATACATTGCTAAAATATAGCAATGCACACACACACACACACACACATATATATATATATATATATAGTCAACTTTTTTTTAGTCTCTTTAACTTATTAGAAATCATATACTAAATTCTACCACCCCTCGGGAACTTATCAGGGTTTCACTGAAATTTTGATAGAGTGACTGAACACTTGATCTAAATGTAAAGACCTTTTTTAAAAAAATAAAGTTCAAACTAACTCATATATGCTGAATGCTAGAGTTGCTATTGATTTATTACCAGGTGTATTGACATATTACCAAAGTTTCCTTATTTGAATAGACACAGAACTCAAATTGTATGCCAGCAATGCTTACCATCCAGTGTGTCCTTTCTCTAGTTCCTATAGTTGCTAGTCTCTTTGAGGCTTCAGATCATCCCAAAACCAGACAAAACCAGATGAAGAAATCCTATGCCAATTTCTGCAGTTGCCATATACCAACAATTTGATTTCCAATGCTCTTCACAAACAAGCCCATCAACTTCAGAAAGTATAGAAGCTGTGTTAAATCTACACACCCAAGCAATCCATCAGGCTCCTGCTTGGATAGTAATCCTAGAGACAATGTCAAATATACTCAGAGAGAATATGTAAAAGAAATATATATATATATACAAACATATATATTTGCATTAAGTATGTAGATGTTAGAAACTCTTAGATACTTTCACTGGGAGTAAAACATAGAGTAAGCATAATTTGAACATCATGAAACAGAGAGAAACTTAAATCAATCCCATGGAAATCAGGGACAGGGCAAGGCTGCCCATTCTTTCCTTATCTCTTTAACATTATACTGGTCCTAACTAGAGCAATAAGACAAATGAAGGATATCAAGGTGATGCAAATTGGAAAGGAATAAATCAAAGTACCACTATTCACAGATGATATGATAGTATACATGAGTGACACCCAAAATTCTGCAAGAAAACTGCTATTTATGATAAACAGTTTCAGCGAAGTGGTTGGACACAATATTAACGCAAAAATCTCAGTATCCCTGCACTCTGTCCAAAGTTTGGCTATGAGTCTCGGTGTCAACTTTGATACCCTACTGGGTAGAGTCTTTCAGAGAGAGGCCTTCTTGGGTAGACTCCTGTCCTGTTAGAGAGATAGAAAGACCTGGAGGAGACAGGAGCTCCACAAGGAGACCAACAGAACAAAAAAAATCTGAACCCAAGAGTCTTTCCTGAGACTGATACTCCAATTAAGTACCATGGATGGAGATAACCTAGAACCCCTATACAGATGTAGCCCATAGCAGCTCAGTCTCCAAGTTGGTTCACTAGTAAGGAGAGCAAGGGCTCTCTCTGACATGAACTGAATAGCTGGCTCTTTGTACACCTCCCCCTGAGGGAACTCAGCCTTACTAGGCCACAGAGGAAGACAATGCAGCCAGTCCTGATGAGACCTGACAGGGTAGGGTCAGATGGAAAGGGAGGAGGACCTCCACTATCAGTGGACTGGAGGAGAGGTATGGTGGAATAAGGAGGGAGGGTAGGGCTGTAAACCCCTCTCTCATCTCCTCCTAGCCCCACCCTCCCTTACTATTCTCCCCTATGCACTTACCCTACTCCCCTTATAGGGGAGACCTCCTCCCCTACTATCTGACCCTAGCTTATCAGGTCTCATCAAGGCTGGCTGCATCTTCTTCCTCTGTGACCTGGAAAGGCTGCAACCCCAGGCAGAGGTAAACAAAGAGCTGGCAACTAAGTTCATGTCATAGAGAGCCCCTGTACCCTTATTACGGAACCCACTTGGAAAGGGAGCAGTCTATGGGCTTCCTCTGAGCAGAGGGTCTAGGTCCTCTCCATGCATGGTCCTTGGTTGAAGTATCAGTCTCTACAGGGCCCCTTGGGTCCAGGTTTTTGGCTCTGTTTTTCTCCTTGTGGAGATCCTATCTCCTCCATGTCTTTCTATCTCTCTTTTTTCCGTAAGGTTTCCTGCATGTGTAATTAATTAATTAACTAATTAATTAATTTAAAAAGCAGTAGCCCTACTGTATACAAAAGACAAATGGGTTGAGAAAGAAATTAGGAAATTAGGAAACACCCTTCACCATAGCCACAAAAAATATAAAGTACTCTAACCAATCAAGTGAAATATTTGTATATATATAAAAATTCAAGCCCTTAAAGAAAGAAATTGAAGATATCATAAGACAGAATGATCTCCCATGTTCATGGATCAGTAGGATTAATATAGCAAAAATGGCCATCTTACCAAAAACAATATACCTATTCAATGAAATTCCTATCAAAATATCAATACTATTCTTTTTTTATTTTTAATAATAGTTACAATTTATTAATTTTTTTATCCCAGCTGTATCCTGCTCCCTCATTCCCTCCCAATCTTACCCTCCCTCTCTCATCTCCTCCCTGCCCCTTTTCAAGTCCACTGACAGGGGAGGACCTCCTCTCATTTCATCTGACCCTGGTTTATCAGATATCTTCAGGACAGGCTGCAAATTCCTCCTCTGTGCCATAGCAGGGCTGCTCCTCCCTTGGGGGGGGGGGGGCGTCAAAGAGCCTGCCATTGAGTTCATGTCAGAAATAGGCCCTACTCCCCTTACTAGGAAACCCACTTGGATACTATTCCTAATTGTCTGAGAAAGTGCCAGATTGATTTCCATAGTGGTTGTATAAGTTTGCATTCCCACCAGCAATTATGAAGGGTTCCCCTTTCTCCACAACCTCTCCAGCATGTGCTGTCACTTGAGTTTTTGATTTTAGCCATTTTGATGGGTGTAAGGTTAAATCTCAGGGCCATTTTGATTTCTATCGGTCTGATGGCTAAGAACGTTGAACATCTCTTTAAATGTGTCTCTGCCATTCTATATTCCTCTATAGAGAATTCCTTGTTTAGCTCAGCACCCCATTTTTTTTTTCGTTGGACTGCTTGATTTGTTTTTTTTAGCTTCTTTAGTTCTTTATATATTTTGGTCTTACTGTGATTCATTGCTTGTTTTCTTTTACTTTTTGTATGGACATTATCTGTATCCCATGTTTTCTTGGGTATAGTTGTTTTCGTTAGATTGGAGTTTCCTTTTAGTATCTTCTGTAGGGCTGGTTTGCTGTGTAAATATTGCTTAAATTTAGTTTTGTCATGGAATATTTTGTTTTCTCCATCTATGTTGATTGAAAGCTTTGCAGGGTATAGTAGTTAGGGTTGGCATCTGTGGTCTCTTAACGTCTACATGACACCTGCCCAGGCCCTTCTGGCTTTCATAGTTCCTGATGAGAAGTCTGGTATGATTCTGATAGGTCTACCTTTATGTGTTACTTGGCCTTTTTCCCTTGCTGCTTTTATTTTTTTTTCTTTGTTCTGTATATTTAGTGTTTTGACTATGATGTGACATGATGTGATTCTTTTCTGATCTAGTCTATTTGGTATTCTGTAGGCCTCTTGTATGTTTATGGACATCTGTTTATTTAGGTTGGGAAAATTTTCTTCTATGATTTTCTTGAAAATATTTACTGGACATTGGAGCCTGGAATCTTCTTTTTCATCAATTCCTATTCTTAGATTTTGTCTTTTCATGGTATCCTTGATTTCTTGGATATTTTGTGTTTGAGACTTTTCTGATTTAACTTTTTCTTTGAAAGAAGTATCAATTTCTGTGAGTGTATCTTCAGCACCAGAGATTCTCTCTTCCATCTCTTGTATTCTGTTGTTGATGCTTACCTTTGTGGTTCCTGATCTTTTCTCTAAGTTCTCCAGCTCCAGAGTTTTCTCATTTTGTGTTTTCTTTATTGATTTTAATTCTGTTTTTATGACTTGCACCATTTCCTTCATCTGTTTGAATGTTGAATCCTGTCTCTCCATGAAGGTGTCTATTTTTTTGTTTGTTTCCTCTCTATGTGCCGCTAATTGTATCTCTACTTGTGCCTCTATTTGTTTGGTTATATTTGCCTATGTTTCTTTGAGAATTTTGTTCATTTCCTGTTTCTTTGCCTCCACTTGGTTGGCCAAATCTTTGAGAGATTGTTTGTTTCCTCTTTAACTGTCTGTGTTTGTATAGCTATTTCTCTGAGAGATTTGTTTGTTTCCTCTTTATATGCCTCAAATAATTGGGTAATCATAGCTTTAAAGTCATTTTCCTGTGTTTCTGATGATGAATTGAAGCATCCATCGATTTTGTAGGTTGCTGGTGAAGCCAGGATGTCCTGATTTATGTTGAATGTGTTCTTTTGCTGACCCCTGGCCATTGATTTCTCAGTAACCTTCCCTGTTTGTTCCTGGATTCTGCAATTCAGACTGGCATTGTCTTTCTCTGGTGTCTGGAGAATTCTTCAGGAAGATGAGAGAGGTTCTTTGGTTTCAGCATGTGCATTGGTGTTTCAGCTGTACCTGTGGGAGGAAAGTCCATGGCACAGAAGGACAAATGGGGGCGAGCGTGTGCGTGGAAGTGTGCCTTGAGGGACAGAGTGATAGAGAATGTTGAACCCTTGAGTGTGTGGAAGGGGCCCTGCCTTGCAAGTATCTAAGGCTTACTTGTGTATGCGCTGTAGATGTAGCGGGCGGTGGTGATAATTGCAGCTCAATTTCCTTATGCAAATTCCTTGAATACCTCAGTGACCAACAGGCTACTGGTATTTGGCTCTGTCTGAGCTCCCAGCATTACTTGCTTGAACTCCATTGTTGGATCTGCAGAGCAGGGGCTTCAATGTCTCAAGAGTCCCTCTGTTTCCCACAATGGGTGTATGGGTGGGAGGGGTCCGATGTGTGGCTGCTAGTTTAAGAGGATCCTGGATCTGGGCTCTGCAGGCACATAGGGGCACACTCACTCTCAAGCAGGTCATATTGTCAAGGATCGGGTTGTCCGAGCTCTCTACTCTCTGGTTTGGACCTGCTTAGTCACATGCAGGAGGACTGATGAGCTCTTCCAGCTTAGTGCTGCTGCAGCTGCCAGGTTAGGAAGTCCAGCTGTACCTGGAGACTGGGAGGCTGGTCCAGATGCTTTCTGGAAAGTCCTGGGGGCCCTGCACTGTGTTCTCCAGACCTGGGTGTGCCTACTTTGTTTGGCGGGTTTGCTGGACTTTGGTGGCTATATAGCCTACTATCTACCACTGACAGTTTGGGCGGGCTGTACAGTCAGTGGCTGGTAGACCCTGTGGATTTGGTATGATTGCTCACAGACCTGGGACATGGAGAGGATGTTGCCACAGATCTGGGATTATGAAGGCAGGTACAGCTGACAGCTGTGGCTGAGGGGCTAGGAGCCCCGCCTCTCCTGTTGCATTCCCACACAGTGAGTTCTGTGCTGAGAATCTCAGTGAGCTGGCTGTGCTGAGGAGGAGGGATGTCCGAAAATGGGGAGTGCAGGAAGATCAAACAATCATTTCTCTTCTTCCCCAAAGAAGTCCGAGGGTGACCTGAGACTAAAGGTCTCACCTAGTGTGACATTCCCTCTTGTTCAGAAAGCCTTACTGTCATTTCCCTGGCTTTAGTCATTCCTCCACTCACCGACTCCGGTGTTTCAGCTCCTCTGCAACTCAGAATCTGTGCATGCTCATCACAGCCATCTTGTATCCCCCTTCAATGCTGTTCTTTACAATCCTTGAAAGAATAATTCCAAACTTCCTATGGAAAAACAAAAAAAACCCAGAGAAGCTAAAACCGTCCTATACATTAAAAGAACTTCCGAGGTATGTTCATCCTTTATCTCAAGCTGTAATATATATATATATATATATATATATATATATATATATATATATATATATAAGTAAAACAACAAAACCAAAACAACAACAACAAAAACCCAGCCCGGTACAAGCATAGAAATGTGGTGGATCAACAGAATCAAATCAAAGAACCAGAAATAAACCCACACACAAAAAAAAGATAGTATCTTCCCATCTTCCACAGAGGGCTTCTGAAAGACTCTACACAACAGACTCATAGCCAAAATTTGGGCAGAGTACAGGGAATCCTATGGAAGAAGGGTGACATATAAAGACCTGGAGTGGACAGGAGCTCCACAAGAAGAGTAACAGAACCAAAAATTCTGGGAGCAGGGGTGGCCTGTGGAGACTGATGAATCAGACAAGGATCATGCATGGTGAGGACCTAAAACTCCTGTTCAGATGTAGCCCCTGAGCAGCTCAGTCTTCATGGAGGTGTCCTAGTATGGGGAACAGGGGCAGTCACTGGCATGAACTTGGTCACCTTCTCTTTGATCAGCTTCCCCTGGTGAGGTGGCCTTACTAGGCTACAGAGAAAGAAGATCCAGACAGCAATTATGAGACCTGATAGGCTAGGATCAGATAGTAGGGGAGGAGGACCTTAGTTATCAATAGACTAGGGATAAGGAGGGAAAGAGAGAGGGAGTGTGGAACCAGGATGGGATAAAAAAGGGGGCTACAGCTGGGATACACAGTGAATAAATTGTAATAAATAATAATAATAATATTTATTAAATATAAAGCATCTTCAACAAATGGTGCTGGGTGCTGGTCTAACTGAATATCTACATGTAGAAAAATGCAAATAGATGCATACATATCACCCTACACAAAAGTAAAGACCAAGTGAATCAAATACCTCAACAGAAAACAAGAAACACTAAATCTGTTGGATGAAAAAGTGGGGAAAACCTTGACCTTGTTAGAACAGGAGATAACTTCCTAAAGAGAACACCAATAACACAGGCTCTAACAATATATAAACGGGACTTACTAAAACTAAAAACAAAACAAAACAAAACCTTCTGTAAAGCAAAGTTCACTATCAACAGAACAAGATGACAGACTACTGTCTGGCAATGGATCTTTACTAACCCTGCAGTTGATAGTGGGCTAATATTCAGAATATATAAAGAACTCAAGAAATTAAACACCAACAAACCAAAATAATCTAATTAAAATGGTGTACAGGGCTAAACAGTGGATTCTTAACAGAGAAATATGGAATGGTGGGGAAACACTTAAAGAAATGCTCTATGTGCTTAGTCATCAAGGAAATCCAAATCAAAATGACTCAGAGATTCCATCTCATATCTATCAGAATGCCTAAGATAAAAAACTCAAGTGACAACACAAGGATGTAGAGAAAAGGGAACTCTCCTCCATTGCTAGTGGATATGTAAACTTGTACAACCACTTTGGAAATCAATTTAGAGCTTTCTCAGAAAATTGGGAATAGTGCTACTTCAAGACCCAGCTATACCACTCCTGGGCGTATACATGAAAGATGCTCAACCATACAACAAGAACAATTACTCATATAGGTTCATAGCCGCTTTATTTGTAATAGCCAGGATCTGGAAACAACCCAGATGTCCCTCAACCAAAGAATGGGTACAGAAATTGTGGCACATTTACACAATGAAATACTGCTTACTTATTAAAAATAATGAAATCATGAAATTTGCAGGCAAATGGGTGGAGCTAGAAAATATCCTGAGTGAGGTAACTCAGAAGCAGAAAGAAACCCATAGCATATACTCACTTATAAGTGGATATTAGCCATATAAAATAGGATAAACCTACCAAAATCTACAGACCTAAAGAAGCTAAACATCACGGAGGATCCTAGCGAAGATGCTTAATTCTCATTCAGAAGTGTAAACAGGATAGAAACTAGAAGCAGTAGAAGAGAGGTAACAGGATGGGAGCCTACCACAGATGTTCTCTGAAAGACTCCACCCAGCAGGGGATCAAAGCAGGTGCAGATACTCACAGCCAAACTTTGGACAGAGCAGAGGGTGTCTTATGGAAGAAAGGGAAGATAGAAGGACCAGGGGGTGGCACAAACCCCACAAGATCAGCAACAAAGGCAAAAAAAAATTGGGATCCTGGGGGCCTAACCAAAGACCATACATAGAAAGGGCCTAGGACCATGCTCAGTGTAGCTCACAGACCACTCAGTCTCCATGTGGGTTGCCTAGTAAAGGGAGAAGAGACAGTCTCTGACATGAACTCAGTTGCCTGCTCCTAGCTCACTTCTCCCTGGTGTGGCAACCTTGTCAGCCCACTGAGGAAGAGGAGCCAAACAGTCCTGATGGGACATGATAGGCTAGAGTTAGACACTAGGGGAGGAGGACTTTCTCAATCAGTGGACTATGGGAGGGAAGAGAGAGAAGGAGTATGGGACTCAGGGGAGATGAGGGAGGGGGCTATAACTGGGATAAACTAGTAAATAAAAAAGAAAATAAACTGTAAAAAAATAGTAATACTTATAAAAATTTAAAAAGAAATTACTACCTAAGCTATGACAAGAAATATGTAGGTCTTTTTAAAAAATACGGTTAAGTAGACAGTGGTTTTTATATTGTCTTATGAAGATAATAATCTTTAAGTAGGGGTGAATAATTGTAGCAATTATTGTTATTAATTCCATCAATTTAGACAAATAAAACATTACCTTGAACAGCCTACTATAGAGGCCTTTGATTTAACTGCAATATTTTTTTTCAAAGTTACTTTGTCTTTTTTATCATCAGGTTCATAGCAGCTATTAATGTGAACTAGGAATCCAGATGGCAACTATGTGTACTGATGAACTGGACTATTTTTCTGAAAGGTAACCTGCGCTAATAGGTTTCATTATACTAAGAAATAACTCTCAAATTGTAGTGCTTTTAAAATTAAAAGCATGATTTATATGTATCATAATTCAAACTTTTAAAAAATAAATTCTCTAAAAGGAAAAAAAAACCTTTTACTAAACAGCACTAAATATCTCCATATTAGTTTTGTTTTGCATGTTTCCATTCTGTAATTTCAGGGGTTTATTTAACACATATACTTTCAGATTTATAAACAGGTAAAGTCCCACGTAGTTGAAAGATGTGTGAATTTATATTAGAACAGTGTTTCCTAGTTTGAGCTGAGAAATTAATGATTTATTAACTTATCATTGAACATATCAGGACACGAGAGGACCCTGGAAACATACGCACACCAGCTTGCTCCCAGAAGCTTGTTTTTGTAATGAAATGTTACCTTAACTAGAGGAATGCTCTGATTATATGTCTCTTTACCATGGTGGCCTATTGCCCCAGAATTCAGCCTCACATACAAAAGTTCCCTTTCTTAAATGAAAACACAAAAACAAAACCAGAGTTTCATTGTTGCCTAGAATATCCAATTTATTTAGACCTAGAAGTTGAAGACATAGAAATCATTAAGAATATTTAAGTCACCAAAATAGAATTACTTGTGGTTTAGAGAATGTCACAATGAAAAATGAGTAACAAAATATGTAGAGAGAAATGAAGAGAGACTGATTATGAGCTAGACAAAAACAGCCTCTCTCTCAAGAGATCCTACCTTAATTCTGGGTCAAAGATATTTATATAAACAATAAGATCATAGCTCAAGACCATAGACATGTGAAAGCATAAATTATCCAGGGGAGATGCAGTAAACAGAAAGATGTCGTTCTGAAAACTGTAGACTTACGAGAACATTGTGAAATAGAATTTTTGAAATGCATTAAATACATAGAATTTTACAGAGATGGCTCCAGTGAGGCATCTGAAAGGATGGTTATGTTCTCACAATCTGACAGTGACAAATCCGGGATAAGATACAGAACAACAGAAATGTGCTCCTTGTTCTTGGGAACAGAGAGTGGTTCAGTCAGTTGGAAGATACTTTGACAGTTTACTTCTGTGCTGGTCAGCTTTTGTCCACTTGTCACAAGCTCAGGTCAGCTAGGGAGAGGGTAACTCAACTGAGAAATTGCTTAGATCAGATTGTCCCCAAATATGTCAGTGGGAATTTTATCCTTAATGGTTAGTGTTATTGGGCCCAGACTACGGTGGCTGTTGTCACCTATGGGCAGATAGTCCTGGGTTACTTAGGAAAGGAAGGTGGAAAAGACATAGAGAATAAACCTGTGAGCAATGTTCTTTGGTTTCTGCTTGAGTTCTCACCTCTAGGTTTCTGCCTTGAGCCCTTGCATTGGCTTACTTTAATGAGGGACAGGAACATGGAAGTGAAAAGAACGGTTTCTTCCCTCGGGTAGCACTCACTCAGGGTCTTCTCACAGCAATGTTAGCACAAGCTAAAGCAACCACAAAACTAAATATGGATTCTAAACACTGAGTGATAGTTGCATGGAATGTTTGCTAAATAGATCACACACAAAAA
Organism: Pachyuromys duprasi; assembly: GCA_028658305.1. Lineage (NCBI taxonomy): Eukaryota > Metazoa > Chordata > Mammalia > Rodentia > Muridae > Pachyuromys > Pachyuromys duprasi. The sequence continues at coordinate 43,646,208 of CM053765.1, read as the reverse complement.
ACACCCTGAAATAATTATTCACGTTGTAGGTAAACACACTGTAACTCAGCGCTAGAAACCCACTGATAAACATTGTTAAGCTTTACTGTAATTTCAAATCTTTATGTTTTTATGCTTATTACAAATTTAAGAAACTAAAATATTAAAGCATTGTTTTATATTATGCTTCTAAGGCAACTAAAATTCAGCACAAATGTATACTTATCATTTTCCTGACATGAAAATCCTGGGCAGATATTAGAGCTAGGGAGAGTGTGGTCCCTAGAAAGCAAATAAACATAAAATGGATTCACAAATTCTGTGGCAGCATGGCAAATCTCTGCCGGACCCTGTGGCAATCAGACCTCTGAGGAAACTGCCAACCTGAATATGGAAAGCAATACTCAAACAAAGGAAATAAGCACAAACTTTAAGTTATTATAAATACAAAGAAATAGAAATTTGGCCCATTGTCATGAGATAGTGCCATCAGTTATGGTGATCTGAAAAAGAGAAACTATTGTAATTAGCAGGGAGGATGCCAAAGCATATTATAACTGTATTCAAAATGTCAAATGTAATTATGTCAACTAAATAAACAAGCAGGACATATGAGCTGGAAACAACATACAGAGAGAGAGACAGACAGACAGACAGACAGACAGACAGATGACAGACAGACAAACAGACAGAAAAAAACTGAGAACCACAAACCAAGCAAGGAAATTTGAAAGCAAATGCATTGCTGTATTTATTTTCCTTCTGAAGGGTATCTAGTGTACCCATGCGTAGGGCTTCTACAATGACAGAATTATGGGATGTTTTTACTTTGATATCTGGTAATAGTTTGCTTAGGACTACATTTGACAAATAAAATAACTGAATCCAATTACATTTGAATTTTGGATTTAAAAGCAAGTTTAAAAAAATGCTGGGCATTTTGACACTAAAGCATTCTTTTTTGTTTGTCTGAAATTAAAATCGATGTGAATATCCTTGTTTGTATTTGGAAACATAGAAGCCATCTCTAGTATATAAGCACAGGTTTGAGTTGGAAGTTTCAGGGGATTATTTCCAATTTTGTCAAGCACTGACAGACTTAATGTTCAATGGTCCACCATGAAATGAATGCTTCTAAATGTCTTACTTAAAGTCTATCCCAGATAAGAATTCTTAAATGTTTTCAAAATTTTACAACTAATATATGTATATATATGCATACATTTATATTTATACATGTATATGTATACATTTATATTTATAAATATAATATACATATTTATATTTATACCCCCCTTCCATTTGACTCTAGTTTATCATGTCTCTTCAGGGCTGGATGTAATGTCCCTTTCTGGTATCTAGTTAGGCTGCTCCTCCCTTGGGGGTGGGGCAGTCAACAAGCCAGCCATTGAGATCATGACCCAAATAGTCCTTGTTCCCCTTACTAGGGTACCCAGTTGGGTATTGAGCTACCATGGGCCATATCCGAGCAGGGGTGATAGTTTGTATCCATACATGCTCCTTAGTTGGAGAAACAGTCTCATAAAAGACCCCTGTGCCCTAATCTATTTGGTCATTGTCCTCACCAAATCTTACTAACTCCTCCTTTTTTCATATGTATCCCTGAACTCTGGCGATGGCTTGGTTGTGAGTCTTAATATCAGCTTTGATTCATTGTTAGTTAGAGTCTTTCAGAGGCCCTCTGTGGTAGGCTCCTGTCCTGTTGCTTGTTTTCTCCTACATTCAATGTCCATCCCGTTTGTTCATCTAAGCGAGGATTGATCATCCCACCCTGGATCCTCCTTCTTGCTTATCTTCTCTAGGTGTATAGATTTCAGCACGTCCATCCTATCCTATAGGTCTATAGAACTCATTGGCACAGGAGATTACTTCCTGAACAGAACACCAACAGCACAGGCTCTAAGATCAACAATCAATAAATGGGACCTCATAAAACTGAAAAGCTTCTGTAAAGCAAAAGACACTGTCATCAAAACAAAATGACAGCCTACAGACTAGGAAAGGATCTTTACCAATCCTACATCTGACAGAGGGCTAATAGCCAGTATATATAAAGAACTCAAGAAGTTAAAAAGCAACAAATCAAGTATTCCAATTAAAAAATGGGGTATGGAGCTAAAAAGAGAACTCTCTGTAGAGGATTGTAGAATGGCAGAAAAACACTTAAAGAAATGCTCAATATCCTTAGCATCAGGGAGATGCAAATCAAAAAGACCCTGAGATTGCACCTTACACCTGTCAGAATGGCTAAGATGAAAAACTCAAGTGACAACACATGCTCGAGAGGTTGTGGAGAAAGAGGAACTCTCCTCCACTGCTGGTGGGATTGCAAACTGGTACAACCACTCTGGAAATCAATTTGGTGTTTTCTTACATAATTAGGAATAGTGATTCCTCAAGATCCAGCTATACCACTCTTAGGCATATATCCAAAAGATGCTGAAGTACACAACAAGGACATTTGCTCAACCATGTTCGTAGCAGCTTTATTCATAATAGCCAGAACCTGGAAACAACCCAGATGTCCCTCAGTCAAGGAATGGATACAGAAATTGTGATACTTTTACACAATGGAATACTACTCAGCAATTAAAAACGAGGAAATCATGAAATTCGCACACAAATCATGGGACCTGGAAACAATCATCCTGAGTGAGGTATCCCAAAAGCAGAAACACTTGGTATATACTCACTTATATAGACCTATAGCAAATACATTCTAAATGTGAGAAACAGTAATTAAAGTAAGTCACTTAAAATTGATGGCATGTATATATATATATATAAAGATTCATATATATGAATCTACAATCTTTATATATAAGCAGTGAGTCCATGATTGTGAATTACTGAGACTAACATTGAACACAGATTTAGTAGGGCTTACCCAGTTCTCAGTCCATTAATCATGCTACAAAATGCGGTACAATAAAACCACGTGAGGATTCTTAGTTTTTCATTTTTGTATCATATTAAACTATTGCTAGCCTCAGGTGGTTTTCTTGTCAAGAAATTCGGTATGGTGTTTTATTAGGTTGTACCCATGCCTACGAGTATTATTTCATCTTTCTGCTGTGTGCATTTCCTTTAGGATGTATGATACAATTTTCTATAGGACATAATGGAAAAATAACTTAATTTATTTGTAAACTATGCTTGAAGGGTGAGAAAAATAAATATGAATCTTCCTTTTTGCTCCAGACTTATTGGACCCTCTGGAAACCAGGAAATCTAGTGCAATGTGTTTTCAATTCCAGTTATGGCAACAGTTAAGTTTAGAGGTCGTATTTGCAAGCCTGACTTTATCTATACATCTCAGAATTAAGTAACGTGCAATGTTTCTTTGTTGCAGCTTGAATTAATAAATGTGGAACCGCTGAAAGGTGTCCAGGGATGCCCTGAATAACTTCTTTTTCCCTAATGGTCCCAGGTCTATTTTATCTGTTCTTCAAACATATCATTAAATCTGTGTCCTGAATTTCCCTAATCTTAATAATTTTAGATTAATGCTTCCCCAGTCTCCTCTCCTCCTAATCCTTCCCTTGCGCCTCCCTGCCCTTCCCCTCATTCATTCCTCCTCCTTTTCTCCTCAGAAAAGAGGAGGCCTTCCATGGCTATCAAACAGTCTTGGCATACTAAGTTGTAGTAAGACTAGGCACATCTTCTTCTATTGAAACTAGACAACATAGCCCAGTTAGGAGGGAAAAAATCCAAAGACAGGCATTGTAGTCAGAGAGAGCAAGACCCACTGCACAACTGTTACATACATGAATATGGCCTAGGTCTGTCCCATGCTTGCTCTCTGGTTGGCAGTTCAGAATCTATGAGCTGCTTTGGGCCCATGTTACTTGATTTGATTTTGTTGGTGTTCTTAAGGTGTCCTTGACCCCTTTGACTCCTTCAAACCTTCCTCCTCTTCTTCCACAGAATTCCACAGGCTCTACTTAATGCTTGACTGTGGTTCTCTGCATCACTTTCTAGCAGTTGCTGAATGAAGCCTCTCTGATAACATTTATGCTAGGTTCCCATCCACAAGTATAACAGAATAGATATCACTGATAGTGTCATGGATGGACTCCTTTTCATGGCATGGGTCTCAAGCTGGACCAATCATTGGTTTGACATTCCCTCAAATTCTGGTTCATCACTTAGCACTGCACATCTTACAGGTAGGACAAATTGTGGATAAATTCATACTCTTAATTGTGTTACTTTCATTCATACATAACAGCAAATGTGCAACATTTCTAGGTAATTTATTCTTTCAAAGAACTCTTAGAAATACCCAAGATACAGTAGGAAATTCTAATCTTCAGATTATATTTAAATTAACCTTACATTCAGTTGTAAGATATTTAATAGCATACTTTTGCAGCCAGATTAAGCATTCTGTGAGAACCTTGACTCACATCTGAGCCTTTGCAAGCTCACTCACTTCCTTTAAATTTACCCAGTACTGATCAGGCATCAAAGTTTTTAAGCCTCTCAGATTTGCCTAAGTCTCCAGGGCCCAGGCTTTCCTGGGATGCAGGCTGGAGAGGCTTTCAAGGACAGTACCTTCTTTATTATGTCCCATCATAAGGTTCACTGAATATTTAGCAAGAATCAGAGACATACTGCATTACCTGGATTTGCCATTGATGATCATGACTTTCCTGAAGTTTGTTCATGGTCTGTCAGTATCATTTCCTCTGGAAATATGGACTTAGCTAATCCACCTTTCATTCCATATCTCATGCATGATCAAACCATGTGAAGTTTGAGAATATGCCTTTTTTTTCTTTTTCTTTGATGTGGAGAGTAAAAGGTCAACTCTGTCTTCTTTTGGAGCCTTGGGTCAGAAGGCATTTTACAGTCTCTCAGCCTATTCTTTCCACTTGATCATCTGCCACTTGCTTGACTTGGCAGCATTTTTTCCCATAGCAGTTGCTTCTTATTATAGACATACTAAGAAGTTAGTTGTTATCCATATTAAGAAATGTATGCTCATAGGTTTCAGTGTGTCTAGCTAAAAGCAACACATACCTTCAGGGGTATAATTAAAGTTGCAATATATGTTTCATGGTTCTTGGACAAGCACTCTAATATATTCTTGGCTCTATTGCAGTCAGTTTTAACACTCAAAATGTTGGTATACATACAAATACTCACATTAGAATATAACACCCAGTGTAAAAATACATACACAACACAACACAACACACACACAAACACAAACACTTGAAAGCATGCACAATCAAACATGCCAGATGTGGGAATATTGATATTCTAAATAAAACCTAGTGAACAAGTCCTTCATCTCTGCCTTTTGTCTTTACTCAGACCCTTAATAGATTTAATGCTGTCAACACATATTTTGAGTGCTAATCATTATTACTACATCTAAAGATAGATGTAGATACATAGATATAAAGAAAGATAGATGCTGAAATAATTATTTTCCCTATAAAAACTTTCACGGATAAACACCAAGATGCTGTTTACCCAGCCATATAAGAACTTCTTAATTCATTGACGTTAATATCTGCCATTAACTGTTACCAGAAGTTAATTACCCCTTAACTACACAGAAGGCAAGAGAAAAGTACAGGCATTTGTAACTATATTGCACACGTGAGTACATATCATTGCATGCCTTTTTGCTAATACATACAAACTTAAAGTAAACTTACAATGTCAATAGTAGTAAAAGATATTCTGTAAATAAATCTAATACAGTGGCTACCTTAGACATTATGTCTTAATTTCATGCATTCATTTGTGTTTATAATTTTTCAGCTGTCAGATCAGATACATAATATGTTCAAATATTTTCCCTAAACTTTTGAATTTTGAAGCTTATGGGTATAAGTGGGATTTCAAAGTTTTTATAACTACTGTTTACCTTTAAGAGTAACAACAAGTTTCATTGCCTGTATTCATTTACTCTATAAATTCCAAATATGCACAAAATATAAGCCCAAAATAATATGGCATTATGACACTGCTGATAGAATGTTCTGCCTAAATGTTAATATAATATTCACACAGAAATGTGTTTGAATATTCTTGTAAGCCACTAAGTAACTCTGATACAAATTAGAGTCAGAAAAAATCTAAATTAAATATAAAAGTTAAATTACAAACATGTACAGGAAATAAAATGTTAAAATGTCTGTTATCCAGCAGAGTGTTTTGGAAATGGCTGTATACTTTCTGTCATAGTTAAAAACAAATACTAAAATATACAATATTAAAAACCTATGAATATGTATATGTGTAGTTATATACTTGTGCAAGCATAAATATTTCACATGATAGGTTAATAAATTTCTTCAGGATAGAACAAAAATTGCATTTTCTTACCCTCAATTTTTTTGTAAATGTGTATTATAAATTATATATTGAATTGGTTCTATATTAGCTCGTGAATGCATTTAAAGAGCAAAACATGCAAATTTCATTTTAATGTAATAATATTTTTTCAATAAAAGGGATACAAATTTTCATGTTGGAATAATTTCATGGAAAGCTACTGTTTTATAAGAATTTGATACTCTGTGAAATAAAATAAGTAGATTGTAAGCCAAGAAAAGCAAACAAAACAATGAAAATAAGAAAAATTAATTAACTAAAAATTTTCTTGGTCTTATTTATTGTGTTATTTAGGTTTAATTTACTATAAGTCAGTGTAGTCAAATAAAGAGAAAACAAAAATAAAACTCCCAAATTACCACCAATTATTTTGGGAAGTCCATTATATTATACACTAGCAAATTTATTGATAACCTAACCCATAATGAAGTAATATAACCAAATAACAAATATTTCATTTTCATATAATTTTAATATTTCCTAAAATATTTTAAATGTCTTCTGCTTGTGAGTTTAGCCTTTAGCAGCTGAACCACCTCAACTAATTTTAGTGATCTAGAAGTAATAAAAAATGATGCTCTGTCTGTCCCTGGAACTTGCTATATCAACCAGGTTGACCTCGAACTCATGGAGGAGAGACATCTGCTTCTGCTTCCTGAGCACTGGGATTACAGGCATGTGTCATGAGCGGATGCTGAGACTCATAACCAAATCTTCGGCAGAATGCAAGGAATAATATGAAAGAAGGGGGAGTTAGTATGACCTAGAGGGATAAGAGCTTCACAAGGACCAAATATATCAGGGCACAGGGGTCTTCTATGAGACTGTTTCTCCAACCAAGGACCATGCATGGATATAACCTAAAAACCGTGCTCAGATGAAGCCCATGGTAACTCAGTAGCCAAGTGGGTTTCCTAGTAAGGGGGACAAGGATTATTTCTAACATGAACTCAATGGCTGGCTCTTTGACCTCCCTCCCATCCCCCAAGGGAGGAGCAGCCTTGCCAGGCTATAGAAGAGGACATTGCAGCCAGTCCTGAAGTTACCTGGTAAGCTAGGGTCAGATAGAAGGGGAGGAGGTCCTCCCCTATCAGTGGACTTGGTAGGGGGCAGGAAGAAGATGAGGGAGGGAGGCTGGGATAGTGAGGGATAAAGTGAGGGGGCTATGGCTGGGATACAAGTGGATGACCTGTGATTAAAATTAAAAAATTTAAAAAATTAAAAATGATAATTTTCTGTACTTTACAATGGTAGTTTTGTTAAATACATCAAATCAACTGTGAGTCAAATTGTTTTTCAAGTGTCTATTAAAAACATAACAAATATTTTCTTATGCAACATTTGATATATACAGAGATTATTTTTCAAAGAATTTCTCTGTCAACATAAAATACCTTCGTATACTAAAATGCAAATTGCATACATTCTAAAGTAACGTTTAAAGTTAGAAATATATTATTTCTAGATTTAGTCTGCAATTATTTTTGAAATTAACCTAACCATTCATCTGAGAAATGAGCCTACAAAAATTGAATGGCTGGCTTCATCTAGCAGAGTCAAGCATAGAAGCCACCTAATTTCTCTTCCAATGTTATTCTCTCTTAATAGGAATTCACCCTGCTTGAAACACACCTGCCAATTATCAAAATATTACTGACTTTGAACTTAGTTTTTACACAAATGTCAACACTGGTAGATGGCAGACTTGAAGTTTCTTTTGTGCAACTCCATAAGTAAATAGATAAATTCAAGGCAACAAAGGAGACACTATACTCTCCAGAGAAAAAGAAGACCAATTAAAAACAAAAGAAAGATGAAAAGAAAGCTAAAAGTACAGGGAGGGGTCAATGCAGAGAAACCCTTAACAATCCCCTTTTAAGACAGGAAAAGAACTGACTACATATAAACAAGGTTATGGGAAAGAATAGGTAGTCCTGGTGACAAAACCAGACCGCTGCCGGCGTCTGCTGTAGGAACCAATGGTTCCTATAAGATTTGAAACCACTATAGGGTTTTGGGCTGAAAGTGACTCTATCACAAGACAACTTAGCTTTAGAGAATAATCAATTTAATTGCATGTCAAATCTGAAGTCATCTTCAAGATGACTTGAAGGGGGATCTATCCTATGAGAGTGAGCTATACTCTTGAGACCTGAAAACAAGAATAAATCACAAGGTTAGGTCTAGAAATGGCTAGCCATGGTGAGTAGGTCAAGAGATAACAACAGGAAAAGCTGTGGAGAAGCAAGAACCTGAAACAGACCTTCTAACAAGTTTGAGGAGTCAAGAGCTAGGACTGTGGAAAGAGAGTTGTCTTTGTCCCTACCTTCTACAGTAGAGCAGGGCTTTGAGTGTGTTTTATTGGACGACAGCCCTCAGCAGAAGCTAGCAGAATGCCAAAGTTCTGCAGCAGTCTCCATATGACCTGAGGTTTACTAAAGTGTCTACACCTTAAATTTCTGTGACTGAGACTAATCATCGTTTGTTGCCCTTGGCTTCAAAGCTTGGTGATTTTGAAAATAAAAATGAAAAGTCTCCACTCTGAGTCATACTGCGAATGGAACAAGAGAAGGCTGTGAAGAATACTTTTGCATAAAAATGTAAGACCTATTCAGCCTAACAAAGCAGCAATCCTCAGCATAGAAACAGAGTACAAATTAACTTACACGCTAATGGTGAGAATATAAATTACTTCAGCTACTGTAGTAATAAAAATGAAGGTACTTTAAAACACTAATGATAACAACAAGGATCCAAAGCCGTAGAGAACATATATAGTTTGAATGAAATTTCTCTACTTAGGGTAATATTGCTCCCCCACTAGAGTTATATGTTATCTAGCATAATCCCCAGGCACAAGAAACCTTTCTTTGAGTTATTGATCTGGGGCGTTTGAGAGACTATCAAAACAAGAGTAGTAACTGCATTTGCTCTTGGTTGCCTCCTAGTGTTTGAAAATAAGATTTTGCTATATAAGACACCACATACATTGGGCTAAGAACTTGGAGGGACAGAGTTGGAAATAGTCAAGAGCCTCTGCACTCAGGTACAAATCTCATAGGACCAAAGGGTGTTATACAAGCTTCTAAGGAAGAAAGAGAAACAGTAGTCCTTCCAAGATGTGATACCTATGAATTACAGCAATGCTCATTCCAACAAGATATTCCCAAAGACACAAGAATTATCCATTTGTTGGTTGTAACCAACAGCTGCCTAATTGGACTTAGGCATGCTCAATATTAGGGAATGCATGGCTGATAATCTGAGCCTAGCAATTCTCCCTCCAACTTCTCCCCTTCCCCTCCTGTATTCCTAAAAAAAAGGGGGGGGAGCTTCCCCTACCAACCCACACCAGTTCTTCAAGTCACATCCTCTTTCCCTGTGGTCTGGCAAGGCAGCCCCACCAGGCAGGAATTGATCAAAGAGCAGGCAAATAGAGTCCATGTGGGAGACCGTCTGCTGCCCTCACTAGAGAACCCACATTTAGCCCGTGTTGCTCGTGGGCTATGTCTGTTTAGGGAGCCAGTTTAAGCACGGTCCTTTGTTGGGTGCTTCAATTTCCAGAAGTCCCTCTGGCCCTTGTTACTTGGATCTGCTGGGCTTCTTATGGAACTCCTGCCACCTCCAGGTCCTTCTCACTTTCCTCCTACTTTTCTAAAAGACTCCCTGCCCATCACCGAATCCGAATGTTTGGCTATGAGTCTCAGCATCTGTTTTGAGACACTGCTGTGTAGAGTCTCTCAGAGTACAACTCTGACAGGCTCCTGTCTGCAATCATAGGAGAGTATCCTTAATAGTGTCAAGGGTTAGCTCTCTCCCATGGGGTGGATTGCAGGTTGGATCAGGAATTGGTTGGACATTCCCTCAATCTCTGCACATCTGTCTTTATCTTTGCACATTTTGTAGGCAAGGTAAATTTGGGGTCAAAATTTTTATAGGTGGGTTGGTGTTTCCCTCCCTCCACTAGAAGTCCTTCTAGTTAGTGTGGTTATTATAGTCTCGGTAAGTTGCACATTCTGATTTGATAACCACATAACAATGTACATATTGGCAACACTAAATGGATTTCCTGGTTTAAACACACACACACACACACACATATATATGCATACATGCATACAAACATACATATATACATACATATAGTGGATATAAAGTTGAGAGGAAGATATGAGAGAGGATTATGAATGGGATGAAAGGATTTAAGGAGAATGGATATGATCAAGATGCATAGTATACTGTAGGACGTTTACAGAAAATAAATGAATAAAACATGTAAAATGAGTATGCAACACATATTAAGATAAGATTATAAAAATTCTATATGAAAATTCACTTTATGATTATTACTATCACATAACAAATGCTCAACAAATTTTATTCCCCAAAGTAAAAAAAATGTGCATAAAATTGTAACCTAAAGTAGAATGGTAATAGGAAATGGGAGTGTTGGAAAGGGATTATACCAAAAAAGTTCTAGAAACTCCCAATACTTAGCTTTTTCTGTCCTGAGAACATGCATTGCTAGAATGGACAGAAATCACGATGCAGACTCTACCCTGCCTCCTAACTTGCCACTGTCTAGACTTCCTGTCCTTATAAAAGTCAGAATCAAATTTCCATTCTTGAAATATGTATTTTTGTTACTTTTAATGATGTGTCTGTATGTGTGTTTTGCACAGGTATGTGGGCTTGAGTGTGAGCTCCTTCTCTGGAAGTGCAGTTATGATGAAACACATTGTTCTTTATAATTTTTATTCACTTACACCTGTAAAGAAAACATACTCCACTGTTCTAGATTTATAAAAGAAGATAACTATATTAAAGTTTGTTATTCAATAAAGATTAATGGGGATTTTTTTGTGATTAATAAAAATTGTGAGTGTCTAGTGTGGTGGCATATGCTTATAATCCAAGTAGTAAAGATGTGAGGTAAAAGGAGCATCACAAGCTTGAGATAACCCTGGGTACAAAAATGAATTCCCGAATGACCCTCAAATCAAGTCCATGCCTCAAAAAAAATCCTGTAAGAGTAATATAAACAGTAGAGTAAGTATAATAATAAATATAAAGACATAAAGAAGAGTGATACCATTATATTTTAGTGGTCATAATAATCTCATTTTATTATCCAAACTATCTAGTTAACAAGCATAGTATTTTTTAATTTGTCATGGAATTTAATATATCTTTTTTATTTGATTTGATTTGTTTTCAATATATCCAATCACATTTTCTCCTCCCTTCACTTTTTTCTAATCCTTGTTCCCCGACCTCCCATCTCCCCCAGATCTGCTACTCCTCTTTTCCCCTTCAGAAAACAACAGACTTGCCAGGGACATCAACTGAACACACCATAACAAGACACACTAAGACTTGGCATAAACCGTCTTATTCATGCTGGGTGAGGCAACTCAGCAGGAGGAAAAAAGTTCCAAGAACAGTAGAAAGTGTTAATCATTAACAATTTCATACATGTATATAATTTGGAATTTTTCATCCACCCCCAAAATCTTCTTTAAAGCTAAAGAAATCTTAATATTTAAGAATTAATCAAAAAAGTTATAGGACAGACTCAGAGATCTGAGAGCTACAAAACAAACAAGAGCAAGTATATCTACTTTATAAACTGTCTAGAACATTGATGGTCATATATAATTGAAACCACTTACTAATTAAACTAGACTAGGATTACTCTCATAAACAAAGTTAAGCAATGATAATTTTTAATATATAAATAAAATATAAGATCTGCAGTCTTCAACTATTTAACAGTATGGCCCTTATCAATGATATCTTATTCCATAAATAAAAGGCTCATGCATGCTAGAAAAAATATTCATTTATCCCAGCATGTTTGCAGATTAAAGAAATTTAGTAGAAATGATCTCATTGGTTTAAAGGGTTTGATGACACTGGGCTTTAAAATTGATGAAAGATCATAGCTAAAACAGGAGAAATTTTCACTCATAATAAAGGATGTCTTCTAGGAACATTAAACAGCCTTAGTCTGTATTATGAAGTCCTAGAAACAGTGTTGCTTTGAGAAAAAAAAAGAAAGAAAGAAAGAAAGAAAGAAAGAAAGAAAGAAAGAAAGAAAGAAAGAAAGAAAGAAAGAAAAGAAACTATTTTCCTCTGATCACAGAAGAGACTATGATCTTGCCATTCTATCCACTAGGATACGAGGAAACAGGAGTGAAACTAACCAAGCACATGATAGCCATATTGTTCAGAAAATAGCTTTAAAAGTTTTACTGCAATTGGGAGTCCTATACCCCCAAATTTAGAACCATATTAAGAAGAAATGGTAAAGAACTGCAAAAGTAATATTGCTAATTAAAAGGCTTAAAACAGAAAATATTTAGAAACATAACTCCAAAGGAAGGAAAGAGAAATATGTAAAATATTTAAATTAAGCTGTAACACTTTCACCATAAAAGTTTTTAAAGTATTACCTACTCCTTTTTCCCCCTTTCAATTTGTTCCACACATTTAATGTGTATGTCATTGGACTTGCATAGATTTTTGAGAAATGTAATGGTCACCTGAGAAACAAAATATTAAAAAGAATATCTAGTAATCTTTATAAGGTTAAGCAGATTTAAAGCTAAGCTATAAGACCTGATATAATAGATCATTTTTATGATTTTTGAATTACAGACCTCTTAAAGGCAAGATGAATGACAATCAAACAATATTTCCTCAACCTATGAAATTCAAAATTTATTAAAGAAGCTGAGGGCAGAGTCCTCATCTACAAAGTGACAGTCCTTCATCTACAAAGTCTTTCCAGAACTGCCTCCCAATGGCTGAGGGGTAAAATTTCTTCAAAAGAGAACTCATACTCTAAGATCAGACAGCATCATTCCTTCGAGGATCTATAGCAGTGTAGTGGACTTACAGTAAACCTAGGGAAGGATTATATTCACATAGTTTAAGGACTCTTGGACCCTGTCTGAGTTGACAGTCAAATTAACATCCTTATGTTTCAGCCTATTCCTTCCCTTATACCCATTTCAAACAAAGTGACAAGAGAATGGCTACTAGAAAAATGAAAATAGATCCATATTTATCACCTTGCACAAAGCTAAAGTCCAAGTGGATCAAAGACCTCAACATAAAACCAGACACACTAAACCATTTAGAAGAAAAAATGGGAAACACCCTAGAGCTCACTGGCACAGGAGACTACTTCCTGAATAGAACACCAACAGCACAGGCTCTAAGATCAACAATCAATAAGTGGGACCTCATGAAGCTGAAAAGCTTCTGTAA
>CM053765.1:43591231-43632079 GCA_028658305.1 Pachyuromys duprasi | reverse complement strand
AGGACCATGTGTGGATGTGGCCTGGAACCCCTGCGCAGATGGGGCCCATGATAGCTCGTTGTCGGACTGAAGACCCTAGTGAGGGAAACAGGGACTGTTTCAGTCATGATCTTGATGGCTGACTCTTTGACCCTCCCCCATACAAGCTGGGGAGTGACAGACTGGCTAGATCCCAGGAGAGGACATTGCAGCCAGCCCTGAGGAGACAGGATAAGCTGTCTTGGATGGATGGAAGGGGAGGAGGTCCTCCCCTGTTGGTGGACTTGGAGGGGACGGGGAGGATGGAGATGAGGGAGGGAGTGGGAGGGTGGGAGGGAATGAGGGAGGAGGCTACGCCTGGGATGCAAAGTACCTAACCTGTGATTGATATAAAAATAAATAAATTAAAAAAAAAAACCCTGACTCAGATCGGCCTTACAGTGTATCTTCTGGACCACAGACTACCTTAGGTGGTGTTGTCTCTAGTCTTCAAAACAGGCTGAGTTGTTATCATTCAGAACATTCACATTTCTCCAATGCTATTGGGAATAATATACTATAATGGAAAAAATTTAATTAGGAATAAAGCAACTTACCACTTCCAACCACAGGTATGAAACGGACTATCAAAAATTCTTCATGAGGACATAAGAATTAAAAATACCCACAAATCTATTTAGATATTATTTGAGTAAAGGAGACTCCATCATTTCCTTTTTTCTCAACAATCTGGCTTCTGTAAACCCAAGTCTACTCTGTTTGTTTAGTTGTTTGTTTTTCAAGAAAGATTTTTTTTCTGTATGACCGTGGCTTTCCTGCTCTTGCTTTGTAGATAAGACTGACCTCAAACTCAGAGATCTGCCTGCCTCTGCCTCCCTGAGTGCTAGGATTAAAAGCGTGCACCACTATGCCCAGCTCCAAATCACCCTTTGAGTGGAATAGTAGATTTCCAAAAGTCAAGCAAGTAGTGATGCCCACCTCCAGTTGGTATATCATAATTTTATATTTTTTATCTAGCAGAAAACCTAACTTTGGTACGAAATATGAATTTGGTTGTTCACCTGGTAAACAGTAATGTTTATTCACAACAGAAAAGATAAACACATCAGAATATGTGTGCATGGGATAGGAAAGTCTTTTCCTGTGTTAACTTGTTTTTCTAAATATATGTAAATCATTAGCTGCAAAAACCTCACACTATCATATGAAAGAAGGGGAAGTTAATATGACCTGGAGAGGATAGGAGTGCCACAAGTGCCAAATATATCTGGGCCCAGGGGTTCTATATGAGACTGTTTTTCCAACTAAGGAACATGAATAGATATAACCTAGAACCTCTGTTTTCCTGTAGCCCATGGTAGCTCAGTATTCAAATGGGTACCCTAGTAAGGGAAATAGAGACTATTTCTGACATAAACTCAATGGCAGACTCTGACCTCCCCACCCAGCAAGGGAGGAGCAGCCCTCCTAGGCCACAGAGGAGTCCTGAAGAGACCTGATAAACCAGGGCCAGATGAAAGGGAAGGAGGTCCTCTCCTATCAGTGGACTTGGAAAGGGTCAGGGAGCAGACAAGGGAGGGAGGGTAGGATTGGGAGGGAATGAGGGAGTGGGATTCACTTGGGATACAGAGTTAATAAGATGTAACTAATAATGAAAAATAAAAATAAAAGAAAACATCACACTATATCTATGTCATCCTAGTAATCAGAACAGATGAAAGTCAACAAGTTTATTAGGGTCCTTGATAAGATTCTAGCAGTTAGGTGATAGGAAAGAGGCAACATGACTGAAGCTTTGAGGAATCCAGCACTGTAGAGCATACAAGAACATATCTTACCAAACTAAAAGATAAATTTTTACATCTCCATTTCTATTGCTTAAGTAGAAGCAACATCTTATAAGTCTCTTTGTTCTGGAAATACATGTTCTGCATTTAAAAATATTTTAAACCTTTTCAGTGGCTGAGTCAAGTAATACTAATGCCAGATGGGGATGTGGAGAATAGTCTTTGGGAGTTCTAGAGCAATTCATATTGTGACTTGAGCTGTGCACAACTTAAGAACTTACAATATTAGAGGTGCCAATGAGAAAAGACAGTGCTTGGAATTTATGACAAATATCAATAGAAAAAACATATTGCAGATTCTTGATTTCTCAAGTAAAGGGTATATCATATAAACCAAATATATATATATGTGTGTGTGTGTGTGTGTGTGTGTATTGAAAGATGTGTGTGAGTGTGTGAAAGAGTAATAAATTGTACCCTGAAGATTAGGAATATAAAGGTTTTAATCATTAGGTTTGTTCTCTCAGAGATCGCAGAATCAAAAGAGAAGTGCACAGCAGTGTGATAAGATGGAGTGTTCATGATCAGGATACACAGATATAGGAAAAATAAACAAAGAGACACCATACACTCAACCAATATCTATAATCAAGCAACAATATCCATGTCTACCCAAAAATAGAGCAAAAGCTTACAATTGTTCATTAATATTATCCACAAAATACAAAGTTTCTATGTGAGTGTAAGATGAAATGCATTCTGCACTATACATTTATTTTGCAGTAAAAATTTGGGATTATGCACCAGGGGTTCAGAAGCAAGGCTAATTTCTTTGACCTTCAAGCAGAGATGGCAGCATAGGAAAAGTATATCATATATTTGTTATCTTAGAGACTCACTGGCTTGTCTAGATAGTTATTCATCTGCCAAAAAAAAGCAATGTTAAATGGATACTGTGAATGCATAGTATAAATGGTGACTCTAGGTAGGTTAAATCCTTGAGTGAAAAGCAACCTACCTATTATATGAGCACAAGAATCACCAATAGTTTGTCCTTCCTGTTGTAAGAGAGAGAGAGAGAGAGAGAGAGAGAGAGAGAGAGAGAGAGAGAGAGAGAGAGAGAGACTATGGAGAACCTGATATGTACATGGAGCAAGTCACTATAAGTCTCAATAATACTAGGAATAAGTGATAGTGTATTCTATAAAGTAACACTCAGGTGTAATAGTCAAAGATCAAAATGTTAAGATTGCTGTCAGTTGAGAATCCTGTGTTTCTCCTTTCACAGTAACTTCACTTTCCCAGAAAGCCACTTTGTTAATCCGTACCCCTTCCCTAAGGTACCTTTCAGTAACCAAAAGACCTGAGCATTCTAAAAGCTTAAATCTGTATCTCAACTGGGCTAATTTCATGGAGGTCGAGTCCATCCTCAGAACTCACTATGATTTTGTCTGGAGAATTTTTGTGCAGGTGTACCATGACTCAAATCTGTCCTATGTCTGTCATTATCTCATAGGGTTTCTTTTGGGGAATACTCTACAATAACCCATCTGCAAACCATCAGTGTGGGAACCCTCTTCCCATGAAAACAAGGAAACTGAGCAATAACCAGGGTGCCATCTTTTTCTCCTGATGGACATTTGTACATGCTAACAATGGACAAAGAGTTGCATGCTTGTAATATGCTTCAGTATTTCGGAGACTGAAACAGGAGAATCAGAAATAAAGGCCATCCTATACCAGAGAGGGAGACCTTCTTTCAAAAACAAAACAAGATAAAATTTAAATGTACTCTACAATGAGGATTTCACAGCGTCATTCCTATGAATATATCCGATACCAGTGCTATGTACAGAGAGAAAGAGATAGAATGAACGTGCTTTTATTTTTTTAATATTTTAAAATAGAAATCTTAGTAATTAGAAATAAGGGAAGCTACAAATAAATATAGTATATCAGATTATAGAAACAAAATTGGCCCATGTTTACTGGCATAATTTTTAAAGTATTTTTAATTGAATAAGAAATTTTCAGAACAAAACATGTATAATTACATATTCATTTTGAAAGTCTACAGATAGATATGATACTTCATGATTATTCTGAGACCAACTTTATCTTCAATTAAATCATGGTAACTGTTGTACATATTCTGATTCCCAGAAGGTTATGTGGGAAAACAAAAAATAACCTTAAGGAAAACTCTTTATTATTAAATAAAGGAGCTTATCCTTTGATTTGTTAATGCTTCATTATCAAATTATTTAAGTTTAACTTTAATACAATACTCCCATGGCAGGAAGTATTACATAAAAAGGAGTTATTGCAATATTAGTTCTGTTTCCAAGAATAATTAATTTTATGTTCATGGAACATGTCATCCTGGTATTTCTATACTCTGAATCAATATATGTTTGTTTATTTGAACCAAATATATTGTCACAGTTCAAATAGCACTGTGCTTATAATTTCAGCAATATAATTTATAAAAGTATACTTTATAGCTAATTTCATATAAATATCAATAGGGTTTCAGTTGCCAAAAAGTTGCCTTGTTTTAAGTGATAATACTGACATCACCGTGCAGCTAAAATGTCATGGCTATGATTTATTGGACATTATTAATGAACAAATATTACTAAATTAAAAATCAAACCAAAGAGAGATAAGGGCGGTCCTCCTCCCCTTCCGTCTGACCCAAGCCTGTCAAGTCTCATTAGGATTGGCTGCATTGTCTTCCTCTGTGGCCTGGTAAGGGAAACAGGGGCTGTCTCTGACATGAACTCAGTGGTTGCCTCTTTGATCACCTCCCCACCGAGGGGAGAGCATCTTTAAAACACATTGATCCAATATAACCAGAGGTGTATTTTATCCTTCTCATATGTAATATAAAATAGTAGTCAGAAAAGACTTTCTTAGCAAAGTTTAACAAACAACTTTATTTTAAATCACACTGTAGAGAGCTTGACATAAATAATTAACAAATTGCTATCTGATTTTTAAAAAGCAATTCTAAAGTAATAGAATGAAAAGGAAATAGTAATAGAATAGAAACTGAAATGGAAATAGAAAGGTCCTAGGTGTCCTTATTATAACAGTCCTCAAGGCTCTTATTGATATATCTGAAAATCAGATATTTTCTGATCTTGCCTGATATATCCACAGTGAGGACCTATGTAACTATGAAGGTTTTAAGGGAGATTCCTTTTAGTGTGTGTGTGTGTGTGTGTGTGTATGGAGGGGTGCGTATGTGTGTGTGTGTTTCTGGTTGGGGTTGAACCTATGCATGAGTACTACTATTAAGTTAGACTTGGAAGAAGAATGTAGTACCAACTAACCATATTCATTTTGACAGAAAAGTCAAGTGGAAAAGTATGGAAATTGAAAGAAAATCCAGGTTTTGCAATTGGATAAATCTGGATCTGAATCCAAGTTCATGAATTTATCCATTGGATTAGTAAGTAATTTAGGAGCCTCTTTTATTTCTGGAAAATAAGAATTCTTCAGAATATTTCTCTGGAAACTGAATTGAATATAAAATGTAAATTGCTCCGGGAAATGTATAGGTTAAGAAGTCTCTCTCCCACTTTTTGCCCACACTTCCAGGTTTTGAGAGAAGCCTCCTGCTCAAAGCTGTGCTACCTCATGTGACTTGTGTAGACTGACAAATACTCCTCATGTTTATCTGTGTGTAAGTCAATATAAATCCTTATCATTCTCATAATTCCTCTCAAATATAATTAACAGGACTATTTGTATCCACCAATAAATCTGGAAAGAATATCTGATGTTGGTGAATAGTAGCTAAATTTCTCTTTTCCCCAGACCCTAAAATTTGATCCATCTGCAACCAGAACCACAATACAATCCTATCTCCATTGCCTCTTCTTTGAAGTCACTAAATATAAAAAAAAGACATAACTGCCTTATCATTCTACTTACCCCTCCATATTTTCTGTTCCTGATACTTGACATGTGTGAAGATTATCACATCAAATCCTGTTACTACAATTGTCTCCACTAATGTTCATGCATTTAATTCCTGAACCTCAAGAAAGAGTATTTTGTGGGGTTTAAATCAGGTCAGAAGTATGAGTGACTTTATCTTGCTCCATTTTTCTCTCCACATATAAACATGTAAATATGTGACAAATTGGCAATCTTCTCTATGGCTGGAAGACAGCTTGAGATTTTCAGAATCCAACTGTGCTGAAACCCTGACCTCAGACTTCTAGATTCCAGAACGATGAGGAATCAAATGTCATTAGTTTAAACTTTCCATTTGTCACTTTTCAGTTATGAAGGCCAAACACACTTGCTATGTAATACCTATGTTGTGGTAAACATTTTTGGGCAGTTCCACATGTACATATAATGTATTTTTGTTACTTTCACATCCATTTACCCTTTAATTTTTCCCTTTATTTCTGAACCCCTATTTCTTCACCATTGACTACATATATTGCCTACACCACTAAAGAAAATGAGACTCTATGTTCCAGCATCCATTAATAAACAGTAGGTCCTTTAGAAGAGAAAGAGACAGTAACACCTCAGATGTTTCCAAACTACAATATAAGATAAAACAAAAGATCATAAATTTGGCCAAATACAAGTCCTTTTGTATCGTCCCACCTTCCCTTTCTACTCATATTTGAATTTCAAAACGACAAGTCAGTATCATAACTTACAACAGAAAATTCACTTAATTTTCAAATTTCTTTTAAAAAGCAACAAAGAGGGAGTTGGATAAATGCCTAAGGACTAAAACTACTTACTATTCTTCCAGAGGACCAGGGTTCAATCCCAGCAACTGTATAATAGCTCACAACCATCTGTAATTCCATTTACATAGGATCCAATCCCTACAATCACATGTTCTCTCTTTTCTAACTCTATCATATATGCATATAGAGAAAGCAGCTGTAGCTCACTGAATGAGGTCTGTGTACCAAGGCCGCTGACCTAACTCCTCCTCCTCTTCCTCTTTTCCTTCTCTTTTGTTTATTTTTTATTCACTTGACATCCTGGTTGTAGACCCCATCTCTCCACTTCTCCCATCCCCACCCTCTCTCCCCTCTCTGCTGTCTTCTATTCCTCAAAAAGTATAAGTCCTCTTCCCATCCATCCCAGCTCATCAAGTTGCATCAGGACTGCACTTGTCCTCTTCTCCTGTGGCTGGGAAAGGCAGTCCCACCAGGAGGAAGTGATCAAAAAGCTGACAAGTCAGTCTGTGTCAGATGTAGTCCCCACTTCCCTTACTAGCATAGTCCTTGGTTGATGCTTCCATCTTAGAATGCTTCTCTGGTCCTGGTTGGTTGGCTCAGTTAGTCTACTTGCAGTGCCCATGTTACCTCCGGGTCGTCCTTTTATCCTTCCCCCGCACACTCACTTTTCCAAAAGACTCACTATGCATCACCCAATATTTGGCTGTGAGTCTAAGCATCTGTTCTAAGGTGCTGCTGTGTAGAGTCTCTCAGAGGACAACGCTGACAGGCTCCTGTCTGCATGTTTAGCAGAGTATCATTCATAGTGTTTGGGGTTGGCACTCTCCCATAGGGTAGGCCTTTGGTTGGTCCAGGCTTTGGTTATATGTTGCCTCAATCTTTGCTCTATCTTTATCACTCACATCTTCTAGGCAGGGAAAATTTGGGTTTGAAGTTTTTGCAGGTGGATTCTTTTCCTTCTACTAGGAGACTTATCTAGTTAGAGGGTCTCCTCTTCAGTCTCTGTGGCCTCTGCTACTAGGAGTTTCTTCTTGAATCCCCTCATATTTTCCCAGGAGCCTACACTGACTTTGTAATAACCAGAATCTGGAAACAACCTAGATGTCCCTTCAAGATAGAATGGAAAAAGGAATTGTGACATTTTATACAATGGAATACTACTCAGTTATTATAAACAAAGGTGTCATGAAATTTACAGGCAAGTGGATGAAACTAGGAAAGGTCATCCTGAGCGAGGTAACCCAGACACAGAAAGACACATCAGATAACCTTTGATGCAATAGATGGTGCTCTCCCATTCATTTCATGCTAATCAGGGACTGATAAACCTTGGGGAGTGGGAGGGGTTTTGAGGATGAATGCATGGCATTGGCTGGGACTAGGATGCTGGCAATGCTGTCTGAATAGGAAAAGATAACAAGAGACAGGCTCATGTGACTGGCCACCTCTCACATGAGTGAGTGACCATCTATCACCTTGACTGACCACCTGTCACCTTGAGTGACTACCTGTCACTTTAGGGCTCTATACCATGCTCCCGGGAAACAGGAGAGATCTTGTCCCAAGCCTTCCATTCATAGAATGAAATTTTAAGTCTCAAACATGAGATTTCCAAGGTTTGGGCATACTGCATCTCAGCAGGCCCATGACACTTCACCTGGAGGTATGATCCAGGAGCCCCATTCCTTAAGTACAGTGTGTAGTGCAGATGTGCTTTTCAGGGCTCGGTCCCCATGCCAATTATTCTCTGCAGTTTGAACAGTAGTAGATCTCTATAATATTCTCCACTTGTTGGAATACAAAAGTGAAACGTCTTTATGAGGGGTGAGAGCTACCCACCTATCCGTAGGGAAAAGACAAGTAAGTATATAGAATTTATGTTGGCTTATGAAAATGACAACAGTAGATTATTCTCTAGGGTCTGCGACCTCTCTTGGTCCTTGTTAGACACATTTTCAGTACAAGGTACTGAAACCTCCTTTTGAGTGAGCATTAAGTCCAACTAGAAAGCAGCACCAAGAAGAAAGTGCTCCAGAGGCAACAAGATGAAAGTGTCACTGTGCAACACTGAGCCATTGTTTCCATTTATAGGCCTCACAGCTGCGAAGTTTGTGCTGCTCCTGTGAGAACATTCATATCACCATCTAAAACTAAGAGAGCTAGTCTCAGGGAGGAGACTTCCAAATCAAGTCCAGTTCAACCTCAAGGCTCAGAGTTTCTTACTCAGTAAGCAGTGAAAAGTGCGGAGTGGGCAGCTCTAGGAATGACCATTGATGGTTCTGTGGTATCTGCCTGCTGGAAGTTGAGGCTGGGGGTGCAGCAATGAATTCTTCAGGGAGCTCCCCTCTTCATTTCATGTGAAACAGGCACTTAAAATCCTAGGGCAGTGGAGAGGGGTTTTGAGGATGAATGTGTCTCATTGGCTGGGACATAGGACAATGTCAATGCTCTACTTGCATAGCTAGTGACAACATCCTGTTACTGACCACCTATAGCCACATGGGGCTGTGTCTCCTGATCCCAAGGAAGGCACATAAACAAGAAGAGAGCTTTGTCCCACACCTTTCATTCCCAGGATGAGATTTTAAATAACAACTTTGAGGCTTCCGGAGTTTCAAAATGCTCCCTCTCGGGAGTCCCATGCTAATTCCCCTGGTGGCATGTTCAACGGGCCCCACAGAAAGGCATAAATATTTATGATTATAAAAAATTTCTGATGTGGGTTAGCTGGATAATCAGCCTAGTAAGTCTTCTCTAGGATAATGATGTCGGCAGATGTCAAGCCCTTCCCAAAATCCGAAGTATTCTTTTTTTTTTTATTTTACATTTTTTAATTTTTTGTTATCAATCACAGGTTAGGTACTTTGCATCCCAAGCGTAGCCCCCTCCCTCATTCCCTCCCATCCTCACCAACCCTCCCTCAACTCCTCCCCGGCCCCTCCAAGTCCACCAACGGGGAGGGGGGAGGACCTCCTCCCCTTCCATCCAACCCCAGCTCATCCTGTCTCCTCAGGGCTGGCTGCAATGTCCTCCCCTGGGATCTAGCCAGTCTGTCACTCCCTGGCACTTATGGGGGAGGGTCAAAGAGTCAGCCATCAAGTTCAAGACTGAAACAGTCCCTGTTTCCCTCACTAGGGTCTTTAGTCCTACACCGAGGTATCCTGGGTCCCATCTGAACAGGGATTCCAGGACACATCCACACGTGGTCGTTGGTTGTAGAAACCGTCTCATACAAGACCCCTGTGCCCTGCTCAGTTTAGTCATTGTGGAGCTCTTGTTCTCTCCAAGTTTCACCAACCTCCTCAGGACTATGCTATATCCATTGTAGTCACAAGATGGTAGAACAATATGCCGATAACTGTCACAAACTGCCAAGCAGTATCCAAGAGGGAAAATAAAGAGGCACTAAAAACCAACCTGGGAGGTTCAACCTCCTCTGAAAAGACTATCTAATGGGGTAGCTGATACCCTTGTGTATTACTGTATACTGAAAATACAAAACAAGAAGGAGTCTATCAAGATAAGAGTAAGAGCACTTGGCCAACATGTGCATGGCCGTGGGTTTGATTCCCCAGCACTTCTCCCCAGAATATTGATAATAGTTTTATAATAATGTGAATGTGCACAATAACTATAAACTCCAATGTAAATAATGGTTCAAACTGTAAACTCTATTTTATATATGTTAGTGAAATAAAAAAATTCTTCATCTCTTTTTAAATAAAACTTGGGTAATAGTGGAGTGCTTTTTATTCTACTTTGAATTGTTTAAATGATTAAATGATTTAGTTTGGTTCATACAATTTCATTTATTTATTCGTTTATTATTTTATTTTAAAAGTCTAGAATTTTGCTTAAAAATCAAAATCATTGCATATTACTATTGTTGTATTATTCTACCAAAATGTGTTAACATTACAATTTTTACAGCATTTGTCCACCCTTTGTTTTAGTCAACATTTTTTGTTGAAAGAAGTATTTTTCTTTGGCTAATTTTATTCTCTTCAACAAACTTTGGAGAAATTGATAGATATAGACTTGTTACTATGATTCCAACAGTTATTTTCCTTATCCATAATTAGTGGACAAGAAGAAGCCTTGTCAACTTTTGTGAGACCTGGGATATATATTAGTACTCTTATAAGAAATAATCTTGCTCATCTTCCTTTGAAGTTACTAAACACTACATAGAAGTCCCAAAATCTACCTAATGCCTGGCCATCGTAAATGAAAAGCCCTGCTTAAACAAACAAGAACCATCAGAGATCTACTATTTTAGTTTACACTGCTTAATTTATTTTATTCATTATTTGCTAACACAAATTAAAATGAATAAAATTCAATGTTTCCAATGTTACTGTCAACTTAAGTTCTGTTGAGAACTTCGAGTTTTTACTATAACAATAACTTCTTCCAGTGAGACCAAGAGACTTAATATCACACAGTGATATGTTAATGTTTTCTCAACTCATATGGATACATATGATGTGTTTTAAATTAACACATCATTACTCACTTTGAGCAGCTGAAATGATACCTAAATTTTTCAAAGTGATTAAATTCTTATTATGAAATATCATAGTGATTCTTCAATTATTCTTGACAATTAGAAATTCAATATATTAAATTATAATATAATTTAAAAATTATAATTATAAAGCTAATTGTTTTTAAAATTACATGTGATAATCATTTAGTTAATGCAATCAGTCTTAAAGCTCATGTGGATCCCAAAGAAGAGTGACATGAATGTGAGCCACTTCTGGAATACAGGATTCAATCCTACTCAAAAAAGGCTCTGAAGATATGCTTTGTTTGAAATGTAACAAGAGGCTAGAACCCACAAGCAGAGTGACATGACATAAAGCTGGCTTAAAATGACATTGGTTTCAGTGACTCTCAGAAGTGGTAATACTGTGTGCCTCCCAGGGACTGAGATTTGTTCACACTTTATGACTTTGAATTCTCGTGTATGTTCTCTTTATTATTTGTAGCATTTTCAGATGTCTGCGATATATTATTTATGTTTTTATGTGTATGTTAATTAAACATTTGACAATTTTTTGAAATTTTTTGCCCACTTTATTTTAGCAAATTATCCGTGTCATTTCATTCATAAACATGTGCTTATAAATATAATAGTGAGATGGCTACAATATGGATCAGCTTTTAAGAGTATTTATAAGTTGGTTTCAGTTCAATTCCATTAAGTCTTTAAAAATGTTTGTTTATTTATTTATTAAAATTTATTCCCTTTGCTTCCCTGCTGCAGCCTCCTCCCTCAGTCCCAGTCACCCTCCTTCTTCTCCCCCTATGTACTTTCCCTAGTCCCCTGATAGGGGAGGATCTCCTCCCCTTCTATTTGACCTTAGCATAGCAGGTCTCATCAGGACTGGCTACATCTTCTTCCTCTGTAGCCTGGCAAGACTGCACTACCAAGTGGGGAGTGATCCAAGAACCAACCACTGAGTTCATGTCATAAACAGCCCCTCATCCCCTTAGTAGGAAACCCACTAGGAAACTGAGCTGCCATGGGCTATATCTGTGCAAGGGTTCTAGGTTACCTCCATGCACCATCCTTGGTAGGAGTATAAGTCTCTGCAGGTCCCCCTGGGTCCAGGTTTTTGGGCTCTGTTGATCTTCTTGTAGGTATACTATCTCTTTCAGGTCTTTCTCTCTCTCCTTTCTTTCATAAGGTTTCCTGCACTCTGCACAAAGTTTGGCTATACCCTCATGGGTAGAGTCTTTCAGAGACCCCTGTGAAAGGCTTCTGTCTTATTATCTGTCTTCTTCTGCTTCCAATGTCTATCCTGTTTGCCCTTCTGAGTGAGGTTTCAGCCTCTTTCCCATGGTCTGCCTTCTTGTTTAGCTTCTTTAGGTGTACAGAGTTTAGTATATTTATCCTATCTTATAAGTCTAGTATCTACTTATAAATGAGTATATACAGTGTGTGTTTTTCTGCTTCTGGGACACCTCACTTAGGATGATCTTTTCTAATTACCACCATTTGCCTGCAAAGTTCATGATTTCCTTGTTTTTAATTGCTGACTAGTATTCCATTGTGTAAATGTACCACAATTTCTCTATCCATTCCTCCCTTGAGGAATATCTGGGCTGTTTACAGGTTCTGGCTATTAAAAATAAAGCGAATAAAGCTACTACTAACAAGGTTGAGCAAATGTCCTTTGCTGTGTGTTTGAGCATCTTTTCGATATATGCCTAGGAGTGATATAGCTGGATCTTGATGAAGCACTATTCCTAATTGTCTGAGAAAGCACCAGATTGATTTCCAAAGTGGTTGTGCAAGTTTTTACATTCCCACCAGCAATGGAGGAGGGTTCCCCTTTCTCCACATCCTCTCCAGCATGTGTTGTCACTTGAGTTTTTAATCTTAGCAATTCTGATGTGTGTAAGGTGAAATTTTAGGGTCGTTTTGATTTGCATCTCCCTCATGGCTAAGGATGTTGAGCATTTCTTTAAGTGTTTCTCAACACAGCTATGGGTACTTGATTTTTGACAAAGAAGCCAAAACTATTCAGTTGAAAAGACAGCATCTTCAACAAATGGTGCTGGTCCAACTGGATGTCTATATGCAGAAAAATGAAAATAGATCCA
The DNA here is from genome assembly GCA_028658305.1 of Pachyuromys duprasi. Taxonomy (NCBI): domain Eukaryota; kingdom Metazoa; phylum Chordata; class Mammalia; order Rodentia; family Muridae; genus Pachyuromys; species Pachyuromys duprasi. Next base: position 43,618,971 of record CM053765.1, on the reverse strand, counting down.
TATTTATCACCCTGCACTAAACTAAAGTCCAAGTGGATCAAAGACCTCAACATAAAACTCAACACACTGAATTGGTTGGAAGAAAAGGTGGGGAAGAGCCTAGAAGTCATTGGCACGGGAGACAACTTCCTGAACAGAATACCAATAGCACAGGCTCTAAGAGCAACAATCAATAAATGGGATCTCATGAAACTGAAAAGCTTCTGTAAAGCAAAGGACACTGTCACCAGAACAAAGCGACAGCCTTCAGACTGGGAAAGGATCTTCATCAACCCTATATCTGACAGAGGGCTGATATCCAGAATAGATAATGAACTAAAGAAGTCAAAAAGCAAAAAATCAAACAGGAACATTTTAGATTTAACATTTTCTTTGACTTATGTATCAATGTCTTCAACAATATCTTTCAGCCATGAGATTCTCTCTTTCATCTCTTGTATTCTGTTTTTGCTGCATTAGTCTGTATTCCCTGTCCTCTTCCGTGGGTTTTCTAACTCCAGGACTACCTCAATTTGTGTTTTATTTTTGCTTCTTGCTTCATTTTCAGATCTTGGACAGTTTTTTTTTTTCATTTTCTTCTCCTGATCTTATATTATTTATTCAATTCCTTAACCTGTTTGACTGCATTTTCTTGCATTTCTTTGAGAGATTTCATTTCTTCTTTTAAGGCTGCTATCATTTTTATAACCTCAGATTTAAGGAACATTTTCTTGTGCTTCCAGTGGAATAGTATGCTCAGGGCTTGCTGTGGTAGGATACCTGGATTTGGGTGGTGTTGTATGGCCCTGGGTTTTGTTGCCTGTGTTCTTGTGTGGACTTCTAGCCATTTGCTTGACTCTGGTATTAGCAGGCCTTGTGATCTCTGATGGTAATAACTCCTATGGAAGCTAAAGACAAAATGGCTTAAGTTATGCAAAAGACTAAATCGGTTGTCAACAGAGAAGATACAGTTATGCTAAAAACTGAGTAAATCTCAATATAGGGGCTGTGTTATTGGAAAAGTTATAGCAGTCCTCAACAACACATTGAGAGTAGATAACTTCAACCCCTCACTCTTGCCCATAGACATCCTGACAAAAGTAAGCATAAAAATTCTAGAGCTAAGTTTTATTATAAGCCAAATGGAACTGAACATTTATAGAACATTTCACTCAAATACACACACACAAACACAAAATGTCATTGAGGTTTTTTTTTTTATGTTTGTCATCTACTCTTGGGCATGGGTCCTGCCTTGAGAGTTGTTTGTATACCCAAAGAGACTCCATTGGAGAAAAGTAATTATTCTACGCAAGAGGTTATAAATTAGAGACAACTTCTGGGTTAGAGGTGAGCATTTGAGTCCACTTCCTTTTTCAGTGTTTGGACCTTGTCATCCCTAGACTTGTGAGAGCCCTGTGCACTTTGCCACAGTCTCTGGGATTTTATGTATGTTAGTTCCTCTGTGTTCTGTTTTTAGAAGGGTTTTTTTTTTCTCCCTTTTGCAATGCCTATGTCCTCTGGCTCTTACAATCTTTCTAGCTTCTCTTCCACATAATTTTCTGAGCCTTGGAGGGAAGGAATTTATGAGACATTTCTTCTAAGGCTGAGTGCTACAAGGTCTCTCATGTTCTGTGCATTGATGAGGGGTATGTTTTTGTTTTTATTTCCACCTACTGAAAGACAGAGCTTCTCTGATGATAGCCGAGCAAGACACTGATCTATGAGAATTCCAAAATATGCATTTTTAAAGACTTGCATAGTAAACAATGTGATATATACATATATGTATACACACACATATTTCAAGACAAGGATTCTTTGTGTATCCTTGGCTGTCCTGGACTCACTTTGTAGACCAGGCAGGCCTCAAATGCACAAAGATCTCCCCACCTCTGACTCCTCGAGTGCTGGGATGACAGACTTGCACCAGCACTCCCAGCTAACAATGTGACTAGTTTAACACTGGAATACATGTCTTGGTTAATGAAAGAACTCTTAAAACTTCTCTGATAAAATCATGAACAGGACAAAGAAGTTAATTATCTCCAACTTAACATTTTATCATTGAAAATAGAAAAATATAATTGCTTCAAAATTGTAAGGATGGAATTATCAATATTTACACATGCACATGGAAGTACCTCATAATTGAAGAGTCAGCTGAAAATTTAAAAAAAAAGAGGAATAATGAGGATGTTTATTGCCAAAATAGTGCTGAATGCAAAGAAGGAAGCTCCTGCCCCTCCCAAAGCCAAAGCAAAGGCCTTGAAAGATAAGAAGGCAATGTTGAAAGGTGTCCACAGCCACACACACACACAAAAAGATCCTCAGCTCACCCACCTTTTAGCAGCCCAAGACCCTGCAGCTTTGGAGGCAGCCCAAATACCCTCCAAAGAGTACATCCAGGAGAAACAAGCTTGACCACTATGCCATCATCAAATTTTCCCTGACCACCATGTCAGCCATAAAGAAAATAGAGGACAACCGCATACTTGTGTTCATTGTGGATGCCAAGGCTAACAAGCACTAAATCAAATAGGTCCTGAGGAATCTCTGACATTGATGTGGCCAAAGTTAATACACTGATAAGGCCTGACAGAGAGAAGAAGGGGTATGTTCCGTTGGCTCCTTGTTATGATGCTCTGGATATTGACAACAACATTGGGATAATATAAATTGAGTCAAGCTGCTTAATTCTAAATTATACTTTTCTACCATTAAAAAAAAGATTTGTAGGTACAATCTAGGTTGTTCATTTGAATATTATACTTTAACATTTAACCATTGATACTCTCTTTATATCTTGATTTTAATATATCAAATTAAAATATTATAAAACAAACTAAACAGAGAATTCTCTATAGAGGAATATCAAATGGCCGAGAAACACTTAAAGAAATGTTCAACATCCTTAGTTATCAGGAAAATACAAATCAAAACGACCCTAAGATTTCACCTTACACCCCTCAGAATAGCTCAGATCAAAACTCAAGTGTCAATACATGCTGGAAAGGATGTAGAGAAAGGGAAACCCTCTTCCATTACTGGTGGGAATGCAAACTTGTACAACCACTTTGGAATCAATTTGGTGCTTTCTCATTAAATTAGGAATAGTGCTTCCTCAATATCCAGCAATACCACTCCTGGGCATATATCCAAACTATGGTCAAGTACACAACAAGGGCATTTTCTCAACCATGTTCATAGCAACTTTCTTCATAATAACCAGAACCTAGAAACAACCTAGATGTTCCTCAGTTGAGAAATGGATACAGAAATTGTGGTACATTTACACAATAGAATACTACACATCAATTCAAAACAAGGAAATCATGAAATTTGCAGGCAAATGGTACAGTCTAGAAAAGATCATCCTGAGTGAGGTATCCCAGAAGCAGAAAGATACACATAGTATGTACTCACTTAAAAGTGGATGCTAGACCTATAGTATAGGATAAAGATACCAAAATCTGTACACTTAAAGAAGCTAAGCAAGAAGGACCCTGGATAAGATGATCAATCCTCACTCAGAAAGAAAAATAGGGATGAACATCGGAAGAGGGAGAAAACAGGAAATAGGACAGTAGCCTACCACAGAGGGCCTCTGAAAGACTCTACCCAACAGTGTATCAAAGCAGATGCTGAGGCAACCAAAATTTGGGCAGAGTGCAAGGAATCCTATGAAAGAAGGGGAAGATAAAAAGAAGTGGAAGGGAAAGGAGCTACACAAGGAGAGCAACAGAACCAAGAAATCTGGGCTCAAGTGTCTTTTCTGAGACTGGTTCTCCATCCAAGGACTATTCATGGAGATAACCTAGAATCCCTGCAGAGATGTAACCTATGGCAGCTCAGTATCCAAGTGGGTTTCCTGGTAAGGGGAATAGGGACTGTCTCCGACATGAACTAGGTGGCTGGCTCTTTGATCACCTCCCGCTAAGGGTGGAGCAGCCTTACCAGGCCAGAGAGGAAGACAGTGCAGCCAGTCCTGATGAGACCTGATAGGCTAGGGTCAGAGGGAAGGGGAGGAGGACCTCCTCTATCAGTGGACTTGGAGAGGAACATGGAGGAGATAATGGGGCTACAGCTGGGATACAAAGTGAATAAACAGAAATTAATATAAAAATTAAAATTAAGCATAAAAACAAAAATATTTCAAAGAAATAAGTCCTTGTTAAATACCTATTGAGTAGAACAGATTAGAAAACACAATGTATAAACATACTACAAGTGAGTCTGGAAAGATTGCCAGTGGTTTAAGAAGTTGGATACACTTAGAGAAGAGCAGAGTTCTTTCTTAGGCACAAAAATTCAGCTGGTCACAACCTGTAACTCCAGTTGTATGGGATTTACTGTCTTCTAAGCTTCTGCAAGCAACTGTACACACATGTATGTACACATTTACACAGATCACCAATTGCATATATAACAATAAAAATAAATGTTTAAAAATATCCTCTGTCAACAAGAATACCATGAAATACTTTAATAGATTGGAACAAATTAATGTAGAAGTATGTAAAGTCACCACTACCTAGAGATACAGGTGAAACATGATATGATGAGGTCCATATTAGATACTTCTACTTGGTGATCTTTAAATTCACTGTTTCCAGTGATGCCAACAATGTACCATATTGGCAATTATCATTGTGGATGAGTGTTCTAAGAAAACATCTCTTATGGATATCTCCCCTGAAAGAAGTATATTGGTATTATTAATCATCTTTATTTAAAATAGCACAAAAGAACATATAGAGATAACTGTGGCAGTATGGTGAATATAAGTTTGAAATGTTAAGAATAACTTATTTCACCTTGGTGTCAAGATCTCAAAACTTAGAATGAATATGGAGATGAACTCTTCATTAAAATTAAAGTACAGAGCTAATCTTACTGACATTTTTATTAGTTCTTTGAGAATTTCATAAGATGAGGTTTGATCATATTCAATGCCTGTTCTTAAGCTTTCCTAGATCCATAATCTCCTTCCTTGCCTACTCTATTTTTTTCTCTCTCTTTTTTTCCCCTACCTTTGGTTTCCATCAGGGCCATTTTGCACAGCCCAGATAATCCATTGGAGCATGGCCAACTTGTCAGAGGAATACTCTTAGAGATAAATGACACTTCCACGCCCAGCAGCTAGGGGTGGAACTTTATGCCCAGCTTCCCTCTCCGTTCTGCCCTTTAGCCTGCCTTGGGCTTGCCCAGATTTGTGCATTGTGTCACAGTCACTGGGAGCTATTTCAGCTACCCAGTTATAGCCAGAGACACTGTTTCCTTCCGGTAATCTACCATCAGACATTCATACTCTATCCCCTCTTCCACAGTGATTTCTGAGCCTTTGGAGGAGGGGGATTGGCATACATGATCCCTTCAGAGCCAAACATTCTTCAGTCTCTTATTCTCTGGATATTGGTCAGTTGTGGGCGTCTGTGTTGATGATCATCCAATATAAACAGAAGCTTCTCTGAGTAGGGTTAAGATATCTATATGACCAAAAGATTCTACATTCTACTACAGAGATACTTTCTAATTCATCTCCATTGCTGCTCCAATAGCCAGGAAATGGAAACTGATGAACGTATAATGAGTATGTGGTATATTTACATGATAGAATATTATTCATCTATTAAGAAGAAAATGAAATTATAAAAAAATTTCAGGCAAACCAATGGAATAGAAGCAATCATTGTGAGTAACGAATTTCAAACCCTGGATGATAAAACCATATGTTTTCTTTCATTTATGAATATTATGTTTTCACTCCTCAGATATGTGTGATTCGTTACAAACACAGATGTCAGAAAATTACTAAGGAGTCACTGAGAGGGGTGTTCAGGAAAGAAGAGGTAGAAAGTATTGCTGACTTTTTTAAATGGTTCAATGCTTTTGAGATATAAATAATATCAAAAGTATATTTTCTATTAAATTATAGGCAGATATACAGAATAATAATTATAATTTTAATAAAAAATAATTCCCTGTTAAAGACTTTTGGTCTTTCAAACATATTTTCTGTATTATTTGAATTTCTTTTAATTTGTGTTATGCTTATAATAAAAATAAAGATGAATTTTAAATATAAGAAACATGATACAGTGATAAAAAGATAAATTACTTTTCTCCATATTTCTTTTTTGAGGGTGAGATTTGAAAATTAGATTTCTTTTTCAAGCCATGTCCCATACTTATGGGAGGACCATGGAACACTACCAGAGTTAATATCCTCACTTGCTGATATCTGCAGAAGCAGACTAATTCCTTTCTTTAAGATAAACTGGCTCTTCGACACCCCCTTCCCCCGAGGGAGGAGCAGCCTTGCTAGGCCACAGAAGAGGACATTGCAGCCAGTCCTGAAAAGACATCATAAGCTAGAGTTATATGGAAGGGGAGGAGGTCCTCCCCTATCAGTGGACTTGGAAAGGGGCAGGGAGGAGATGAGGGAGGGATGGACAGGGATAGGGAGGGAATGTGGGAGGGGGCTGGGATACAAAGTACATAACCTGTGATTAATATAAAATAAAATAAAATGTTAAAAAAAGAAAGATGCATCAAAAAGCCTCTCAAAAATAGAATGTAAATAGATACAATAGAACGAGAGTACCTAAAGCATTACAGTAGTAGAACACTGGATGTTTAAATAAGTTGTAACATTAAAGATAGAAAGAGCACACTACTTTAATGTGCCCCTAACTGATGATAACTTGTCAAAAGAAAAGAAAAAATGACTTGAAACTGCAATAAGAGAAGGATAAATCATTAAGGATAAGATTAAGTTGAGTAAACATCTAAACAATAAATATTACTTTATGTCATACAAAGCATTATTATATAAGCCATAAGTTTCATTTTATAAAACTTAATATGTTTGATGTCATATTTTAACATTAGAAAAACACCAAATAAATGATTTATTATATACCCATGTTTTTTAATATGTTTGGAATTTAGTGAAATAATAGTCTCTCATATACTGCTCTAAAATACCTTAGATAGCTTTGAAAAAACTGAAATAAAATCCTCTCCATTGGGAAACCTCGAATTACCTGAATGTCTAGCAGGCAGCATGCAGCATCTGTGCCAGTACACTTCTCTTCTCTACAAAAGGTAAACAACACAAAAACGTCTCAATTTGATTAGCAATTAGGCTATACAAAATGTAAAATCTCATTTCTGACATTTCGTGCTTACTCTCTATATCCACTTCCATCTTTATTCCTCTACAAGGGACCAAAAGGGCTTTCCTATTTGGAGGAACTCTGTGCACTGAAGTCTCCTTAAGCCAATGCTTCAGAAACTGAAATCATCATTGGGACACATTTTTTTCTCTTCTAATATCATCAGCTCCATAACAACAAGCTTATATTATATTGGGGGGAAAAACTCTTCTGCAACTTTTTTTCTCTTCTTCGTAACTAACACATGAGCAGATTGTCTGGGATTGCTTATGATTTCATGCTTTTCATTTATTTATGCACATACAATAAAATCCTGTTTCCCATCACTTTCAAGAAAACAAGTCATCTCATTAACACTAATGGATTCTACCCAATCATTATCTAATTTGGTCTTCATAGTGTTTGACTCTGTCAACATTTCCATGTTAAAATGATAGCTTAAATTATGTACCATATATGCTACCTATTTTTGGTTTTTAATGTTTTCCTTTTTTAACTATTTCAAGGGAATTTTTGTTACTATATTAAACCTAAGTAATTCTTTTGTTTTATTTTTTTCTCCGGATTATTTTAGCATTCTCAGTTAATCTAAATGACAATTACTGTTGACTCTTAATTATATATAAAATCCAAAATCACAGGGTACAAAATAAATTTCATCAGGTCACTTTTCTCCAAAAATCAAGGGTCAGATGAATTAGCCAAGACAGGTTTTAAAAAACAAACACATATAGGCTGGAAGTTTTGTGTTATACAGTTGCAGCTGGTACACTGCCTGTCCAAAATTATTTCTTCCTGCCAGGTCATCTTTACTTGTAGCAAAGGCATATTTTATCACTGAACTTTGGTTTGATTGTACGATTTTCTTTGTCAACTAAAATATGACTTGACAGACATATTAATCATCCAAGTCAAAGTTTACATGTCCTTTCAGAATGACTTTGACCTTCTCTGGCTACCCATGGATAGTGGCTACTAACGTAATTTGAGTACTAGACTAAGAAGGCATCTGGCTCTGAATCTTGCTGACTACCATTGGCACCACATAACTCAACACAGCATCAACATGAGAGCTCTCTCAAAATGCAAGCAGAAATAAATGCTCATTGCTTAAAGACAGTGAAATTATGGAAAACTTTTATATTGTTGCACAGACTGATTAATAAAATATTAATGGGTTAAACATGTAGTTAAGTCTGAATTATTGTGTTGCTCACATAAATTGAACATTTAAAAATATACCATTTGTAGAGAAGAGTACACATAATTCAAATGTTGGTTATATAAACTGTAAAAATTCTAAAATTCTCATATATTAAATAATATAAGAAAGTGAATTAATAGTTGACAAAGTATTTTAAGTGCTTCTTTTTCCCTAAAGTATAGTGGAAGTATATCCTATTGTTGATTTTGAATATTAGATTTTCTCCAGATCTGTATAATAATATAAATGAAAACAATAACATGCAAATCACTGAGAGAGAGGCAAAATATAGTATATCATATTGCCAGTCACATAAGTGAAAGCACTAGTGGAGATGAATTGATACAAGCTTAGTAAATCTACATTGATGAATTCATTTGAGGACCTATCATGCACTAAGTTTAGCTGAGGGTATACTATGAATTTTTTCAATGCTTATAATTTTGAAAGTCAGATGTTTTTTTACAGCAGTCTATAATTTTATTTATATTGTAAATCTAAACCATGACAATTGTTCAAATAAATAAAACAGTTACATAAAATAATAGAAATATTAGAAACTTCTAAGGTAAAAACTAATATAAAATGTGTTAAAACCTAGGAAAGACTATTAGTTTTCAATTAATATGATATAGAAAAAATAGAGAAGATAATAATGAACACTTGTCTATCAGTAATTATATAAATACATATATATGTGTATATATATATATGTATACATATATATATATATGTAGTTCACACTGACTATTTTTCTTTGAGGCCACTATTCATTAGGAAAAAGAAAAGAGAGTTAGCAGTCTTTAATGTGTTCTATCTCAGATATGTTATTCTCTGCCTAGCATCTATATCTGTAAACCTGATTTTATAAATTTACTCAAAAGCTGGCATACTCTCACTGTCATAAGTTTAAAACATAATATATTTATATTACATAATATGTCGTTTTGCATTTAATGACATGCAATTTGTTTCTTAATAGGATTTTTTGTCTACAATCTGTTCTAATATTCAAAATACTTAACAATCGTCATGGGGCCTTGGCTATTTTTCTCCTGTTTCAGAGAAGCAGACACAGAAAGGTGTCATCCCTGCCTTAAACCTCCATGTTCTCTGAGGTCCATAACTTCCTCTAACAGTCTTATATAAAGATATAATTTGCAGTATGAATAAGCCAAAATAGAACTTATTTAGGTAATCAAAATTATAGCTTTAACAAGTCAGTGGTAATCAATCTCTTTTTTGCAAATGCGTATAGAAAAGCTCCTTTTTTATGATCCAGAAGTCTGGCTTGATAGAAAATAAAATAATCTCAAACAAAAAATTCATAAAATGAAAGAAAATTCAATACAAATTAATAATATTAATAAAATAAACAAAAAGAGAAATGTACATAGGAAAATTAACAACGGCTGCATGAAATCATAGCTTGTAATGGTAGTATACATCACACTTAGGAAATTCAAAGTACTGTATCGCCCCTGAAGTATAAAATGTGAGATCAGGAATAAAATTTCAATGTAGGGGGGAAAAATACTATAAGTAAAAAGAAATGTAAATCTTCTTTGATGACTTGAAACGAATACTAAAGTGCTTCATGGGAAGGTAGATATAAAACTGCATACTTGGAGAGAGGCATGTAAGAGATGAGGGAGGGTGGGATTGGGAAGGAATGAGGGATGGGGCTACAGCTGGGATATAAAGCGAATAACTAATTAATAAACAAAATTTAAAAAGAAAAAACTGCATATATTTTTAAGCTTCAATGCTGATACTCCAGAAATGTTAAATTCCGCTTTGAAATATCAAGAATGAACCTTTGTTGGCATAAAATTACTGTTTACAACCAAATATAAAGTTAATTTCTAATTTTTGAGCTTTTCAAATTAGAATGTTTGATATGCCCTGATGAAATAATTGTGATACTTTTACCAGACAATTTTTCCAGTAATTTACTGTGTCTTAAAACATACTAAAAAGATACTTTTTAATAATCAAATTATAAGTTAACCATATTACAATAAAGTATGAGATAATTTATAGCCTTTTTATTGATATTTTCTTGAAAAGGTTTCATTCTAACTCTGAGGTTTTGGGATACTTGATATGATCACATAAGTTGCATTAAATTATCTGTTGTGTGAATATGGCTCTATTTACAAATTTCAGTATGCTGTTTTATGAGTCATGTTCAAAACCTGCAATGGATATTATACTATATATTCTATCAATTATGACTTCATAAAATATTTTCTTTTTAAAAATTATTTATTTATTTCAGTTTATTCACTTTGTAGGTGAGTTTCAATAAATAGATGATGAAAACATTCTCAAGTATTTAATATTTAATTTAATAAATACTGCTAATGGAAATATCACAGTAGTTTCAATCTGCCATATCTGTAGATCAGCCATCATCAAATAAGATTCCTTCTGCAGTAGAGGGAGCAAACACAGAAACCCACAACTGAAAATGTGCGTAGAGTGAGAGACCCTGTAACACTCAGTCCTACATGGGATGTCTCCATATAACTCCACCTCTCAGCGCTCAGGGAGCCGCACAGAAGAGGAGGCAGAAAATTTGTAAGAGCCAGGCGGCATGAAAGCTAAGGCCTTTCAGACAAAAGAGGACTGATACACAGATGAACTGTCAGAGTCTGTGGCAACATGCACAGGTCTAAGCCAGAAGGGCCCCCGGCGGTGAGAGGAGGAAGGGAACACCAGCTCCCATAGCTAACCAAGACGCTGCCTCTAACTGATAGCTGCTCACGAAGGAAACACTAGTTTGTACAGTGCGGACTCACTGGGTATCCAAACCCCACCCAAGGGAAGACTCAGCAGTACATGGCCAACAGAACAAACTCAAAGGAAATGAAGAACGGACAACACAGTGCACAATCAGGGGGAAAGAGTGATGATGCTTACCCCTGCATACTGCAGGAGTCTGAGCTGTATCTGAACTGTATCACTTCCAGGGACATCAGAGCCTTTTTCAGAGGAATGGGGAGATAGCTCAGTAAGGACATGTACTACTGTGCAGAAGATGTGAGTTAAATTTCTAGACATTGAGATGATTTGGAAGACAAGACTGGTCCAGGGTAATTTTCAGTTACAGGTATTTTACATCTGAGAAATATAGATGTAATCATGAGTGAGAGACTACAGCTCATGACTGTCCTGATGAACTCCAGCCATTACTAAAATGAACTAAAAAGTTTACATGAACAAATGTAAACAAAGTTGAGTCCAGTGCTTAGAATTTTCGTTTCGTAAATGGCATGCAACATTTCCCTTTCAATGCCTCATTCTAAAAGATGTATGAGTCAGATTTCTGGTAATGGAGGCAGAAGACTGTCCTTCCTTCGAAGATCAAGGGGGTGGGAGGAGGGTAATATTGTCAAGTTTAAAAGCTAAAGCTAGAAGCTCCATAGGGGAATTTGTGTAAGAAATTAAAAACTGGGGAATAAGTGATATGTGCATAGTAATGATGAGACCATATTTTGTAATTTAATGAATGTAGGCAAATTGAAACATTTTCTTTTTCATATTGCTTCACATATAACATTCATATAGAGTATTTGTCTATTATAATTTTAAAATTTTAAATTTTTAAATCTGTATTGGTGTTTTCCATGCATGTATGTCTGTGCCTCATGTGTGTACCTGATAGATTCTGAGGTCAGGAGAGGCCTCATTCTAACTGGGGCTGTATTCCCGACCATATGAGGCACTATATGATGGCGGAAATCAAACCCGGCTGCTCTGGAAGAGCAGGCAGCGCTCCTACCTGCTGAGCATTATCTCTTGGCCCTACTGATTGGTATTTTTGCATTCTCAGCTCTTTTCCATTTGTGTATTTCTAATAATCTCTAGGAAGTGCTAAGCTATTTTTTATTTTTATTAAATACAATTTATTCACTTTGCATCACCCCCTGTAGCTTCCTCCCTTCCCTACCCTCCCAATCCCACTCTCCTTCTCCCTTTTCCACCCATGCTCCTTCCCCAGTCCACTGATAGGGGAGCTCTTCCTTTCTTTCCTTCTGATCCTAGTCTATCAGGTCTCATCAGGAGTGGCTGCATTGTCTTCCTCTGTGTCCTGGTAAGGCTGTTCCCCCCTCAGGGGGAGGTGATCAAAGAGCAGACTAAATCAGTTCATGTCAGAGATAGTCCCTGCTAAATTATTTTTAAGCTTTAAGAATTCAGACAATGCACCCAGTCCTGATGAGACCTGATAGGCTAGGGTAGACGGAAGAGGAGGAGGACCTTCTCTATCAGTGGACTTGGAGAGGGGCATGGAGGAGATGAGAGAGGAGGGTGACATTGGGAGGGAATGGAAAGGGGACTACAGCCGGGATACAAGGCGAATAAACTGTAATTAACATAAAGAATTAAATTTTAAATAAAAAATTCATCAAAGGCTCCAGTCATCAGCAAATTAGTGGAATATAAGAAGTGAAGACATTTCTGACAAACAATTTGGCTTCAATTCCTATTAAAAAGCATATGTAACTATACAGAACATAAGCAAGGAGGAATATCTGAAGCTAAACCATTTCTGAATCAGAATCAACTCAATTACTCTTAGGCTTATTGTGCAATTTATGGATTATCTAGCTCAGCTCCCTTTCTATTTACTTTTGCCAAATTTTCTGCTTATTATAATTCTTCCAGGATGTGATCCAGGAAAAAGAAAAAAATCTGATTGAAAACATGGCTTTTTATGAAAGCTGTCTCTCTTAAGGGGAAAAATGGTATGGTATAAGTAAGATTATGTATAGAAAATTGAATGAAGACATCATATTTAGATGACTGCATATTTCACTATTTTAGCTACGTGGGTTTAAATGATTCATAGATGTTTACTCCTTTGACATTTCAATTTTTTATTCACAAATAAAACTTTCCTCAAAGCATAGTAAAAATATGTAGTTTCATTTCCTGAGACTGTTGCAGGTGATAATGATTCTAGAGTCATACTTAACCAAAATATTTTCTTCTTGCATACACACAAAAAGCATAATTATATACACTGTGCATTCAAACACACATATACAAACATACACACACGGATGCCTTTATGCTCATTCACATCAAAATATGTATCAAAGTATGTTTGCATGCACTCTCATGCACATACACATGCATAAACAGAGACACACATGCATATTCACATGTGAGACTATAAAAAGATTTCCTATGTGTGTATGTGTGTGTATACATGCCTGTGAGTGCAAGGTCACGTGTCCCATAAAGCATGTGCAAAGGTCAGAAGACAGACTTGGGTGTTAGACTACACTTTTCACCTTGTATGAGAGAAGGCCCATTGTTCACCATGGTGGATGCCAGGTTAACTGGTATGTGAGATTCAATAGAGTCTACCCACTCCACCTCCCACCTATGGGATTGCAGAAGTGTACAAACATGTCATGTTTTACCTGTGATTTTGGTAATAGGAACTTTGGTACTCATGCTTTTGCAGCTCCTCAGTATGTAGGTTTTAGATCATGGGATTTTACTTTGGGATTTATTTTGTTCTTGTTTTTTTTTTCTCTCAGTGTTTATCTTAGTTACCACCCCACTGCTATGAATAAATACCATGACCAAAGCAACTCTTATTTAAAAAAAACATTTAACTGGGGTCTTGATTATGGTTTCAGAAGGTTAGTCTATTATGATCGTGGCATGGCATTGGAGCAGAGCTGGGAGCTTTACATCCTGATCTACAGACAGCAAAGACAAACACTGGGGCTGGTGTGTGTTTTTGAAACTTCAAAGCCAGTACCCACTAATGCACCTCCTCCAACAAAGTCACATCTTCTATTTCTTCCCCAAAAGTTCACCAACTGTTAAAGAATTTAGGAAGTTAAACACCAACAAACCAAGTAATCCAATTTAAAAATGAGGTTCAGAGCTAAACAGAGATTTCTCAATAGAGGAATATTGAATGGTAGAGAAACACTTAAAAGAAATGTTCAACATCCTTACTCATCAGGGAAATGCAAATCAAAACGACCCTGAGATTTTTACCTTATGCCCATCAGAATGGCTAAGATCAAAAACCAAATGACAACACATACTAGAGAGGATGTGGGGAAAGGTGAACTCCCCTCTTGTGCTGGTGGAAATGTAAACTTGTACAACCACTTCGGAAATCAATCTGATGCTTTCTCAGACAATTAGGAATAGTGCTTCCTCAAGATCCAGCTATGCCACTCCTAGGCATATACTCGAAATATGCTCAGCTGTACAACAAGGGCATTTGCTCAACCATCTCCATAACAGCTCTATTCATAATAGCTATAATCTGGAAACAAGCTAGATGTTGCTCAGTGGAGGAATGGATACAGAAATTGTGATACATTTACACAATGGAATACTACTCAGCCATTAAAAACAAAAATATCATGAAATTTGCTGGCAAATGGTGAGAACTAGAAAAGATCATCCTGAGTGAGGTATCCCAGAAGCAGAAAAAAAACACATGGTATATACTCACTCTTATGCAGATATTATCCACATAATATAGGATAAACACAAACTAAACTCTATAACCCTAAAAAAGCTAAAGAACAAGGAAGACCCTAGAAAAGAGGCTTAATCTTCATTTAAAAAGACAAATGTGATAGACACCAGAAGCAGGAGAAGACATGGAACAGGACAGGAGCCTAACTCTACTGATCAAGGTATTGAAATAGAGGCTGAAACTTAGAGCCAAACTTTGGGCACAGTGAAGGGAATCTTATGAAAGAAGAGGGAGACATAAAGACCTGGAGGGGACAGGAGCTCCAAAAGGAGACCAACAGAGCCATAATAATAATAATAATAACAACAACAACAACAACAACAACAAAACTGGGCCCTGGGGACCCTGCAGAGACTGACACCCCAAACAAGGACCATGCATGGAGAGGACATAAAACCCCTGCTCAGACGTAGCCCATAGACTCAGTCTCCAAGTGAGGTCTCTTATAAGGGGAACAGGAGCTGTCTGTGACATGAACTCAGTGGCAGGCTCTTTGATCACTTTCCCCAGGGGCATGCAGCCTTGACAGGCCACAGAGGAAGACAATGCAGCCAGTCCTCATGAGACCTGATAGGCTAGGGTCAGATAGAGTGGGAGGAGGACCTCCCCTATCAGTGGACTAGGGAAGAGGTGTAGAGGAATTGGGATGAAACAAGGGAGCGGTCCACAGGTGGGATACAAAGTGAATAAATAGTACTAAACAATAATAAAAACTTTTAAATTAAAAAAGGAGTTCACCAACTGTATACTAAGCCTGTAAATATATCAACGGGGACCATTCTTACTCAAATGACCAAATATTTCATTCGTTCCACATATGTGACTCAGTGTTTAACACTAACTTCATTAGCTTCACAATATTTATGGCTGTGAATGTTTCTTCTGTTGCTTTTTCCTATTCGCTTTCTTGTACTCCCATTAAATACATGCGCATATTTTTTGATCATCTATGCCGTTAGGTTTCTCCATTTGTTTTATTTCATTCCAATTTTCAAGATTTTTTCATTTTTTCCTATTTTCTTTATTATTAATTATTATTAATAATTATAATTTATTCACTTTGTATCTCAGCTGTAGCCCCCTCCATCCTCTCCTCCCAGTCTCATTCTCCCCCCTCTTCCCCACCTATGCCCCTCCCCAAGTCCACTGACATGGGAGGTCCTCCTTCTCCCTACTATCTGACCCTAGTCTATCAGGACTCATTAGGACTGTCTGCATCCTCTTTCTCAGTGGTCTGGCAAGGCTGCACTCCCCAGAGGGGAAGTGATCAAAGAGCAGGCAACCAAGTTCATGCCAGAGGATGCCTCTGCTCCCCACTCCTTACGATTCTTCTTTTACTTCGACAAAACCTACTGAGATTGAGCCAGAATCTTTGAACACTGCATGCCAGAGATACTTCATTGCCTCTGCCACCCACCCCCCTTTTGAGACAGACTAGCTACTGGAGGCTATAACCGAATAATTCTTTCTTCTCTATGGAAATCTAGTCTATCCTTGGATTCATTTTTTTTTCTTCCTTAGGTGAGTAAGACTGATAAAGCTGCAGATTGGCCTTGAGTTTAAATAACTTATTTACACTGCTAAAAGAATGTTCATGCATACCTCATCTGATCCTTTTCTTCTCATTCTGCCAGAGCATGAGGGATCTTTCTCCAGAATTCACTGTAAGAAACTAGAAAAACTCCTAAAGGTCAAAGTCATAGGATCAAGGACCTCAGAATGACTGGGCCTTGTGATTTTCTTCTGATACAGCAGCCATCCATGCTTAGCCCTGAGTACTGCATCAATTGCAGTGTAGATTTCCTATGTCAGCACTGCTTCCCACACATGGCTGCGTTCTTGGGTTTCCGCTTCAGCAACCTGTAGTTCTCCGTGTTTGCTCATTGGTCCACCTAATTTTGAAGAGGGCACAGTGCTTTGCTCTGTGACCTCACGTCTCTGACAGATCTCAGAAGAAATTGCATTTTCAGTTTATTCAGCCTTTCCTTCTTAAAAGCCAGCGGTGACTCTAAGCTTTCTGTGTGCAGAAGTAGAACTCAGAAAACTTCTTCTTTCTTTTTGGGGCACTAATGAGTTTGAAAAAGAATGATTTAAAAGGGAAAAGAAAGAAACGTGGGGTCAATATACATAATTGGATATTTTTATATTATATGGGAACAGGAAGACATTTATAGATATAATGTTTGCATCCCTTAAAGAGTAAACGCATGGTAATATTAGTCTTCTCTCTCTCCTTAGAATGTTTGCTATCAGCCTCACTGCTGCTGCAGCTGACATTTGTTGAGAACAACCAGTGATTTATTCCAGGCTATTGTGCCACACTAAGTTGCTGTTCATTAACTGGCAAAATGATGAGATAAGACAGGGCGAAAAGACAATTTTGTGTTGATGAATTGTTGTGTGCTTGTTTGTGAGCCTCGCATAAATAATCTTATTTTTCAAGGTGCAAGTAGTAGATAGCAGGAGTCTGTTAGATGCCATGCCTGAAGTCCTAAGACAGCAATGTAGCATCCTCGGGGCTTTCTGTGTGAAGCCCTTTAATTTATGTTTGCTAGTGAGGAGAAGGATTTCTAATGAAATTCTGAAGTCTGTTTCTGATAATAATCAGTGATAAATAGTCATTGTTGAAAACTGATGACTATTCTTTGTGCTGTTATTTTAGAAGGATATCTGTGTTGCTTAGGATGTTAATGCATTTTTATCTGAATTCATATAGGAAGCAAAACCAACAGTTACTTTAAGAGGATGTTGACTTCCATCATCCCTATCTTTTATTGTTTGTCTTAATTTTAAAAAGAATTATTTTATATGGTAAGTTAATTACAGTCAGCTTCAGTGTTTAAAAACACAGTGTACCATATTGTGAAAAATGTATGTAGTAAAAATTTAAAGAAGTCTTAGAAAAATATTAGTAGTATAATTGTTGTTGAAATTCTAATTAAAGCTGTAATAACTAAAGTAATTCTTCATACGTTAATATTCCATCGGTATCAGAACAATATAGAAGTTTTGTGTTTTTTTATTATTTAGAAAGTGAATATAGCAGTTGTAGCAGGTTACAGTTGGAAAAACGTTGTAAATTCAAATATACTTGACACAATTTTATACTATACAACATTTCAGTCGGTGTAAATGTAAACCAGTTACAAATACTGCAGAAAGAAAAATACTATCACCATTTTATTATATTTCCATTCCTTGATGAGGACTGAAAACACGGCAGGACTACAGATGTGCTCACTGAGATGAAGCTCCTGACTTGATTCTGCTGGAAAACTGAGCTCTCTCTCTTTTTTCTCTCTCTCTCACCTTTAGGAATGCAGAGAAAGGGATTGGATCCTGTGGTGATGTTGGTGGTTGAAACAGACCCTCCTGGTGGCTGGACAACAAACTCAGACCCCTTGGAAGAACACCAAGCATCTCAACCACCGCACTTCCTCTCCAGCACCAGTCAGTAATTATTCACATATTCTCTATGGCTTAAATTTTATCCCCAGTTCCCAAGATTCCCTAAGAAATCCATTTTTGTCATAATAAAAGTGGTTATATGTATTTTATAGGACGGATGTTTGCTTCTATTAAAATATATTAGGTTTAGCATTCCATTCAAAGTGTCACCAATATGACACAACTGGGTGCCTGCAATTGAATGTCTGATTTATGTATGATGTGCCCTATGAAGTGTTTTGGTTTTCATAATGTATCACTATTTGATAGCTTGATGTTCCCAAGCTGTAACTTGTAGATTAGATATAAAAGAAAAAGTACAGTATGATACACCAATTGATTTATCCACTTTTAGGAATTTTGATAAACAAGAAAATTTTTTTTCTATTTAATTTTAGAAAGTAATTCAATGAATCAATACATTTAATAAATAGACAAATCTGGAGCCAGGTTTTATCAGGGAATGTAAAAAGGGCTACTGGGGGTATAAGTATGGTAATGGGCAGAGGGATGAACATGAAAACGTCATCATGAAAGTCATTATTTTGCACAATTTATACGTTAATAGAAAACAGGTGATGACTATATAAAAATTAATAGAAATTGATTTGCTGCATGTTTTTTTTTCCTTTCGTACAATACACTTTAATAAAATTTCTTCTCCCTTGCGTCCTCGTCCTCCCAGATCCTCCCACCTCCTGGTCCACAGTGAAGATGCGTGCTCTGCTTATACACCTCACATGCCGCTTTTCTGAAATATGTTCCCTTCTCACACTTGAGAAGACTATCTTCCCGATGCTAGCATTCATTATTTCACTTTTGAACACTGAGTATATTATTTGTTTCTTATAAAGATACTTAGCTTTTGTCGAAGTTTAATGACATGCTTGGAAGCTATAAAATCTTCTTTGTTAACTTTTATTGTCTACAAGATCAGGGGATCTACAATGTCATTCTGTTCCCCTTCCTGTTGTCACTCATGACCAACCACACAAAGATGAAGCACTCAGTGGAAATAATGTTTGTTTGTTTTTTTCAAAGTTCTCAAACTAAGTTTTCACACTGAAAATCCAAGACTGATATAAGTTCATCCATGACTTCAGTTGAAAATCTGTGGGAAGATTTCCAACTATGACTTGCCTCTTGCAATAACTATGGGCCAGTTCAGATGTCCTGTCATGTTGTTCCATTCACAAAGTCTTTTCAGTTCTGTTCATATCACTCTGACGTTTCCTCATTACCTTCCTAATGTCCACCCACGGATCTGCAGTCACTGTGCTGCTTGCAATCCTGCCTTCACTGTCATTATCCTTCACTATGTCATCACTGTAGCTAAAGGCTTATCTATTAATACTTTTCAACTGCAACTTTATTTTCAGAAATTTTGTCTATCACATGGGGCTTTGGCACTCTAATGTTAATCTCACCTGTTTATCCTATTCCCTTCTACGTCACTGGAATTTAATAGGTTTCTTTCAGAGACTTATTTATTCATTTCAAATATTTTGAAATATCCCTTTGCTTATTCTAGTCATTAGGTTACAATACATTACTTTCTAATTATATATATTTATATATATACATATATTTATATATATACTTACACATATATGCACGTATGTATGCCTCAGAACACTGTTTAATTTGTAAATGTTACATGTTTTCACTTGATAAGAACTCTGGAATTGTTCAAGTGGTTGTTTATTGGTATTTGAGCTCCTTAGAACTGAATCTGGAGGGATGGCTGACCCCAGTTCCAGATGATTCTCTTGCCCATGGAGGCACCAGGCATATACATGGCGCACAGGTACGTGCAGGTAAAACAGCCGTACTCATAAAATAATGACATGATTCTTAAAATAAAGTTATTTAACAGCATGCTTAAAATCTTCTCTAAATTTTTACTGATTTTCTGTGCATTTATTCTACAAAATATTGAAGCAAACAAAATATCTGCCTCTGAACTTCACAGTGTCTTTAACCACTATGTGCTTATTTCTTCAGATATTTTGGAGTTTTGTTAATTTTTGATCCCTGTGTTTTATCATAAAGAAATATACGTATTTTTATCACAGAAATTAATCCCTGTGTATCTGCTATTGTCCTCAAGTTGAATTCTACTTGGTTTAATATAAGAAGACTTACTTCAGCCTTGCAACGATTACTGTTTGCATGTCGTAATTTCTTTTTTTCCTTAGATGTTTTTATATCTTTGAGAATTTCATACATGAGTACTATATTTACACTTTTACACATCCCCCCTTTTCCTTATCACTCCCTTGCACGACTCCCATTTCCCTCTCAAATTCATAATTTAGCTTTTTAAATTATTATTTCTACATATGCTCATAATCCAGTGAGTCGATTTGCTGTTGCTTCTATATACAAATGTTTAAGACCCTTAGAGATCTGGTTATGTAAGTAGGGCCTTCATAATGACAACATCATTTGATATGCCAATGTGGATGAGGCAAATATAACCATTTTTTTCATATTTTACTTCTTTATTTTAAATACACATATTCGCAAGGTCATTCTCTTTGGTCTTTTGATTTTTCTATAGTTTAGACTTCTAATCTATCATTCACACTGGTCTCAAGTTGCTGTGTAAGTGATCATAGTTGAACTACTTATTCTTTTACTTCTACCTCTCATGTTCTAGAATTACAGACGAATGCCACTGTACGTAATTAAAAGAGCACTAAGAATAGTACCCAGGAAGTTACAAACTCTAAGAAAATACTCAACTAACTGAACTACACCCTCAACTCTTTTAAACCTTCTCTTTACATTTATATTTTCATTTACTTTTAATCTATTTGGTATTTCTTATTCATTAAATGCTTTTTTATTTATGTAACTTTTTCCATGTGGTGCTTTCATTACATAATTTTAAGTTCATGTGTGCTATAAAATACACAGATCTACTGGCAAATATTGTAAATCTACACACAATAGAAAAATCAGCATAAAATGAAAGGAACATTACATACTCACCATTACATGCCTTAATAATTTTTAAACTGTATCATATGTGTTCTTAGGCACATAGCAGAAAATACGCTTTGATTCAGTGACCCATGATATATTTGGTAGACATTGAATCTCTTTTCTTACTTTCTCCCAGATACTACTGGCATAAAGACCACACTGGTGGACCACTCTTTACACAGGTGATGATAGGATTCTCAAAACAGACAAGAGCGTCATAATTGAAGTTGGGGGAATCTTTCAAACCCACTGCTTGTTGCCAAATAAACAACTGAATATACATTTGAATAAAAACCACCTTTGTGGTAGGTGGGGACATAGAATAGGAATCAAAATAGCAGCAATATATTGCACAACGTTTCAAAAAAAACAAATTTATGAAATACATAAAAAAATTAACGTAAGCCGGGAAAAATTTAAGATTTGTAAGCTCCTTTTAAGGATTTCAGATAATGGGTCCAGAAGCAAATGATGAAAAAATATTACAATTAAAAATAACAAGATAAAATATATACAAGAAAAATAAAGGAATAAATGATGAAAATGATAGTAGGATGAATGTATGTCCAGCAAATGAGAGGAACTGTCATGAATACTTACTACTGAAAAAGAAATAATCTTATCTAGTAGAGGACAAAATTAAACAAAAAAGTAAATAATTAAAAACTACTGAAAATATTGAAGTTGAGAATTGAAAACAGTAAAAAAATTAAGTATAAAAATCAGTAACATATTTTAATTTGGAAATGAAAAGAGCAATAGCATATATTATGCAGTCTATACAAATACAAGAAAACAAATAAAAACTGAGAAAAATATTTTGAAATGAATAAATTAACCCAAGATATATATAAATATAAATAAGTAAATTTATAGATATATGATAGAGAGATAGACAGAGAAATAGGCTAAGATAGACAATAGATAGATAAATAGATGATAAATGATAGACAGATAGATGATTGATAAACATTTTGATAGATTGATAGATGATAGATTATAGATAGACAGATAGATGATAGATAGAATAATAGATACATAATAGACAGACAGACAGATAGATAGACACATAGATATATAGACAGATAGATGATAGATAGATAGATAGATAGATAGATAGATAGATAGATAGATAGATAGATAGATAGATGCAGAAATGGCTCAGTACTTAAGCATGTGCAGTGTTTCTGCAGAGGCCTGAGTCCATTTCCAATCACCTGTATCAGGCAGCTTACAACCACCTGTAACTTCAGCTCCAAGGAATCCACCTCTGGCATCTGCTGACACATGTGCATGCATACACTTACACACACACACATACACATAATTTGAAAATACAAATAAATATTTTTAAAAGAATGATTTGGACTCTGTTGCCTCCGTCTGGATCCTGTTTCCCTAGCAGGCTGCCTTGTCTTGGCTCGGTGAAGGAGGAGACACTTAGTCCTGATGCATCTTGATGTGCCAAGGTGGGTTGGTATACAGGGGGTGGGAGATACGAAGAGTCTAGGGAAAGAAAGTGGGAGGGAGGGACTAGGTGGAAAAGAGGGATTGGCATGTCAATTTGGATGTAAAATGAACAAATAAATGAGTAAAAAATAATGTTATGAGTAATATGTGCCAAATGATAAGAAAAACCTAACGAAATGAACTATTCTGCAGAGATACAGAAACCACTGAAAAATGACTCATGGCAAGGCTGAGGTTCTACATGGACCTTCATTAAGTCAAGATATTCATAAAATTTCTCTCAAAACAATAATCTGTCTCAGGTAGCTTCACAAAGGAGCTCTACATAATGCTTGATTATAATGATGATGATTTACAATCCATTCACTTTATATCACAGTTGTAGCCTGCTCGCTCATCTCCTCCTGGCCCCACTCTCCCTCCCTCTTCCTCCCCTATCTGTCTTTCCTAGTCCACAGATAGAGGAGTTCCTCCTCCCCTGTTGTCTGACCCTAGCTTATCAGGTCTCATCAGGATCTTCTTCTCTGGGTAGGCTAGGTTGCCTCCCCAGGGGGAAGGGATCAAGGAGTGGGCTACCAATTTCATGTCAGAGACTATCTCTTCTCCTCTTAGTAAGTAACTCACATGGAACCTAAGCTGTCTATGGGCAATATCTGAGCAGGCAGTCGGCAGGGGAGGTCCTATGCTCTCTCTATACACGGTCTTTGGTTGCTGCAGTCCTCCTGGGGCCAGCATTTTGTGGCTTTGTTGGTATCATTGTTGGGCTCCTGTCCCTTCCAGGTCCTTCTAGTTCCCTTTCTTCCATAAGACACCCTGTGATCTGTCCAAAGTTTGTCTGTGAGTTTCTGCATCTGCTTCCATGTCCTGCTGAGTGAGGTCTTTTAGAGGACATCTGTGGTAGGTAGGCTCCCATCCTGTTCCCTCTCTTTTATCACTTCTGATGGCTATCCTGTTTTCCCTTCTTAAAAGGCTAATCCTGAAAAAGATGTTCAAAAAGAGAGAGTAATTGAGTAGAAAAAAGAAAACATTGTAATATATTCTCTGGGGCCAGTATTACTCTCATAATCATACCAGATGTAGATACCGCCATTAAAAAAAGATTATTTAAGGATACATATGAAAAAATTCTTAAAAAAACAGTAGAAATTAAGTTTCATAATATGTTAAAATTGTAATTCATGACCAGAAGAATGCATCCTAGGTAGACAATGCTCATTTATCACTCAAATATTATTTAAAATATTAATATATTGTAGAGGTGTGAAAATATCAACAGACAGGAAAAGTTAGGCTGAAATTTAATATCATTTTCTATTAAAATGTTCAACAAACTATGAACAGAAATGGCGTTCTTCATCTAGGTAAAGGTGATCAGTCAATACCTATATGTGATGAACTGCTTAACAGTGAAAGACTAGATACGTTCTCCTACAGTCACAAAAGAGAATGCAGGCATCTCTTTCTGCTTGTATTTAGTCTGCACTCTAGGCTCCGGGTATATCAATTAAATGAGGAAAATTAAACGAAAGTATTTGTGCTTGGAAGAAAAAGCAAGAGTACTTGTGTGTACATGAGATGATGCTGCACACAAAAATCCTAGATGGTTCATTAACCAAAAAGTATATTTGCACAAAATAGCTACAAAAGCATTGAAAAAAGATTAACATATCAAATCAATTGCATTTCTTCTGGAGAAATAATCAATATAACATGTTGAAGAAACATCTTAGCAAAACACATACAAACTTATATATTAACAATGTAAATAGTGTTGCACTAACTATAAATAAGTGAAAGGGTATCACACATATGTTCATGGATCAAAATACTTGATATTTGAAATTGCCAATAGTTAGCAAACTCATGTTTTGATGCACAGATAGAACTGAGGCTCCCTAAAAATTCTACATGTCTCTCATATGAAATGTAACAGGATGATACTAAGATGCATGTGAAAGCACATGGAGGCCATAGTTGATAATACAATATTTATAAGGAAAAGACAGAAAAGACATTCTGGTAACAGAATAAATCCTTAAAAAAATCATCATCAACAACAACAAGAAAAGACAGCTTGCTAAAAGCATAGAGATAGACACTGAGATCACTGACAGACTTGAGGGTCCAGTAATAGAGATGTAGGTTAATGTGGGTCTAATTGCTGTTTGACCAGGATGTCAATACAGTTTTGTGGAAAATGGTGCTAGGAAGACTAAACACCCTTTGCACAACAATTCAGCTCAGCCTCTATTTTACCTCATAAATGCGCAAAAAATGCCTCAGATTGATGAAAATTTACAAGTTAAAAACCACAAAAATCTCAGAAGAAAACAGAAATAAAAATGTATTTGCTTGAGTTAAAATTTTCTTAGCAGTAACATCAAAAAAATATCCACTTAAAAAGAAACATAAATTGGAATTCAAAATTGCTATCATTTGTTTTTCAAATGATTCCAGCAATGAAATACAAAAAAATAATAATAATTCTTGTAGAGACAAAAACCTGGAAAATAGCATTTGTTGTTCTTTCCAGAACTGATAAATAGTTCATATAATGTAATCCTTGGAATGATAAGTAAGAAATAAACTAGCATAGCTAGGTGAAGAGGCTTACACATGAAATCACACCACCCAGAAGCCTTAGGCAAAAGGACTATGAGCTCAAGGCCACCCTGGATTGTAGCCAACGAACAATTTACAATGAAGAGATGAAAATGTGGAGGCTCATTAACATTAAGAGCATTTTCTCTGCCTAAAAAGAAAAAGACATGCCAGGCATTGAGAAAGTTTTCTGCCAAAACTGATTTGATATAAATTTTGTGTCCAAAACCACACAAGTGACCCTTTAAATGCATAAAAGAGAAATGAACAGCTCAACTAAAATGTGGGCAAAAGAAAGATTTCAATAAGTACTTCATCAAAGAAAATCAATTGTTTTCAAATAATCAGATATTCACATCATGTTATTAGAAAACAGCAAACAATAAAAACAGTGAGCTACCACTACACATTTATTAAAATTGACAAACACTGATAGCATCAAGTTCTGACCAGGACATGGAGTAATAGAAACTCTTCCTCATTGCTAATGCAATTACAAAATAATGTGGCAACTTTAGAAGAGTTTCTATTTCCTTACTTTATAAAAACAGACCCTTACCTTATGACCCAGCAACCATGGTCCTAAGGATTTACTCAAGTGGCTCGAAATATTATGGCTACTAAACGTTTGGAAAGCTTGGAAACATTTGATATTTTTTTCCAAAAAGGTGATAATAATAGGTAAGTAGTCATTCATCCTTAAGATGGAAGATTGATTGATCAACATGAAATGAACTACTAAGTTTTTCCAAAGAAATTGAGGCACGATTATGCATATCTCTGATAGAAAGCAGCCAGTGTAAAAGAAAAGCTACACATGGTATGATTATAAACCATTATTAAAATGATACATTTAAAGAAGAGAGATAGGTGCTTCACAGGGTCTGGATAGGAATATGACAATGGTGAGTGTGTTAAGAACAATGAGGGTTTTGTTTTGTTTTAGCTTTTTATTTTAAATTTCAATATTTTTTTACAATTTATTCACTTTTTTATCCTGGTTGTAGCCCCTCCTTCATCTCCTCCCTGTTCCATCCTCTCTCCCTCTTCCTTCCCTAGCTCTCTTCCTTAGCCTACAAAGAGAGGAATTAACCTGCCCTAGTATCTGACCCAAGCCTATAAGGTCTCATAAGGACTGCCTGGATCCTACTCCTCTGTGTCTATGTAAGACCACCCACCAGCAGGAGTTATCAAAGACCAGGCAACCAAGTTCAGCATCTACCCTTGCTTCCCTAAAAGGGGACACACATGGAGACTGAGCTGTCATTGGGCTACAACTGAGGAGGGGGTCTAGGTCTACTCCATGCATGGTCTTTGGTTGATATCAGTCTCTGCATGCCCCTCTGTGCCACGATTGTTTGGCTTTGTTGGTCTCTTTGTGGAGCTAATATCCCTTCCAGGTCTTTCTATCTCACCGTTCTTCCATAAGACTCCCTGTCCTCTGCCTAAAGTTTGGTTCTATGTGTTTACATCTGCCTCAATACCCTCCTGGGTGGAGTCTTTCAGAGGACATCTGTGGTAGATTTCTGTCCTGTTCCATCTCCTACACTCCTTTGTGTGTATATCCTCTTTGCCCTTTTGATGATAATTGAATACCTTCACTAGGGTTCTCCTTGTTGTTTAGCTTATATAGGTCTGTAAATTTTAGTGTGTTTAGCCTATATTATATAGCTAATATTTGTTCATAAGTGAATATATACCATGTTTGTCTTTCTGCTTCTGCGTTACCTCACTAAGGATGACTTTGCCTAGTTCCATCCATTCGCCTACAAATTTCAAGATTTTCTTGTTTTTAATTGCTGAGTGGTATTCCATTATGTATATTTATCACAGTTTGTTATAGATTTTTCAGTTGATGGACATCCAGGTTGCTTCCAGCTTGAGAAAATGTTCTTGTTGTATGGTTGAGCATCTTTCACATATACTCCCAGAAGGGATATAGCTGGGTTATCAGGTAGTGCTATTCCAGATTTTCTGGGAAATCACCAGATTGATTTCCAAAGTGTTTGTACAAGTTTGCATTCCCATAAGCAAAGGAGAAGAGTTCCCCTTTCTCTAAGTCCTCTCCAGCATGCCATTCTAATGGATGTACAATGGAATCTCAGAGATGCTTTGATTTGCGTTTATTTGGTAACTAAGGATGCTAAACATTTCTTTAAGTGTTTCTCCACCATTCTTTTTTTTTTACTTTTTTAAATTGATTTATTTTTATATCAGTCACAGGTTAGGTACTTTGAATCCCAGGCGTAGCCCCCTCCCCCATTCCCTCCTACCCTCCCACTCACTCCCTCATCTCCCTCCTCCCTGCCCCCTCCAAGTCCACCAACAGGGGAGGATCTCCTCC
>CM053765.1:43564829-43590731 GCA_028658305.1 Pachyuromys duprasi | reverse complement strand
ACAACAAGGACATTTGCTCAACTATGTTTGTGGCTGCTCTATTTGTAATATCCAGAACCTGGAAACAACCCAGATGTCCCTCAGTTGAGGAATGGATTCAGAAATTGTAGTACTTTTACACAATGGAATACTACTCAGCAATTAAAAAGGAGGAAATCATGAAATTCCCAGGCAAATGGTGGGACCTGGAAACGATCATCCTAAGTGAGGTATCCCAAAAGCAGAAAGAAACATATGTTATATACTCACTTATATAGACCTATAGGATAGGAAGTTCAAGCTGAAATCTACACACCTAGGGAGGATATATAGGAAGGAGGACCCAGGTGGGTATGATCAATGCACCTTTGGATGAACAAATGGGATGGACATTGAATGGAGGAGAAAACAATCATCAAGACAGGAGTATGCCAAGGAAGACCTCTGGGGTGGTCAATGTAGCGATGTATCAGAGCAGATATTAAGACTCGCGATCAAGCCTTTGGCAGAGGGCAAGGAGTGATTATAGAAATGGAGGAGGTTGGTGAAACTTGGAGAGAACAAGAGCTCCACAATGACTAAACTGAGCAGGGCACATGGGTCTTGTATGAGACGGTTTCTACAACCAAGGTCCTTGTGTGGATGTGTCCTGGAACCCCTGTTCAGATGGGACCCAGGATAGCTCGGTGTAGGACTAAAGACCCTAGTGAGGGAAACAGGGACTGTTTCAGTCATGAACTTGATGGCTGACTCTTTGACCTTTCCCCATACGTGCCAGGGAGTGACAGACTGGCTAGATCCCAGTGGAGGACATTGCAGCCAATCCTGAGGAGACAGGATGAGCTGGGGTTGGGTGGAAGGGGAGGAGGTCCTCCCCTGTTGGTGGACTTGGAGGGGGCGGGGAGGAGTCGAGGGAGGGTTGGGGAGGGTGGGAGGGAATGAGGGAGGGGGCTACGCTTGGGATGCAAAGTACCTAACCTGTGATTGATAACAAAAAATAAAAAAAATGTAAAAAAAAGTATAATATAATATAATGATATAGTACAATATAATAACATAATAAATTGTTCCTGGAAGTACTTCCATGGTGCTAACAATCTAAATGCAAATAACATTTTATGAAGATTTTTAGCTATTGTATTTAATGATCCATGTTTTAAATTTTTAGATATATTCTCCAAGTATGTTAGTAATTTGCCAATACTATATAATTGGCACTGGTGAAATTTAAATTATATTTTAAAAAATTCAAATGAAATGTAAATTTATTTAATGGAAGTACCATTCTCTAAAGTATTTTGATTTAATTTATTTTTATAGAAAATTGATTCTTAAACAAGGCATCCTGACCAAAATTTCCTCTTCCTCTACTCTTCTCAGTACTTTCTCCCCTTCTCCTCCCAAAACCCTAGATATATTCCCCTCTCTGTTTCCTCTTCAGAAAAGATTAGGCCTTCAGGAGATGAGAGCTAAACAGGGCAAAACAAGCAACAATAAGACAAGGCAAAAATACTCATATTGACGCTGGACAAGGAAACCTAATGGGAAGAAAAGAGGTCCAAAGCAAGCAAGAGTCAGAAAGATACTCACCATCATTGTCAGGAGTCCAAGAAAACCACTAAGCTATCAGGCCATAACATATATGCAGAAGACCTGATTCAGACCCATGCAAGCCCCATGTTTGCTGCTTCAGTCTCTGTGAGCCCAAGTGAGCTCTGCCTACTTGTTCTCTGGGTGTCTTCCATTCCCTCTCACTCCCACAACCTTTCCTCCCTCTTTTCCAAGGGCGTCTCCAAGCCAGCAGAGGAGTGGTCTGACAGAGATCTTGAATTTGGAATCTCTCTTTGAATAAAGTCTGACTGTGGGTCTCTGTACCCAATCCCATCTGCTGCATGGGAAACCCCTATCATTTAAATGTCTGTACCCCTTTCTTGTAAGAAAAAAAAAACCTTTACAAATTTAAATATTTAAAAAGCTAGAGACAGCTCCATGAAGATGTGACAATTATTTCCTTTGGATTTGACCTCTGTATGACATCTGATGCATAATAAGCATTAAAATAAAATAAACTTCTTCCATTCTCATTTTATATTTTCAGCACTTCTAGATCCCCAACTAAATTTCTCTTGCTACTTACTTTTCTTTTGCCAGATCCAGTGTTTTTATACATTTGTCATGGTTTTACTTATTTCTTTCTGTTTGAAGGAAGTTTGTTAACATAAAAGCCTTCCCAAATTTTCTTCTAGTGAATGACAATGCCTTGAATTTTAATTTTTGTTCTATGATTTCTGCAGAGAGGTTCATTTTGTTTTATTATTTTTAATTAAATATTGCTGTAAAATTTTAAAGCATGCCTGCAATATTATGTATTGCTGTATTGCCAAGGGAAGACCAAACCTTTCATTGAAATAGCAAATCAAGCTAAGCCGACAAAACTAGAAAAGGAATAAAAAAAAAATTTGCTGGGCCAGATGGATGGCCAAAGGTCTTTCCGCAGTGTGAGTATGTGCATTTGGGCTCCAGAATTCATGTGGTAGAAGGATAGAATCACTCTTACCAAATATCCTCTGATGTCCACACAAGAATCATGGCATTCATATACCTACACACACACGTAAATAAATAAACAATTAAAAAATTAACTTTAAAATGTTTTAAATACATATATATAATTTGCCTCAAACAACCTGCATCAAAAATATGAGAAAATTGCACTTTATTGATTTTGTTTTCTGTTTAAAATAATATAACTTTACAATGAAGTAATATTTTCTAATTACCTCCTCTCAATATATGATATGATTATTCCCCATTATTATTATATTGTTATTCAGTAATAAAATACATACAAAAATAAATCTTTCAGTGAGCCTGACAAACATCTGCAGAGCTCCAAAGATCTCACCTTAATGTGAATCTCAATCATTTCCACTGACCTTGCTCTTCGTATCCCAGTACTAAATAAGCGTGAATACAATCTCAGGTATCATATCTTTCCTTTGTGTATACAATAGTGTGAAGCTCTAAACACAGGACAAAATTATTAAGCTTTTAAATTACCTTAGATGCCTTACATTTGTCATTTTTACCTGACTCAGAATCTATCTATTTGTAATTTATTTATATTTCCATATCAGTATTTTATTGAGTATGTTGTATTTTTAAAGCTTGAAACCTTAACCACTGAGCCATTTTTAGTCAAAAGAGTTCTTGCCTAAGACTATGCTTGGGGACATATGTGGCTATAACCCGGAACAAAAACTGAAGATATCCGAGTTCTTATTTCTGCAAGGCATGTCTCTACTTCACTAATCTGTAGACGGAAACTTGCACTGAGGCAGAATTCGTGCTAATCAGTCCCTCCCTGAGACACTGAAGCTGTCATCCTGATTGTATTCATCCAAAGAGCATACCCTAAAGAAATAGCAAGTGACTCTCATGCCATAGGCATGCTTTGCATATTGTGTAAGCACCACAGGCTGTCATTCTACCTAGAGAAGCGTATTTAGTCAATCTGATGTTATCAGCTTGTGTGACTCTTTTAGAAGGGAGAGAAATCTAGCACAATCTAGCAATAATGATTAGAAATAACCCTTGAAATGTCAAGGACGTAAAATGATAATTAACAGATTAAATGCCAACAAGTACATTCAATAACGCTGGCATTTTGTATTTGGACCATGGCCAAGATTACATTTACTAGTGGATCTTAGCGATTTGATTTTAAGAGGAAATTTTGCTTATCCATGTGTATTTTGATTATTCAAAAGTAACCTCCAGTATATAAGGTATTTTAGGGGATGTTAAAAAATTGCCCTGCAAGTATTTTGCTGGAAACAGGAAAGTATTTGAAAGTAAGCTACATACACTTTTTTTTTCTCTAAAACTTCTCAATTTCTTTTTTTCCTTTTTTCCTTTTGTAAAATTATGTTTATTTTTATTAATTACAGTTTATTCACTTTGTATCTCCCCTGTACCTTCCTCCCACCTCCCCTCCCAACCCCACCCTCCCAGGTCTCATCAGGAGTGGATACATTGTCTTCTTCTCTGGCCTGGTAAGGCTGCTCCCCCCTCAGGGGAAGGTGCCTGTCCCCATTACTATGGAGGTCATTTGGATACTGATCTGCCATAGGCTACATCTGTGCAGAAGTTCCAGGCCATCTCC
This sequence comes from Pachyuromys duprasi, assembly GCA_028658305.1. NCBI lineage: Eukaryota > Metazoa > Chordata > Mammalia > Rodentia > Muridae > Pachyuromys > Pachyuromys duprasi. The sequence goes on along the minus strand of CM053765.1, from coordinate 43,586,587 downwards.
ATGAGCGGTCCTTGGCTGGAGTATCAGTTTCAGAAAAGACCACTGTGACCAGACTTTTAGGATCTGTCGCTACATACACTTTCAGTTTATCCCTTAAAGAACCTTAAATTTATTTTTATGATCCTATCCAAAATTCTAGCTTCATAAATTCATATCCAATATTTTATAAAACATAAACACTAATTAATTTATCAAGAATTTATTAACTGAATTAAGTCATGTCTAAGGATTAGACTGAAAAGAGAGAAAAAATAAAAATCCTTACTTTCATTGAACATACTCTGCTAGATAGTTTTATGTCAAGTTTACACAGGCTAAAATCATTTTAAAGGAAAGAACCTTAATTAAAAAAAAATTGTCTCCATAGGACCTGACTGTAGGGAAGTTTTATGTCTTCTTAGTGACTCATGTGAGAGAGACCAGCCCATAAAAGGTGATGCTATCCCTGGGCTAGTGTTCCTGGGTTCTAAAAGAAAGAAAGCTGAGAAAGCCATGATGATCAAGGCAGTAAGCAACACCCCTCCACAGCTTCTGCATTAGCTCACACCTCCAGGTCCTTGACCTGGTTGAGTTCTTGCGCTGATTTCATTTGATGATGAACTGTGATATGGAAGTGTAAGTCAAATAAGTTCTTTCCTCTCCAACTTGCTTTTTGGTATGCCAGTGAATCTACAGAAACCTTAGCTGAGATAGTTGGTAAGATTCTTATAATTTATATATGATCTTATAATTGAAAGTTCATGAAAATTAAGTTTCTTCCCCTTTTGATATTATTTTCCCTTTAATAATTATCTTAAGACTTGCTGTAAAAATAATTTAAGAGCATCTTTATTTTGCTAACTTTTAGAATTTTAGTATCTCACTTTATTTCTTATAAAATGATGAGTTAGTCCTGATTCTCTAGAGTAACAGAATCTATAGACTGAATCCATCCATCCATCCTTCCTTCCATCCATCCATACATACATACATACACACACATACATACATACATATGTGTGTGTGTGTGTGTAGTTTATTAGAATGATTTACAATCTGCGGTCTAGCCAATACAACAATGGCTGAATAACAGGAGGAGAAAGTCCAGGAATCCAGAAGTGGCTCAGTCCACAAGCCTACATGTCTCAGTTGATCTTTTGTATTTACTAGAATCACAATGAAATAGGCTTCTGTGCCAGTGAAGGAATGGACTTGCTAGCAAGGCAATCACAAGCAAAAAAAAAAAAAGCATAACTTTTCTCTTCCATGTCTTCACATAGGTTTCTGGTAGAAAGTGTGGCCCAGATTAAAGGCATGTGTCTTCCTGCTTCAAAAATCTGGATTAGAATTGGATCTATCTATTTCAAATTAAGCAAAAATCCCTCGAATATGCCCTCCATTTTTGGACTTTAGCTAATTCCAGATGTAGACAGGCTGACCACTGAGAATAGCTATCACATGTTCACCACTTGTCAACTTCATATACAATCATATCTTCTTATGCCAAATGAAAACAATAGTCAAGATATAATAATGCCTAAACATAGCTCTATTATGTATAATTACAAACACTTATATATTTAATCATGTCATATTTATGCCTGCCTTATACAAAAAATTATCCCTCACAAAAATTTTCCTTTATAAATTTAGAATAGCTATCAATGTCTCTTGAGTGATATTTTAATATCTCAAATTTATATATGATTACCATAAATATTCTCTTAATTGATGTGATATTACATGATAATTTGAAGAAATAAAACACAAGGATCTCTACAAATGCATTCTTAATAAAATATTACAGAAACACTCCTATCAACAATATCCTTCTTTCTTCAGCTGACCAGACGGCCATAGCTGTTATTTATAACTACCTTTCTCTACTATTCCGTATTTCCTCTAGGCTTAGCAAGCACAACAGTAGGTCTTAATTCTTTTCCTGGACCAGTGACCCGTTCCTCCTTTCCTGACAGGTGTGTGCCCTTGGTCAACTTGTCTAGATTATGCTGTTATAACTTCCCATTGACTTTAGTTGTAGGACATGGTATCAGCAAAGACCACCTAAAGGATCTGCATTCCAGACATAATCTTTCTTATCTCCAATGTGAAAAAGCAATCCATTTTCCCCATAGTAATCTGGATCTGTTGTTCCTCTGAACACTGTTATTCCTCTCTTAATCTGTTGGTTTAAGGGCATCTGAAGTCCAAAGTAGCCAGGGGTGAGTCTGAGTTTTCAGTGCAATGGAATATTTATTGTGTCTCCTGGCAAGATGTCTCCCCTGGAACTAAAATTTCTAGGCCAGCAGAAATCAAGGTCACCATAAGAACAGTAAACAAACATTTTCCCAGTAACTGTGATATAGAGGTGATATAATAAGTGTAACTTCCATTTTCTATCCCTTGATTCCTGGACCATGGAACCTAGCTATGGGAGAAACCATACTATATATTGGATGCTGATTCAAAGCATGGACTGCTTTCTGGAGAGCCTTATCCCAGCCCTGCAGAATGCTGCCACCTAAATGGCTCTATGATTGTTTCTTCAAAATACCATTTCATCTGTCCATCAGGACAGACAGTACCATGATAAGACAAGTAAATTCCAAGATTGTAGGCTCACCATTGCACTAATCTAGCTGTGAAGTGAATTTCTTGATCGTAAGCAAATGTGTGTGGAATAAACTCATGGTGAATAATATATTCTATAAGCTCATGCATGGTGGTTTTGGCAGCAGCATTATGTATGAGAAAGGCAAATCTATAACCAGAATTGAGTATCTACTTCAGTAAGGAAAAACATTGTCCTTTCCATGGGGGAAGTGTTCCAATGTAGTCAAGCTGCCACCAGGTTGCTGGCTAATAACTGTAGGAAATGATGCAGTATCTGGGTCTCAGTATTGGTTTCTGCTGTTGGCAGATCTTGTACTACACAGCCCCTACAGCCAGGTCAATGGTGAATGGAAGTCCTTGTTCTCGAGCCCATGAATAACTTCTCTGCCATAATAAGCACTTTATTCACGGGCCTATTGAGAAATGAGAGGAATGACTAGGGAAAGGGCTGGATGTCCACAGAATGGGTCATCCTGTCTACTGGAGGAGGTCATCCTCCTCAGCTGAAGTCACATTTGGATGAGCATTTACATGGGACACAAGCATTTTCATCTCTGCACCCATTTAGTGAGATCTATCTATACACATCTTCCCCAGATGTCTTTCTCACAAATTTCCCAGATATACTCTTTCTAAGTCCTTGACAATTCAGCCAATCCATTGGCTACCATCCATGACTCAACGAACAATTGTTCATCGGGCCATTTCTCCTTCCAAACAAAATATATGACCATGTGTACCCCTAAAATTCTGCCCACTGTGAAGATGGATGTTTTTCATAAGTTATCCCAGAAAAGGGTTATAATGATGTCATTGTTCACTTCCAGGTTGTATCTATGTAACATAGAAAACTACCACTAAACCAGGTGCTAGTCTTGTTTTCTTAAATCAACCAATCATACCCTTACTCCTGAGGCTATAGGTGATACTTGGTAGCAGATGGCATTACAATGGAAGGAGAAACCACAGGCATTTGGGCAAATTTTTATGTAACTTACTTGTCCCTTCAGTACCTGCCTTATCATATATAAACCACTTCTATTTGATATTAATTTGCTGCTGTGCACATGCAACTTTATGTCTTAATGGATTAGATAACAACAAGTTAATGATGGGCAGTTTAGGTTGCATGGTTTGTTAGTGGCCCCTTGTCAAATGTTCATGGTCCACTAAGGCCCAAAGTCAGGCAAGGAACTCTCTTTAAAAAAGGAAAATAGTTGTTTCCAGATAATGATTATGCATTCCTCCCAAATCCCAAAAGTCTATTCTTTGATTTTCCTATCATGACCTGCCAAAGATTCCAAATAGCATCCTTTCCTGCCACTGAGACCTCCAATACAATTATTTCTGCTGGATCATTGGTCCAAGTGTTAGAGAAGCCTACACAACAGCCTACAACAGTTGCAGAGCCTTTTCCTGTTCTAGGTCCCACACAAAGCCAGCAGCTTTCTGGTTCCCTTAGTATATGGGCCAGAGTAAAACACCCAAGTGAGGAATGTGCTGTCTCCAGAATCCAAATAGGCCCACTAACTTTGTGCTTCTTTTTTGCTGGTGTGGGGGGATCAGGTATAATAATTATTCTATACCTTGGAATATTTCTGCATGTTCCACAGGGCTCCTAAGAATTTCACTGAGGTAGGAGGCCCTTGACTTTGGTTGGATTTATTTCCCATCCTCTGATGTGCATATGGGTTACCAAGTATTCAAAGTGGTCACTAACTCTTGCTCATTTGGTCCAATCAGCATAATGTCATCAATATAGTGCATCATTGTGATAATTTGTAGGATGATAGAAATTCTTCCTAAGTTATGATACAAGGTATCATTACATGAGGTAACATGAGGTAAACCTTAAATGTATAATATTTATCTTGCCAACTTAAAAAATGTTTTTGTGGGTTCTTATGGACAGCTATACCAAAAAAAGGGAATTTGCTGTATCAATAGCTGTATACCCAGAAGATGTGTTAATCTGTTCAGGTAAGAAGACCACATCTTGTATAGCAGTTGCAATTATTCTTACCACCTGATTGAGTTGTTGATAGTCAACTGTCATTGCCCATGATCCATCTGTGTTTGGTAAGGGTCAGATTGGAGAGTTCAAGGGAGATGTATGAGAACCATCATCCCTGTATTTTTCAAGTCCTTGATGGTGCCACTAATTTCTGCAGTTCATCCAGAGATGTGAAACTGTTTTTGATTCACTGTTTTCCTTTGCAGAGACATACTCTAAAAGCCTTCATTTAGCCTTTTCAACCATAATAGCCCTCACTACATAGGTCAGGGAACAAGCAAGTGAGAATTATGCCAACTTCTATCTATCCCAATTACATATTCTGGGACTAGAGAAATAGCTACAAGATGAGTTTGGGGATCCACAGAACCTACAAGAGTCAGACTTCAGCCAAAACTCCATTAATTACCCGATGTCTATAAGCCCCTACTTTAACTTTAAGGAAACAATGTTTCTAGGATCTCCTGGAATCAGTACGAATTCATAACCAGTATCCTTGAATAGCCCCCAAAGTCTGATTTTTATTCTTTCCACCAGTGTACAGTTACCCTTGTAAAAGGCCCCTCTGAGGAAGGACTGGAAAAAAGTTAACAATAAAACTTTTAGGTGTTGGTATTTTGATGGGAATTGCATTGATTCTGTAGATTGCTTTTGGCGGAAAAGCCTTTTTCACTATGTTAATCCTACCAATCCGTGAGCAAGGGAGATCTTTCCATTTTCTGATATCTTCTTCAATTTCTTTCTTCAGAGACTTGAAGGTTTTTTTTGTTTTTTTTTTTTTTTCAAACAGGTCTTTCGCTTGCTTGGTTACAGGAGTGCTTCTTATTTTTTTGAGTTAATTTTGTATCCAGCCACTTTGCTGAAGGTGTTTATCAGTTGAAGGAGTTTTCTGGTTGAATTTTGGAGGTTGCTCATATATACTATCATGTCATCTGCGAATAGTGAAACTTTGACCTCTTCTGTTCCAGTTTGTATTCCCTTGATGACCTGGAGAGGACAGGAACTCCACAAGGACCAAATATATATGGGCACAGGAGTCTTATATGAGACTGTTTCTCCAACCAAGGACCATGTATGGTTATAACCTAGAACCTCTGCTCAGATGTAACCCATGGTAGCTCAGTAACCAAGTGGGTACCCTAGTAAGGGGAATAGGAACTATTTCTGACATGATCTCAATGGCAGACTCTTTGACCTTCCCCACCCCCAAGGGAGGAACAGCCCTAACTAGGCCACAGAGGAGCACTTTCCAGCCAGTCCTGAAAATACCTGATAAACCAGGGTCAGAAGAAAGGGAAGGGGGTCTTCCCCTATCAGTAGACTTGGAAAGGGGCAGGGAGGAGATGAGGGAGGGAGAGTCATATTGGAAGGGAATGAGGGAGCGGGATACAAGCTGGGATACAAAGTTAATAAACTCTAATATTAAAAATAATAATAATAAACTTTTAGGTGATTTATTCTGATCCTTTCTCAGGGGAACCTGGCCATCCCTAAATTCAAGGGGTTCTGGGTCTCCAAACTGGCTTAAGCTTAGAAAATGGATTCCCAGACCAAAATCTCCTTTTGCCACATTCCAATGTAGTCCTTCCTTCATTTGTTTGAGAACTTTTCTGCCTATACAAACCAAAATTCAGTCGGTCTTTTAAAAATTATTATTTTTATCTATTTCATGCCTGAAAACACGATGGTCAATTAGCCAGAGCCAAAGGTCCATATGAGCCATGCCACTATAAAATTCAGTTTGCCTGTGTTGACCATAATGGGTTAGGCCATTATGAACGTTGCTTTGTCTATGCAGCCCATTATGTTAACTGTGATCACATTGCCTTTGGTGACTCAGTGCTGCCCTCTGGCCCCTGTTACTTCTCTGTCAGGGCCAATTAAACCCACTACATTTAATTCTTCAAAATGGGCAGCAGTATATCCAACCCTAAGGTCTGGCACAATAAAAAGGGAGACAACAAAACTCTTGAAATGTGCTCGTGCTCCTCTCACCATTTTGTGTCATATAGAATTAGCAAAGGCGAATTTCCATTGTGGAGGATTAGGTTTTACACAGCACACCCACTCTAGCATTGCAATCTCCATGAACCTTAAAATCCCTTCATCACAACTAAGCCAATGGACATCAAGTATCTCTAACTTTAAATTCCCAAATTAAGTAGGTTGTCTTTTGTCAAATACTTCAGCCAACCATTCAAATAAATTTTGGCACCTTTTGTTAATTACACAAATTTTCCTATTAATTCTAGCTCTCCACCCAGATGACCCACATCAATAAACTAAGCCTGATCTGATTTTGTTTCTTCCACCATTATCCAATACACTTAAAATCTATTCTTACACTTGTTCCACAGACTTCTGCTTGAATGAATTAGCAAATTCATTCTGCTGTTTAGTAGTGTAATACACCTCCTCATGGTCTATACTTTCTATCTCCCCTCAAGGGGCCTGCTTTGCCTTAAGTCTGGTTATAGGTCTAGAGATATCCTGCAGGATATCAATATTATTTCTCCTAGCATTTCCTTCAGAGGAAGTCACTGCTTACTTAGACAATGGAAGATTAATTTCCACAATCAAAAGTGCAAAAGGTATGAGGTTACAAATCCATCAAGTGAGATTAAACCCTTGAGAATCTGAGGGTCCAAAATTCTCAGCTTCAACAGAGTTCTCTCTCACATCCACACCCTAAGTTACAGGGTCCCCTTCTTTACCAATCAATGCCTTTACTATAACTGCTGTCACTCTCTGAGGCTGGGGCTTCAGTTTTGCTTGTAATACAGACAACCTTATAATAAGGGCTTCAGTTTGGTTTTCAGCAACTTGAGATCTTTGGCTGATGGAAAAAAAAGACTCTTTTTCAGGCCACACTTAGAATCCTTTAGACTGTTTATGCCAATGTTGAGTGTGTCAATTTTATCACTAAGTTCATTGTTGTCCTTCACTGTACTCTGAGATGCTAAAAGTCAGTTAAATTTTTTTTTATCAGAGAGCTCATCATGATCATGTTATCTAGAGATGCTCAGAGAAACAAACCAGCATCATTATTTTTCCTAAAACTGTCAAAAGTTTCATATACAGGGTCACCAAATCTATTGCTGCTCACAATTGGTGAATCAGGATAATCAAATGCATTTGTCTCCTTCAGTTCGTGACTTAGTTCATATCATGGGCTTTCAGCACTCTTCGAACTCCCAGGAAAGGCTTAAGTAACTATACGTGCTGGTGAATTGAAAAGTATACTCCAGGTACTTAAAAGATTCATCCTTATACTTCTGTTGTTCTAAAACAATTTCTGGTACTAAAATCAGTATTGGTCAGGTTTCTATAGAGTAAACAAAGTTATAGATGAATATATATGTGGGGACTGATTAGAATGACTAATGGTAGTCAAACCCTATCAGGCTGTGGTCTGATTATTTTCGTAATGCCTGATATGAGCAGAAAGCCCAAGAATCCAGTAGTTGATCAGCCCACAAGTTTGAATGTCTTAGGTAGTCTTAATCCTGGAATCTCAAAGAAATAGGCTCTGCTATCAGTGGAGGAATGGGCTTGCTAGCAAGGCAAGGACAAATAGGCAAAGAGCAAAATCTTCTTCCATGTTCTTATATAGGTTTCCAGCAGATGGTGTCATCCAGATTAAAGATGTGTTTTTTGCCTCAAATTATATGGATTATAAATGGATTTACCTACTTCAAATTAAGCAAAAAAAAATCCCTCACAAGTGTGCCTCCCTTTAGGATTATAGTTAATTTAAGAGGTAGTTTAGTTGACGAACAATGTCAGCCATCACAAACTACAAGTTCTCTCCGCAGCAGAACTTGACATATGTACCTCCATATAGAACAGTCTTTCTGCCCCATCAACTTAAAATATTTCTCCTCTGGTAACAGTGTTTTTCTGGACATCAGACCCACAATTTTCCACTGCCATGGGAATTCGTTATTTCACTCAGAGTCCCATAAACATTTTTTGTCATTTATGTTTCTGATAATGGCCATTATGACTGGGATGAGATGGAACCTTACACAGTCTGCATTTCCCTGATGACCAGGGAAGTTACACACCATCTTGAGAATTTCCTACCCATTTGGACTTCTTTCGAAATTATTTTGGTCAGTTCCACAGAACATTTTTAAATCAAGTTTCTTATTTTTCTTGATGTGTAATTCTTTTAGTTCTTTGTACAATCCTGGTGTTAATTAACTGTCAGATGTACTGACAAAGACTTTCTGCTTTTTTGAGAGCTACCTCTTTACTCAATGTACAGTTCCTTTTATCTTGCAAACGGAACAGATAAGGACCCAATTGACAATTGATCATCTTGTTTCCTGTGCTACACTGTCCTAGTCAAAAGGACCTTACCTTTATCAATGCATAAATAAATCTACTACTTGATCTTTCTTATTTGTTGTAAAACAGTTTCTACAGTAAAACAAGCCAGAGACAATTCAACAGTCCATCAACTGATGAATGGATAAATAAATAGTGCCCACATAGAACTAAGGGATGTTTTTCAGCACCACAAATAAAAGAAGCTTGCAAACAGAGAATTATAATGAGAAACTAAAGACAAAGATAACTGTTAATTTATTATTTTGCTGATATATAAAAATAGAAAACAAAATGAAACCCTAAGAAATAGAAAGTAGAATGGCATCTGCCAGGTGTTGGGATAAATGTGAACTGGGGAGGTGTTGGCTAAGGATAGAAAAATTTTATAATAGGAAGAATCATATTCTGATAGCAAATGCTCAACATGTGATTATAATTAATACAATTCTACTGTATACTAGAACTTTTGTTAAGACAGCAAGGCTTAAATATTTTCAACAGTTAATGTAACAAATGAAATCAGTAGTTAGGAGAGCTGAGGAGGGGTAAGGCCCCCTGCATGTGCCGATCATTTCCCACTACATAGACGTACTAAGTTATCACATCAAACACCAAAATGTACAATTTTACTTGTCAATCACATCTTCCTAAAGATGGATTAAAAACAATCAATAGAACTGGAAAAAATCAATATAGTAAAGACCTCATTTCAAAAACAGGAGACATTTGTATAAGAATCAATACACTTTCAAAGGCTGTTACTACCAGAGCACATCCTTAATACAGTATATGGCAGGATAAAAGGACAATATAGGCAATGAACCCCAAAGGGACTCATTTCACTGAGTTGTAATGATATAATATTAACAGCACACATAAGTTTCCAGTATCTGATAGGCAAAGGAAATTATTGTCTGTGCTGTGTCACTGCCTTCTCATCAATCTTCCTGTAAGACTTACACAGGAGCCATCCTTGTTTCTCAAGAGACACTGAGCCTGAGAACATGGCAGCTCTGTTGAACTCTCCCAACATCCCTGTAGCCTTCTGCAGTGCACAGGACTCATGTTTAGTCTCTTGACAACCATGACATTAAGCCTCACTCTCGGGTAAAGAGTAGGCAAAGCTGATAATGGTCTTGTACACCATTCACGTGTGTTTTTCCTAACATGTCACAATAGTAACAGTGAAGAACATCTTAAGGAATTTTTAAAAATTAAGAAAGGTCATTTTGTCTGCAATAAAAAGTAAGACTGAACAATTTTATGTCCAGGAACAAAGTAGAATTAGCCACACACAATACAATTTTGGTAGTTTGAACACGACCTGCCAAGTCAAAGAAGTACTGCAGTGTCTTTTCTCCTTTCCTTCTGCTGTTTTACCATTTATGTCAGGGATTTGGGTGGGAAAAATCTACATGTGGATTAGTATTAACCAGTGTAACTCCAGGTTTACATTGTGTGGAGAGTGCAAATAATTGCACATGTGTGCTTCTTCTTTCATTATTTTAGTTTTGAAAAAGCACAGAAGAGTCAATTTGTCTATATCTAGGTGCAGTTGTCAGGCCTACATATAGAATTAATTACCAAATTCTAGTGTGCAATTAGATTCAAAGTGCTTGTGCACCAAAAATTGCCCTGTGCTGTGTTCTAAGTGTGTAACTATGAGACTGAGGTAAATTTACAATATTGGAATTTGAATAAAAGTTCTTCACTGACATTATAAATTACAAAGTGCCAGATAGTTAAGTATTTTAAAATGTTTTTTCAATGAGTATATCTGGTGGCTTATGTTTATTCTACATTTAACTATCTCATTTCTGTGTAATTAAATTTCTGAAAAATTATTATGAATATAGGAAACTTTTGTCCACAAATCATGGAAACCTTCATGTTTTTATACAAACTTAGGTGAGTAGAGGAACTGTGTATTTTTTTGTGACATGGAACTAATGAAAATAGTTAAGATCAAGGTAATAGATAATACCTTCGTATGAATAATTGTCACTTGTTTGTAGTTAAAATGTTCACATGTATTCTTGTTATGGTTTTATGATTCCCTACCTTGACCATGTTTCACACAAAAAGCATGTCATTAGTTTTAGGTTTTTAACTATAGAAGTTTGTTACTAATGTCCTTCTCTGTGAAGAAAGCACTTTATTCAATGATTTACTCTTGACAGTCTCATACATCTATCTAATGAATTTCTGTCATATTTACCTCTACTACCTTCTCTCATCCATTTATTTCCCTGAAACACTTCTCCCAAAGCAATCTCCCTCCACTTTTAATGTGTTTCTGCATGTGAACCATTGAGTTTAGTTAGGAGTGCTGGCAGGAACATTGGTTGAAGTCTAATTACAAGATCATGAACAAAGCTGAAGAATATAATATTACTGAAAAATATAATATTCCCTCCTTTAGCAGCCACTAAATACAAATAGTATCTTAGGGAAAGGTGAGGCAACATGAATTCATCACCTATCCAAGACAAAATTTTCATGAGATACAATTTGTTGAAGAACACTAAATATGGGTATTAAGAGTGATGGCTTCCCATAGCTTCTGTTCTTCAACACTGAGGAATTCTCAGGCACAGTTAACTTTTCAGACCCTCATCAATTATGTGCTACAATAAAAAGAAAAAAAAAACACTAATGGTCTAGTTAAGTTGTATTATAAATATCATAGTATTACATTTCTTTTGTCAATTGAATGTAAATACTTAGCATGAATGTTCCACTGCAAAAGATTGATTCATTTAACTAGACATACATTAGTGGTTTTTATCACGTGTTTTTAGTGGTGGTAAACATTCTTAAATAAAAATGACTAAAATTACTTTACAGTACTATAAAATGGAAAAAAGAGCATCTTCAGCAAATGGTGCTGGCTAACTGGATATTTACATGTAGAAAAATGCAAATAGACCTGTATTTATCACCCTGCACAAAGTTAAAGTACAAGTGGATCAAAGACCTCAACAAAACCAGAAACAAATCTATTAAAGGAACAAGTGGGGAAGAACCTTGACTTCACTGGAAGTTAAACACCAACAAACTACGTAATTCAATTTAAAAAAAAATGGGTTACAGAGCTAAACAGAAAATTTTCAACAGAGTAATAATGAATGGAAGAGAAACACTTAAAGAAATGTTCAACTTTAGGTTTACAGATTTTAATATGTTTATCCTATATTGTATCTTTAATATCTGCTTATACGTGAGCATATATCGTGTATCTTTCTGTTTCGGGGATACCTCACAGGATGATTTTTTTCTAGTTCCCACCATTTTCCTGCAAATTTCATGACTCTTGTTTTTAAAAGCTGAGTAATATCCCATTGTGTAATACACCACCATTTCTGTATCCATTTTCCAGTTGAGGAATCTGGTTTATTTCCAGATTCTGGCTATTACAAATAAAGTTGCTATGAACAAGGCTGAGCAAATGTCCTTGTTGTGTACTTGAGCATATTTGAATATATGCTTAGGAGTGGTATAGCTAGACCTTATCTATAAACCTAATGAAGCAAGAAGGAGGACTGTGAGTAAGATGCTCAATCCTCATTCAGAAAGGCAAATGGATTATAGATTTTAGTGTGTTTATCCTATATGCTAAGGATAAATCCACTGAGTGAGTATATACCATGTGTGTATTTGTATTTCTGGGATACCTCACTCAAGATGACCTTTTCTAGTTCCCACCATTTGCATACAATTTTCATGATTTCCTTGTTTTTTAATAGCTGAGTAGTATTCCATTGTGTAAATGTACCACAATGTCTGTATCCATTCCTCTGTTGAGGGGCATCTAGGTTGTTTCCAGGTTCTAGCTATTACAAATAGAGCTGCTATGAACATGGTTGAGCAAATCCTATCAGTGGACTAGGGGAGGGACATAAGGAGAGAAGAGGGAGGGAGAGTGGGATTGGGAGGAAACAAGGGAGGGGCCAGAAGAGGGATATAAATTGAATAAATTGTAATCAAGGATAATGCAGCCAATCCTGATAAGACCTGATAGGCTAGGGTCAGGTGGAAGGGGAAGAAGACCTCCCGTTTCAGTGGACTTGGAGAGGGGCATGGGAGAAGATGAGGAAGAGAAGGTGGGATTGGGAGGGAATGAGAGAGGGGCAACTGCTGGGATACAAAGTGAATAAACTGTAATTAATATAACAAATAAGAAATATTTTAAAGTTTTTTAAAGGCAAAGGGGATAGATATCAAATGAAGGACAAAACAGGGAAGAGGATATGAGCCACCACAGAGTTCCTCTGCAAGACTCTACCAAGCAGGGCATCAAAGCAGATGCTAAGACTCATAACCAAACTTTGGGTAGACTGCAGGGATTCCTATGAAAGAGGGAGATGAAAGACCTGGAATGGACAGGAGCTCCACAAAGAGAACAACAGAACCAAAATATCTGGGCAAAGGGCTTTTTTCTGAGACTGATGTTCCAACAAAAGACTGTGAATGGAGATAACCTAGAACCCCTGCACAGATGTAGCCCATGGCTGCTCAGTGTCCAAATGGGTCCCTAGTAAGGAGAACAGGGGCCGTCTCTGACATGAACTCAGTGGCTGGCTCTTTGATCACCTCCCCTTAAGGGGGGGATCAGCCTTACCAGGCCACAGAAGAAGACAATGCAGCCAGTCATTGTGAGACCTTATAGGCTAGAGTCAGATGGAAGGGGATGAGGTCCTCCCTTATCATTGGACTTGGGGAGGAGAATGGGAGGAGAAGAAGGAAGTAGGCTGGGATTGGGAGGGGATGACAGAGGTGGCTACAGCTAGGATACAAAATGAATAAATTGTAATTAATAAAAAAATAAATTTAAAAAAGAAATGCTCAATATTTAAGTGGATATTAGACATATAATATAGCTTAAACATATAAAAATATGTAGTCCTTAAGAAGCTAAACAACAAGGAGGACCCTAGGGAAGATCCTTAATCTTCATTCAGAAGGGCAAACAGGATAGACTTTGGAAGCAAGAGAAGACAGAGAACAGGATAGGAGCCTACCACAGAGGGCTTCTTAAAGACTCTACTTATTGTGGTATTGAAGCAGATGTTGAGACTCTAGCCAAACTTTGGGAATAGTGCAAGGAATCTTATGGAATAAGACAGGAGCTCCACATGGAGACCAACAAATCCAAAAATCTGGGCCCTTGGGGCCTTCAGAGACCAATGCTCCAACCAAGAACCATGATTGGAAAGTACCTAGATAGAACCCCTGCTCAGCTGTAGCCCATGACGGCTCAGTCTTCATGGGGGGGGGGTGCCTAGGAAAGGGAGCAGGGGTTGTCTCTTGTATGAACTCAGTTGCCTGCTCTTTGATCACCTCCCCCTGGCAGGTTGGCCTTACTGAGCCACAGAGAAAGAGGATCCAGACTGTCCTGATGTGATCTGACAGGCTAGGGTCAGATAGTAGGGAAAGAGAACTTCCCACATCAGTGGACTTGGGGAGGGGCATGGGAGAGAGAGGGAGGGTGGAACCAGGAGGAGATGAGGAACAGCTACAGCTGGGATACAAAGTGAATAAATTGTAATAAACAGTAATTAAAAACAAAACAGATATGCTTGGTTATGGTCAAAAGACATGGCAACAAGAGAAGCTCTCGAGTGTGGTAATAGCTGCCCGAGGGGGCTGAGAACATCTCTTCAACAGTCGAGAAGAGAGAGGACTTGAGCCTAATCAGAACATAATTCCACTTCCAAGATGGATAGCCTTTCTCCAAGGAGGACCATCTCATCTTAAAATACTAGTGACGGTTAGAGAATAGGACCGAATGTCCATATATATAATCCTACGGTAAAATTTTACATAAACCATAAAATTTTCCTTAAAATTCTCTCATGTGCTTATTGATATATATGTGGTAAAATTAGTATATAACATTAGAATTAAAGTTAGGACAATCATGCAAAACATTACTGGCTATTAGTATTTAAATTTTCTTACAATTTTTTGAGTTACATCCATAATAGCACAGCACAAATTAAAATTGAAACAAAAATTATGAAACATGGGGAAAATAAAAACAGCCCTTCTGAGAGTAATGCACAGCAAATATATCATTTTCACTATAAATATTTCCCATATATTTGTCATCAGTACTTCAGAGGCTTCCTAAGGTAAGTCAACTCAATTCAAATATACATTGTAATCTAAATGAGCTGTCATATAAGAATGTGAACATTTGTCTGTTTGGATACCTATATATGTATATAGTCATAATTTTTTAAGAGAGTAAGAGTTTTTCAAAACAGCGATTTAGAGAAATTACTATCGTTTTTTAAATTTCATGAGTAATGTAAGATTTTTCCAACTAAATTTAATTAAAACGTGAATTTATTTCAACTGGTGCATATTTGTAATGACATTTTTTCCTAATGCACACACATTTAAAATAATACATAAAATGAAGGTTTACTACAAAACCAAGCATTTGCACCTGCAAGTGACAACAATCTTCACTGTGCACTGAGTTTCCACAAAAGGTGAATGAGAATTTGAAGTTCCTCTGAGAAAGCACTTTCCCACTGACATAGAATGAGGTGAACACTGTTGTTAACATAAATTATTCTGAGTATGAAAAATTCTGTGTGAAAAAATGTGATTGAAATGGATCCAATTTTTTAAAATATGAATTGCTTATGCCTTGCTAACCACTCATTAGGCTCTCACAACACAGATGTTCTCCATGTTATGATGGTTTGAGTTTTAATTGATTCTTTGACTTTACCATAGTGCAACAAATATCCAGTCAGTAGACACTCTGGCTGGCATTTTGATCTTCTCGCTAGTCAGTGATCTGTGGCACTTTATTTTCTGCTTATGCTGAGCAGTAGCAAGTAGCTGCAGATCTAGGTCAGTCATAGAATCCAAGAGGGGCAAGTTGTCACTGCTCAGTTTATCTGAAACTATGGAAATCTCTAGCCCTTAGGTTGTTCTGTCAGGTTCTGCCACAGAAATAAAGGGACAAAGAAACACCTTCCCAACATTTTAAAATAGTTTTCATGAACGCACTAAGATCATATCCCTGCTTGCATCCCTATGCCCCCAGTCTTGGTACTGTGCAGATCAGAATACTGGAGATGAAGAGGGATATATTGCCATCAATCCCAAACAATGATTGCAATCATACTCAACAATGAGGGTGATTTCAAGATGTCTGTATCAATCAGATATAAGATAATATGTCACAAAATCTCTAAAGGATTAAAGAGATGTCATTTAGGCCTGACAATGGTCAGTTAGACTTAGAAGTAGCTAAACATTGCTCTAGATATTTCTCTGAGAGGATTTTCAACTGAGGCTTGCATTCAAATCAGTTGACTTCAAAAAGAAAACTCCATGCATGGTATTTGGTTTGAGTATCACTCTTAGGAAAGACCCCTGTGCTCATATTTTTTGGTTCTGTTGCTCTCCTTGTGGAGCTCCTGTCCTCTCCCTATCTTATTATTTCCCACGTCTTCCATAAGATTCCATGCACTCTGCCCAACAGTTGGCCATTAGTCTCAGCATCTGCTTTGATATTCTGCAGGGCAGAGCCTGTCAGAGGCCCTCTGTGACAGCATCTACTGAGAGCTGATAGACTAGGATCAGAAGGAAGGAGAGGAAGACTTCCCCTATCAGTAGACTTGGGAAGGAGCATGTGTGGAGAAGGGGGAGGGAAGGTGGGATTGGGAGGAGAAGAGGTAGGGGTTTATGGGGGGATACAAAGTGAATAAAGTGTAATTAATAAAAATTATAATAAAAAACATTTTAAAAAAAGAAAAGAAAACTCCTTCCTTAGTGGGAGTGCCCTATTCCAACTGTCTGGAAAAAATGAATTGTCTTCCCAGAACAGAAGGAAATTCTGCCAGGCTGAAAACCCAGTAAACTTGAAGTACAGCATTAGCTCCTCCCTATGTCATTAGACTGGCAGACTGACATCCCTTGAAGCATCAGGCCTTCCTATACCTCTAACTACAGGGCCCCTCTGGACATTTAGAATTGACAGCCATAGTCAGCTGAGACAACCCACTAAAAATAAATGTATTTATAGAGTGGGAATGTAGTTGAGTTGTAGAGTAGTTGATTCATGTGAATGAAGAGAGCTTTGGGTTTAAAACCCAGCACTGACATTCACTCCGTCCACCCCCCAAAAACGTTAAAAATTAAACTCTGTACACATACTATGATTTAAAATATGCTTCATAACACAGAGACTTGAAGAATTCATTTAATGAACTGCTGATCACAATATTGTACTATATATGTTGCTTACATAAGCTTTCTAAAACTGAAATTTTCTTCATGATTCTTTTTTTTTTTTTTCATTGTACACAAATGAATTTACTTTTCAGGAAAACTATGTTCCTATAAAGTCAGCTTCAGATTAATATTTTTTTTGCAATTTTCAACCTGAAATATTATGCTATTTAAATTAGTAAAGTAGGACGCTATCTAAATTTTGCACATCTTATTCAAGTTTCTTTTGAAGTATTATAGATTATGTACGGACTTTAACAGTGTCAGTAATGTCAATGTCGTTATAAGGCACATTTATGAACAACTATATTGGGAGATTCGCTTTACACTTGAATGTGCAGGCAAAGTGACATAAAATTTGTCCAAGCTTTTAGAAACCAATCAAGCTGCATAAATAATTGTTACTTTTTGTTGCTAAAGTATATTCTATATTTTCAACTCCTGAAGTATTGGGAGAATTCACAACATGAATGCATCAAATTACAGAGAGCTCTGTATTTAACACTAAAAAAAAAATTCTCAATCATTCAAGTCTTGGCTTGGCTTACCCCTTAGCATAGGGAAATGCAAAATTCCATCAAAATGTTGCTCGGCACTTATAAAATAAACAAAACTATTTGCAAGGTTAAACCACACACTTGTGAGGAAAAAAAAAAAAAAGAAGAGATGGATATGTGGAAAGTACAGAACTATTTATAATTGTTTTAACCTAATCATCCAAGAAATATCTTTGTCTTAATGTTAGGAAAGGTGATAAGAAATGATGATAAAAGCAGTCTATACCCAAGTCAAGCAGGCTTATTTCAGATTATTGAAGCAGATTAGACAATCTGGTTTCTACCATGAAAGAAATATTCATTGGTGTGCCAATGTTTCTGATCAGGTTTCAAAGGTGAATGAAGCATAAATTGAGTTTTCTTGTGGCCCTCTAGCACACATAATTTCCTCTTGATGGACATCCTCAGAAGAGGTTAAAGATGGAGAGAGGCAAACAGCAGCAAGATGGGGATAAAAATCTGGTTTTGTTTATGGGTTGCTGATTCTGTTTTGCTGTGTCTCACCTGGGTATTGTCCCGCTAAACATGATGCTTTGAAACAAATGCTGGAAAGCAATGGGTAATTACTTTACAGAGATACTTCAATTTAATTAAATTTTATGTAATCCTATTTGTATACTTTAAAATGTCAAAACATCAGAATAATTTGATTATCATAAAAACAAAAGAGAAAAATATAGGTCCTGGATCTGAGGTTCCCTCATGTTTACCTTTTAAAGAGGCAACATTATTTGAAAGGGACAGCTATATGGGAAGTAGCAATAGTAAAAAAAAAATCATTTCTGGCTATATTTTCTGCAATATTTAGAGAACATAGCTGATAATGTATGCTAGTTTAACATAAACATAAATGAAAACTTTTAGTTTTAGTAATCTAGCAAGATTTGCTGAGAAATAACACTCAAATATCGTATATGCACTTTTGAACCAAGATTGCTAAGTTCCTTCAAAGCCTATTGATGAGAACACATATCAATTTAACAGTCAAGTCAATAATCGAAGGCTAACATAAAATTTATGATGATTATGAAAGATTATCACAAAATATATATTTTAAAATTAAAAAGTAAGTGTAATACTGATTGTTTTGCTAGTAAAGGTAGCTATGAAGGGTTACTTGAGTGTATAGATATTAAGAGGAAGGATGAAAATTCCTAACTCCCTACCCATTTGAAGATAAGTTCTCTTTTCCATTGACCCTCCTTAATGGAATCTACAGGCAGAGGCTATATGACAGTCCTTCACACAGAAGGACTTGTCTAAAAGTGGACTCATGTCCTACCCAGTTAAGCAGGTTAATTCATAAACATGTCTTCAGTGACTACTCTAAGACTATGCTACAAAGTGTTCCAGATTCTGGGACATCTATCAGAAAAACCATTTCCCTAGAATATTTTCCTTAGAGATTCAGGAACTGCAAATCCAAGAAGGGCCTCAGAATTGTTTTAAAACAAGTAATTTCTGATAAGAAATTTTGAAATGTCTTACCTTAAAGAGTGGTATTTAATTTTTTCCTGGGGAAAATTTAAGACTCTAAATGTTCAAACCAATTCTAGACTTATTAAATTTGAACATGATGCAGTAGGGAACAGATGTTAGTATTATTTTCTTGTTCTGGGCATTAATACCACGTTTGTGAGCTATTTGAATTGCATCTCATTACCTAGTATAGAACTACTTGTCCAGGTTAGTTTTATGTCAACGTTTCAAAAACTTGGGGTCATCAGAGAGGAGGGAACTTCCATGATAAAACATCTCCATATGATCAAGCTGTGGGAAGGCCTCTGAGATGCTGTTTTCTTATTTAGTGATTGATTGGAGGTGGATCCAGCACATTGTGCTGATGCCACCCCTGCACTGGTGTTACAAAGCAGGCTGAGCAAGCCATGGAGAGCAAGCCAGTAAGCAACACCCTTCTGTGGTCTTTGCAATAGCTCTTGCTTCCCACTTTCTGGACCAGTTTGAGTTCCTGTTCTGATTTCCTTCAATAATAAACAGTGATACGGAAGTATCAGTTAAATAAAACGTTTCATCCCTAGCTAGCTTTTGGTCATGGAATTTCATAGTAACTCTAAGTAGGACAAAAATGGTACCAGGAGTGGGGAACTGTTGTGACCTGTTTGATTAAGGGATGATTGTGGAAAGACTTTAAAAATTGGGTCAAGAAAAGCCACTGAGTTTTCGAATCTTGGTGAACAGTTCTGTGGGCATTTGGAAGTAAAGACAGTGTTGAGAGAAGTTAAGACAGAGGATGATGGCCTGTTTTAAGAAGTTCCAGAGGAAATTTTGAGAGTCACTTTAAAGGCTACTAGAGTCATTGCATATTTGCTATTATGAATTACTATTCCGTCACTTTGGTTAGCCAGGGCTGAAAAGTCACCCAGGGTTAACAAGAGCCCAACACCATTAAAATAAAAACTTAGCTTTATTGGTAAAATTGATGCTAGTTAGCTGGAGCTGTGCCGGAGCCCGCCAGCAGAGCAGAACGGGGTTCTGAGTCGGGAGTGAGGATTGAAATTAATAATGCACACTACACATAATTATGTTCCGAGAGGCTTCTGACCGCTTGCTCATGGTCCCAATGAGCCCTAGAGCGTCAATATGCTCTGCATCCGAAAAGCCATGAGAGCAGACAGCCTTCTTTATTTATACAAACAGTTTACATGAGGGGTTAATTTTTACAAGGAAGTGAGGCAGAGTTGAGACTTCAAGCAAGCTCTCCCACCTGCTATCACTAAACAAAAGGCGAATGGACTTGCAAATCCTTCCCTGTCTCCAAGGGAAGGCCTGGAAAAAACCTGTCTTCCTGTGCTGAGACTAGCATTTCAAACAGCTGCCAAAGCAGCTAAGACCCGGCTCACCACAATTCCCCCTTTTATATTTATTAAAAAAGATATTTATAAGACCATAACATATGAGTTATGGAGCGGAAGATTGTGCCTGTCTTAGGTTGTTTCTCCCAACGGAATATTCATATCCATAATTTGGCATATGTTTTTTATCATTTATGCCCCGCTGGACCGAATAATCCCTGGAGAAATCTTACCCGTCTCTGGCTACCCAACCTCTGCTAGGGAAGGAATGCCGAAGGGTCAGTGTCTGCAGTGTCTGCAGCTCAGCTCAGCTTAATCATTCTAAAAGGCTTCCAGGCACTTCTATTGTCATTGATAGGAGCTTATCTCCCCATCGCAAGCCAAGTCCAAAATAATACGCCTTAAAAGTGACTTTACACAAAACTCCTCGTGTAAATATCAAGTCTGAAAAGACATTTACAGTAACCAATACAAAATTCTGTCAGAACAGTTTGAAAGCTTACAAATACAGTGTTAGTTACAGTGCAGGCAGGGAACATTAACATTTCCAAATAACAGAGCAAAAGGAGAATTTACATAGGCAGTTACAGAACGCCCCAAGGATTTCTGGAGCAAGTTTGTTTTGGTTTGCTGAAAACCAGAGTCAAAACAAAATTTTAAAGTCAGTCTTTCCTTTTACTCTTCCTGTTTTTGTCGAGAATTGTCCCTATTAATGGAGAAATCAAGTTCAGTTTTTTGGATAAGAGGTTTCTCTCTCTGCATGATGTCTTCTCCCAGGAACAGAATGAGACAAAGGAGTGAGTCTCACAGCTTTGCAGATGTTTCATTCTCAGTCAGGACGGAATTTACACTTCTTTGTTTTGCTTCTGGGGAACAGCTTCTGAAAACCGCACCAGCCTTTCCGGGATCCACCTGGCTCCTTCTGCATCCTGTGGAAAAACACAAACATAACTGCTTCCCCAAATTAGTATGGGGTCGGGGCCTTGCCATAACCCAGTAATTGGATCTTTCCATTTTACCAGGGCATAATTATCCTTGGTGTTAGGATGCCACAATCGGTCAGCCACAGAGCGGCCTTGTACATCCACATTTAAAAAATTTAAAATAAAAAGAGCATGATTAATATAATATTTTGGTGTTTGGGGGATATAGCTCTCCCCATTTTATTTTTTGCAATTGGTTTTTAAGAGA
>CM053765.1:43544217-43564329 GCA_028658305.1 Pachyuromys duprasi | reverse complement strand
GAGCAGTGTGCATTTCCTCCTTGAGTTTCCAAGTGCCTCTGGGGGAATAGCCGCTCAGGGAATGCAATGGGCTGAATGGAATTCTGACCTACAAAGGGTTTCAGAACTGAGCACAGAAGAAGCCTCCTCTTCATCAGGGAAACAAGAAAGGACTTCTCTATCACCCCCAGGATTTGTTCATTGGAGTTGATGAGTATTTTTTTTTCTTGCAAAGCCAAAGGAGATTAATCCAGTGAAGTTTTTAGAAATAATTTTCATTCAACTAAAAATAAAAATTGTGTTTTACAGTAAACTTTGGGTGCCCCTCTATTCCAAGAAATGTTATTTTAAATTTGTCAAATGCCTTTTTTTGTTTAAATGTAATACACTTGTAGTTATTTGATTTCCTTTCTTTTTCATATCCTAAGGCTTCAAATATTACATAGGTACTTAAAATGCTATTGTTGCCAGAGCCTGATGCATAGCACTGGGTCTTCCCTTCATTCCATTATCCCCATATCAGTCTAGTAGGGAATAACAGTAACCATTAAACCATTTTTTTTAATTTAGTGGGCTGAATGGATAATAAATGTAGGACAAGGGTGAAAATTTTAGAATTGTTGTTTCAGGTGATTAGCAACCCTAACTGATGCAAATTAGAAACATGGCTATCAAAGGAAGGCCCCTTTTTCTACTAGTGTAATTTTAAAGTAATTGTTGAAATAATGACAACATTGACAAATTATTTTAAATGATAGATTTAATTCAAATATAAAATGTACACACTCAGGAAAGTTTCCTGTCCCCAGATGTTTTCGTTCTGTTGCTCTCCTTGTGGAGCTCCTTTCACCTCTAGGTCTATCTATCTCCTCCTTCTTTGATAAGATTCCCTGTCCTCTGCCCAAAGTTTGGCTATGAGTCCCAGTATCACCCTTGATACCTTGCTGGACAGAGTATTTCAAAGGCCCTCTGTGGCAGGCCCCTGTCCTGTTCTCTGTTTTCTCCCTCTTCTAATGTCCATCCTGTTTGCCTTTTTGAGGGAGGATTGATCATCTTACCCAGGGTTCTCCTTCTTCCTTAGCTTCTTTAGGGGTACAGATTTAAGGACCATGCATGGAGATAACCTAGAACCCCTGCACAGATGTAGGCCATGGCACCTTAGTCTCCAAGTGGGTTCTCTAGTAATGGGAACAGGGATGTCTCTGAAATGAACTCAGTGGCTGGCTTTTTGATCACCTCCCACTGATTGGGGAGCAGCCTTACCAGGCCAGAGAAGAAGACAATGCAGCCAGTCCTGATGAGACCTGATAGGCTATGGTCAGAGGGAAGAGGAGGAGGACCTCATATATCAATGGACTTGGGGAGGGACATAGGAGGAGATGAGGGAAGAAGGGTAGGGTTGGGAGGGAATGAGAGAGGAGGCTACAGATGAGATACAAAGTGAATAAATTGTAATTTATAAAAATAAATAAAATGTATAGACAAGAACAGGGTACATTTCTTTGTTGGGGAGAAAAAAAACACGTGCCAGGTTCATGATTAAAACCAACAAAGATATGACACAGTGTTCAGCTACCTGGTGCTTCACTGGCAACTACATGCATCTGCTGGAGGGATGAAGAATGGAAACCTTTTGGGATCTGATTAAGAAGAGGAATAACAAAACAGAATAGCTTCCACATTTTTTCTCAGTCTAGAACTCTCTCATGACCTTGGGTATAGAAGGTCCAGTGTGAACATGGCAGCAGTCTAATTCACAAAGCACCTACCATGACCACCCATTACTGTCTAAATAACTTCTAGAAATGTGTCATCTCTCTTCAAAATGTGTTTGTTTTCTCTCCTGAAATGTTTGTCCTTTGTGTCTGTGAGACTTACCAACTGTGTAAAATAGGACACAATATACAATGTTTCCAACAGATACTTAAAAAGGCATTTGTCTTAAGAGACAGAGACTTTTTTCTTCCTCTGAGATACAGCAAAAAAAAAAAAAAAAAAAGATCATAGCATCTATCCTACCACAAGTGAATGTGCTTCTGGATTGAGCCCAGCAGCCAGTGTTCAAGCTTGACAGATGCCATTACCACACAGGACACTATTTTGCTGTGGTTAATTCCTTTGTTCATTTCTATTCATGATTATGTAGTCTTTCATACACTTTATATAAACTGTGATGTTGTCAGTTGCTTACTTGAAATAATGTTAAGATTCAACAAAAAGTGCCAGGGACCAGCTTCAGCCAGTTGTGGGTTTCGAGAATGGGAGGAATGGATGGACCTAAGAGAAAATCACTTTACACATAAGGTAAGTACAAGCTGATGAATGAGTCATTTCAAGAGACTGTTCCCAGGATGCCATCTCTCTGGAGTCTGCTCATGTTCTCTTTTTCTGCTCTCTCCTTCTCCTTCTTTTTCTTATTCTTCTCTCCTTTTTCTCTTTTCTTAGAGCAGAGAGTCAATCCCAGTCTTTATTGTTAAATCATTTCCTCATACCATTTTTTCTACATGGTCAAAACTTTTTCTTTTTCCCCAGAATATTGGCTTTTACCCAAAGATCTACAGATGGGAATAAACAAAAAATAGCAACTTGTACTTTATATACATGGTACAGTTATTGTACCCAAGAACTTACAGAACAGAATATAGCAAACTATACTCTCCATACACAGTACAGTGATTACATTGCAAGTAAGCAAGCATATTTAATCATTAACTGAGTGCTTTGCTCATACAAACCTCTACATCATAGGTCATCTGGGCAAAATCTTGCAGTTACAATAAGTGTTATAAGAACAAAGAGGTGATAAACAAACTAGACTATTCTTAATTCTTAACTGCTGTTTGGGACTGATCAATTTCTTTTTGAGTTGTTTCTAAACATCTTTTCTAATAGGAGTGATCTTTCAGAGAATCTCTAGTCCTTCTTCATAAACTGTACAAAGTTCCTGTAGTTTCCTTATCCTGTCCCAAGAAGTCACGTGACCAAGTCTTTCTAGAAAAGGAAGTTAGTATGAATCCAGTAGTTTCTCTAGGCTATAATTACTTACTGACTGCAACAGTCTGGGGGTTGAGTGTGGAAACTCAAACATTTCCTAAAATCGCTTGATATACATAAGCTAAAGTTTTTCAGGGAACAATTGGCACAAAAGAACTCTATGAATTCAATTTCTTGTTCAGATAATTCAGGGTTCACAGCCTTCATAGCCAAGAGAAATGCTCCCTCCATAGTGGTTGTTTCTGAGCCATTTCCTTTTCTTCCAACCCCTCTAGAAATCTTACCAGTTGCACTGACTAGGTTTGAATTAGAGGAAAAAGATGGAGTCACAGGAAAAAAAATGCAGGCAGAGACGTTCCTAAAAGCAACGTCACTTACAGACCAGTAATCCAGAGATGTTTTCTCCAGGGTAATGATGTTCCAGCAGCCAGAAGGGTGTCAAGCAACTGCTTCCATGACCATGTCATCCCTGACAAAAGATAAATTATGCTCTCCCTCTTCACATTGCTTCATGTCACTGACTCACTTGAGTAGTTATGAGTATAGTCTTAATGAGCTTTGTTGTTTTATTATATTTTTACTTTTTGAAACAATTATAAATTTAAATATATTTTGATCATGTTATTACCCTTCCCAAGTCCTTTTAGATACTCTCTCCTCCCTACCCATGCAACACTAAGTTCTTTTTCAAAAATAAAAAAATAAGCTAATACAACAACAAAATCAAGAAAACAAAAAAACAATATCAAAACAAACAAACAAAAAGAATTAAACTGCATCCAAATAAAAGAACGTGCACACGCACACTCGTGCACACAGACACACACACACACAGCGTACCCTGGAGTGGTTGATATACTTCATGACGCTCCATTAGAGAAAATTTATTTTCCTCTCCCAGCAAGTATAAATGACAGTTCAAGTGGTAAAAACCCTAGTGCCTAGATTTTCATTCATTCTTTCATTCATTGTTTTATTATAACAAAACAGAATAATACCAAATACTATCACAGCAAAGTTTGATAAAATAAACCAATAAGAAGAAAAGAGTCCAAGAAAAGGCACACAACAAGGACACTTGCTCAACCATGTTCATAGCAGCTTTATTCGTAATAGCCAGGATCTGGAAACAGCCTACATATCCCTCAAACAAATAATGGATAAACTGTGGTACATTTACACAATAGAATACTACTTCGCCATTAAAAACAAGGAAATCTTGAAATTTGCAGGCAAATGTATGAAACTAGAAAAGATCATCCTGAGTGAGGTAACACAGACCCCAAAAGGCACACATGGTATATGCTCAGATACAAGCAGATTTTAGTCATATAGTACAGGATAGACAAACTACAATGCACAGACTCTAAGAAGAAAAGTCTGATGGGCATCTAAGCCTTCATGTTGACCCACTAGTTAGGAAGAGGGAGATATTTCTGACATGAACTATGTTCCCTGCTTTTTGATCACTTCCTCCTGATGGGACTTCCCTACCAGGCCACAGGGGAGGAAGATGAACTCAGTCCTCACGTGAATAGATAAGCTGGGTGTCTGGGTTTAAGGAACAGGAGAGAGGGGACATTGGAGGGAGGGAGAAACTGGGAAAATAAAAATCACGTTTTTGAACAGTGTGTTGAAGTTATAACAATAATAGTTTCTGCTTAATATTTATGTTATTGATATATTTTGTATTATGGGATTTTTTAATTCAATGAGATGAAAATTTTCTTTAAAATTTTTGAATCTTAAAAGGCTCTGTAGATGATAAGGTAAAAATTATTAATAACAATTTATGATGGCTGTGTAACAAGTAAGCACCTGCTTGTTATCCAACATTAATAAAAAATTTAAGCAAATGTACACTGTTAATGCATTCTGAGATTCTTTACCATCTATAAAATGGATTTACTCTTAGAACACATCTAAGAGGACTCTGAAGGTTTGCTAGAATATATTTTGTCATCTCTTGAAAGCTTCGCCATCTGAATACTTAAGCAAAAAATTCATGGTTTGTACTTTTCAACAATAAAGTATAAAATCGTAGTTTCATGTAAACTCCATTATTCATAGTGCTTAACACGTTGTGATATTTGTAGGGATAACTAAGTATTTTGTAGACTGCTATCTCGCCCTCCATTTGAATAGTGAATAATATCAAGGAAATCAAACTGGGTCAACAGCCTTCACTTCTACTTATGTTGTTGAGTGATTATGTACTGCTAAATGCAGGCCTTGGGAACTGTTGCCTCTGAGTCTCTAAGTAAGAACAGGATAAGTACATAGCAGAAAAAAATCACAGACATGTGATTGAACTTAGAAACCTCAGACCTTAGAAAAGATGGTAACAAAGGAGCAGATGGCCTCCCATGATACATGGTGCTTTTCAGAAAGCAGAGCAGAGTCAATGATGTCTGGCTCCTTCTTTGAAGATTTCCCGAAAGACCACTACATCAGGATCTATGCAAGAGCATCCTTTGTCGAATAACTGGGAGAAGGAATTATAGAACTTATAAAATATGTCAGAAGCACGTCATAGTTCATTGCAATAAGGTATTTTAAAACCAGAGACAAAAAAAAATGATGAATAGAAATCTGGGATGCCCGCTTCCGGCAGAGTGGAATAGATAGTGCTAATAATGCCTGGCAATGTGGGTGACAAGAGGCAGAAAGTTCTCCCAACAAGTGGAGGTCAGTAGAACTTTGCTGGCTGGGAGATGTTGCAAAAGGATGGCCCCTATTGCTCTGAAAGAACACTGTAATTGAACTAAATACGCAGTTCCAGCCAGAGTCATAAAACTCACTCAGCATGGTGCAAGGGTCCACCAAACATTATTTTTAGAAAATTAACTGCATGGTATGATGCTTGGCTCCAAGTATAAAAACGGATTCTTATATCCCAGAAGTTGATGAGAGGCCAGCTCTTCCTTGGGAATGTTCCTGATTTAGATAACTTAAACTTACTGAGTTAACTATTTACTGTGCAAAGAATACCCAGATTCTTCTTTTAACACTTTCCAGGATATTTCTTGACCCAATCCTCCTTTTTGAAAACTGGATCCTAGTCACCCCAAGAGCTCTTAACTTTTGATAGTAATCTTTACCAAAACTTTAATTTTCTTTTTTTGATATTTTTTCTATTTATTTATTTATTATGATTTATTCACTTTGTATCCTAGCTGTAGCCTCCTCCCTTGTCTCCTCCCTGTCCTACCTTCCCTCCCTCTTCTCCTTCTTAAGACTCACATCTAACCATCTAAAATGAATTTGAGGAAAATACAGAAAAAAGTCAGTTTATAGTACTACAAAGCGTTGATCCTTGATGACTTTAAGTATCTTGGGCACAGCCCATAATGAGATTTTCAAAGACATGAAGGTGAAAGAAAGGGCTCAGGAATATTTTACCATAGCCCAAGTATTATACCTCTGAGTCACAGCATTCTGTATTTCCTTAAGGATGGCCAAAATGTGTTTGACTGTATCTTCTTGTATTTCTTTACGGGATTTTCTTCATTTACTCCACTATCATCTTCATCAGAATAGATTTAAGGTCATTTTCTTGAATTTCACTGGTGTTAGGGTATCCAGGGTTGCTTGCCCTTGGACAACAGGGTTCTAGAGATGCCATATTGCTTTGGCTTTCGTTGATTATGTTTTATGCTGGCCTTTACACATCTCTCTGTCTCAGTCATTGGCTGTTAGTTTCCGGTGCTTGTTCAAGTCCTAGGGGTGGCGCAGGAAATTTCCTTGGAAGATGATGGTTGCTCCCAAAGGTGCCATCCTAGGGTCCTGAATGGCAGTGTTTATCAGGGAATTGCTGCAGCTCTTCTCAGGTGTATCATCCTTAGGCTAACTGGGCTCCTTGGGAGCTCAGGGGCTCTCCTCTCTCCAGGTGAAGTCCCAGAGACAGCAACCTTGCCACGGGCTTTCTTGCTCTGAATTTAATGAGCTGCTGCTGCTGCTCAATCATGCACTGTGTTTGCTGGGTGCAACCGTCCTGAAGAATGAAGTCCCACCATTCCACCAGGAAAAAAAATGTGGGGAGGATAATTAATACTCATTCAGAAGATCAAATAGAATAGACAGTGAAAGCAGTTGAAGAGAGGGAACAAGACTAGAGCCTTCCATAAATGTCCTCTAAAAAATTCCACCCAGCAAAGGATTAAAGCAGATGGTGAGACTCACGTCTAAACTTTGGGCAGAGTGCAGGGAGTCTTATGGAGGGGTGGGGAGATAGAAAGACCTGGAGAGAATAAGAGCTCCTCGAGGATACCAACAGAGCCAACAAATCTGGGGCCTGGATAGCTGAGGTGACTGATGCATCAATCAAGGACCATGCAGGACCCCTGCTCATATGCAGCCAATTGACAGCTCAGTCTTTATGTAGGTAACCTCTTAAAGGTAGCGGGGGCTGTCTCTGACATGAACTAGGTTGCCTTCTCTTTGATTGCTTCCCCCTGGCAGGGGGAAGAGAGGAGGGAGGGGCTACAATCAGATGTAAAATTAATTAATTAATAAAAAAAATCCCTGTCCCCCCTCCGAATGTGTGGACTTTAAAATTTGTGTTGCTACAAATGATTTGCTAGTAAAGAAAATGACCAGATATTCAAAAAAGAAAGCTCAGGTTCCAAATATAGTTTTCTTTTTCTTTTAGCTTTTATGTACAAATATTCCCACTGTAGCTTATTTCTAACTATAAAGAAGATCACTAAATCCATAACTGGAAAAAGAGGTACATAACTGAGTCTTACAAGCCCAAGTAAACCTTCTCTACCACAACACTGGATTTTATTGAATGAGAGAGGCAAGGCTACTTCTAAAGCTTCAGTGTTCAGTTACCTGTTATACATAAAATATGTCATATATCAAGTGTTGCATCAACCATCAATAAAGCCCTTGATAGTTATTCTCACCTGCAAAATTAAATTTGCCTTGTCTAAAAGTATCATAATTGTTCTTCCTTTAAGTTTACTATCTCTATTATTTATATGATTAAAAGACAGATTATTGAAAAGGTAAAATAAGACTCAAGTTCAATTTTGCACTTAGGATTTGGGATATTTGAGAGTCATCAACACCACTGTATTTTAAAATATTTAGACTAAATGTCTCAGTCACTTTAAGTTTGCTGCCAGAAAAAAAATATTAAAGGATAAAGGCAACAGAAACGCAGTATATTTAGGAAACACTGTGCAGTATCCAATTGCCTTAAGTGCATGCAGGTAGTCTCTTAGGGATTCTAATATCTAGCATAGAAACTTAACTGCCCAGAAAAGAGTGAAACCCAGAAAACCATAAAAATGAAGAGCAATTTGGGACCAAAGCCAGTACTCGATTCTATTTCTGTTGGTGATGTTCCTAATGAGTACTCCAATTCCTCTATAAGTCAGGACTGGTGATTAAACAGACCTCACAAATTTGCTATTAGAACCAGTTGAGCATGTATCAAATAGGTCAATACATCTATACGTGCTACACATTTGATACCATCATTTTTTCTTTCTATTCAGGTCTTTTGTTCTGTTTCGCTAATAAAAAAAATCCCATGCAGGTGCTGTTAATTTAAAATCACCTAGAGTGAAACTAGCTAGAGTTGCTTGGGTGCCAAGAAATAGGTTTTTCGGATATGCTATTGGTATTTAATAGCTTGTAAGCTATTAACATTTGTGTAGTTAAAACAGTGGTTAAATGAGACCGAAAGCTAATGCTTTATTTATGTTATATGTGATTACATTTTATTCCTGTTGTACCTAAAGAAATATTCTGTATGTGCCCTGTGATTAAAGTCCAATTTGAAGAGTGTGAACTCAGCAATTCTCAGCCCGTGGTGGAGAACACTGAAGAGAAGCAGCCTCCCAGCTTGTCAGTCATGGGCTACTCTTTGCTTTCTTTCTCTATAAACACTTTTTCTAACAAAACATATTCTATACCTTAACACAGCGTAGCACTGATATCTATATACTCCATTTAATGTCAGTTCCATCAAGATTATGCAAATCTTCACAATTTTATGAAGCAACAAAATGTAGCACCACAAATCATAAGGTATGATATAACATGATTTTATTTTGAATGATTACAAAGCCCTTATACCAGTAATTTTTCTAAGCAAAGGAAAATAAATTGCATATAATACAAGTATGTATATTGTATTTTCTCCAAAGTTTATCCAGATATTACACTATGTTAGAAACCATATGCAACATTTAATTCTATGTAAAAAATAAAAGCTACATAGAAAATAAATATTACAACTTATTGGTAAGGACAGAAATGAAATAAACAGTAATATTGGTTGAACTGTTTAAAAATCAGGGTATAGGATGAGATTCTCTTGTGATTTTAAAGTATTCTACATACTTACATTATTAAATTCACATAAAATTATTAGATTGAATAAAGAACAATTTAATTCTGATAACAATGGAAGTTGTCTAGAAGTAATGAAGTATGTAATTTATCCTAATGAAAACATGAATAAAAAAATGGGTCCTCAATCAAAATCAAAGAAAAGACACTTGAGCTAAGTATTTAGCACAAGGAATTCTGAACAGAAGGAATGTTTGTCATTCACCCTTCTTTATAATCGTACCTACAGTGGAATCACTGAAATTCCACTACTGTCACATTTTTGTGTTTAGACAAAATATAAAAAATAGGAAACAAATAATTAGTTCTGAGTAAATAATGCTTCATGTATCTCAGATTTGAATAAAAGGTTACTATAGCTAAAATTAGCTACAAAACAACTGTTTTGCCAAGATGATAAATGCTTTATCACTCAAAAGTTATAAAAGAATATTATGCCAAATCACCACATCATCAACTTAATTTACAAATCAATAGAAATTACCAAGCAGTGTGATTGGAAGACATCTCAGTAGGTAAACTGCATACTTACCAAACATGAGGACCCAGAGTTGGGTCACCATTCCAAAATACAGGTGCTGGCTTGGCTCAGTGATACACCTTATCTCAAACAATATACAGAATAAAACAGGAGCCACATGGTAAATAAAATTTACTTCTAAATATCAAAAAGGACAAATTAGTTAACATTGGCAATATGAGTCTTAACTATTAAAGAAACCCAAGCAGATCGTGAGATACATCACGATTTTAATATATAATTCAATTAGCATAAAAATAAAATGGAGGGAAATAGGAGGACACTGAAAGTCAGCTTCTCACTTCATATATACACAGATAAGTACACTCAAATGCATGTTTGCACACACACACACACACTCACCCATGCACTACACATACCCTCCCCAATAACATCATAAAGCAGACAACTACCATTTTAATTTTGAACCCATAGTTTGTTTCTAATCACACCATCCAGGATTCTGGGAATAAGTGTTCAAAACTGGAACTTCCTTTCCTGAAAGGTAATGACTGATCCAATATCTTTTTTTTTATACTGGCAAATTTTTATTTTTATATTAATCACAGGTTATGTACTTGTATCCCAGCCATAGCTCCCTCCCACTCTCCCCATCCCTCCCTCATCTTCTCCCTGCCCCCTCTAAGTCCACTGATAGAGGAGGACCTCCCCTGCTTCCATCTAACCCTAGGTTATCATGTCTCTTCAGTGCTGGCTGCAATATCCTCTTCTGGGATCTAGCTAGGCTGCTTCTCCCTTGGTGGGGGAAGGGGGAGAGTCGAAGAGCCAGCCATTCAGTTCATGACAAAAATAGTCCTTGTTCCCCTTACTAGGGTACCCAGTTGGATACTGAGCTACCATGGGCCACATCTGAGCAGGGGTTCTAGGCTATCCATACTTGGTCCTTGGTTGAAGAAACAGTCTCATAAAAGACCCCTGTTCCCTGATCTATTTGGTCTTTGTGGAACTTTTCTTCTCACCAAGTCTTACTAATTAACCCTTTTTTCATATGATTACCTGCACTCTGCTGATGGCTTGGTTGTGAGTCTTAATATCTGCTTTGATATATTGCTAGTTAGAGTCTTTCAGAGGCCCTTTGTGTTAGGCTCCTCTCCTGTTGCTTGTTTTCTCCTACATTCAATGTCCATCCCGTTTGTTCATCTAAGCAAGAATTGATCATCCCACCCTGGGTCCTTCTTCATGATTATCTTCCCTAGGTGTATAGATTTCAGCATGTCCATCCTATCCTACAGGTCTATATAAGTGAGTATATACCAAGTGTTTCTGCTTTTGGGATACCTCACTCAGGATGATCATTTCAGGATTTCCTCATTTTAATTGCTGAGTAGTATTCCATTGTGTAAAAGTACCATAATTTCTGTATCCATTCTTCGACTGAGGTACATCTGTGTTGTTTCCAGGTTCTGGCTATTACAAATAAAGCTGCTACGAACATGGTTGAGCAAATGTCCTTGTTGTGTACTTGAGCATCTTTTACATATACGCCTAAGAGTGGTATAGCTGGTTCTTGAGGAATCACTATTGCTAATTGTCTAATAAAATAGCAAATTGATTTCCAGAGTGGTTGTACAAGTTTGCATTCCCACCAGCAAAGGAGGAGGGTTTCCCTTTCTCCACAACCTCTCCAGCATGTGTTGTCACTTGAGTTTTTGATCTTTGCCATTCTCGTGGGTGTAAGGTGAAATTTCAGGGTCATTTTGATTTGCATCTCCCTGATGGCTAAGGATGTTGAGCATTTCATTAAGTGTTTTTCTGCCATTCTACAATCCTCTTAACATCTTTCTTAATATCTTTATAAGATTCAGTATATTTTATTTTGAATATAAGTGCTCATTTTATCACCAGAGACATATTTTTCACCTTCCTTGGGAAAGCCTGACTTTCCCAAAGACCTGTGTTTCTCTGGCACCAACAGAAAATACTCTGTTTTCCAGTATTACCTTTAGTTAATGCTACTCTATGACTGAATGTCCAGGTAGCAAGTCTCCAGCATTTTAATTACCTCATGTAACCCATACAAGGATTCACATAGCCACTCCACTGATTCTTTTCATTCATAACAAATAGTACTCATAATTATTTTACTTCTAGTTAATTGGCCATATTTATCAGAATTTTTTGAAGCTAACTGTGAACAAGTCCCTATCAATAGCTACGATACATACAAGTAGGTATAATCTGGGAGCTTTGTGAGTAGTCTATCCACAGAAGAAGGAAAATGTATTCTTAACCATTCAGTGTCAAACTAAGTGGAATAAAAAACTGGAGCCTGCCAAGGAGGGCCTCTTAAAGGCTCTGCCCTGCAGAATATAAAAGCAGATTCTGAGACTTATGGCCAACTGTTGGGCAGAGTGCATGAAATCTTATGAAAGATATGGGAAATAGTAAGATAGGGAGAGGACAGGAGCTCCACAAGGATAGCAACAGAACCAAAATATATTATCACAGGTGTCTTCCCTGAGACTGATACTCCAAACAAGTAACATGCATGGAAAAACCTAGAACCCCTGTACAGATGTAGCCCATGGCAGTTCAGTATCCAAGGGGGTTTCATAATAATGGGAATAGGGACTGCCTCTGACATGAAGTGATTGGCTTGATCCCTTCCCCCTGATTGGGGAGCAGCTTTACCAGGCCACAGAGGAAGACAATGCAACCACTCCTGATGAGAGCTGATTGACTAGGATCAAAAGTAAGGAAAGGAAGACCTCCCCTATCAGTGGACTTGGGGAGGGGCATGTGTGGAGAAAGGGAAGGGAAGGTGGGATGAGGAGGGCAGGAGGAAGGGGTTTATGGAGGGCTGCAAAGAGAATAAAGTGTAATTAATAAAAATGTTTAAAAAGAAAAAAAAAACAAAAAACTGGAGGACAGCATTCAATGAGCAAGCTAAATCATTACAAGAAAATGATGTACTAAGAAATATCTGGGAGACAACTTCCTGAACAGAACACCAACAGCACAAGCTCCAAGAGCAACAATCAATAAATGGGACCTCATGAAACTGAAAAGCTTCTGTAAAGCAAAGGACATTGTCGTCAGAACAAAACAACAGCCTATAGATTGGGAAAGGATCTTCACCAACCCTATATCTGACAGAGGGCTAATAGCCAGTATATATAAAGAACTCAAGAAGTTAAAAAGCAACAAATCAAGTAATCCAATTAAAAAATGGGGTATGGAGCTAAACAGAGAATTCTCAATACAGGATTATCAAATGGCTTAAAAATACTTAAAGAGATGTTCAGCGTCCCTAGTCATCAGGAAATGCAAATCAAAACAATCCTGAGATTTCACCTTACACCCATCAGAATGGCTAGGATCAAAAACTCAAGTGACAACACATGCTGGAGAGGTTGTAGAGAAAGGGGAACCCTCCTCCATTGCTGATGGGAATGTAAACTTGTATAATCACTTTGGAAATCAATCTGGCATTTTCACAGACAGTTAGGGATAGTGCTTCCTCAAGATCCAGCTATACCAGTCCTAGACATATATCCAAAAGAGGCTCAAGTACACAATAAGGACATGTTTGTAGCAGCTTTATTTGTAATAGCCAGACGCTGGAAACAACCCAGATGCCCCTCAACTGAGGAATGGAGGATACAGAAATTTTGGTACATCTACACAATGGAATATTACTCAGCAATAAAAAACAAGCAAATGATGACATTTGCAGGTAAATGGTGAGAACTGGTAAAGATCATCTTGAGTGAGGTAACCCAGAAGCAGAAAGACACACATGGTATATACTCACTCATAAGAGGATAATAAACATATAATATAGGATAAACCTACTAAAATCTCTACACCTAAAGAAACTAATCAACAAGGAGGACTATGGCTAAAATGCTCAATTCCCATTCAGAAAGGCAAAGAGGATGGACATCAGAAGAAGAAAACAGAACAGGAGCCTGCCACAGAGAGCCTCTGAAAGACTCTACCCTGCAGGGTTTCAAAGCAGATGCTGAGACATATGGCTAACCTTTGGGTGGAGTGTAGGGATTCTTATGAAAAAGTGGGTAATAGTAAGGCCTGAAAAAGACAGGAGCTCCATAAGGAGAGCAACAGATCCAAAAAGTTTG
This sequence comes from Pachyuromys duprasi, assembly GCA_028658305.1. Taxonomy (NCBI): domain Eukaryota; kingdom Metazoa; phylum Chordata; class Mammalia; order Rodentia; family Muridae; genus Pachyuromys; species Pachyuromys duprasi. The sequence continues at coordinate 43,550,367 of CM053765.1, read as the reverse complement.
GGCACAGGGGTCTTTTCTGAGACTGATATGCCAACCGAGGACCATTCATGGAGATAACCTAGAACCCCTGCACAGATATAGCCCATGGCAGTTCAGTGTCCAAGTGGGTTCCATCATAATGGTAACAGGGACTGCCTCTGACATGAACTGATTGGCCTGCTCTTTGATCACCAGCCCCTGAGGGGAGAGCAGCATTATCAGGCCACAGAGGAAGACAATGAAGCCACTCCTGATGAGACCTGAGAGTCTAAGATCAGAAAGAAGGAAAGGAAGACTTCCCCTATCAGTATACTTGGGGAAGGCTATGTGTGGAAAAGGGGGGAATGAGGGTGGGATTGGGAGAGGAAGAGGGAGGAAGCTACAAGTGGGATAAAAAGTGAATAAAGTCTAATTAATAAAAATTAAATTAAAAAGAAAGAAAAAAGAAATATCTGAAATATGTTTACTTAATATTGTTGAAGAGTCTAGAAATAGCTAGAATCAACTATGATCCCTTAAGGTATTGGACAGGTGGTTAAATGGGAAACTAATAAGAAATGCATATTTCCAGAAATCAGAGAAGGAAATAAAAACCATCACAGTACCCAAGGCCTGGAGCTCTACATATAGTACACTGTCATTTTGTTTGTTTTATTAATATGAATTGTGTATAATTCTATTAAAAGGTTTTATGCAAAACATCTCCTTTGTATGTAAGTACAAGAAGCCCGAGAATCTGTAGCAACATTTTAAAATTTTATAAGAGATTATTTCTGGAATTTTTTAGATGATTAACTTTCAAACTAATTCTGTTAAGAATGAGCAATTACGTTGCACAAAATAATTACTAATTATTTCTATCATGCTAACAGTGAGATGAACTAAATGGCACATAAATGTTCTGAATAGCATCACAAGGTGAACAAATAATGAAATGGCATATACACAGTAAAATATTATTAAGCTGTTAAAAAGTAAAATTATGAAATTTGTAACTAAATGGATAGTACTAGAAATGATCGTTCTGAGTGAGGTAACTTGAAACTGAAAATAGAAAACATTGCATGTTTTCTCTAGTATGAGGATGTTAGCTTTATTCTTTAGATATCTGTGTTTCAGTCCAGATAACAGAAGAATTTTGGTAGCTATTCAGGAACTCAGGGAAGAAAGGAATCATCCAAAGAATAGAAAATAGAATGTAATCTAATATAGAGATAAAGGGAAAACCAGAATAGGATGATTAAATGTGGAGGTGAATGGGAGGGCAACGTAAAGGCAGAAATAAAGGGAAGGGCAAGTAACATTTAAGGTCTTTAGAAAAGTCATATGGAATCGTACTCCTGTAGATGTTTCCTAAAATATAGGTGTATATGAAAAGGATTTAAGTATAGTCATTATGTAATGAAGGAGATGATGACCCAGATAGACATCTTATGTTAACAAGTAAAATCTTCAGTTACAGGGATAGGTTATCTATTACTGAGTTATTGGTCAAACATCACAGGATAGATCCAAGGCATTGGTCACTCTCCACAACTTTATGGTAAGGCCATATTACTGAGGACAGCATTTACTTATATCTTCTAACATGGAGAAATTGACCTGGTACCTAACTAGCAGCTTTACTCCAACTAACTAGCATTCATGGTGCTCTTCATGCTACTAAAAGAGAGAAGTAATCAATATCACCCACATCCAAATCCCATGACTTACTGGAGTGACCTTCATACCAGACATACTGTTCTAACTGTGACACAAAGGTTATGGGAGAAACTAACCACCTTTGATGGGATGTAAACCTGCTCCATGAAATGAAATCCATACCTGGCATTGCTACAGTGTTCTATCACTTGATACTAGATAGTTCATTGTCCTGGGATAAAATATATTGCTATTAGTCTACTAAAGGAACTTTGAAATAAAATGAATTCCAATGCCATTGCTACTGCATATCATAGCATTGTTCCACCGTCATCAGAGTAACTTCTTGGATTAGTGGCAATTAACACAGTGCCGTACCTGGAAAATTGTGTGGTGAGTGAGAGACTTTTGAGCACTCAATCCTAAATGTGAGGTAGTAATCAGCCCCGACCCTCAAGGCTCAGGGATCTATACAGAAAAACATAAACAAACAAAAAACCAGAAAGACTGTGGGATCAAGAAGTTGTAGATTACTCCAGGGAAAGAGCATCTTTCAAACATAACATGACTAACACACATATGAATTTACAGAGACCGTGACAGTGAGACTGCACAGGTTCAGTCAAACAAATTTCACCGCTAAGAAAAGGAAGCAAACACAGTCTTACCTCTAACTCATACGCTTTTTAAGATTGATACCTGCCGAGAAAGAGTTTTCTCCAATGAAGTGTCACTGGGTGTATCAACCACACTCCAGGGCAGTCCCCATGCTCACGAGTCGTTGAATAGCATAAAATAAGCTCTGTGTTTTATTGTGTGCTTCTTTGTGTATTTTTGTCTTATTGGGTTTTTGTTTGTTTTCATTTTCTTTTCTTTTTTTATTTTTGAGAGAAAGAGAAGGAACATGAATTTGGATGGATAGTAAGGAAAGGAGCATCTGAAAGGAGCTGGGAAAGGAAAAGTCTATGACCAAAATATATTGTGTAGAAATTTAAGTTCAAAAAGTAATGAAAAATAAAAATACCAACTGGGTTTTCCAGAAGAGAAAACCAAAATGTTAGTAATAACCATCACTTTGGTGCTAACTTGAATATCTTCATTTGTCAGAACAAGGTCTACGTGTAAATTTAGTTGATCACACATATCCTGGAGCCTTTTATTCTATACAGAAATAGAAGGAACAAAAAAAGACAACAGCTCATGATTCAATAAATTTATTAAATTTTATGCCAAATAATTTCTGTTTTTACTGAACAAATATCTTGTAGCTTCTTACTATATAGTTAGAATATTGACATTTTTAGAAGAGGAACAAACAAACTCCAATTCTTAATGATAACAGAATTTTGTTTACTAGGATGGAAGATGATGGACATGTTTCTAAGTTGCATTTAGGTGTATATGTTGAATAAGGTTGGTTACACTTAGTTTTGATGGTTTCCAAAATCACCCTGCACATGACACAGGAGGATAGCACCTTGAAATACAGTGGATGGATGTGCCTGTTGACAGAGGTCAACTGCTTTATATCTCAGTTCAAAAGTTCTCATCTGTTGTTTATGCTGAAACTGTTCCCTATCCTCAGAGAAGCCCAGGCTTGGACTGTAGGGAATGAATGCACCTGTCAAATACTGCAGCCGAGTTTTACTGTCTTTCTGATTTACTGAGCAGCATGTTCTGGTAGGCACTCTGTGACTGATCACACAGATCATTCCTGGAAAGTCTATAAATAAGAGCAAGTTTGGCTCAGGGCCTCAACAGTTTTGTCTTACCATTTCCTACATATCTGCTCAATAGATCAACACTTCTTACTTTTTTTTCCAAACTAGGTTCACAAAAATCTTTGCAATTTATGAGAATTGGAAGAAGATATTTCAAAGGTGCAAGGCATTAAGGAAAATTTTGGCTGTTTCCTATTTGTATACATAGATACTTTTGTCTAATTTTCCTATTCTTTCATATCTTTTTGGTTTTTTTCTTTCTTTCTCTTTTCCCTTGTTACTTTAAACTTATATTTTTGAAAATTTCTTACATTTTTACAATGTAGACTGGAACATAAATCAATTTTTCAATTTAAATCAATTTAAATTCATCTAGTATTCTTCATCCTCATCAATGGATTAAATTATAAGAGTTTCAAGATTTTATTTTCTGAAAGACTATGGGCAAGGATTCCCACATAAATACAACTTTTAAACATACATCATATTTAAATATCTAGAGTACACATTGCAGTTGTCAGTTCTGTGTTTTTTATTCTTCTTTCAGGGCTTTTGTGACAATCAAGATGAGAACATGTTTGTCTTGAAGCCATGCAGACTAAAATGCTGCACTAGGTAAGGGAGTTATATGGTTACTTACAGCACATGTTGGTTTGAGGGGTATAACATTCTTTACCTGTGGATTCAAGACAATGAAGATATATTACGGTATATCTTTTTGACACACTTAAAACTTTCAATTTTCTTGGTTGTTTTCTTTCATTAGTCTCCCTAGAAACCAGTATATGAATCACTTGCATTCAAGTGTGAAAATAGTATTGTCATGGTTGGGCTTAGAATTTTGATTGACATGTGTTACCTACATCATGAGAATAGATGTCTGAGTATAAAACAAGCATGTTTCCAAAATTGGGTTCATCGTAAAAATGGCATAGGCACTTGAAGCTAAAGCAATATGTGCTGGAAAGTGCTGTTACATCTCTTCTGAACACCTGCCCGGTGGTTGAAATTACATTGAATTTTACCTCCTTTAATAGAGTATGTTTTCTGTTTGGAAACATTCATCTCTGTTTTCTAAAGTAGCAAACTCTTCAAGGAACCCTTACTCAGACCAACGTCAGGCCATGCTGATTATTTATCAAGGCATCTGTTGTGAAAGCCAAGATTTGATATGTGTTCTGAGCCCTGTAATTAACAAGACTTTGTATTAATTTACTGCTAAGTACTTCAACATGGAAACTATCTGATAGTATTGTGTTTTATAAACTAAATGTGGCATCTTTTTTTTTTCAAAACTTAAGACAACATATTTGGAAGTAGATTTAATCTTGTGAGAGAGATGTTCTGATGCACCAGTGGCACTTCTGTACCCAGTAGGAACAAATGCTATAGCTGTCTCTTCCTATTGGTAAAAAGCTACTGAAACATTTCTATGAAGTTTACAGTCAGTGGTCACATAACTTGTCATTATAAATTTATCATGACAACATTAAAGCACAGATGCTAGCCAGTGTTATCAACCATTTGTTTTCTTCATTCCTTCTCCCCTCCCTTTCTTCCTTGCTTGCTTGCTTTTTTTCTGGGAAAGATGGCAGTAGAAATACTAACAATGGTGATGATATAACTAAATGCCTTATGTAATTTTCATTGTACTATAACTACAGAATTGTGAACCTCCTTTAAAAAAAAATCCTCACTTTGCATGCTTGAAATAGTTTTTCATTTGTCTACTGTTATCCACATGTACCTGTCTTTAGGAAAATACCCAGTGTGCTTTGCCTTTGCTATCTCCTCTATGGCTTTATTTTGTTTGTTTGCTTGGTTTTGCGTTTTGTTTCTGAAGACAATTGTTAAACATTTGCCTGCTTGCTTGAGGGCTCTTCAGTGAATACGTTATATTTTGAAATCTGAAATAAGCGTAAATATTCATCAATTATTCATAGGGCATCTTCTATATTCTTGGGATGACCTCATATGTTGGATCTTATTCCACTTCTGTATCCATTTATTTCACGACAGACAAGACGACTTGATTTGTAAGAACAGTTTAGTGAGAGAAAAGGTTAGCATTCAGGGCATGAGCAAGGCAGAAAAGGTATTTTGCAGGCATGGGCTGCTCTTTTGGAAAATCTTCCCTGTGCTCTCCTCACACTTTGTTCACTGGATCATGTTACTTTTACTTTCTTTCTGCCTTCAAGAAAAACCTATTAGTTTCCGTTGATTTCAGCTTTTTAGTCCAATAATTTATATCCTTCAGATTGTATTACATGAGAATGATCATGATTTAATTCTTGCCTTGTAGAATCTTCATCTTGAAGAGAGTGCCATGCAATCTACATGTAAGCATGTAGTCAGAGGTAGAAATCTAACGGCATTGTTTTGGCAATTTTGACTCTGCCACGAACCAAAAACAAAACAAAGCAAACATATTCCTTAGTCATGATTAAGCACCAACCTTATTCCAGAGACTGTAGTAATGATAAGTAAATTAATATTCAGAATTTTAACAATTATGAAGCAGTCAGAGAACAATAACTGGGAATATCAAATATCCTTTAGGTTGTATTAATAAATGTAAAATTCCAGCTAGAAAAAAAGTAATATCTCTCTTCCAGAAGATATAGATAGATAGATAGATAGATAGATAGGTAGATAGATAGATATAGATATAGATATAGATATAGATATAGATATAGATATAGATATAGATATAGATATAGATATAGATATAGATATAGATATAGATATAGATATAGATATAGATATAGATATAGATATAGATATAGATATAGATATAGATATAGATATA
>CM053765.1:43487594-43544117 GCA_028658305.1 Pachyuromys duprasi | reverse complement strand
TCTCTCAAATATACATGAGAAAAAGTAAATGTATTCTAGTTGTATTTTAGTTTTTGGCAGTTTCTCTGTGTTTTCTAGACACATATCTGCACATTGCAGTGCTAATGACGCCCGTAAGTAGCAGTGCAAATGCCTACAGGTTTGAAATGTTTGAACAACAACGGTATTCTGAGTAGTTTAGTATGAATGATTAATGACATCCTTCTGCTCTATTCTCCAAAGGAAGCTTTTCTTTAAAAGTAAATATTTTAATTCATTATGTATTTAATTTTCTCAAATTTAAATGTCTATGGAAATATATACATTAATCAAATATTTCAGTGTCAGGCACTTTCCCCAACTTCTAAGCAGTAAGATCTTCAATGGAAGGTGGTAATGGAAGAAAGAAAGAAAGAAAAAACACTCCCTGACAAATCCTGTCATGAAAATTTTAAAATTTAAAGACCAGTCTAGGATTAACTATATCAAATATTAGCCAGTACTGAGAACAAAGGAGTAGAGGACCTCCTGTAATTTGCCCAGTATAATTTTTCACTGGGTACTCCATTCCTTCTGAAGTTTCTGCATCAGAACCATGAAGATACTTGTGAAGCAAGAGAAAGAATAACCTTATTAAATTGTCAGTAATCCTAGCTCAAGTCTAACTCTCAACATTTTATGGTGAAAATGCCTTTCATGTTTGCAGCTGGAGGTAAAAGCACTCTGTAAACCAAAGTCAAGAAAAGAAGATGAATCCTGCACTAACACTGTTAGTCTCACAGGCTTACCTCTGCTGCGGGAAAAACCCTCAGCCAATGACAGAAAAGGAATTTCAGATATAAGTCTTTGATTCTGTGTAAGAGGTTCCATGGCTTGAATTAAAAGGATCTTATCTGCAAGCCAAACACCACCTTTCAGAATATCATGTGGCTCAAGCTTAATTTTAATCTTTTTATGGATGTGCAACATCTTTAGAGGATTCCTACCAGTTGATTTAGGGAAAGAAACTCCATATAGCTATAGATTTTAATATTTTATTTTTATGAAGGAATAGTCATTGGCTTGACAGCAAGCTTTGAAAATGTAATGATGGTGTCAATCAAACACCAGATACACATACAAGCTAAAATTTCTGCATGGGCATGAGGAATTGAGTTTTAGTGAAAATGACCCTATGACTTTTGGTATTTTCTATGACTCAAAAGAAAATACAGCAAAGGATCTTGAACACTTATTGTTCCATAGAGTGACAAACATTTTTTACACACATATGTACACACACAGACACAAACACACAGACAGACATACACACAGAGAGAGAACAGTGTTTGTAAACTTACCTTTACCATTTAATCTTAACTAAATGTTTTTAGTCATTTTTCTCAACCATACATTTTCAGATATTTAGTTTTCTTAAGAGTTGTATTTATTCTTTTTAACTTGTACAATTAATAAATATGCTCCCTTGACTACCCTTGATAATACTAGGAATTAAGAGGAAGGCATGCAGGATTTCAGTCTATGATTGTTGCATTGGGCAGATTTCTTTGTGTAGAGCATATATAGAACAGATATATTTGGCAACCTGTCTTTCAGCACAGTGGGACAAGAAAGCAGAGAGAGATCATGAGCAAAATAAATTGATGAAGTAATCAGAGAATGAGAAAGTCAAATGAGTTTTGTAGGATTATTGAGGTTGTGTCTGTTTAACCAGAAGCTGACCTGGTCTTAAAAGGGTGAAAATACAGTAATGAATAGGAAAAAAATGTGTGACTTGAACCTCTGCAGGCCTTGTGTGTGATGCCAGAGTCTCCGGTGAACTCATTTCTGTGTCATCAGTCTTGTTGTGTCTGGAAAACAGTGTTTCTTTGGAGTCTCCATCAATTCTAGTTCTTAAAATAAATGCTGAGGAGAAATGTATTTATTTTTGATGAATATGCACACTTTCCTAATATATTTTCATATAGAAGCCATACAATCTTGTTTCTATTTGCCTTATATGTATAGCATGTGCTGTGATTATCATGTAAGCTATTTTCAAAAGAGATTGTAATCTCCCACTTGTCATATTTACCTACACATCATTAATGTATCTTACATACAACATGCTCCAAAGTGAGTCCATCACTTTTCCTCATAAACATCGTCTTTCTCTACAACTACATCAATGCTTTTCTACTTCTTTTGAAAGTAAAGACCAAAGACCTTCCTATAAACTTCCTACTGTAAACTTCTTACTATATATGTACCTAAAAGCAGTTCCTCACACACAAACATACATAAATTCATATGAAATATTTCATTATGTATGTATATGTGTATGTTTACATATGCAGAAATACATAAAAAGAATTAAAGTAGTGTTATTCTATAAGAATGCAGCAGTTTCCCTCCTAGACACCAAAGATGAACAAATAAAATCCCATTACTAGGAGTAGGTTACATTTTTAAGAGTGTTGAGCCAGTGAGGTCACATATAACTTACTCAAAAAATAAAAAATAAAATAAAAGCAGGTTTACTGTGCATGCACTTGCCTATACTTCAGAAAATGATTGGAAGACACTATTTTTGAAACATTACATATGTGAGTTACTGAACATGGAGTCAAGCTATTACTGATTTGGGCAATTCGTAACTTCTGTCTAGCATTATCTTCCTAGAAGGTGTTATGTGAACTACTGGAGAAGAAACGTAAAAACCATTCCTATACAAGAGCAACTTCTCTGAGCCACCAATACTGGGGCAAAATCTAGAGCTAAAAAGGTCATCAAAGGCACTATGGGGGGGGGGAATCTTTTACTCTTATTTTGTTAAATGGACATAGGATAGAACTGATTCCTAGTGACATAATTATTCCCATAGATGATTGTATGCCTCAACACTCATCTGGAAAGATTCCATAGTACATGATGATTAAGACAGAAACCCACACCTGTTCATAGCAGCTTTATTCGTAATAGCCAGAACCTGGAAACAACCCAGATGTCCCTCTGTCAAAGAATGGATACAGAAATTGTGGTAATTTTACACAATGGAATACTACTCAGCAATTAAAAAGGAGGAAATCATGGAATTCGCAGACAAATGGTGGGACCTGGAAAGGATCATCCTGAGTGAGGTATCCCAAAAGCAGAAAGAAACACTTGGTATATACTCTCTTATATAGACCTATAGGATAGGATGGGCATGCTGAAATCTATACACCTAGGGAAGATAGCAAGAAGAAGGACCCAGAGTGGCATGATCAATCCTTGCTTAGATGGACAAATGGGATGGACATTGAATGAAGGAGAAAACAAGCAACAGGACAGGAGCCTACCACAGAGGGCTTCTGAAAGACTCTAACTAACAATGTATCAAAGCAGATATTAAGACTCACAACCAAGCCATCAGCAGAGTGCAGGGAATCATATGAAAAAAAGGAGGAGTTAGTAAGACTTGGCAAGGATAAGAGCTCCACAAAGACCAAATAGATCAGGGCACAGGGGTCTTCTATGAGACTGTTTCTCCAACCAAGGACCACGTACGGATACAAACTATAACCCCTGCTCAGATGTGGCCCATAGTAGCTCAGTACCCAACTGGGTGCCCTAGTAAGGGGAACAGGGACTATTTGGGTCATGAACTCAATGGCTGGCTCTTTGACACCCCCCGCCCCTGAGGGAGGAGCAGCCAAACTAGATCCCAGAAGAGGACATTGCAGCCAGTCCTGAAGAGACATGATAAGCTAGGGTCAGAGGGAAGGGGGCTCCTCCTCTATCAGTGGACTTGGAGGGGAGCAGGGAGAAGATGACGGAGGGATGGGGAGAGTAGGAGGGAATAAGGGAGAGGCTATGGCTGGGATATAAAGAATATAACCTGTGATTAATATAAAAATAAATAAATTACTTAAAAAATTAAAAACAGAAACGCACAACAGGCCAATGTCTAAAAAATAAGAGCTTGGGAATGTTCAGTACTAAAGGAATGTATTTATCAAATTCTTTCCTCCCAAGACTTAGAGATAATTGTAGAAATAGGTGTTAAAAGAGACTGGGAGTCAGAGGTAATGAATGACTTCAAAGAAAAAGTATCTTCTGGACACAGCAAGGCAGCTGCATATGAACTCTTAGAATCTGTGAAAGAATGCAAAAGACCAGTATAAGCTGAAGACAGACAAAATTCTATCATAGAAAGGGAAGTTGGGCACAAAATCCTGTCCCTAGCCATAGAAGTATTGCAGTTCTTGATCCTAAAAGAGATAAAGTCTGTGTTCCAGTGACGCCTTGAATTTCTCCAAAATTGTTAATTTTTTTGTTCTTTGTGTTTTTCCCAAGTATTACACAGTCTTGTTAATAGAGCATAGAAACAGGTATATATACTCAAATATCAAATACTTCTATATCTTCTTCCATGAACTTTATCAGTTTTATTTAAATATTTGTCTGATAATATTTTCATCTCCTAAAATATAAAAGAAAACTTGACTTTCTGTGTGTCAATAAACTAGTATGGTTAATAGGCAGTTAATGAAAACATTGACTGCATAAAAATCTCATGAATAATGTATGTTCAGAGTCAATAGATTCTGGCCTTTGGTTCACACTGCTATTATTCAAAAGAAATAAATACTGCTCATTATAAGACCTTCTTCCCCTTTTTAATTTTTGTTGTGAGACTATAAAAAGTAGTTCAGATATTTCAGTGTGCTAGAACTCTTATTCTATGAGTTCAGAAGATACTCATGTTATAAATATATAAAACTTATATCAGTTAATAGTGTATAATGAAATATTATTTTAATTGACAGTCACCTTAGATTAAGAATATAAACTGAAAGCTCTTTGTATAAATACATTGTTCATATTACCTGAAGGGACATTGATCACAAGATGCCATTGATCTAGTATTTTTAATTTTTTATTTATTACAATTTATTCACTTTGTATCCCAGTTGCAGCACCCTCCATCCTCCTCTCCCAATCCTGGCCTCCCTTTTCTTCTCCCATGCTCCTCCCTCAGTCCAATGATAGGTCCTCCTCCCCTTCCATCTGACCCTAGGCTATCAGGTCTCATCAGGACTGGCTGCATTGTCTTCCTCTGTGGCCTGGTAAGGTTGCTCCCTGTCAGGAGGAGGTGACCAAAGAGCCAGCCACTGAATTCATGTCAGAGACAGTCCCTGTTCCCTTTACTAGGATACCCACTTGGATACTGAGTTGCCATGGGCTACATCTATGCAGGTGTTCTAGGTTATCTCCCTGAATGGTCCTTGGTTGGAGTATCAGTCTCAGAAAAGACCCCTGGGTCCAGATAATTTGGTTCTGTTGCTCTCATTGTGGAGCTCTGTTCCCTCCATGTCTTTCTATCACTCCCTTCTTTCACAAGATTCCCTACACTCTGCCCAAAGTTTGGCTATGAGTCTTAGCACCTGCTTTAATTAATACCCTCCAGGGTAGAGTCTTTTAGAGGCCCTTACTGATCAACCTTTAAGGATACATAATGAAAAACAGGGATACACTTTTTTATGCATTACATGATCCAAATTTTTACTTCTAATTACCATTTTGTCATATAGTGTAATAACTTGTTATAATGAATGTAATCTAAACTATGTACTGACCTTTACCTGTCAAAATGAAGCAAATATATAAGAAATTTTTCATATAATTCACAAATCAATAGTATAATGTTAAGACATGTTATTGATACGCAAAGAAATGGTAGCATTGCAGGTAAGAAAAGTGGATCTGTAGAAAATTAAATGTCAGTCAAAATGCACCCTCTTCTATTAGTATCTGACTATATCCTAGTTTGAGTTTTAGACTTTTGTTCTATCTATTGGATATTATTTTATATCTAAATTATTTTTTGTGCCAAATGACACAGGTACCTGCATTGATTTACTTTATAAATTCATGAAGTTATATTTTTTGTTTTGTTTTTTTTTAATCTGGAGTCTACTTAAATATATGGAATTAAAAAAAAATTATGATCAACAGCTAACAGATCCATCTTAATTTCAGAACTAATAAATTATTTTACAAAACATTAATTAATTGGCTCATTAATTTTAAGCATACAATTGGAGCAGTTTTAAAATGTGGCACCAGAAGTTAATGCATGAATAAACCACAATATTTGAAACCTTAAATACAGAAATTCTGAAGAGATTGATTATCATCTATTTATAGCTAACTATGCAGTTCATCGAACATTTTCTAGTGTTTGAGATACTTAGAGGTATACTAATAATACATAAGGATTTACTCAAGGTCTCCTCTTTTTGTTGTGCTGGCCTGTCTTGGTCAGGTTTATCTGAGGAAAGAGTTAACCATAAGACTTTCAACACATTGATTAATGCCACCCCACATTGTGGAACAAAATGTGATTTACATATATATTTTACTTAGTGCTTTCAATACTAATTTTTTCCACAAACATTTCCCCAGATACACTTAGAAAAAGGTTTAGCTGAGTACTTGGGCACTCTACATTCTAACCACGCTGGCACCTGTTGCACAGCACATCTCTGATTGACCACCGCCTTCTGTCTTCCTGCCCCAGTCCGACACTTTGTGACAGGACAAACTTTTCTTCTCTTTTGTCAACTGAGCTTTCTTATAGACAGAACAAACACATGCTGGCATATACGGGATATGTGAGAGTGCAAGGAAAGAAGCCTGAACATTTCTTCAAAGTTTCAGCCCTGTGGAATCGAGAGCTTCCACCCTTTGGGACTACCGTTCCTACCAGGCAACCTCTCCACTGTGATTCCCACTCTGACTGGTCCCTTGTTAATTGAATAACTGGCATGTTACCAACTCAAAATACTTGTTTTCTTTTGCCTGTATTTATATAAAATATCCTCTTTTGAATCTTTGACTAACCACCTTTGCTAGAAAGAAAAAAAAATCTTGCCCTCAAATTTCCTCCGCTACAATCATTAATTACTGAAGTGACATGATGATTTTGAGGTCACGTGCTACTCAAAACTCCCCTTGGGCTGATACATGTCTGTTACTGCAGTAGTACCTATGATGCAAGCTGTGATATAAGCAAGTGCCAAAGTTACAAAAACAGTGTCTTCATTGCTAACCTCAATTATACCTCCTCTAATCATTTGTTGCTCATTTATAAATAGTCTGAGCATTCTCCTTTTGTTGGCTGCTTAACTGAAAATGTAGTAGGGGTAGGCTGGGTAGGAAAGTGATGCAGCTTCCTTCTTAGCTTTGTTGCTCTTACTATTGAATCATCAAGGAGTGTTTGTCACTCAGTTGAACACAGTATGGTGTATTCTTCATTAAAATACAATTAATTCTGGAAGGAAATAATAGAATTCTCTGTCATTTAGTAGTCCTCCTAGGAGGAGAGGGGGAAAAAAAAAACCTCAACATTTCTGGTTTTACACAAAAATCTGAACATACAGACATGTTTGCAAGCAAAAGAAAAACAGCAAGCTGTAGCTCATTAAGATGGGAATAAACTTCATTGAGTGGTTACTCTTTAACAGATACTGAAAATCTGGTATATAAACTCAAGCCAAGAGTCTAGATTCTAAAGACAACTCTACTCCTATATTTATTGGGATGAAGTCTGTTTGTTTTGTTTTAAATTTAGTTTTGTTTATGCATTTATTTATTTATTTATTTATTACAATTTATTTATTTTTATCCCCCGCTTCAACACCCTCCCTTGTCTCCTCCTACTCCCACCTACTCTCCCTCTTCTCCCCCTATGCCCTTTCCCTAGCCCACTATTAGAGGAGGGCCTCCTCCCCTTCTATCTGACCCTGGCTTATCAGGTCTCATCAAGGCTAGCTACATCATGTTCCTCTGTGGCCTGGAAAGGCTGCACCCCCAGGGGAGGTGATCAAAGAGCCCACCAATGAGTTCATGTCAGAGACAGCCCCTGTATCCCTTACTAGGGGTCACACTTGGAAACTGAGCAGGCAATGAGCTGTCTTTGAATAAAGGATGAAGTCTTTTTTTAATTAGTTTTTTATTCTTTTATATTAGTTACAGTTTATTAACTTTGTATCCCAGCTGTAGTACCCTTCCTTATTCCCTCCCAATTCCACCCTCCCTCCCTCATGTCCTCCCTGCCCCTCTCTAAGTCCACTGATAGGGGAGATGCTCTTCCCCTTCCATCTGACCCTAGATTATCAGGTCTCTTCAGGACTGGCTGCAATGTCCTCCTCTTTGGCCTAGAAAGGCTGTTCCTCCCTTTAGGGGGATGTCAAAGAGCCAGCCATTGAGTTCATATCAGAAACAGTCCCTGTTACCCTTTCTAGGGCACCCACTTGGATACTGAGCTGCCATGAGCTACATCTGAGCAGGGGTTCTAGGTTATATCCATGTATGGTCCTTAGTTGGAGAAACAGTCTCATAAAAGACCTCTGTGCCCAGAATATTTGGTCCTTGGATGGACATTAGAAGTATGAGAAGACAAGTAACAGGACAGAAGCCTACCATAGAGGGCCTTTGAAAGACTCTACCTAGCAGTGTATCAAAGCTGATGCTAAGACTCATAACCAATCTTTGGGCAGAGTGCAGGGAATCATATGGTTATTATGACCTGAAGAGGACAGGGGATGAAGTCTTAAAGATGTCTTTTTGGTTTTTTTTGGGACTTTAAAATATTTATAAAGAGAGGAATGGATATTGTTTAGAATAGCTAAATTTGCACTATGACATAAAAACCCACATAGAAAATTAGATAAGATATAAGAAGTAACATCAATCTTAAGGCATTAAAGCATATGAGAGTCCCTCAGGAAGCCTTCCCTATTCTTAGAAGACCAAGTTCTCCTGGCCCTGTGCATTTATGGGCTCCAGCAGCACAGGACTCTGCCACTTGTGGCTGACACTGGTATGTCTCCTCCACTGGAAAGCAGGGCTCAATACAAGACCTTGCTGAAGTACTGTAAAAATGAATTAAATATGCCCAGGATGGTAGAGCTGGATCTTGAGGAAGTGCTATTCCTAATTGGCTGAGTAAATGCCAGATTGATTAACAAAGTGGTTGTACAAGTTTGCACTCCCACCAGCAATAGAGAATTGTACCCCTTTCACCACATCCTCTTCAGCATGTATTGTCACTTGAGTTTTTTTATCTTAGCCATTCAGATGGAATCTTAGAGTTGTTTTGATTTGCATTTCCCTGATGACTAAGGATGTTGAGCCTTTCTTTAAGTGTTTATCTGCCATTCAATATTCCTCTATTGAGAATTCTCTACTTAGCTCTGTACCTCATTTTTTTAAATTGAAGTATTTGGCTTGTTGGTGTCTAATTTCTTAAGTTCTTTCTATATTCAGGATATTAGCCCTCTGTCAACTGTAGGGTTGGTGAAGATCTTCTCCCATTCTGTAGGCTATCATTTTGTTCTGTTGACAGTGTCCTTTGCTTTACAGAAGCTTTTCATTTTCATGAGGTACCATTTATTGATTGTATAACTTAGAGTTTGAGCTGTTGGTATTCTGTTCAGGAACTTGTCTCCTGTGCCAATGACTTTGAGGCTCTTCCCCATTTTTCTTCCAACATATTTAGTGTGTCTGGTTTTATGCTGAGATCTTTGATCCACTTGGACTTTAATTTTTTTGCAGGGTAATAGATACGGGTTTGTTTGCATTTTTCTACATGTGAAATTACAGTTACAACAGCACCATTTGTTGAAGATGCTATCTTTCTTCCATTGTCTGGTTTTGACATGTTTTTCAAAAATCAGGTGACCATAGGTGTGTGGGTTTATTTCTGGGGCAATGACCACCATTCAATAAGGACATATTCTCAACTATGTTCACATCAAATTTGTAGAAGCCAGAATCTAGAAAAAAGCTTGATGTCGCTCAACATAGAGATGGATACAGAAATTGTGGTACATCTACACAACGGAATACTACTAAGCTACTAAAACCAAGGAAGGTAAACACTTAGGAGGACCCTAGGGAGGATGCTTAAATTTCATTCAGAATAGTAAACAGGATAGACACCAGAAGTGGTGGACCATGATGGGAGCCTACTATAGAGGGTTCTCTGAAATATTTTAATCAACAGGTTATTGCAGCAAATGCTGAGACTCATAGCCAAACTTTGGGCAAAGCACATGGAGTCTTATGGAATAAGAGGAGTTGGGGATAGAGGGACATGGCAGGGATAGGAACCCCACAGGGAAACCAACAAAGCAAATTATCTGAGCCCAGGAGGTACTGCAGAGACTGATGCACCAACAACGGGCCATGCATGGAGAGGACCTAAACCCCTTGCTCAGAGGTGGCCCATTGGTACCTCAGTCTCCATGTGGATCTCTGAGTGAGGGGAGCAGCAGATGCCTCTGTCATGTACTCAGCTGACTGCTCTTTGATCACTTACTTCTGATAATGCAACCTTGTCAAGTCACCAAGAAAGAGGATCCAGGCAGTCCTGATGAGACTCAACAAGCTATGGGCAAATGGCAATGGAGGAGAACTCTGCCTTTCCGTGGACTAGGGATAGGCAGGAAGTGGGAGAGAGGGTGGGCCTGGGGAGTGTTGAGGGAGGAGGCTTCAATCAAAATATATAATGAATAAATTGTGAAAAAAGGATGAATTAAATATTATAAAAAGCATTGCAACATGCACCAATATCATCTTTAATCTTTTATTGTTAGTAGCTTACAAAACAGTAACAAACAAAATTCTAAATGTGAATTCATAATAATTTTCTAAAATTGTTTATGTATTCTTTATTGAAGTCTTCATTTTGACACATAAGGTCATTTTCAGTTGTAGGCATCTCATCTGCCATTCCACATCACAAACATGTCTTAACCATACTTAATTGGATATAGGGTTATGTAATTCAAATTTGTAAAATATAATTTACCTTTATAAGATTTCCCCTTCTTTTCCTTTTTTGCCCAGTTCTTACTGAGCTGTCTAAGTCCAGCTCAACCCTTTCCATTGAATTCTACTACTCAGAAAGACTGAACTTATCTTTGAATTAGTAAGTTGTTTTGGGAGGTAATACATAAGAATTGCAAGCTGGAAAGGAGATGGTTTCATTGTTTAGTTGCTTGACTTGCAATCACAAGGACCTGAGTTAGTTCTCCAGAATCCAACCGAAAACTTAGCTTGTAATTTCAGTACTGAAGACACTGAGACACAAGAATCTCTGAAGCTACCCAGCCTAGTGTACTTACCAAGCTCCAGGCCAGACCTTAAATGAAAAACTGTGATGGAAGCACCTGTAGAACAATACCCAATGTTACCTTCAGGATCCACATACAGATACACACACATGCACATTCCTGACACATGCATAAACATAGACACATGCACACAGAAATTGAAGGCATTAATTAGGAGTTAGAAAACAATAAGGATAAAGTTAACGCCAGACCTAGTTTCTAATACTAAACTGATTTATTTGGCCAAAACAAAATTTACACAATGAGAACACAGAGGGATGATTTTTCATTTGCATTGGCTATGAGCAGAGCTTTATAAGAACTTAGCTCTGGGTCTTGGCCACTGAATTTAACAACAACAACAACAACAATACTCTTTGTAGAGAACAAATTTGAACTTGTAATACTTTGAATAAAGCACGACTGCTTCTAATTATTTGATCATATATGATGGTCAAATGATATATGATGATTTTTTTTAGTATCTAATTACACATGCTCATCACCAATGGTTTTTCACAGAGGCTTTTAGATTCCAAAGACTGACAACATCAACACAAAACATATTTTTCCTGGCTCATTTATGTAATAAATTTCCAGGAACCAAGAAAAGTGGTGGATAAAGACCTCAAAGAGAACACAAATGTGTGTACTTGCCAAGGTGTGCACATGAAGTCAACAACATGTAGGAGACAGCTCTCTCTGATTCCATGTGGATCCTGAGTATTAAACTCTGGCCATCAGACTCAGCCACAACATTCTTCACCAACTGAACCACCTTGCCAGCTCTTTAAATGGTTTTGAGAATGAGAAATATTTCCTAATTTAAAATTTCCAAATGTTTTTCCTTTATTTTTTTATCAGTGAAGGGTTGAATGACCCTTTCACAGGGTTAGCAAAAAAAATATCAGAAACATAGATATGTACATTAAAATTAATAACAGTAGAAAATATGGCTATGAAGTAACAACAAAAAATAATTTTATGTTTGAGTTGCTTCACTACAACATAAAAAGCTCTTGTAAAGAGACACAACATTAGGAAGGTTGAGAACTACTACTTTACAGGAAAATATTATCAGATCATGTGTATATGTATATACACACACATATAATTACATTCTCAAATATATAAAAGTGTAAGGGAATTTTATGTCATGTGGAATCTTAGGAATACCAACACACTATAATTAAAGCAAACTAAAAATTCTCTATAAATTAATTTTTCTACAGTGTTTTGCTTAAAGAAACAAATATTTAAGTGTGATAATAGGGCTAATAGTATTAATATTTCATACTTATGTACATTTATGGAACCATTTTTCAAAATACTTTAATTAAATCATATAATTAACTTATGGAAATTCTCATAGCATATATATATATATATATATATATGTATTCATACTCTGGCTGTGGGAGTGTAGTACATGTGTATGTGTGTGTGTGTAAATTAAAGAGTATTGAGGATTAGTCAATTGACTTACTCAGAATGCTGAAAGGAAACCAGCCTTAAAATAAAAACATCATTGATCCACTGAATCAATGGCCAGGACAATGTACTAGTTTTATTACTGTTGTGAGGAAACACTATCAAAAATAACTTATGAGGGAAAAATCTTATTTGAACTCACAATTCCAAGTTATACTCCATCACAGCTGATTAGTTAGAGTGTCCAGAACTTAACACAGCTATTCACACCATACCAGAGTCAAGAGCAGAGAGAAAAGAATGCATGAATGCTTATTTTTCAGCTCACTTTTTCCAATTTTAAACAGTCTAGAACCAACCCACAGTAGGCTGAGTTCACCTACATCATTAATGTACTCAAGACAATCCCTCACACAACTCTGTAGACAATCCTTTATTGAGATTTTCTGTATTCCCGGTTCACTCCAATTGTGTCCACTGAAAGATTGAAACTAACTGCCACAGGGTTTTGGAGAGATGTCTCT
The DNA here is from genome assembly GCA_028658305.1 of Pachyuromys duprasi. Classification (NCBI taxonomy): domain Eukaryota; kingdom Metazoa; phylum Chordata; class Mammalia; order Rodentia; family Muridae; genus Pachyuromys; species Pachyuromys duprasi. The sequence continues at coordinate 43,531,039 of CM053765.1, read as the reverse complement.
GGGTTAAAGGTTTCATGATGCTCTTACAGAGATCCCAAGTTCCTAGCATCAAAGCTAGGCAGATCATAAATCTAGAAAATCTAACATCTTTGTCTTAACTTTACTAAAAATGCAGTCACATATACATGCCCACACAATAATTAAAAAGAAAAAGCTCTCTAAGAATTCTGACAATGATGAGACTCTACAATTCTTTCCTGTATGGTCTACATACATTCCACATATGGTCTATGTAACTATGATTATAAGAAACTTTATTATTACTTATTTTGGGGGGAAAATCTTCCTTTAAGTGAAAATCTAAACACTTGATCCTCCACGTTACTCATTTTTAAACACTGACATTAGACTGAGTAATATTACCCTTTGTTTCTGTATCTCCCACCTCTGAGAAAACAACATTAGTGCATAAAAACTGGATTTGAAAAGAATAGGTAACAAAATGGCAGTTGAACTGAGCAAGAAATGATGGAAAGACTTTCAGGAAGTGATGTTAGAAATCAGTCCTGTCCTAGATTAAAAGAATAGCAGAAGTAAATGGTGAAGTAGTAGGGAAATAAAATAGATATATAAAGATTACTAATTAAAACAATTCTTCTCACCCCATTCTTTCTCCACCTTTCTTTGCCCCTCTCTTTTCTCCTTTCTCCACCCTACCCCCTACATCTCTCCTAGAGGATCCGCAAATCATTTTGAGCAGTCCTGAGCAGGGTGCAGACATGGGAGGCTTCTAGGCAAAGAATTCCATGCATTGCGGAATTTCAGCAGCTCACAGTAGCAAGAAGCTCAACTTCTTTCAGAATCTTCCTATCTTACCCCAGGTTCTTTTCTATGGTTTGAACACTGGCCCATTATTTTAGTCTTGTTATTCTAAGTGGTTTATTATTCTTGCTGAATAGTGAATTATTCTAATGGCGCTTATTATTCTATTCAATATAAACTTGAAACTGATTAGGAGTGAATAGTTACTAAGGAGACTTTCCAATGCAAAATTAGGTTTCTGTACTTTTATGCTGCTTATTTTTCAGTACCAGAAATTGCTCTCGCAGTTCCTATCACTTCTCTATCCATTTCTCTGTTAAGAACGATGCAGATTTAGTTCACGGGTTCTAAAATAAAGACAATTCATTGTGAGGGGAATCTTACTTTCAAATGACTTTAAATGACTGTTTTGCTTTCAAGAAGTGTCTAGTGATCACAGCTCTCCCCAACCATGATCTCTTTTTCTCTCACTGTTGTTACATATATCCATCTATACGTATGTGTGTATGTAAATACACTCTCAGCCTGTAATGCTGCTCAGCCTGTAACGTATTATCTCTATGTATGCAATCTTAGGGCTATCCTCTTGGTATAGGATGACCAATTGGAGAGCTCTTCCCTGAGAAAGACCATTTCTCTTCCCTTCTCAGCATTCCGTAGTTGCCTGAAACTGTTTGTTTAGGTTCCAGGAACCATAATGACTTTTCTCCATTCTATGTTATCATGCCCTTTGATGTCTTCTGTGTTTGTGTATACACTAGTGTTTCTTTGACAGAGTTCTTAATCATGCAATCTCTACCTAATGTTAATAAAATTATACTGTGACCATAGATTTTTCTATAAATACATTATAATTCATACTTTTCTCTATAAATTAACTCTAAATTTTAAGTGTTTTGATTACACGTTGCCTTCCATGTCATTTAGTGCTGTGATCAGATGCAAAAGAGATGACTAAGCTTCTCTAGTTAAATAATTTTATATTTATCCTGTAGCAACTTAATTTTTTCCTGATAGTCAAGTCTCAAATATGCTCACATTGTTCTGATCAACCTTCATGGAGATACTTATTTTACTTTCTTCTCTGTTTACATGCTCCTTATATTTGTCTCTGTTTGCTTATGATTTTTATTGTTTTGAGAATGGACTTTTCAAGGCAGCCAAAGCTGCGATATAATTTGTAACGTAGCCTAAATTAGCCTTAAACTCACAGTCTTTTTACATGGGTCTCCCAAGCACTAGGATTAGAGGTATGTGCTACCATGAACAACCTCACAAATAGTTTTTTTTATGTCATTTGTTTTCTCATTTATGACATCACTGCATAATTTGAACTGATTTTAATGCCAACTATAGTGGGCCTGTAAGTCTCAATTTCAGCTCCTGACCAACCTAAATCATTCTTAGACTCACTGTCATTTTTGGCAATTCATCTGTGTCTGTGAGTTATAAATATTAATTTGGTTTTCCAAAAAGACATACTGGATTTTCTGAATCCTTATATTTATAGGAAAGTAAAACATCTTCTAATGATGCTAAGGGTTTTTCAGGTAGCTATTTGATCAATATAGTAAATGTTTATGCTTAAATAATTTTTACTCATGCTACAGGAGGCTTTGTTTTGTTTTGCTTTCCTTCTCTTTTTATTCCCCATCATGCACCAATGATATTAGGAAGGAAAATTGGCTAACAAGGACATCAGGGTCAAATGTGTTATATAGACTTACATGCAGAAAAAACACCCATATGCATTAAACTTAAAACAACAAACAAAGAAAAAAACACACAGACAGTATAATGGATATCATAAACCCAAGATATGAAACAACAAAATGTTTAGAATAGTATAAAAATTAGTCATGCATTGGGGTACTTGTTTGTAGTCTCAGAGCACAGAAGGCTGAAACATAAGGATCTTGAGTTTGAGACCAACCTGGTCTCAAATGTTAAAAACAAATAAAAAGAGAGATTAAATAAAAAATAATTTTATCATCAGTGAATACAATTTAGTGTGTGTAGAATGCTCCACATGTGTCTTTTACAGTAATGCACCTTTTTCCATACTGGTCTCTCCTATCTGTAGTCTCATTACAGAAATTGAAGTATTCCTTATGTCACATAGTTGTTGTTGTTGTTTTTTTAACTGTAAACCTTCCCCAAAGATTTCCCATTTACACATGATCATACTTAAAATAATTGTAATCACCAAACAGTTACCAAAGTATGCAGATGTCAGTATTAATTCAACTTTTAGGTCCCTGGCAATCCCTGGGAGAGTTTTGTAAACATAGTTCTGGGACAACGGTGCAAATTATAATTCTGGAGTTTGGGCATTGCAGTCTCAGTATGTTCCTCCCCGTCTTTTGTTTTCTTTCCACAGATTTTCTGCTCATTCTCTAGGACTATTTTTTATTATAAAAAAATTTTTCATGAGCTACTGCGTCAAGAAACTCATTTCCTGGAGTTCATTATTTGATCCAATAACTTTATAAAATAACTTTTAATATAATGTATTTCCTTTATAGGGTTATCACAATTTTAATTATATTATTTATTGCTATCCATTCTTATTTGCACTTTAGCTCACTTTCAACATAAGAAAACAAACTGTACTGGTGCCTAATTAGAGCTTTCATTCTTACAGACCAGTGTTCAAGGTCCTGGAAGGTAATCTGCATGCTAGTATAGAAGAAAAGTAAATAACAGCCTAACTACAAACTCTGCATTCTGCAGTGGTGACCTGCTTCCAAAATGATGGTGCAACAGTGGCAGAAAGTGAGAGTAGCTAACCACTGTCTGATTGGATATCTGATTGGAATCAAAGCCTACTCCTCAGAGGGAAGTCATGCCTGATAGTACTGGGGTGGCCAAAGATGTGCGACTAGAAAAGCCATTGGCCTAGAGGACAACTAAATACTATTTACTGTTCTTCTGAAGATACATAGAAATACAATTACTCATAATGACATCCTTCTATATACAGAGATCAGCGTCTTGATCAGCCACCATCAGAAAAGCTTCTTATTATAGTAGTTAATAGCTAACACAGAGACTCACAACTGGATATGTGCAGACAGTGGGAGACTTTTGAACACTCAGTCCTAACTGAGATGTCTCCATCAGACCTCTCCCCTCAAGAATCAAGAAGTTCTGTGGAAGAGGAGGCAAAAAAATTGTAAGAACCATACGGGATAGATGACACCAAGGAAACAATGTCTTTCAGCAACAACAGAGCTGATATAATGTGACTTCACAGAGACTGAAAGCATACAAAAAACCTGTACAGGTTCAAGGCAGTGATGAAAAGAAGTAGAAATAATCTCTCATCCTTAACCTTATAGTAAGAACTATAGTCCACTGACAAATTTTGGGAATGGGGGTAGGTAGCTTATTCTAGGGAAGGACACATGCATTGATTTCAATATGAAAGGTCATCCCTGAAAACGTACATAAATGTATCATTGTATGGAATAAACAGATTATATTTAAGAATGTGTGTATGTGTGTTTAATAACAATTTGTTAAAAAAGAGATGATGATTTTGAAGAGTGAGTAGGGATATATGGAAGGGTTTGGAGAAAAAAAGTAAGGGGGTATATCTTGTAATTAAATTATAATGTCAAAAATAAATTTATTGAGAATAATAATTTTCCTTTTTTGATAATATGAAGTGAATACATGGTTCTGTGTATGTGTGTTGATCTTAGGCTTCATTATTAAGAGTTATACAAACTATGTTAAGAGTTATACAAAATTATGAAGAAAAAGAACACCATACATTTTATTTCCATTTCTCCTCATGGATCTCTTCTCACTTGGCAGATATTTAAACTATTTTTTTATTAATTCTTTGATAATTTCACACAATATACTTTGAGCAAATTTATCCACTCCTCCAATTCAACCCAAAGGCATACCCTCCACATTTACTATCATTCCCACACTACTTTGAGATGTATCTTACTATACCCATTTCTCCTCCTTGTTCTCCTCTTCTTTTTGTACTTCTTTTTTTCCCCACTGATTTTAATTTTTGATAGCTAACTAGGCTTAGTGTAGTCAACCAACAAGTCATCACATCATTAAAGTAGACTGACTCTCCCACTCCTATTGGTTACCAAATACCAATAGCTCCTCAGCCAATGATGGCACTTCATGCTCACATTTCTTCCTTTATGCTATGATTTCATCTGGCATAAATTGTTCAAGTCTTGATCATGTTGTCACAATTGTTGTGAATCCACATGCAACTATCCTGTTGTTTCTAAAAAACAATGATTCCTTGATATCATCTACCACCTCATGCTCTTGTAATCTTTACATACTTTTTTTCATAATGATTCTTGAAACTTGGGGAGAAGAGTATGCTATATATATCCCATTTAAGGTTGAGCACTCCACAATCTCAAATTCTCTGGAGAGAGACCAGTTGAGGTTCTCTGTGTTATTTGTCACCTGTTGTTAGAAGATTTAATGATTTGAATAGAGAGATGCTTGATGTATGGACATGCAATAAGAAATTAAGACTTGACCTCATTGGCACAGGAGACAACTTAATGAACAGAACACCAACAGCACAGGCTCTAAGATTAACAATCAATGAATGAGATCTCATGAAACTGAAAATCTTCTATAAAGCAAAGAACAATGTCCTCAGAACAAAATACAGCCTACAGATTGTGAAAGGATCTTCTCCAACCCTATATCTGACAGAAGGCTAATATCTATAATATTTAAAGAACTCAAAAAGTTTAACCTCAACAAATGAAGTAATCCAATTAAAAAACAGGGAACAAAGCTAAATAGAATTGTCAACAGAGGAATATCAAATGACAGAGAAACACTTAAAGAAATGTTCAATGTCCTTAGTCATCAGGGAAATGCAAATCAAAACTACCCTGAGATTTTACCTTATAGTCAACAGAATGTCTAAGATCAAAAACTCAAGTGACAACATATGCTGGAGAGGATGTGGAGAAAGGAGAACCTGCTCCTTTGCTGGTGGGAATGTAAAATTGTACAACCATTTTGTAAATCAGTCTGGTGCTTTGTCAGAAAATTAGAAATAGTGCTTCCTCAAAATCCAGCTATACCACTCCTAGGCATATATCCAAAAGATACTCAAGTATACAACAAGGACATTTGCTCAACCATGTTTGTAGGAGCTCTATTTGTAATAGCCAGAAGCTGGAAACAAACTAGATGTCCCTCAGTAGAGGAATGGATACAGAAATTGTGGTACATTTACACAATGGAATACTACTCAGCTATTAAAAACAAGGAATCATTAAATTTGCAGACAAATGGTGGAAACTAGAAAAGATCATTTTGAGTGAGATAACCCAGAAGCAGAAAGACACACGTATACTCACTCATAAGTTGATATTAGCCACATAATATAGGATGAACATAGTAAAATGTGTGCCCCTAAAGAAGCTTAAAAACAAGGAAGACCCTAGGGAAGATGCTCACTCAATCCTCATTCAGAAGGACAAATGCAATAGTTATAGGAAGCAGGAAAAGACAAGTAACAGGACAGAAGCTGATCACAGATGGCCTCTGAAAGACTCTACTGATGGAGGTATTAAATCAGAGGCTGAGTCTCATAGACAAACTTTGGGCAGAGTGCAGGGAATCTTAGGAAAGAAGGGAGATAGAAAAACCTGGAGGGGACAGGAGTTCCAAAAAGGAAACCAACAGAGCCATAAGAACTTATCCCTGTGGACCCTGAAGAAAATGATGCCCAAAACAAGTACCGTCCATGGAGAGGACCTAAAAGCCCAGCTCAGATGTAGTCCATAGACTCAGCCTTCAAGTGGGTCTCCTAGTAAGGGGAGCAGAGGCTTTCTCTGGCATGAACCCAGTGGCAAGCTCTCCAATCACCTCTCCCTGGTGTGTGTGGCAGGGGGTGCAGCCTTGCCAGACTACAGAGAAAGACATTGCAACCAGTCTTGATGAGTCCTGATAGGCTAGGATCAAATAGAAGGGAAAGAGGACCTCCCCTATCAGTGGACTAGAGGAGGTCTGCATGGCCTGCCAGCAGAGTCAAACGGTTCCTGAGTCGGGAGTGATGACTGAAATTAATAAACTACACAACACATGGGATCATCTGAGAGGCTCTGGCAGTCATGACAAACTAGTCAGCCAAAACACCAAGCAGACCACCAGCCAGCCTTGCTTTATTTTAAACAGCCCAAACAGTGAGTTAAAATCACAAGGAGGTAAAACAAGATGTGTGGTTTGACAAGCTATCCCACCTGCTGTCACAAAACAAAAGGCAATGGACTTGCAAATTCTTCCCTGACTGTAAAGAAGGCCTGGTAAAGCCAGTCTTTGTGCTGAGATTTAAATATCAAAGCAGCTGCTGAAACAGCACTAGAGACAGAGAAGATGGCCCCAACAGGGAGGGGCATAGGGAGAGAAAAGGGAGATAAGCTGGGTTTGAGAGGAGACAAGGGAGGGAAACACAACAGGGACACAAATTGAATAAATTGTAATAAATGATATTAATAATAATAATAATAAAAGAAAAAAAGAAGTTGTTTTAATACTATGTCAATTTAACAGAATAAAAGTATTTCATGCTCCCAAAAGGTTCATGATCTATCTAGCCCACAGGTTCTTGGTCCCCCATTCATCACTTCTGAGTTGAGTATTCCTTAGAGATGATCAGAAAGTGGACATTTTTGCCACTATTGGAACAATGGACATGTCTTGTCAGGAAATTTCTGTAATTGCTTATATGTTTTCATTCCTCCATTAGATGAGACTGATGTCTTTTCTACAGCGTGCACAGCACTGTCTGAAACCATGAAAACTCACCTGTAAAATGTAGTAGCTTCCACATCAGTACTAGTTTCCTTCTAACAACACTGATTCTGTACTATTTAACATACCCACTCATAAAATATTATTTATGATGAAATACTGATAAATACCCCAAATTTCAATTAAAAACACTGAAAGCTAGGGTTTTTTTTTTTTTTGCTTTAACATAACATGTGATAAGAGCCATAGTTATGGAACCTTAAAGTCTGCATGGCATCTGCCCAGGCCCTTGACCTGGAGAGGATAGGAGCTCCACAAGGACCAAATATATCTGGGCACAGGGGTCCTATACGTGACAGTTTCTCCAACCAAGGACCATGGGTGGATATAACCTAGAACCTCTGCTTGCCTCTAGCCCATGGTAGCTCAGTATCCAGGTAGGTACCCTAGTTAGGGGAACAGGTACTATTTCTGACATTAACTCAATGGTGGGATCTTTGACTTCTCCCTGCTTCCCCCAAAGGAAGAGCAGCCTTGCTAGGCCACAAAGGAGGACTTTGCAGCCAGTCCTGAAAATACCTGATAAGCTAGATTCAGATTGAAGGGGAGAAGAACCTCCCCTATCAGTTGACTTGGAAAGGGGCAGGGAGGAGATGAGGGAGGGAGGATGGGATTGGGAAGGAAAGAAGGAGGGGGCTCTAGCTGGGATACAAAGTAAGCAACCTGTGATTAATATAAAAAATAAAAATTATTAAAAAATAATAATCTAAAAAATAGTCATAGTTATTTTAACATATTAAGATTGCCCAAAAGTGTGTATAGAAAAATGAAGTATCTAATATTTATTTTTCAGTTGTATACAAGTTTAACTTAATTATTTTCACTTCATTTACATAGACAGAAATGGTAATGAAAATGCCACATATCAGTGACTTAATGACTGCTTTTTTAAAAGATTAATACATTGGGAAGGACAGTATTACAACAATTAAAATCAGTAGTTGAGAAACATGTATTGTTCAAAAAAGCCTATTGTTCTTTTATATTAAACTTCTGGCAAGCACATAAATAGTAATTACTCTAAATTTATTAAATAAAGCAAAAAGAACTATGTATATATATATCTTATATCACAGAAAAGTGACTGAAAGCACAGTATGTCATCAGAGACCCTAGTTTGACATTATCAACTCCATTTTCCTCAATTTCAGTTTGGTGTTGGCACTTTGTTCTCATTTTCCAAGTTCCAGAGGCAATTACAAGTGTCTAATGTGATCCTTTAATCATAAACTTCAATAAGATCACATTTCAAAAGTACTAGTATATCTAAGAGTAACAACAGTGTAAACTTCCCAGGACAGAACCTTATACACATTATCTGTAATTGTGTTCTCTGCTTCCACACTGCCAAAACCCAGGACTTGTAGAATTACATAAACTCGGTGTTTGACTTCAATCTTGAAGGGATGAAAACAGTTCTACTCAAGTTTTCAAATACAAGCTTCCTATGATCACTCAAGAGAATAAATCATAAATTGCGGAGTAAGAGTATTAAAGCTTTCAACAATGCACAGAACCCTTTGCTGTTTCTGTCTCTTAGGAAGCATTTCTATCTTTTCTATACCATTGTTAGTAGACTAATAGTCCTGTACCACTGTCATCAAAATTTGTAGTAGTTTAATACTCCCCCACAGATTTCCTGATCACAATACAAGGGTTACTAGAATGTTTCAATCATTCCCTTTCTACAAACATGAAAACACATCTCCACTTTTTTTCTTCACTAGTGGCAGACCACCTTGGTCTATCTCCTATTTCCACAATTTAAATTTCATTTCTATGAAAACAGGCCCTCATAGCCTGCAGGTAATATCAACCCAGACTGTCAGGCCAGTGTCTAGCAGCTGACTTCTAATTTTTCCCCTCCACTGAAAATAGATAACAAAACTGTTAGGACCTCAGAAAGGTCTTGCAATGCTTCTTAAGAAAAAATTATCTTATTTCAGTTGATCCAATTTTTTTCTCGAACAAGATGCTAACGGCAACCAGACATTGAGAATGAAACCACTTGCTCATTTGAACCCTGAGGTGGTAGGCCACTTTACAAGTAAGCTGCTCTATAAAACAAGACAATAGATGTTTAGACTCCTCGAAATATCAAAGAATTAACATATAATACAGCTGTTCTCTGAAATATTTAACCTTTTAATACCTCGAAATGCTGTTTTAAATCCACAGTTTAGATAAATGAAATAGAACTTTAATATTTTAAGTTCTTTAATCATAATATAATCCAAATTATCTCTTAATAATGAAATATGCTCTTGCAGAATAAATAAAGTAAAATAAAATCATTGTCTCTTCATGTTACTCAAAGGTGGTTTTCTCATATGTATTAATACATGCGTTTATACAGTTTCTGATAACATCAGTTACTGGTATCAGAAGATCAAATCAGATGCCCTTAGTTGTAAAGAGTCAAAATAATTTACAACTTTAAGATGAGAAATCAGCTTAAATATCTGGATTTTATATAGCTGAGGTGTGTCCTCAAGTGTTCTCCCTGTAGAGAGGAAGACCTCATCATGTTTTAGAGTCTTTCTCTCTCTTTCACTACTCTTCCTTACTCCTTTTAACTATTCATATTTCTTTCTATTGCTGCAGTTATATATATATATATATAGTGTATAAATTATTTATGAATGTATATTTTAAAACTAAAATAGAACAATGCTAGAATTGGGAAGATTTGTGTGTCATGACTTCTGCACACAGGAAGCATATATGAAAATTTGCTCAAAATTTTATTTTCAAAGAGAGATAGAAATCATTATTTATATATATCAGATTTCAGAAGGGTATATAGTCTCTTATCTCAATTTTGCTAAAGCCAGAAACATACATACAGAGAAAAGAATTTCTACTGTAAGACTTTTAAATTTCTTTAAGGACTATAATCATAATGTTTATTTCTTTTTTCTTTTATTTTTATTAATTACAGTTTATTTACTTTGAATCCCCCCTTGTAGCTCCCTCACTCTGCCCCTCCCAATTCCACCCTCCCTCCCTCTTCCCTACCATGCCCCTCCCCCAGTCCACTGATAAGTGAGGTCCTTTTCCCCTTCCTTCTGATCCTAGTTTATCAGGTCTCATCAGGAGAGGCTGCATTGTCTTCTTATGTGGCCTGGTAAGGATGCTCCCGCCTTAGGTGGAGGTAATCAAAGAGCATGCCAATAACTTCCTGTCAGAGACAGTCCCTGTCCCCATTACTATGGAGGTCACTTGGACACTGAACTGCCATAGGCTACCTCTGTGCAGGGGTTCCAGGCCATCTCCATGAGTGGTCCTTGGCTGGAGTACGAGTTTCAGAAAAGACCCTTGTGGCCAGATTTTTTGGATCTGTTGCTCTCCTTGTGGAGCTCCTGTCATCTCCAGGTCTTACTATTTCCCACTTCTTTCATAGGATTCCTTGCACTCTGCCCAAAGTTTGGCTGTGAATCTCAACATCTGCCTCGATATCCTGCAGGGTAGAGCCTTTCAGAGGCCCTTTGTGGTAGGCTCCTATCCTGTTCCCTGTTTTCTCCCTCCTCCAATGTCCATCCTCTTTGCCTTTCTGAATGGGGATTGAGCATTCTAGCCAGAGTCCTCCTTCTTGATTAGCTTCCTTAGGTGTACAGATTTTAGTATGTTTATCCTATATAATATGTCTAATATCCACTTATCTTATACATGTACATGTATATTATTCTGGTGTCCATGCATACAATCATATGTAATAATAAAATACAATTACAATAAATTACAAAAAAGGAAAAAGTCATAAATTCCTTACATTTAGGATCTGAGTATTTATTTTAGTATTAACCTATATTTTAGGATTGAACAGTTTAAAATGAAAATATAGCATGAATAAATGTTTAAATAATTTTTAAATAATTTTTGAATATTTATAAATATTAAACTTATGTCCCATTGCATAATGTCTTGACAAAACTAATCATTCTGAGAACAAATGATAAGAGTATTTTCTCTAGAAAATAATTTTCAAGAGCATTAGATCTGACAAATAATACTCTCAGTGCTCTATAGTGAAAATGCATTAGCTCCCACATTTCCTAATCTCTGCTTCTCCCCTCTTCATGCTTATGCAGTAGTTTAATCTGACTTTCAAGATAGTTTAGCCTTTGAATTCTCTCTATTCCTAATCAAAATTAAAGTCCCAAACACCAACTACATCAATACATTTGTATTAAAAGCAGATTTTTAACATAAAAGAAAACAGGGAGCTTTGCTTAAACTCTGCATTCTTCAAGAAAAAAAATTATTTGATTCATTATACTCTCAGTGCATTCATTATGGTTTTCTTAGATTAAACTTCAGAAAAGTAGTTTTTACAGCATTAGATGCCTCCACACCCAGCATGCTGTGGCTTCCTACTTGTGTAAGCCATCTTGTGTGTTCTGTAGCACATTATGTCATTTTTATATTGGTATTATATATTTCTGGGCTAAAATTTAGGTACTAATTCAAGTAGTAAACATAAAAATAACCTTTTGAAATTTCCAACAATATACACCCATAGGCACACACAGATATATACACACAGACATACACACATACAGACAGATACACACACGGGCAGATATACACTCACAGAAATACACTGAGAAACACATACACACATACACAGAGACACAAACACACCTGCATATATACAAACACACACAGAAACACGCACAGATACACACACAGATACATGCACATATACACACATCATGGGCTTTGTTTACCTAGTGTCAGAGACACCTGCTTTCACGGACAAACCTGGTTAATCCTTAGCCCTTGAAAAGGGTAAATTCAGTCTGGTGGATTTGCAAAAGGGAGTGAGAAGGCTTTGTAAACTCAGGGTTCCCTGAGGCAGTTGTGAGCAAGGATTCAGCCCAGGACTTCTCTCCAGCTGTGTTCTTATGCAACCTTGTCCCTTTTCCATCCCCACTGCTGGATAAATCCAGACACCCTGATGCAGCCACCAGCCTCTCCTCGGCTGGAACATCTCCCGAGGCACTTTCTCTACTCTCACCCTATCCAATTCTGCACTAGACGCTGCCCTCTCTCTCCTCTCAGTCTATCAGTCCACAGCCACCATCTTTACCTCATTATTTGACCATCACCCATTTTCATCCGTCAAGGAAAATTGAACTCTGGAAAAAGGTCCTGTGAAATAGATGTATCTACAAACCACATTGTTCCTTTCAGTGTGGCTCCATGTACTAATTAAGTGGCTACCCCAATACCTAATGCCTAATAATATGCTATTATTCAACAGTATTTAGGAATTTGATTTACCTGGTCCATCTATTCTAATGTTAGAACCACTTTCTCAAACTCATTCTTCTAGAATGATACTTTTACCATTCAGAAATAATTATACTAGTTCTTTCATTTTGAATTTACATATCCCATTTGTATTTTCTTATAATTCTGGATCTGGTAGCTATTGTAGCATGAAGATGGATTGTTATTGAGGTTGATAGTCTTCTGGAAGCCACAACATTAAAGGAAATACTGAAATCTGTTCACTCCTAATGTATTATTTCTATTTTGATAGGTAAAACTTATTTGATAAGTAAAGCTTATTTACCTTATAAATATCAAACTCTTACACTATACACATTTCATAAAGAACTTTTGTATTCATCTAGTTGTATCTATGTGTTTCATTCTATCAGCTATGAGGAAAATTCATCTCAATATTCGATCAAAAATAAATCTTGTGATCTCGGAAATAGTTCAGACAAGTTGCTTTAGGGAATGGTTTTAAATGGAAAATTAACATTGTACTAAATAATAAATCACAAATCCAATAACCACAAGCTAAGTGAAAAACCATTGATTTACAAAACAATCATTGGAATTTTAAATTCAACACAACAGCTAAGTAGACTGTCATCTAATAAAAAAGGATTGTGCTTATTAAGAGTTGAAACCAGCAGGCATGTAAAATACTAGGATGATAAACACTACATTACCATTTACCATTTATACACATGCTTGTGTGGAGACATACATATTTATTCCCCATAGGCTGCATGAATTTTTTATTAAGAGATAGTTACAAAATCTCTTAACATGTGGAGATAAATACAAACCTTGTTTCTCAAGCCTGTATGCAGAGCACGCACTTGAAGGTATCTGTATTTCTTTAATCACATAGGATAATTAAAAAAAAAATTAAAGGGCAATGGCGGGAAAAACTGAATGAGGGATTTTTCAAACGTGTTTGTTCTGAAGACTGTTGGTCTCAATGTTGCTCTGTTTCTGTTGTCACAGTGTTGAGGTATAGAAACGGGGTCCTCACGCACTGCAGCTTTTGCTTTCATTACTAGCCTTGGCACTCAAACCCAAACCCACAAATCATTTTACAGCTAACTCTTCAGTGAACTGTCACTGACCTATGATGAAACTCATTCGAAGTTCATTTTCCTAGAATCTCAGCATCAAAAGTGACCTCGGAAAACCCACTCGTAACATTCTCCTCGTGCTACCACACACACTACCCACACCAGTAACTTCTTCTGTGACAATGACACCGGTGATCATTCCAAATGTACTTGCATGCTCCTAGTAAGGTAAATGCTAATGATTTACGAAGGTGAATGTGTAAAATTTGGAGGGAGCAGAAGCTACAGATCATGATGAGGTTCAAGGAAGCCCTCCTACCCCTATGCCATAGGAGCAACTCAAGAAGCTTCCAGTTCTGGATACTCCTCCATGCTTCCAGCAGCAGGGAGTGGAGAAAGCTACAGATTCTCCTGCTGTGACCGACAACAGCTGAGCTAAAGCTCAGAGCCACCTCGCTCCACCTGTTTTCTACTTGTGAATCACAAATAACTACATCCAGCTGGTTAATCACTGGTTGAATGCATAACTCTCATGAACAGATATTGCAAGAAATGGCACTTTTAGGTTTTCAGTCTCTGTGCAAGAGAGGTTCAGTGGTACATTAGCAAAGTGGAACTGAATTAAAACCTACAACATTCATCTGAGGCAGCAAAATGAAGCAATTCTACCCTCAGGACACATTTGGTTCTGTGATTGTCTAAGTTTCATTTCTGTTGCTGGGATAAAATATCCTGACAAAATGACACTTAAGAGAAAAGGGGGGTTATTTCAGTTTATTGTTCTAGGTCATAGTCTATCATTGCAGAAAAGTCACAGTGGCAGGGGCCTAAAGCAGATATACGCATCACATCTACAGATGAGAAGTAAGAAACATATTCATGTTACTTGCTTGCTATGCTGAGCTCGATTTCTCTAGTTTAATACAGTCTAGACTCCTAGACTAGAGAATGATGACTTCCATAATGGTCTAAGTCTCCCTTCATCAACTTATTTAAAACTATCACAAATAGGCAATGCTATACAGATAATCCCTTGTTGATACTCTCATCAAAGAAGATTGTAGCAAGTTAATAATTAAAAATAATAATTCCAGGTATGTTCTAGACACAATCCAACCAATATAGTTACATATATATATTAGTACTCATAGCATGTTTCTTTTTTTGGTAGTCTGAAATGACTATAGGCATTACTTTAAGTTTCTTTATATTTAAAATTTATATAATCTAAATAACCCTGACATAACACACATGCAACAACATTATTGCACAATACTTCATTTAAGATTTTATTACTAAATTTCAATCAAATCAAGTTTATAATATGAGGAAGACAAATTATGTCCTTTTCATTTACTAATGGTAATTTTATGTACCTTCCATTCTTTTTAAAGAGGTTGTATTTTTGGTCATAAACATAAGACATGTGAAAAATTTTGACCTTCACCAGAAAAGAACTGCAAACACTATGATACATGTAATGTAAAATATTAAATAATCACATATATACACATATTGGTTCTTATTGGTTTAACAGAATACCAGGATCATGATGTTAAATAAAATGTTTCAAGGCCAAATATGAATTGGAGAAAGCTTTCATCAGCCTGCCCAGGATTAACAAAGAAATAAAACAGCATCTCTTGTTGATAGAACCATTTCTAATCTTTGTTCTGTATTTACTTGAATATGGTTGCATTTACTCAACACTGAATAAAATGTACAAGAGACAGCATTTTCACTAAACCATCTTTTAACCTCAGTGGTAAACAAAAATATATTTTAGAAATTAAGAATTTGCAAAAAATGTTCTAAGGAGGAAAAAGAGGGAGGTAGTCTGCGGGAATGTAGCAGATAGACAAAAAGGTATATTGAGCAGCTGCAGGCTGCCTAGACATCAGACATAAGTAAATGTAGTCACGGTACCTGCTGCTAACAAAGGCAAACTTTCCATAGAAACATTCCCAGCTTTGCTTTTCCATTGACATTTCAGAGAAAGCTGTATAGGGTAGATCCTAATTGATGTCTGTGGATGCAGAACTTGAGTAGATACTGAGAAGCACAGTTCCTAGTTCGTGACTTCCAGAACAAATTGTAGAGATATGATACGTGGACAACAGAAGCAGGAACAATTTATTAAAACAAAAAGCAAGCAAGCAAACAAACAACAACAAAGTACTCTTACATCAAAGAATCAGGGCCTCAGCAGAGGAAAAAGTTTCGTGGTTCACACAGCCCCAGAGCAGTTTTTTATGTCACGCGGGACGGGTTTTTAGTGTCACTTGCAGAGTGGATTTCTCACACATGCTTTTTTTCCCCCTCATGTAGTTCTATGTACTCCTCCAAACATAGCATATCACACTAGCATCTTAAATTTCCACCCAGGGGTGTACATTTTAGTAGTATAATGAGTCACAAGTCACCTTAGAAACTGCGGTGTCTCTGTACTTACACCAGGGGCTCTGACCAGTTCTAGCTAGGTTTAGTTCATTCCCGGCTTCCTCTCTGTTTATATGTTCTTCTGCATATGAAGTTTAGAGTGTTTGTGTCAGACATTCTGGATCTGCCTCTCTGTCTTGCTTTCCCTTCCCAAGAATCAACAGTGTAGCGTTCAGACACTGTATTCAGATGACAAGCGGATATCACCCACTACCTTGTAAATTCAGGGAAAGACAATTTTACATATTCTTTCTCAAGGCCTTCCCATTTTGTGTGACTTGAGGTTAAAGAATAGCATACTACCTCTTTGGAGTATTCTTGGGTGGTAAGTCTAGCAACGATTTCTTGGAAGAGTGTGGAGTACCCTGATTGTCTTCTCTGAGCAGGTTGGCTCTTCAATCCATGAGGTAAAGGTGTTTACCAACATTAGCAGTTACTTCAGCCCTTGACAGTCAGGAATGTGGGTACAGTCTATCAGTCCTCAGCTGGACAAGTGCCCTTTCTTTAAACAAGGTTAATCACAGGGTATTAATGGTGCCACCTTGTTAACAGCACAGATGGTTATCATCAAGCAGTTCTCTGTTAAAAATGTGGGAGGCCATAGTCACAGTGGCATCATGACCGATGGTAAGATGCATGCAGAGTCTTGCTCTCCACTACTCAGCTTTAATAAAACCAGTTTTTTTAATGGATTAGCCACCTGTGTATTGTTCTTTGACCCTGCCCTGTCATAACGGACTCGTCCTCAGTTCTACCAATGTCTCACTGAGAGGAAGCAGGAACGGGTTTAAAGGAGATGACCTCACCATAGTTTCCACCTCTTTCTTGTCATTTTGATTTTCCCCAGAGGTTGATCTATGGTCCTTTTGGTAACCCCACAGCAGTCGTTGACGCTTTTCTCCAAGGTCAATAGCTTTCAGCGACAAAAGAATCTCTTGGTTTTTGTTTTATGAAGGACTTTTCTCTGTTAGCAACTCCATTTTTCCTCCATCTCTCTCCATGGACATATTGCAACAAAGGAAAATATTAGAAGTCAGTATAAACGTTAATGATTTTCCTTTTGTCCTTTGGGCAGAAGCCCCAGGGGACAATGCATGTGACTTGATTCACCCTTCCAAGGCTCACAGTGGCATTTTCAGCCTATATTTCACTCTGGAGGATATGTCTACTGCCATCAGTGTACCATTCTGAATTGAACCATTCCTCCGTTAGGTTAGGTCTGTCAGTATAAATCTGAGAAACAACCTGCTCACAAGAATGTTCTGCTCCCCAGTCTCAAGACGCTAACAAGTCTTTACAACAGTAGCTTGGCATTGATTATTCATTTCCCTGTCATCTAGGAGTCTCCTTCACCCTACAGAATAGCTTATACATGAAGGAATAAGGATTTTAAACCTTTAAATATGGAGTTTAAAGCTTCAGTAGAGTTATCTTGTTAGTCTCCTTTACCAAAAGAACAGCAGGTAATGTCACCCTGAGATAAGCCTTTCCTTCGAAGTTCTGTCTAGCTGTTTTGAGGGACTGACAAGTGATAATAGATGGGGTCTCGCTTCTGGGAGAATTCCAATAACTATTCTGATTTTCTCTGCAGAAAAAAATAAGTAAATAAATGGATGACTGTGACTTGATTTTTGACAAAGAAGTTAAAATCATACAATGGGGAAAAAACATCTTCAAAAACCAGATGTATATGTATAGAAAAATGCAAATAGATCCACATTAATCCCCCTTTACAAAAACTCAAATCCAAGTGGATCAATGACCTCAATATAACACCAGATACACTATCTATAAGAAGAGAAAGTGGGAAGGAGCCTAGAACTCATTGGCACAAGAGACAGCTTCCTGAACAGAACATCAACAGCTCAGACTCTAAGATCAACAATCAATAAATGGGACCTCATGAAACTGAAAAGCTTCTGTAAGGCAAACGACATTAGAATGAAATAACAGTCTACAGATTGGGAAATATCTTCACCAATCCTACATCTGACTGGGGGAGTTGAAGGAGGGAGCTTTAATTGGGATATATAATTAATAAATTGTGAAAAGAAAAAAAAAGAGTTTGGAATATCACCAAGCCTGTAAGGAAGTACCATCCAAATATATTGTTATTATTTCCTATTAGAAAACCCTTCCAATTAAAAATCAATAAAAACTGGGAGTCTGGGCATAGTAGAATTAAGAAGTTTGATGTTTTAGATCTAATACTGATAACAAGTAAGTGTAAGATACAACAGGATTCTTAATTTTTTTTCTTGGGTTCTGTGTCTAGTTGTGTTGTATTCAAGTGGCTTAACTATTGCCTTTCTCTGTCCCTTTGTTAGAGCTTCTAGAAATTGGGCCCTCTTATTCATTTTCCCATCAGTGTTATGATCCCAATCAAGAAATATTTTCATTTCCTGGAAGTTTCCTTGCAGAGGACTAGGAAGCATCTACTTTTCCTGCCTCTACCAAACTGTGTCGCTTTTCAATTGATGAACAGCCAGTAGTTAATAAGCTGCTCATCCCTCCTAGACAGGGCAAAAGGTAGAGTCAGGGTCTGGAATCTACTAGTTTCATTCTCCAAGTAATTTCCCAGTTTTGCCTATATTTCTAGATGTTAATTATTGTAAATGACAACATTACCATGAGACCCCATTAGTTCCAGTGAGGTATGCCTCAGAAAATGGGACTCCACTATGGATATATTCAGGACTAAAAATGGAGTTTCAGAGTCAGGTTGGGGGAGCAGTAAATAAGAGGTACTAGGTAAGATGGTAACTTGTTTCCTCTGGAGAAGCTGTTATACATAGAAGTAGTGAGTCATCCACAATATGTAAGCTTTGTTCATCTCCATTTGCTTTAATTCTTTGAACACTTTACATAGCAAGGACTCCTGACACAGAGCCATAAAAGTCTAAATACACCAGATCTCAGATCATCCCTCTTGAATTTTACATGAAAGGTAAAAAAAAAGTATTATTGTAATAATATAAGTAAGACTATCATTTTCATTTTAGTGTTTCACATTCCCCAGTTCATGTTGAGAGCACACAGTATTGCAACAAAATACAATATTCCTTTCTCTATGCATGAGTAGAGGAAACCCTATCCACGGGATTAGAAGAAGAGTTTCTCATAATGACCTGCAGTAAGAATAAAGAAGAATATGTCTGATTATCTCCTAGAGAGGGGAGCTCAGAGGAATAAGAAGAATGATCCAATTTGAAGACGCCGGTGGAGGTTAGTGTTCATTAAGAATCTTCCTTCTGAGTGTTGATAGCTTTTCCTTGAGTGCCCATATGTTTTCTACGAATGTCTTCATCATAACTTAATTCTTCATTCCTAGATATTTACAATGGTTCTTACTAACCTTCCCATCTGAGTAACTGCCCTTTTCCTAAATGGATTCCCAGATATAGCTAGCCATAAACGCTTCTTGGGAAAACTTGAAGAAGGACAGAATACTGGAGTTTGAAAAAAAGAAAAGAAAAGAAAGAAAGAAAGAAAGAAAGAAAGAAAGAAAGAAAGAAAGAAAGAAAGAAAGAAAGAAAGAAAAAGGAAGGTGACTTGGTCGGAAAGGGAAAGTCTACTACGTTCCCAGTCTGAAGAGTCTAGACAACTGTATATCTCAGCTGTTCCTGCCATTCAGTTTAGTAAGGGAAAGACACAAGTTCAAGCCTATTCAAGAGAGATTTCCACCCCACCTCATCCCCGGATCTCAGAACTAGGACTTTTCAACAAGGTATACCGTAAGAACATGGCTCTAGAATGAAGGAACTCAGATTACAAATGAGATCAGAAAACTGACAATCCTAAAACTAAACACAAAGGTTAGAAAATAAGTTAAGAGAGGAAAGTTCAGGAAAAGGGAATAAAAATACATGGTTTTCCTTTTTGGTCTGTACACATAAGTAACATGAAGCTAGCCATGCATGAATCTGTCTTGTGCCAGGCAGGGCATACATTGTCCACTTGCATGACCTAGTTATCATGCCATGGATGTCTTGAAGCTCCAAGAACACCCTTACATTCTTTGCTTAATAGGGACACAGATGAGAAAGAGGAGAAGGTAAAATTCAGCCATAGGGATGAGATATGATCTCTCCCTCCAACTCAGGGGACTTACCTCCGACCCAGGCTTTCCAGATGTTCCTGTGTGCTATACTAACCAGTCAGGATTTTTTTTTAGAGACTTGCAGTCCATATCAAAGAATTGAATAAGAAGGGGGTGCTGAGATGGCTTAGTGGGTAAGGTCACTTGGTATGTAAATATGAAGATATGAGTTCAGATCTCTAGCACACATGTAAAATACTAGGTATGTTTGTATGCATCTCTTTAACCCTAGTACTTAGGTGCAGTTAATGAAAAGAGATAGGAGAAGGGCTTAGAGCTTGCTGAACACCAACCTAGCCCAAGGTTTAGTGAAAGACCGTGCCTCAAAAGAAAAAGGTTGAGAGCTTTAGAGTAGGACGTCATATGTTTCTAATCATTGGACAAATGTGCACACACAAGCACATAAACAAGAACCCTAAGAGTGCTTATGAAAAACTGATAAAGTTTTTTTAATTAAGTTTTTTTGATGTTGCTAAATACATTGTTTATTGTTATTGTTGAACTGGTTGGGAAAAAAAGGAAAATTAAATATCTCTCCCCCCCCTTTTTTAAAATTTTGCTAAGTCTTTACATTCTTTTTAAAATTTTTAATTTTTATTATTAATTACATTTTATTAACTCTGTATCCCAGGTGAATCCCACTCCTTCATTCCCTCGAAATCCCACCCTCTGTCCCTCATCTACTCCCTGCCCCTTTCCAACTCCACTGATAGGGGAGGACCTCCTCCCTTTCAATGGCCTTGTTTTATCAGGTCTCTTCAGGACTGGCTGCAAAGTACTCTGTGGCCTAGGAGGACTGCTCCTTCCTTGCTGGGTGGGGAGGTCAAAGAGTCCACCATTCAGTTCATGTCAGGAATAGTCCCTATTTCTCTTACTAGGGTACCCACTTGAATACTGAGCTCCAATGGGCTACAGTCAGGCAGAGGTTCTAGGTTATATCCACCCATGGGTTCTTGGTTGGAGAAACAGTCTCATATAGGACCCCTATGCCCAGATATATTTGGTCCTTGTGGAGTTCCTATCCTCTCCAGATCATATTAACTCCCCCTTCTTTCATATGATTCCTTGCCATCTGCAGAAGGTTTGGTTATGAGTCTCAGTTTCTGCTTTGATACACTGCTAGGCAGAGCCTTTCAGAAGCCCTCTGTGGTAGGACCCTGTCCTGTTACTTGTTTTCTCCTACATCCCATTTGTCCTTCTAAGTAAGGATTGATCACCTTACCCTGGGTCCTCTTTTTTGTTTCTCTTCTTTAGGTGTATAGATTTCAGTATGTTTATCATATCTTATAGGTCTAAATAAGTGAGTATATACCATATGTGTTTTTCTCCATCTGGGATACCTCACTCAGAATGATATTTTCTAGATCCCACCATTTGCCTCCAAATTTCATGATTTCCTCCTTTTTAATTGCTGGGTAGTATTCATTGTATTCGTTTTGTATCACAGCTGTAATCCCTCCCTCATTCACTCCCAATCTTACCCTCCTTCCCTCATCTCCTCCCATGCTCAGATATAGCCCATGGCAACTCAGTACCCAAGCGGGTTCCCTAGTAAGGGGAACAGGGACTGTCTCTGGAATGAACTCAGTGGCTGACTCTTTGATCACTTTCCCCTGAGGGAGGAGCAGCCTTGCCAGGCCACAGAAGAGGATACTACAGCCAGTCCTAATGATACTTGATAAAGGTTTTATTGAGAAGAGAGAGTAATGTTAAAGGTGGGATTCAGTGCAATGAGCAGTGGACACAGGCAAGATGACTTCAGAGTTTCTTTTTTCAGGATTCCTTTTTGAGTTCAGGCCAAGGTAGGAGCTGATTTTCAGGGTCATAAACTGGTTGGATGCTTAATCCAAAGAATAGTTAGGTCATTATATATGTTTTGAAACCTGTATGTATGTGTGCTGTATATCCTTTAATTTTAAACATACAGATGCCCCCATCAAGTATGCATGAGATAGCAATAGTGGTCTTCACCTCAAATATTGGCCTTGCTCTCTTCTTCTACTAGGTAGCATGTAAGCACAAATTATGAGTGAGGAGGAGCTGAGTATTGTCCTACCAAAAAGAGCTAAGATGGGTTCCAAGGAGATCTGCCTGTGATCACTGGAAATATACCTCACTATTTACTAAACCTAAAGCAATTTCATTACCCAGAAATTCTTGCCAACTCATTGACCAATTTTGCCCAACTTTATAGTTTAAGAGTAAAGATTATTTTATAGCTAGGGGCCTGTCTTCTGAGAAGTTCAAGTCATCCTGTTCATTTTCAATTTCCAGCACCACTTGAAAATTCCTTACTCTTGGAAGAAGATGCTTCAAGCTGCTGTTGAGTAACTCTTAATGTTTCATTTCCACTTGTGTGTTCACAGTATACATAAAATTCAAAAGAAATAGGTCAAGGAGTAGGAGCTGGAATGAAATAAAAACAAGTGAAACTCAAAGTAGACAGAATTGAAAAGCTCTTCTCCACAGGAAGACTTTTGAAAGTGTACCTGCTTCAGCCAGCAGGTGTCTACAGGTGTAAGCTGGCAGACACCATCAGTTGGCAATCCATGAAGCATTAGTGATATCAGAGCAATTGCCGTGGAAGAATAAATTAGCCTAAGTGTTTCTTGCCAGCAGAGGTCTTTCAGAAAGCTCTCTTTCTCTCATTCTGGGTCTGCTCTGCCAATTAAGTACAGCTCTTTCTGTGAAGAAAAGGGTTTAAAGTCAAAGCAACTCCATTTGCATATAAGGAGAGGGATACAGCAGACTCTCTGAAGAGTGATAACTGCTCTAATCCCTGTTGCTGTCAAGCTGCTAATGTTTCTAGAGTCATCTCATTGCCATAGTAACAAAACTATAAAGTATTTCAAGGAAAGAATAAGTTTCCATGCTCAGAGTAAAATGTTTATGAATTGGATCTTTAAGCTAAACGTTATGTAAATAACTTCCCTAGCATATACTTTGGTAATGAAAGCAAACTTCATGAAGCGATTCACTGTTGATGAGGTACTACTCATACGCATATTACCTAATTTGCTGCAACTACAAAACTTAGAGAAAGCAGTTTTTTTGCAGTTAGAAATAAATGTGATATTTAGCACTTCTCTCATACTGCAAAGCAACGATGCTGCTAGATGTTTCATATCACATCATTGGGACAGGGCCTTACTCAGCTATAAAATAATAAAGCAGACTGCTGATACTACTGATCCTACTTCTGATCCTACTCACTATGCCTGTTCACTTCCATTTCTCGTGTATCTTCATTTTCTATAGTAGTCATGATTTTAATAAGTAACATTTCTACCTTAGCGGACACCTTAGTAAATAAGAGTATGTGTATGTATGTTTCAATCACTATGGCATTTAAAAAATTCATGGGAAAATAAGTTATCATCAGAAAATACATTTCATAAACACATACGCAGATGTTCGCAGAAGTGATGTTTATTTCATTAGACTACTGTGAATTAGGAAAGAAAGATGTTTGATACGTGGTGGGTGAAAAACTAATTTAACAAGCATTGAAAACGGTTCTTCATTAATCTGCATAGAAACTATGAGTTAAAAAAATCAGCCCTGAGTGAAGAGTCTAGGTCCTCTCCATGCATGGTCCTACATTGGTGCATCAGTCTCCACAGGACCCCTTGGGCTCAGATCTTTTAGTTTTGTTGATCTCCTTGTGAGACTCCTGTCCCTTCCATGTCCCTCTATTCTCACCCCTTTTTTCCTCCATGAGACTCCCTGAGCTCTGCCCAAAGTTTGTCCATAAGTCTCAGCATCTGCTTCAGTCCCCAGTTGGGTGAATCATTTCAGAAGACCCTCTACAGTAGGCTCCATTCTGGTTTCCTTTCTTCCACCATTTCTGGTGTCTATCCTGTTTGCCATTGTAAAAGAGATTTAAGCATCCTCCCTAGGTTCTTCCTTGTTTAGCTTCTTTAAGTCTGTAGATTGCTACCCTGTAGTACACAGCTAATATCTGCTTATAAGTGAGTATACACCATGCCTGTCTTTCTGTTTCTGGGTTATCTCATTCCTGGCAATCTCTTCTAGTTCCATCCATTTGCCTGCAAATTTCATGATTTCCTTGTTTTTAATAGTTGAGTAGCAGCTCAGTCTTTATGTGGATCTCTGAGTGAGGGCAGCAGGAGCTGTTTCTATCATGAACTTGGTTGATCACTCGCCCCTGATGATGCAGCCTTATCAGACCACCGAAGAAGAGGGTCCAGGAAGTCCTGATGAGACTTAACAAGCTATGGGCAGATGACAATAGTGGAGCGGACTAGGGGAAAGGGATGAGAAGAGGAGAGAGGGAGGGTACAACTCGGGGGAACTGAGGGAGGAGGCTTCAATTGGAATATATAATGAATAAATTGTGCAGAAAAATTTTAAAAATTAAAAGAAAAGAAAGGATGAAGGTTGGGACTGGGACTAGAGGAGGGAGGCAGCTATGATTGAGATGTAAAGTGAAATAAATAAATAAATAAATAAATAAATAAATAAATAAAATTTTAATCTTTAAAAAAAATCAACCTCGATATGCAGTAAGAATTACAGGAGTTCTTAAAGTTAGATAATGACCCTTCTACCATAGGGTAAGTCATGGAACAGAGGATTGGACTTGACCAACTGTGCTTTTCTGTTTCCGTGATTCCCTTTACAGCACACCGCCTTTACACCATTTACACCATTTCCCTTTCTTATATTGCCTTCCAAACCCTCATAATCTTCAACATAGTACCTCTACAATGCATAATTACGTACGTGTTTTCAGTTCATCTGTTTTCTTTCGATTTTGCTCTAGATGTGGTACATTTTCCCATATGTGGATATATTTTTAAGACAAAGGGGAGATTTGTTTTCTCACTAGGCAATCACAGAAAGACACTCAAGGAAAATACTTATGGAAATAAATGCATATCTAATAAATAAAGAAGTTATAACTCTTCAAATCGTAAAATCAAAGCGTAATCATGAGTTATGACCATAAACTGGCACTTTCAATTCAAATCATTTATACTTACTTCTATTTCACACAGGTGAGTGATTTTGCTGGCAAGTCCATTTAATTTTCCCTGACTTTACTAATTTGAGACCCCTTTGTTTGGCAGCCATGACTATTTTTGCTAAAGTCATTTTAACTGTCTTTCCCTTCGTAACAGAGAATAATGGTGTGCTTTGAAATCCAAAGGATTCTGTGAAAAATTGATATATTGAACAGTATACAATAAGTTATGACTCATTTACCCTTCCATGAGAGCACTAGCTCGAAGTTTCGGTAACAGCTAAAATGTTACTGCATCATCTTTTTATTAATATAGCGCAGGTAGATCTTGTGGCAGGAGCAGCCTGCACCTGTATCCCAGAACCAGCTGTTCCTACTAAAATTAATGTCTGTAGAATCCTGGCTGGCAGCAGATGATAGAGCCATTAATCAAAAATGGACAAGTTTACCAGGGTTTCAAGGTTTGGTACAATTGTAATTTGTTCATCATGAGTATCCTGAGGAATACAGATGGAAGAAGGAATTAGATAAAACTCACAATGAGACAAAGTTAACCTTTTCTGATACTAGCACAATTCCTTGTGCTCTTTCTTACTTACAAAATCTTTATTTCCTTGTCATGTATGCAATCTTTTCCTCCTCTGTACCATACACAGTAGCCATCAGATAAAGCAGTAAGAAACAGCTAGGAATATCAAATAAAATGGACAGGGTCTGAAGCAGACATAGAGGCACCTCTGCCTGTGATTGTAAAATGTATGTCGTCCTAGAGGTAACTTAATTGATCTGTCATGAACCTATGAAAATGAAGTTTAAAGTAGTCCATCTTATTCTGTTTTCAGTCAACATAGAAAAACAGAAACTAGATTTATATCTCCCCTTTTTCCTGAAATAACTTGTTAAAAGTATAAGGAACCAGTTTTCAGGTACCAGGTGTCTTTGAGAGATGTCAAATGTCAAATGAAGCTGAGCATCGTAACTGCTCCCATGATTTCCCAGACTAGTCTCCAGGACCCTGTGAGTTGCAACCACAGGAACTATGTCTCTTTGAGACAACTGGATCAGAACAATGGAAGGTGGGCAGGCTGCTGTGTACATGGGAAACCAAACCGCTAGAGAACAGGGTTGTATAGAGAAGGAGCTTGAGCTTGTAGAGTATTGTGATAAAGATCCCAGCTAAGTTCCAAGCAGGAGAGACATGTGGTAAAACTACAGGCAGTCATAAACATAGACAACCAGCTCTATAACCCACACAGGGATGAGAACATAAGTAACCTTGCAGAGAACAAAACCACCCAAATAAGACTACTGGGCAGATTATTCAAGAAGTGCTTTCCCTTGGAGCATGACCAATATTAACCTTAAATTAAGTCTGTTCTGGAGCTGATTACAGAAACTTAAAAGTAAGAATGAACATCTTTCTCGGTGACTTAATCATACCCCTAAGCAAGGTTTCATTCGACAACAGATATGTTAAAATGAATTGGTGTTTTCTCACACTGTTATAGGAGAGCTGCAAAATACTGACAGCTAGCATTGTACTTAATACTGGAAAATCAAATATTTCATTGCAGATAAAAGAGAAAAGGCTTACTAACTTCCCCTATTTTCATTATTATTCCCAGCTCTCTGCCGAAGGCTTGGTTGTGAGTCTTAATATCTGCTTTGATACATTGCTATATCGATACTTTCAGAGGCACTCCTTGGTATGCTCCTGTCCTGTTGCTTGTTTTCTCCTCCATTCAATGTCCATCCCATTTGTTCATCTAAATGAGCATAAGACTTGGGGAGAACAAGAGCTCCACAAAGACCAAATTGAGCAGGGCACCGGGGTCTTTTACGAGACAGTTTCTCCAACCAAGGACCATGTATGGATATGGCCTAGAATCCCCGCTCAGATGTGACCCATGGTAGCTCAGTGTCCAACTGAAGACCCTAGTAAGGGGAACAGGGACTGTTTCTGTCATGAACTCGATGGCTGGCTCTTTGACCCTGCCTCTTACATGCCAGGGAGTAACAACCTGGCTAGATCCCAGGGGAGGACATTGCAGCCAGCCCTGAGGAGACAAGATGAACTGGGGTCTGATGAAGGGGAGGAGGTCCTCCCCAGTCGGTGGACTTTTAGGGGGTGAGGAGGAGATGAGGGAGGGATGGGGAGAGTGGGAGGGAATATGCCTGGGGGCTATGCCTGGGATGCAAAGTACCTAACTTGTGATTAATATAAAAATAAATACATTACATTAAATAAAAAAGAGAGAAAAGGCAAAAACGCCCTTTCTTACTCAATTCTATTTAACTTAACTTGTATAGGAGTTGCAGGTTTAACAAGTGAGGCAAGAGGAAAAGACATAAAAATTAAATACATTGTAAAAGAAGAAAATTTGAATTTATTTTCTGATGTCTTAAGTTTTTATTTAGAAAATTTGATAGACAACACACACAAATACACACACAATCCTATTAGAATTAAAAGACAAGATTAGCAAGGTTCCAACAAAAAAATTACAATATATTCAGGTCAATCATGAGAAATAAAATCCTTAAGCAAAAGCTATTTAGAATAACATTAAAGTACAAAGTACTTGAATATAAATCTGACAAAATGTGCAGCACTTAGGAGTGCTTTGGGCAAGCCTCATTAACAGAAAACCACAAAGCAAGCCAAAATAAAATTTAAAAAGATTGAAATAAGCAAAGATATGAGTATACGGTGTTCACAGATTAGAAGATCTCTTTATTAGCCTGTCTATCCTTTCTAACATACTGTTACTTTAAACTAAATACAACTCAAAACCCTAACATAGTTTTTTTTTGAAAATTGGGAACAAAGGGAAAATCCTAGAACAATAGGTATTATTTGAAATAGAAAAGTTGGAGTGTTTGTGGCTCCTAAATTTAAGATTTATTAGAAAGCTATAGTAATCGGGGCCATATACTCTCAATGTGGATGTACACAGACAACGGAAAGAACCAAAAGCTCAGAAGAGACCCACACATGTATGGGTAATTAAGTTTTCAAAATGAAAGGTGATTTGAAAAATGTAATCTTGAGAAGAAAGTTTTTGTATATTGCTGATAAGAATATAAATGGTCCAGTTGGAGAGATGGCTCAATGGTTGAGCACAGACTATTCTTTCAAAACACATGGGTTCAATTCTCAGTACCCACATAGTGGCTCCAGCCCCAGAGGATCTGACACCTTCCTTTATGAGTGCTGTGTGTACACAGTACACAGTCATACAGGCAGGCCAACCATCCAACACAAAAATAAGTAAATATTTTTAAAAGAACTTAAGTAATCACCACCACTCTAGGAGAATAGTTTTACACTTTTGAAAGAACATTATCCAAAATTTTATTCCTAATTTATTAAAAATAAAGTGTATACTTAAGGCGAAGATTGTTTCTGGGTGTGTGTAGCAAATACCTTTAGTTTAAGTACCCCAAGTCTGTAGGTCAGTGGATAAAGAAATGTTGCTTATTCGTGTCTAGTGTAATGATATCCTGCAACAAGAAGACCCATACACAGGTAACTCTTAAACAATTACTCTGAGTGAATAAGAAGAATCAAAGGATGAAGTTTGATCCTCTGATACCAAGATTTAGAAAATGTCAACTCCCTCCAACAACAGAGGACATACTACCTTGCCTGGAGAAGTGAGTGGGAAGAAACGAGTGTGAGACTCACCAGAGGTACTTAGAGAGTTTCAGAAAAATGAACGTCTTCAAGGGGGTGATGACATTAAAGACATGTACATCAAAACATGATCATGATATATTTTAATACGTACAATTTATTGTAGATTGGTTACATCTCAATTATCTGCTTCAAAAAAAATCTTTATACCTTGTCAACATTTGAATTTTTAAAAGGCTTTTCAGGGGCCTAGAGGATAATAGCACTTTTTCAGGGGCCTAGAGGATAATAGCTTTTTTGGGGGGCAGGTGTCAAAATTAGTTCCAGCTGTAATTCCTGTTCTGGGTATCAGATGCTCTCTTCTGGCCCTCCTGAGGCCACGGTCATCACAGAAACATGTATGTAGGTAAAGGATCCATACAACTAAAAAAATAAATAAAAATAAGTAAATATTTTAAACAAGGAGTTTCAAAAGTTTGGACTAAATTTTGATTTGCACAGGAGATTTAAGCTACTAGAAAATCAAATAAAAGAGACAGCATTTGATGGCCAAAAACATGCTGTTCTTCATACCCCATATTGTTTCTAATTTATATATAAGTTGAAACTTTCATACTGTCACATGCTACAAGTACTTGAAGTCTCTGCTAATTCCTATGGGAAAGTGATGTTTTCACACGGGGTAATTATTACTACAAGATCATGCATAGATTTCACATCTAGTGAAAACTATTCATATTCAATAAATTGCCAGGCAGTTGAGTGATTGAGAAAAAAAATAGTCATCATAGTGACACACTGTTGCATATCTGTGTGCATGGAAGAATTTATATTTTGGACCAACAGTAATAGCTCACTGCTTTTGAGGGGCTAAAGTTATGTAGTGGATAAAATGATCCATGCATACTTTCTCTAGCAATTATACTGACATTTCACTAGATTTGATGAAAAATGCCTGACATTGTGCTCATATTAGCATATGGAATCTTATGCAGCATACATACTTTTAGAGAAAATATTTTGAATAACCTGGATGTTTTCATGCAGGATAAATAGATTGGAGAATCACACATCTTGTTGTAAATGAAATCTGCCTAACGATTGTTGCCATTCTCACATCATCTTTGTTATGTAGAACAAAACTGGACTTGCCACATAAACAAAAAGCAGGAATATTTTCAAGCAGTGGGAAAATGTTTTCTTTTTTTATTTTTTGTAAGTCTTAAGATTTTGGAATGTATATTAAATGTTGATGTATTTTAGCAGTTATAGTCAATAATGGTAATGAGTCTAGTGCAGACAGTAAAATATATGATCATGATTGTCAGGTGAAAAGCTCTAAGTTTTCAAATAAAAAAACAAAGTGTTTTTTTATATTATATTTTAGCTTGCTAGCCTCTGTGGCAGTGGAAAACACATGCTGCCTACCTTTATGAAAGCTAACAAATAATAATGGTTCCTATGGATTTGTTTTCATAATTACAAAAAACAAAGCTCACCGATTTTTTATTTCCCAATAAAGCAATACTTAAGCAAGATAAGTAATAACTACACCCTAAGATTCTTATGAAAATGCCATCAAAATTGTTCTCTGGAAGACACTGAACTGCTGTCTCAATCTTGAATGTTATTCTACTTTGCTACACCTAATTAGTTGTGCTATGTTAATGGGTTTTCAAAGGAAATTGATGACATTGCTGATTTTTGTAGCTAAAATGTGTGACTCTAATTAAAATCCTGACGTTTTTCTTGTACAGAATTCAAAACTTTATCAAAAGATAATAAAATGTAAATCTACTTATCCTAAAGAAGAAGTAAAATATGTGGATATTATTATTTATTTTCCTAATATAACTATTAACACAGTCATGTAAAATTTACCTAGATAATCATTAAACGGTAGCTTTTACTAGTCATTTAATATAAATGATTTTGGATACATGATATTAATTATTCAGTACAAAACAGAACAGTCAGTGTCATAGATCCTGATCATTCTGGGACATCACAAGTGCTTGAATCATAAAATTAATTTAATAATTGCAGTAAAAGAGGAAAAATGAAGTTACAGGTAAGTAGGCACTTAAAGTTTTAGAGTTTCATTCTTAAAATCAACACAGAAAATAACACTCTATAAACTATAGTATTACCAAAACCTGGAGTAACTGTACCTCGTTGACTTAGATATAAACCGTGTTCACTTACATCTATTGTTAAAAAGAAATTTGGTGTTCTCACTGTGGGGCTCCCATTTCATTATGTCCAGTAAAAATCAATAGACACTTAAAGGATCTATTCCCAGTCTTTTCAAACTAAGTATTTTAAAATTCTATTATCCCTTTCTTCTGTATTCGTCTTCTCTCTTCTTAACCAGTGAGCCACAATCTAGCCACTGATGAAGTGGTTGAATTTAATGGCTTTACTTCTTTCTCCTCCCTAGAGGAGTGATTTTATCCTGCAATTGCCTTTTTCTCTCCTGTCAGATCTTCTACAACATAATCCATCAAGCCCTTCTTGAGTCATCTTTACTTATTTCTCTTTCTCAGGGGCAATGAAATTCTTCTTCTGTGAGTTAATGTTGAAGGATAAGCACAAACACACATGGAATGGCATACACCAACATAAAAACATATAACATTATACTTTTGAATTCTTTTAAATACATTCTATGTAGCAATCAATTTCTGTGTGTGCAGTCCTGATTTTAATAATGGCAGAAAATGTTATTTGTAAAAGTGGGAGGAGGCTAAGTATAAAACCCAGGACTTCTTGCATTCTAGAAAGTATCCTTACCCTGAGCATAATTTATCTTTTTTATTAAAAAGATCAAAATATATGGATGATATCCTTTAATATATCATGACAAGTGTTATTTTCTCACTGTCTGCAAATATTGTACATGCTTGTGTTCCATTGGGTATATATATATATAGCATATTTTCCACTTATTCACTTTATTGTGCTTATCAATGTATCAAGGTATCTTCCCAAGTTTTGGCCACTTTTCCTACCAAAATTATAAAGAGAGGAAATAAATGGATTGAAAAAATTCAGGACAATTTCTGCTGGGAAAAATCATTGGGGATTTGGTGAATCCAATTCCCAAATTGCAAAGTAACATGGATTTCATCCATCTTATTTCCCAGATGTTCTGTGTAATGAAATGTTGACCATATTTGTTTCCTATTTATTTCAGTGATCTTGGAAGCTAAGGAACTCAGAGAGAAAATTTCTGTTCACATGTCTTCCTTGTTTTAGCCTGAAGTGCAATAGAACAATGGGCCTTCATTACTAATAAATTTCTATTCATGTAGAACAGAAAGAAAATTTAAAGGGCCATGGATGCATGGCACCCATTCCTTCATTCGGTTATTGCTTAGGAGGGGGGCCAGTCCCCACAGTGAAATTTTATTAATTATTAATTATTAATAAGTATTAATTCAAGGTACACACAAGTTTATTTTAAGAATGATTTCAAGGTGAAAATTATTTAGACTGCTTTACCTCTGTGCCTGTGCTTACAGTTGCTGAGACTCATATGATTTAGTAAATTATAACTACCCAGTAATTTTGTCTACAGGTTCTATCCATTTTAGGATAAAATTTAAGGGGCCCAAGGTAATTCAATGAGTTAAGGAGGGCAGTGGTCATTGGACTGAACTGCAAAATTGCCAAAAAATATTAAACTGGAGGCTGTCTCTCTGCCAGTGAATCACTCTTGTAACCAAAGCAAAACAAGTTTTTCTCTCCAAAATTGTCTTTCATCATTTTCCAACTATTTGAACACAAAAATGTGACTAATAGTAACCATAAAACATTGAGATTAAAGTAAGAAACTGAACAACACCCAGACAAATGAAAGATATCCACTATCCTATTTTCTGGGACCGGAAATTTTAATAGTGTCAAAACTGAATCTGAAGATTCATTCATCCTCTAACAAAAATATATGCAATATCAGTTTGCACAGAAGTAGCAAAAATTAGCATTTATGTGGAACCATAAAACACCTTGAAAAACAAAAGTATGAGCAAGAAGAATGAAACATGGGTATAAGAAAACATACTACAAAATTCTCATATTGAAAACAGCAGCCTGCTGAGGTAAGCATAGGCATAGAGAGCAAAGAAGGATAAAACTTGGGAAGGAATCCACGTATTCACTATCGATGCACTGTTGACAAAGACACCAGTAGCACATTCTGGGGAAAAGAAACTTATGGAGACATAATGAGCGGAGAATTGGAGAATGAAAGTGGATGCACCATATGCATAAATCACTAGAGTGAATTCAAGAGTTAAAAATTGTTCAGGTAATGGCTCACATTTGTAATCTCTCCATCAGCAAGGCTGAGGCAGGAGGATCACACAATCAAAGCAATCATGAGCTAACCTGAGACCTCATGTCTTTAAAAATACAAGTCTCTACAGGACCCCCTGGGCTCCGATCTTTTAGTTTTGTTGGTTTCCTTGTGAGGTTCCTGTCCCCACCATGTCCCTCTATTCCCACACCTTTCCTCTTCTATAAGACTCCCTGAGCTCTGCCCAAAGACTACCCATGACCCTCAGCATCTGCTCTGATACTCTGTTGAGTACATCATTTTAGTAGGCTTCCATCTGGTTTCCTCTCTTTCACTGCTTCTGGTGTCTAATCTGTTTTCCATTCTGAAAGAGAGTTAAGCATCTTCCCTAGGGTCCTCCTTGAAGGTTAGCTTCTTTACGTCTGTAGATGGCTATCCTGTATTATACAGCTAATTTCTGCTTATAAGGGAGTATATACCGTGCCTGTCTTTCTGTTTCTGGGTTATCTCACTAGAGCTATCTATTCTGGTTCCATCCATTTGTCTGTAAATTTCATGATTTCCTTGTTTTTAATAGATGACTAGTATTCCATTGTGTAGGTGTGCCACAATTTCTGTATCCATTCCACCATTGAGGGACATTTAGGTTGTTTCCATTCCAGATTCTGGCCATTACAAATAAAGCTGCTATGAACATAGTTGAATAAAGGTCTATATTGAATTGTGGTGCATCTTTTGGGTGTATATGCCCAGGAGTGGTATAGCTGGATCTTGAGGTAGTACTATTCCCAATTTTCTGAGAAAGTGTAAGATTGATTTCCAAAGTGGTTGTAGACATTTACATTCACACCAGCAATGAAAGAGGGTTCCCCTTTCTCTACATCCTCTCCAGCATGTGTAGCCAATTGAGTTTTTTATCTTAACCATTCTATAAGGTGTAAGATGGAATCTCAGACTTGTTTTGATTTGCATTTCCCTGATGACTAAGGACATCAAGCATTTCTTTAAGCATTTCTCTGCCATTCTATATTCATCTGTTGAAAATTGTCTGCTAGGCACGGTACAACATGTTTTAAATTATTACAATTTATTCAATTTATATATCTGCTGTGGACCCCTCCTGCCTTTCTTCCCAATCCCCCCTCTCTCCACTCTCTTTATGCCTCTCCCTTACTCTACTAATAGGGAGGTCCTCCTCCCCTTCTAGGTCTCATCAGGACTAGTTGCATTATCTTCCTCTGTGGCCAGGAAAGGCTACACCCTCACCAGGGGGAGGTGCTCAGTGAACCTGTCACCAAGTTCGTGCTAGAGAAAGCCCCTGTTCCCAACTTGGATACTGAGTCCATAGGCTACATCTGAACCTGAGTTTTAGGTCCTCTGCATGCATTGTTTTTTGGTTGGGGTATCAGTCTCTGCAGGGCTCCCAGGGCTCAGTTTTTTGGCTCTGTACCCCATTTTTAATTGGATTGTTTGGTTTGTTGGTGTCTAATGCACCAATGGAGGACCAGGCATGGAGAGAACCTAGACCCCCTGCTCAGATGTGGCCTATTTGCAGCTCAGTCTCCATGTGGATCTCTGAGTGAGGGGAGCAGGGGCTGCCTCTATAATGTATGCAGTTGAGTGCTCTTTGATCACTCGCTCCTGATGATGCAGCCTTACCAGGACATGGAGAAAGGGAAGAAGAGGATCCAATCAGTCCTGATAAGAGTTAAGAAGCTATGAGCAGATAGCAATAATAAAGAACTCCCCCTTTCAGTGGACTAGTGGACTTGGTGGGGGAGCATAGAGAGAGAGGGTGGGACTAAGGGGAGTTGAGGGAGGGGGCTTCAATTGGGATATATACTGAATAAATTGTGAAGAAAAAATACAAATATGTATAATACAATAAAAAGTCAAGCTGAAGACTTGGACAAAACTACTGCAGAAAATAAAAATTAACAATAGCAATATTGGAATTGGTAATCATTATTTTGTGACATAATATGAAAAGCAAAGATGAGCAAGCAGCTCTACATCAGACTGAAAAAGTTTCTACACAGTAAGGAAAATAATAAATAAAATGAAAAGTCACCCTAGAACAGGAGGACACATTAAATCATACGTCTGATGATATCCCAAATAAATCAGGAACTTACACAATGTAATAGCAAAAAAATTTAAATTAAAAGACAGATAGATGAATTTTAAGTCTGCAAAGAACTAGAGTAGATTTTATTTTTCAAAATGGGCAAACAAATGCCCAGTATATTGAGAGACTGGTCAATGTTACTTAGAATCCAGGTGAATGTAACTCTAAATCACACAAAGTTACCATCTCCCGTCAGCTAGCACAGCTATTATCAAAAAGCCAAAAGGAAATGTCTTGGAAGGTGCAGTGAAAATGGACTGTTGCCCACAATTGCAGGAAATGTCACTTACAATGGCTATTAGAGGAGACAGAGTGGCATTTCTTCTACTGGAAGGAAAGAATCCATATCTGACAGCAGGATCTCCATCCCCATAAAGCCATAGAATTTTCACGATAAACAAAATGTGGAATGTTTCAAAGTGTCCTCCAACAGAGGAACTGATAATGTTATGTATTTTTGTATGTACATATGTATATATGGGGTATTTTGGGGCTGTTTTTTAAAAAATGTAAACACTAAATGGATTCAAGAGGTTGAATTTATGTACTATTGTAATAGCAATAATCCTAGAAAAGGGAATTATGAATTTGAAAGGGGTTAATGGGTGTGCAAATGGGGAGAGGCCTGGTGGAAGGAGGATAGAGAAATGAAATAAATATATTTTGATTAATATTATATTCAAATTTTGCCAATCATAACAACATAGATGATTTTATACTAAGTGAAGCCAGAGACAGAAAAACAATTATATGATCTTACTTACATGTGAAAAAAAAAACACTGAAAAGAAGAAGAAGAAGGAAAGGGAAAAAAAAAGTCATCTAGGATCATGGTTATCAGGAGCCGAAGCAATGTGAGAAATTGGAAGACGGAGTTTGCTATTGAGAGGTAAAGAATTCTGTTATAAGACAATTGGGGAGACCTAACTAACAGCATATGAGCGTATTTAATAATAATATCCTGTCTATTTGTACTTTGCTAAGACAGGAGAGATAGAGGATTTGCAAGACATATGAAAAAGGAATGTGAGATGGTGCATACATTAGTTATTTTAACTATGATAATGATTTTAAAAATTTATACCAAAATGTGATACTGTGTACCTTGAATATATAGAACTTTATTCATAAATTATACCCCAATAACAATGAAAAAGAGTAAGTCTTATAAATTACTGAGCAAACTTAAAAGTTTTTAGTTTGGATTTTAGTCATGTTTTCTATGTATCTTTTTTACATTCTTCTTGTTCTATCATTTTTCACATCATACATATATATGTAGAGTTATATATAAGTAAAGATTTCTATATCACACTTCCCCATCTCTCAATGTATTTTCAGTAACACTAGAATTGTTTTTTTACAAAAGGCAAAAAAGAGATGATAGGGGGAAATTAAGATACATATTATTCTTGAAGCCTTAAATGTAATTCCAGGTCTACCAAGCACTCATGTAATTAAGATATACTCACCTTTAGTTTATGTATAGAAACTTGACACTTAAATATTGACTAATCTGGATAATTGAGGAAAAAATATGATGTTGTATTTTTAAATGTAAATTAAGAAAGGAGAAAAGATTAGTAAGAAAGAACAAAAAACTATTTATTAGTCATAATATAAGACAATTATGTGTGACTGTGTTCAACTGTATTCAAAATAGAAATTCTGAGCATGTCAGTTAATAAACTTGATTAGAATGAAATAACCAAAATACAGTGGCATAATCTATTGATCCAGAGCACATTGTGTTTGTTTGTTGTTAATTCATATGAAAAACATGCATAGCCTACCACAACTTGGACTAAGGCCCTCATCACATATTTTAACTGAGTTCTACACCTCACACCAATTCCTTCCTCCAGTGAACAAGTACTAATGCTGACCACCAGCTAACTTCTCTAAGTCATGTTGTTCTTTAATGTCTTGGCATTTTCATATGCTGATTTATAAAGAAATCAACATTTTCACTTTCTTTTTATAAATGGAAATTTCAGAATAAAAAGGAAGATAGAACATTTCATAAGCAGCATCTAAGCCTTACCTTCGGTGTCTGGATTTATTGGTAACTGAAGAATTCAAAATGCCAGATGACAATTTGACACATTTGTATAACGCTGTGCAACACATTTAGTAATTTCATATATGTAACAGTTTCACCTTTGTCTTAAATGTGTAATTAGTTCCCAACCAACTGGCAAAGAAAGCATTTTATATTTCCTATGGAATTAAGCCCTGAGCTAAACATTATTTGATCACATCTTTTTGTCCATCCATGTTTTACCATCACT
This sequence comes from Pachyuromys duprasi, assembly GCA_028658305.1. NCBI lineage: Eukaryota > Metazoa > Chordata > Mammalia > Rodentia > Muridae > Pachyuromys > Pachyuromys duprasi. The sequence continues at coordinate 43,493,227 of CM053765.1, read as the reverse complement.
CATCCTTCTGATGACTAGGCAATGGCATTTCTAAGCACACAAACTGACTACTCAGGACCCTGAAGTACTTGCTCATCTCCTGAAAGAAAAGAAAGCTCCAAGTTATCGGCCCAGACTACAAAAAACTGTTGTATAAACTTTGTTTTCCTGTGCTTTCCTCTCACCTCAAAATGTGAATTCTGTACTACTTTCTCAAAGACTTCTTGACTATTAGATACACTGTGAGGTTTTTTTTGTCAAGTTTTCAGAGATTTCTTTCCCTCCTCTCCCTTCCATTTATCTCCTACAGATACCTGATCTAAATTTTATCTCATCTGTTTTACTAAGTTTCTTATTATAAAAGTCTTCTTAAACATTTCCTTCTCTATGGGAATTCTACAAAGCCTCCAAGATCTCTCCTCATATCACATCAACTACATCTATATCTGTATAAAAACATCAAAATGTATGTGTATCTGTCTGGATGTATGTATGTATACATTTATGTCTCACTGTCAACCTTGACTGTCAGACTGATGGGATTAAGGAACATCCAGGATCAATTAAAGATGTTTCTATGTCTTCAGGGTATCTCCAAACCTTACTGAAATTTGACGTAGCTTACTCTTTCAAAGCAGTTGGCAGACAAGCCTGAAGAAACAGGAAAAAAATTAACATGCAGTTGCCAACCTTTTTTCGAGTACTTGGTGGATTTCAGAAAATGCAGTCAAGTACTTTAAACATTCAGGAAACTCAGTGCTTAACCTTCTCTCTTATCCTCTTGGATTCACTGAAAGAGGACTTCACTGTAATTGGCTAACAAACTCAGATAAAATAATTCTAAAATCTTCATAACTCTTAACAGGCAACAGATGGACGAACCTGATTTTGTCTTAAGGATGGAAGCCATTTATTGTAAGGTCAGAATAAGTTCATTTCTCTTTGCTGCAAAACTCAAGTTGACCATGCTTTAACCTGTTTCTGGAATCTGACATGCTCCTGGCCTCTGGAGTTTGACTCACTCAGTGTGTTGTTCTGCCAAATAATTTTGAAATGCCAAGCTTCTACATAATCAAAACCCCTCCAGAGTACCCCTAGGCTTGAAGTTCTGAAAAGTCTCACTTTTTCCTATGTTCAATGCTATTTCTTCAAACCCTTCCAGCCCCATCTGACAAAAAAATAAAACTTGCTTAATGTGACCAAAGAATTGGGTAACAGTCTCTACCCATTTAGTGGGATTAATACCATGTGATCAGAAACCTATTTTTTATCAACTCTTGATGTGATAAAAGACTTTTTATTGAAATTATGACAAAGGTAACAGTAAAAGAAAATTTTCAATAAATCTATGCTCATGTGGGATAAAATCACCATAGTGCTAAGGTCTAATAACCAGAATAATATACTAAGGTAGCTATGGACCTTAGAGGGCTGAGTGTTGAGCAAGTTAAAATATTGGCCTGATGTAGCAGAGATGTATTCAAATTAAAAATTATGAAACTATAACCTTGACAAAAACAAGCTAATCAGCAATGTAATTCTATCTTATTAAAAATGGCTCTTGAAATTATCCCTGAGATTTCTTACCCAAAAGAAGCCCACAGGATCTGAAGCTTTCCAGACTTAATTATAATCAGCAATTTCTCCAAGTGGAAAGTATTTTCCAAGTGGAATCTGAAGAGTCATTTTATAAATTGAGTGGCAGAGTCATTTTTAGGAAGTCTGTATCCTGTGCCTGGCTGTTAATATTTGGGAAAAAATCCTGCATTTCTTCTGAGTTTTATCACAGAAAATTTTGCTTTAAAGTGGTAATTATAACCCCAAAATATTTCTGTATATTCTTCATATGCTTGATAACTCAATTACGTGATACATGATTAAATATTCCAATAAGCAGAATTTCCAGTGATTTATATTGGAGCAAGATGGCAAAATCACAGTGTTGTAGTTAGGGTTTCTATTTCTGCAACAAAGCACCAGGACAAAAAAAACAAATTGGAGAGCAAAGAGTTTATTAGACTTATACTTCCATGTTGGTGTTCATCACCAATGGAAGTCTGGATAGGAACTCAAATAGGGCAGGCGTCTAGAGGCAGGAGCTGATGCAGAGACCCATCTCTGGATGCCTCTTATTGCCTTGCTATACCTGGCTTACTCCCCTGATTTCTTATAAAACCCAGGACCACCAGCCCAGGGTTGGCACCACTCTGAAAGGGTGGAGCCCTTCTGTGACCACTAAGAAAATGCCTAACAGCTGGATGTCATGGAGGCATTTCCTCAAATGAGTATCCTTCCTCTCTAATGACTCTAGCTTGTGTCAACTTGACACAAAACCAGCCAGTACACTCTCAGGTAAAGAAATATCTTTCCTTAGTTAATTTTAAACACATCATGTTTAGGTATCATATAAAAAATATACATTACACTTTTCATAGTTCATCCAGCTCCAATTTACTGAGTACAGTTAATGTTAAGAACTATGTAGGTACTATAGTGTGATCAAAATGCCACAGGCTTCCTTTGATCAGGAATGTCAATGTGCTTTTTTTCAAATGGAAATACACATGTCTATTATCTGCACTAGCTCTTACCCAGTAACAAACTTCCAAACAAATCACTTCAAGTTCTCTTGATGAGCATAGAATCAGAGCAAAGAGAATTAGATTGTCTTCAGTGATATATCATCCTGTCTATGGAAAAGCCTGATGAACTCCTATTCTCCACAAGAAAATAGATTTCCCTTGTGGGTTAAATACCAGTCACTTCCAGATACTTTCCTCCTTCCCTTGGTCTATGCTCATGAAATGCTTACAAATACTTTCTCTCTACTTTTCTATTATCTGTTAATGGCTTACCATATCATTGCTTCTGGAAACCAAATTACTACACAAATGAATGAGATCCATCATTCTCAGTCTGAAGATACATTTTGGTCTTTTATCTTGGATTCACTATCCTCCAGACTCTAGTGATAGCACTACAAAGACATCTTCTCTTAAGTTATTTCTTAAGAGCCCTACTGTTCTATTTTAGGAAGGCCCATGTTTGCTTTTCATGGACTTTTCTTCTAACAGTACAACCTTGCCATCACACCTGAGTCTGTCTTAATGACTTTTTTTTGCTACACAATTTTAAAGTTATACCTTGTATTTTGTTTTATGAGAATATTTATTTTCCATGGTGTTGCTGAAGGTGTGTTCCAGTTTGCTGCGAGGAAACATTGACACAAGCTATCTTAAGTGAGGAAAGTATTTATTTCATCTTGCAACTCTCAACTTTCAATCCGTCGCTGAAGGAAAATAAGACAAGAACTCAAGACAGGAATCTAGAGGGGAGAGTTGAAGCATTGACCATAGAGAAACACCTATTACTGGGTTGTTTCATATTTTTGCTCAGCTAGCTTCCTTATACAAGCTATGATAACCTACTTAGCAGTGGCATAGCACACAGTAAAATATGCCTTGTTCCATCAATTAGCAAATATATCACCCTGCCTTCTGTGTATTGATGAAATATATGACCACCCATCTTCCAGTTCCTGCTACCATGACATGCCCCTTTCCTGGCATGACAAATCATCCCTGTGGAACAACCAGCCAGAATAAATGTTTTATTCCTTAAGTTGATGTTGGTCATGGCATTTCATCATAGTAACAGAAAATACATACATGAACTTCAAACATGTGATGGAATTAAAAGAATATATGGCTGTTTTGTTTAGTTTTAAAAATTATTGTCTTTAAATTTGAGATTAGAATACAACTATATTATTTTCCCCTTCCCTTTCCTTCTGCCAAACTCTACCATACATACTTTCTTCTCTTCCAAAACCATTCTCCTTTTCTTGCTTTAATCTTTTTACACACATATGATTATATACACATGTATGCTTAAATATATCCTGCACAGTCTGTAGAATGTCACTTGAATGTGCACGCATTATCAGCATTCTCAGCATACAGTTGTCTCTCGTTTGGTTTGTGTGTGTAGGGCTGAAGCCTCATGATCTTTCCCCTGTCCACTTTCAGATGTCTGTTGTTGTTGTCCTTGTTTAGCTTCTGTTTAACGGCTCATGTTTGGTGAGACTTCATGTGTGTGGCTTCTGAAATTACTGAAAACGCCGACTCATAGAAAACTCCTTGATCCTCTAGCTCTTCTGCTCCTTTTCTACATGTTACTTAAGCCTTAGGTGCAATAGTTGTTTTGTAGATGTATACATTGGAAGTAAGCTCCAGAACTCTAGAGTTTGATTCACTTTTTGATTTTCTAATGATACTGTCTATTACAAAGAGAAGTTTTCTTGATAAGGGGTGAAGACTTCATTTATCTGTGGGTATAAGGACAAATCTTTAGAATTTACTTAGGTATTATGATGTTTTTGTAAAGTGATAATTGTAATGACTTCACTAGTCCTAGCTAGTTAGCTAGGTTTCCAGTACCAGGCATAGTTTTCCTCTTGTTAAGACAGTCATAAGTCGAATGAGAAAGCTGTTGGTTTCTGCCAAGGTAAACATATTACTACTGCACACTTAAGGTTATTGTACCATGCCTGTAATTGTTGTGGTTCATAATTATTAATGAAATATTATGAATAGTTAAATATTTAGAAAAAGAAAGAAGATTAGTGTTTTCCAGGGGATAATATGAGGGCAGAATGGTAAATAATTGCTTGGCAGGCATTGGATTATCTATAGAGTGATAAGATATTGCGATCATAGAGGTTGTGACTGCATTATTATTTAGTAGTGTGACTGAATATTTCATTTAAATAATTAATTTATGCTATATGGATTTTGCCTAAATAAAAGTTGTTTAAAGATAAAAAGCACATTAAAGAACAAAAAAAATACAAATGTGATACTAATAAAATAAGTTATAAACAAATAGGCAAATCAGATTGCATTTCTTGGTTTACTGTATGTCTGCTTATATATGTGTGGTCCTTGTCTGGTAATGTGTGCACATGTGTATTCCAGTTTTGTTTGTTTGTTTGTTTGTTTGTTTTTGTATTTATCGCTGATTTATTTTATTTTATTTTTTAAATTTATTTATTTTTATATCAATCACAGGTTAGGTACTTGGAATCCCAGGCGTAGCCCCCTCCCCCATTCCCTCCTACCCTCCCATTCCCTCCCTCATCTCCCTCCTCCCTGCCCCCTCCAAGTCCACCAACAGGAGAGGACCTCTACCCCTTCCATCCAACCCCAGCTTATCCTATCTCCTCAGGACTGGCTGCAATGGCCTCCCCTGGAATATAGCCAGTCTGTCACTCCCCAGCTTCTATGGGGAAGGGTCAAAGAGTCAGCCATCAAGATCATGACTGAACATCCGAACGAAACGACAACCAACAGATTGGGAAAGGATCATTACCAATCCCACTTCTGACAGAGGGCTAATATCCAGTATATATAAAGAACTCAAGAAGTTAAAAAGCAAGAAACCAAGTAATCCAATTAAAAAATGGGGTATGGAGCTAAAAAGAGAGCTGACTCTAGCAGATTATAGAATGGCAGAAAAACACTTAAAGAAATGTTCAACGTCCTTAGCCATCAGGGAGATGCAAATCAAAACGACTCTGGGATTTCACCTTACACCCACCAGATTGGCTAAGATAAAAAACTCTAGTGACAACGCATGTTGGAGAGGCTGTGGAG
>CM053765.1:43466694-43487094 GCA_028658305.1 Pachyuromys duprasi | reverse complement strand
CTAGGTGTATAGATTTCAGCATCACCTTCCTATCCTATAGGTCTATATAAGTGAGTATACGCCATATGTTTCTTTCTGCTTTTGGGATACCTCACTTAGGATGATCGTTTCCAGGTTCCACCATTTGCCTGTGAATTTCATGATTTCCTAATTGCTGAGTAGTATTCCATTGTGTAAAAGTACCATAATTTCGGTATCCATTCCTCAACTGAGGGACATCTGGGTTGTTTCCAGGTTCTGGCTATTACAAATAAAGTAGCTATGAACATCATTGAGCAAATGTCCTTGTTGTGTACTTGAGCATCTTTTGGATATATACCTAAGAGTGATATAGCTGGGTCTTGAGGAATCACTATTCCTAATTGCCTAAGAAAGCACCAAATTGATTTCCAGAATGGTTGTGCAAGTTTGCATTCCCACCAGCAATAGAGGAGGGTTCCTCTTTCACCACCACCTCTCCAGCATGTGTTGTCACTAGAGTTTTTTATCTTAGCCATTCTGGTGGGTGTAAGGTGAAATCTCAGGGTCGTTTTGATTTGCATCTCCCTGATGGCTAAGGATGTTGAGCATTCCTTTAAGTGTTTTTCAGCCATTGTATAATCCTCTACTGAGAGTTCTCTTTTTAGCTCCATACCCCATTTTTTAATTGGATTACTTGATTTCTTGCTTTTTAACTTCTTGAGTTCTTTATATATACTGGATATTAGCCCTCTGTCAGAAGTAGGATTGGTAATTAGTTTCTTTAGGTGTACAGATTTTAGGAGGTTTATCCTATATTATATGTCTTTATGAGTGAGTATATACCCTGTGTGTCTTTCTCCTGCTGGAGTAGATCACTCAAGATGATCTTTTCCAGTTCCTACCATTTACCTGTAAATTTCATAATTTCCTTGTTTTTTATTGCTGAGTAATATTACATTGTGTAGATGTACCACAATTTCTGTATCCATTCCTCAGTTGAGGGGCATCTGGGTTGTTTCTAGATTCTGGCTATTACAAATAAAGCTGCTACAAACATGGTTGAACAAATGTCCTTGTTGTGTACTTGAGCCTCTTTTGGATATATGCCTAAGAGTGGTATAGCTGGATCTTGAAGAAGTGCTATTCCTAATTGTCTGAGAAAGCGCCAGACTGATTTCCAGAGTGGTTATACAAGTTTACATTCCCACCAGCAGTGGAGGACTGCCCCCCTTTCTCCACAACCTCTCCAGCATGTGTTGTGACTTGAGTTTTTGATCTTGGTCATTCTGATGGGCATAAGCTGAAATCTCAGGGGCGTTTTGATTTGCATTTCCATGATGGCTAATGACATTGAGCATTTCTATAAATGTTACACTGCCATTTGAAATTTCTCTATCGAGAGTTCTCTGTTCCCTATTAGCTCTGTTCCCTATTTTTAATTGGATTACTTGATTTGTTGCTTTTCAACTTCTTTAGTTCTTTATATATGCTGGATATTAGCCCTCCCAATCTGTAGGCAGTTGTTTTGTTCTGATGAGAATATCCTTTGCTTTACTGAAGCTTTTCAGTTTCATAAGGTCCCATTTATTGATTGTTGATCTTAGAGACTGTGCTGTTAGTGTTCTGTTCAGGGAAGTTACCTTCTGTGCCCATGAGTTCAAGGCTCTTCCCAACTTTTTTTCTAAGCTATTTATTGTGTCTGGTTTTAGGTTGAAGTCTTTGATCCACTTGGACTTTAGTTTTGTGCAGGGTGATAAGTATGGATCTATTTGCATTATTCTACATGTAGACATCCAGTTCAACTAGCACTGGAAAAATGCTATATTTTTTCCACTGTATGGTTTTGACATCTTTGTCAAAATTCAGGTGCCAATAAGTGTGTGGGTTTATTTCAGAGTCTTCTATTCAATTCCATTGATCCACCAGTTGGTTTCTATGCCATGCAGTTTTTTATTACTGTTGCTCTATAGTACAGCTTGAGATCAGGGATGGAGATACTTCCAGATGATCTTTTATTGTAGAGGATTGTTTTAGCAATTCTGGGTTTCTTGTTATTCCATATGAAGTGGAGAATTTTTCTTTCGAGGTCTGTAAAGAATTGTGTTGTAATTTGATGGGAATTGCATTGAATCTGTAGATTGCTTTTGATAAGATGGCCATTTTTACTATGTTAATCCTGCCAAGCATGAGCATGGGAGATCTTCCCATCTTCTGATATCTTCTTCTAATTCTTTCTTCAGAGACTTGAAATTTTTTTTTCATACAAGTCTGTGACTTGCTTGGTTAGGGTCACACCAAGTTACTTTATGTCTTTTGTGCCTATTGTGAAGGAAGTTGTTTCCCTAATTTCTTTCTCAGCCCTTTTGTCTTTTGTATACAGGAGGGCTACTGATTTTTTGAATTTTGTATCCAGCTGCTTTTCTGAAGGTGTTTATCAGCTATAGGATTTCCCTGGTAGAATTTTTGGAGTCACTCAGGTATACTATCATGTCATGTTCAAATAGTGGTACTTCGAAAACTTCCTTTTTGATTTATATCCCCTTGATCTCCTTTAATTGTCTTATTGCCCTAGCAAGTATTTCAAGAACCATGTTGAAGAGATATTGAGAGAGTGGGCAGCCTTGCCTTGTCTTTGTTTTCAGTCTGATTGCTATAAGTTTCTCTCCATTTATTTTGATGTTGGCTATAGGCTTGCTGTATATTGCCTTTACTATGTACCTTGTATCCCTGATCTCTCTAAGACCTTAAACATGAGTGGATGTTGGATATTCTCAAATGCTTTTTCAGCATCTAAGGAGATGATCATGTGTTTTTTTTTTCCTTCTGTTTGTTTATATGGTAGATCACATTGATGGATTTTCATATATTTAACCACCCCTGCATACCTGGGATGAAGCCTACTTGTTCATAGTGGATGATATTTTTGATGTGTTCTTGTATTTGGTTTGATAGTATTTTGTCAGTATTTTTACATCAATGTTCATAAGGAAGACTGGCCTGAAATTCTCTTTCTTTGTCGGGTCTTTGTGAAGTTTAGGTACAAAGGTGACTTTGGCTTCATAGAATGAATTTGGTAATGTTCCTTCTGTTTCTATTTTGTGGAAGAGTTTGAAGAGAACTGGAATTAGCGCTTCTTTGAAGGTCTGGCAAAATTCTGTGCTGACACCATTTGGACCTGAGCTTTTTCTTGGGATGGGATAGTTTTGATGAGTGCTTCAAATTTTTAGGGGTTATAGGACTATTTAATAGATTTACCTAGTCTTGATTCAGCTTTTGTTAATGGAATCAATCAAGAAAATTGCCCATTTCATTAAGATTTTTAAATTTTGTGACATATAGACCTTTGAAATAAGTCCTAATTATTGTTTGGGTTTCCTGAGAGTCTGTTGTTCTGTTTCCCTTTTCATTTCTGATTTTGTTAATTTGGATAGTGTCTCTCTGCTTTTAGTTAATTTGGCTAAGGGTTTGTCTATCTTGTTGATTTTCTCAAAGAACCAGCTCTTGGTTTCATTGATTCTTTGAATTGTTTTATTTGTTTCTAATTTATTTTTTTCAGCTGTGAGTTTGATTATTTCTAGCCATCTACTCCTTTTTGGTGTGTCTGCTTTTTTTTTCCCTAGTGCTTTTAGGAGAGCCATTAAGTTGATTGAATGAGATGTCTCAAATTTCTTCTTGAAGGCACTTAGTGCTATGTACTTTCCTCTTAGCACTGCTTTCATTGTGTCCCGTAAGTTTGGGTATGTTGTATGTTCATTTTCATTGAATTCTAGGAAGTCTTTAATTTCTTTCTTTATTTCTTCCCTGACCCAGCTGTCATTTAGTAGCAAGTTGTTCAATTTCCATGTATGGGTAGGATTTTGCTATTTCTGTTGTTGGTGACGTCCAAGTTTAGTACATGGTGATCAGATAGGATACAAGGGATTATTTCAGTCTTCTTGTATCTGTTGAGGCTCACTTTGTGACCAACCATATGGTCTATTTTGGATAATGCTCCATGAGGTGCTGAGAAGAAGTTAAATTCTTTTGTATTTGGGTGTAAGGTTCTGTAGATGTCAGTTAGGTCCATTTGATTAATGACCTCTGTTAGAGACATTGTTTCTTTGTTTAATTTCTGTTTTGTTGACCTGTCCTTTGCTGACAGTGGGGTGTTGAAGTCTCCCACTATTAATGTGTGGGGATCTATGTGTGATTTAAGTTTTATCAATGTTTCTTTTACAAATGTGGGTGCTCATTTATTGGGGGGCATAGATGTTCAGGATTGTGATGTCTTCCTAGTGGAATGTTTCCTTGATGAATATGAAGGGTCCTTCCCCATCTCTCTTTTTTAAAATTTTGGTTGAAAGTCTATTTTATCAAATATTAGAATGGCTACTTCTGCTTGCTTCTTGGGTCCATTTGCTTGGAAAACCGCCTTCCAGTCCTTTACCCTCAGGTAATGTCTATCTTTGTGACTTAGGTGTGTTTCTTGCATGTAGCAGATTGCTAGGTCTTGCTTATGCACCCGTTTTGTTAGTCTGTGTCTTTTTATTGGAGAATTGAGTCCAATGATGTTGAGAGAGATTAATGACCAGCGACTGTTAGATCCTTTGATTTTGATGTTGGCTATGGTAGTAAGTTTGTGTGCTTGGTTACTTTTTGTTTTACTGTAGTGAGATTAATTATTTCCTGTGTTTTCTTGAAAGTAGTTAGTTTTCTTGGGTTGTATTTTTCCTTCTAGTGTCTTCTGTAATGCTGGATTTCTGTGCAGCTATTTTTGAAATTTGTTTTTGTCGTTCAATATCTTGTTTTCTCCATTTATGAGGACTGAGAGTTTTGCTGGGTGTAGTAGCCTGGGCTGACATCTGTATTCTCTTAGGGGCTGCATGATATCCTCCCAGGTCCTTCTGGCTTTCATAGTCTGTTGAGAAGTCAGGTGTGATTCTGATGGGTTTGCCATTATATGTTACTTGGCCTTTTTCCCTTGCAGCTTTTAGTATTTTTTTCTTTGTTCTGTATACTTGCCATTTTGATTATTATGTGGTAGGAAAATTCTCTTTTCTGATCTAATTTCGTGGATGTTCTGTGGGCCTCTTGCATTCTTACAGGCCTCTCCTTTAAGTTGGGGAAATTTTCTTAAATGATTTTTTGAAAGTATTTTCTGAGCCTTGGAGGAGGAAATCTTCTTTTTCCTCTATTCCTATTATTCTTAGGTTTTGTCTTTTCATGTTGTCTTGGATTTCTTAGAAGTTCTGTGTCAGGAATTTTTTTAGATTTAACATTTTCTTTGATAGATACATCAATGTCTTCCATTGTCTCTTCTACAATTGAGATTCTTTCTTCCATCTCTTAGAGTCTATTGGTTATGCTTACCTCTGTAGTTCCTGTTTTCTTCCCTAAGTTCTTTCTCTGCACAATTTCCTCCATTTGTGTTTTCTTTAATTTTTCTAATTCTATCTTCAGATGTTGAGCCATTTTGTTGATTTTCTTCACCAGTCTGAATATATTTTCCTGTTTTTCCTTCAATTCCTTCACCTGTCTGTTTAAACAATCCTCTGTTTCTTTTATTTCTTTCAGTGATTTATTTCTTCTCTAAAGGCCACAAATTGGCTGCAACTTCCTGTATTTCTTTAAGGATGGCCATAATCTGTTTGTCTTTATCTTCCTCTAGTTCTTTACACATTTTATTTGTTTCCACTATTATCCTCTTCATAAACATAGATATTAGGTCATCTTCTTGAATTTCAGTTGTGCTGGGGTGTCCAGGGCTGCTTGCCCCTGGATAACTGGGTTCTGGAGATGCCATATTGTTCTGTCTTGTGTTGGTTGAGCTTTTATGCTGGCCTCTACCCATTAGGCTATCTTAAGTGTTGGGTGTTAGTGTCTGGTGGTTCCTGGAATCCTGAGGTAGAGAGAATCCCCTTGACAGGAAGATGATTTTTCATGAAGGAAACCTCCTCAGCTTTTTGGGTATGGTCACTGAATGGCTGGTGTTTTTCAGGAATTGCCACAGCTCACCTCAGGAGTGGTAAGTGTGGTCCTTGTTAGTCAAGAAGGCTCTTGACGTCCGGAGACGTCCTGGAGACAGCTACCCTGCTTCTGGGTTTCTTGGTGTAAATTTAGTGAGCTGCTGCTGTAACCTGGTACCCCATGGTTTGGTCAGTTTAGTTAGGGATAACTGGTGTCCCCTTGGATCAGTATCTCGGGGTTGATCTCAGGGATCCCAGGCTTCTGTAGGTCTGAGGTTGGGGCTCTGTGCCCCAGTACCCAGTAGTCAGTGGCAGGTGGGCTCTGCCCTCATGCATGCAGTTGGAGGCTAGAGTCAGGAGCCTGTAGATAGCCAGAAACTTTTCCAGAGCTAGGTGTCTTGAGGTAGGGCCAGATGTTTCCCCGACCGTGGGGTTTTCTCCAAACAGGAAGGCCCAGTCAGTGGTGTTTGGGGTGGCACGAAGAGCACACAGGCGCTGGCTGGTGGTGGCTCCAAGCTCATGAATGGACAGGAACCTGAGACCTTTTCCTGAGAACTTTCCCATTTACTGGAGTTGGTGGGGGGGGGGGTCGGCTGAGTGCTCTAAGCTGTTTCCCTCCCTGTGAGGCTTTCTCCTGACAGGGATTCCCAGTTTCTCGTGCCATGGGGCACACGGTTCTGCCTTGTATTGATAGTTGGGCGCACAGCAGGTTTCTGGGCTGGCAGCATGTGCCCACCGGTCTACAGGACCTTTTCCAGGGATATACTGGGTGACCTGAAGTCAGTCTCCATTTGATTTCCTTCCCTTTGGGGTTTTCTCCCTACAGGGAAACCCAGTCTCTGATGCTCTGGAACACACAGTTCTGTCTGCGATGGAGAGTCAGGAGTGCAGCAGATCTCTGTTCTTGAGGCTGGCAACTCATGCTTGCCAATCTCCGGGACATTTTCCAGGGATAGACTGGGTGACCTGAGGTCAGTCCCATTTCCTACTTTCCTTGTGGGTTTTTCTCGACTGGGACTCCCAGTCTCTGGTGTTTTTGTGCTCACCGTTCAGCCTGGGAAGGTGATCAGGACACGCAGGCATATGGCTCTGGTCTGGTGACAGAGTACTTGTGCTACCCGAGATCTCCAGGTTCTGGCTGGGTAACTTGAGAGTGGATCTGACTGATTCCCACAATGTGGAGTTTCCTCTCACCTGGGAAACAGAATTGCTGTTGTTTTAGGGCCCAGAGTTCAGTCTCTTGGTCACTGTACCGACGTTGCTATTCTGCTCCTCAGAGGCAGTGTCCTCCTGGTGCCACTATCTTGGATTGAGCAGAAGTAAACTCTTAATAGGGAAGGTGACATATTTGTTTTGTGGGCATGCATGGCTTTCTGATAGGAAAGAAAGCATTGGAATGAAGAAACAGAGAAAGATGCACTTTGAGATAACTTGACTTTAATGGGCTTCTGATATTTACAAGCAATTAAGAAAAGCAAATAATTATAAATTAATGTTTCAGGTTACTAATAAAATAGTTTCATTAGCTCACTAACAAATAAAAGCACATAGGCAGCTGTTTGTAGTGGCACTTTTTTGTTATTCCAGCACTCAAGAGGCTGAGGCAGATGGTTTAAGAATTCAAGTCTAGCCTGAACTGTATAACAATAAATAGGCCAGAGAGGGATGCATAGTAAGATCCTGTGTCAAGCAAATAAATTGTATAAAACGTATGTATAGGAGAAGTAAATATATCTTAGTTTTTAAAAAAGTTACCCAGGAAAGAAAAAAAAAAACGTATTCTAAGTAATACAAGCATCTGAAAGGCAAAGGTAAAAATCATCGAAGAAATTACCAGACTCCACTAAGAATGTATAATTAGAGAAGAGAATATTTACAAAATCAAATTGGTGATTATCAGATATGCATTCATCACAGGCTTCAACACTGCGTCCCAGAATCACTGTGCATTCAAGGTGCAGAAGCAGCTAAGCTGTCTGGATTCTTGTCTGTGGCAAGAGTGAAGCCTCCTCAGCCCCATAGACTGACAGGGGAGATACAGTAACAGGGCAGGTGAGGAAAAGCAGGCTCCTCCAAAGGACTTATTAATTGTTTCTTATTTTTGGAGGAGAGTCTTAAACATGCCATTAAAACTCCCCATGAGAAAGTCTGCCAAATACCCAAGTTTAGATAGTCTTCAGGCTTATTTGGTTTGTTTGTTTTAAATTTTCATGTTTCTGTGGTATTCTATTATTTAAAACACTGTCAACTTCAATTCCAAATTCAAACCATCACACAAGCTCTTCCTCAGGACACATGCTTTATTTTGTTGTCAGCATAAGAAAGATTGCCATGAATATTTATTGTTATCAGCTCTCTAGACAAAAATTCCCAATGGTTTGGATTTATTAACGTCAACAATTTTATTGCTTTATAAGGGAAGACTGTGTTCTGAATGTTCCACACAGTGCCCACATTATAAAACTTAACCACTAGCATCATCAAGGTATGGGGACTTTACAGTACTAGCCTCGTTTGGTGGCATAACTCAGTGTCTTTGTGTCACTCAGCTAAGGTCGTGATCGCAAGGAAAGTCCTTAGAAATGAGATGGCACTCCACCAAACAGTCTGCCTATGCCCTGATCTTGAACTTCCCAGCCTCCATAACTGTAATAGATATTATTTTATTGTTTACAAAATACCTAGCTATAATGCTTTTCTTACAGTAGAAGGAATGAACTAGGATGAAAATTAAATTGACATTTTGTCATCAGGTAAAGGTTTCTTCCCAGTTCTTGACTTCTGTAAAAAAAATAATAATAATTAGTTTATAGGCAGAAACCGTTTACACAGAAGTTTAATTAACAAAAAACAAAGCAAGGTATGCTCCAGAAAGATATGGAACAGTTTGATCCTAAAAATGTATAGCAAAGCGATGGTTCTGTAGTGTGGGTTTTAAAGAAGTATTTAATAAATATCCATGAGGTATGTGGCATGTTCATCAAGGTAAGAAAACTCATTTTTCCACTTCCAATTTTTCTCATGGTCCTCTTGATTTTTCACAACAAAAATGTGAATGGTATTATAATAGAACAAAGGTGTTTGAAGAATACAGATCCCTTCTTATTAAGCATGTTCTGAAACTGGGGGAGAACCTCGATATGGACACATCGGTTTCTAATGAAAAAAGGAAAACTTAACTTTGACTCCATGGCTGTTTAGGCACTAAGGAACATTTTATTTCTGGAGAAATACCTGCCAAAATACAGCTCTGGTTTCCCACAGCCACCTTATACCTTAGTTATTGCTAACCCCATCTCATACACCACAATTTAAACACAAATATGAAAGAAGAAAATTTAGATGGGCTTGTGGAAGTAGCTCATGCAGTCAACTAGTCATCTTGAGGAGCTAAGATCTGCCGTGTAAAAGGCTGGAAATAGTGCTATGGACCTAACACTAGTGAACAGGCAAAGACAGGATGATCTCTCGGAGCTGATGTACATCTCACCTAGCAAAATAGAAAATTTCAGGCTAAGAGAAAGTCTTTTTTTCAAAACTGGATAGTGCATGCCTTTCTCAATACTTGTGAGTCAGAATCAGGCAGATCTCTGTG
The DNA here is from genome assembly GCA_028658305.1 of Pachyuromys duprasi. Classification (NCBI taxonomy): domain Eukaryota; kingdom Metazoa; phylum Chordata; class Mammalia; order Rodentia; family Muridae; genus Pachyuromys; species Pachyuromys duprasi. The sequence continues at coordinate 43,477,593 of CM053765.1, read as the reverse complement.
AGTCTGAGGCCCATTTGATTTATATAGTAAACTCCAGGACAGATATGGCTATCAGACACTGTCTTAAAAACAAACAAAAATAAATGAATAAACAAATAACCAAAAGTATGAAGGGAGACCAATAGAGGAAGATATCACACTCTCACACTCTATATCAGTCTTTTCTCCAACACAGATACACACACAAGAAGAAGCAGGAGGAGGAGGGGAGGGAGGAAGGAAGAGAAGAAGGAAGGAAGGAGAAAAAGAAGAAAAGGGGGAGGAAGTGGAAGGTGAGAAAGAGGAAGAGGAGGAGGAGAAGAAAAAAGAAAGAAAGAAAGATAGATAGATAGATAGATAGATAGATAGATAGATAGAAACAAAGAAAGAGAAGTCTATTATGATTTCCCTGCATGCTTTAGATCAGGCAAGGAAAACAACAAACAAATAAAAATGAATAAGTTGAGATAAGAATGAAACTCACCTCAGGCCAATTCTATTGTAACCAGTGCTGGACTAGGACTTCTAGAGTCTGACCTAGATCATGGGTGTTTTTGTTGTTTTCCGGCGGAGAGGGGTTGTTTTATTTTTTTTGCCATATTTAAGCACAGAAGAATTTTGGAAAACAGTATTCAGATAACAACTCATTCCCAAGTGCTCAAAAATTTAAGACATGTTTCCATCAAGATGCTTTAAGAAGCACATCCGGCTTTTTTCACAAGAAAGGATACTGTTGACTCAGAGATAACGCTCAAGGATTTAGGGCCTAGGGAACTTGGCTGAGGTAAACATGCCTGTGGGTGTTAGGATTGTCCTGGCCATAAGATAACAAAGAAGTCACTTAGACTGTTGTAAAAAGTAGGTGACATCACTCATAAGGGTGGGCTTTTAGCAATGCTCAAGATTTAGAGAAAAGAGTCTGGGTAAGTAAATACTGAAGATACAGACAAAAATCTATCTCATCAGCGAGCAAAGGATCGCCAGGTTGTAAAACTACAAAACAGATGCTGAGGTTCATAACCAAACATTGGGCAGAGTACAGGGAATATTATGAAAGAATGGGAAGATAGAAAGTCTTGGAGGGAAAAGGAGCTCCACAAGGAGAGCAACAGAAGCAAAAAATCGGGGCACGAGGATCTTTTCTGAGATTGATACTCCAACCAATGACCATTCATGGAGATAAACTAGAACACCTGCACAGATGTATCCCATGGCAGCTCAGTATCCGGTGGGTACCCTAGTAAGGGGAACAGGAACTGTCTCTGACATGAACTCAGTGGCTGGCTCTTTGATCACCTTCCCCTGAGCAGGGAACAGCCTTACCAGGCCACAGAAGAAGACAATGCAGTCAGTCCTAATGAGACCTGATAGGCTAGGATCAGAAGGAAGAGGAGGTCCCCTATCAGTGGACTTGGGGTGGGGTATTAGAGGAGATGAGGGAGGGAAGGAGGGTAATTTTGGGAGGAAATGAGGGAAGGGGCTAATCTGGGATACAATGCAAATAAACTGTAATTAATATAAAAAAAGAAAAATTAAAATTAAAAAAAAAGAAAAAGAAACCTACATCATTCCTGGCATTCTGGGAAGAGCGACTACACACCTCATTCCACTGAAGCGGTAAGCTGTGTGTTTAACTTTCCTGGCTTCTCTAGTGCTTATCTCTGTGCACAAGGCCTTTTGTCCCCTACAAAAGTCCACACTGGTTTAAAGATGTTTTGTTGCTAACAGTAAATTGGATAAAGCCAGAGTTTTGAGGACAGCAAAAAGATATATGAATTCTTTCATATAGTATAGATGATAAGAGAGAGTGAACTGAATAAGGCTTTAAAAATCCAATTTTCCAACTATTAACTGAGGTTGGAAAACATAAATTGGTGATACAATGAATCAGCATTTATGGCTCTTAAAATATGAGATGAAAAATGCAAGTAGACATATTAGCCAAATATGGTAGGAGACTCTCATGAGGGACACATGTCAACTTTATGAATTTCAAAATGTTCAGTGAGGTAAATACTTTAAGTAAAATAGCAGGATACAAAATTAACAAATAAAAATCAATAGCTTTCTTATATACAAATGACACATGGACTGGGAAAGAAATAAAGATTTAAAAAACACTTTTCACAATACCTTCAGAAAATTTAAAATATCATGGGATAACTCTAACAAAGCAAATGAAATACTTGTATGATACAAATTTTAAGACACTGAAGAAGCTAACGAGAAATGGAAAGATCTCCCTTGCTCATAGATCAGTAGGATTAACATAGTAAAAATGCTCATCATACCAAAAGCAATCTATAATCTTTAAATGCATTGGCTCAGAAAAATACTTTCTCAATGGAATACTGATAGCACAGGCACTAAGAACAAAAATTTAGTAAATGATATTTCATGGAACTGAAATGCTTCTGTAGAGCAAAAGACACCATTATTTGGACAAAGTGGTAGATTTTTAGTAGCTATATATAAAACAGAGGGTTAATATTTAGATATACAAAGAACAAAAAAATGGGACATTAAGAAACAAATTGTTATGGTCCAGAAGATGCTGAAAGAACGACTCCAGACTCAAGTATCATGCAAACAACAAAAGGCATTTTTTCTTCAGAAGACCAGCATGCTGGGACTTCCATCCAGGTAAAATGGTGACCCTAGACAAAGGTACACACATCTTCTTATAGGAAACTTGAATTTCAAGGACAAGTAGGTTATCTTTATTGTGATTGGCACAAATCAAAAGCAAGGATAAGAGTGCATCTATGATTGGCTTGGGCTGGCTAGCACCTGATTAGGAGTTGGGGGCTCTCTAAAATGGTCCAAACAGGCCCAAACTGGTGGGGGCAGGGTCACAAGGATTAATTCCTGACTGGCTTGCATGCAGGTGGTCAGTGGGCTGCGTTCTTGTGTTAATAATGTTCTACCAAAGAAAAGATAAGGCTGCCCAGAACAGATGTCCCTTCCTATTCTTGTCGTTATCTCTAGGCTTTTTCTTGGGTGGTAGATTTTATAATCTTGTTCCTGGAATTGGAGGTCTGGTACTCTCAAAATAACCTAATCTTTTAAATGGGCTAGAAAGATACATAGAGTATTCTCAAAAGGAGAAACACAAATTTCTGAGAAGCACTTAAAGAAATGTTCCACATCCTTAGGCATCATGGAAATGCAAACCAGAACTACACTGAGAGTTTTATCTTACACCAGTCAGAATGACTAAGATCAATAAAACAAATGGCAGCTTATTCAGGCAATGATGTGAAATAAGGACATGCTCAGCCACTGCTGATGGGAGTACAAACTTGTACACCCACTAAGGAAATTAGTGTGGCTTCTTTATTTTCAGGACACTGGGACTAGATCTACATCCAGATACAGCTGTGACACTCTTGAGAGTATGCAGAAAGGACCCTACTAAGGGTCTGTTGCTACTCTACTCAATAAGCTAGAAATTAGAAACAGAATGATCCATCAGAGGACAAATGGATAAAGAAAATGTGGTACAATAGAATATTACTCAGCTGTTTGAAAAATGAAATTTGCAGGAAAATGAATGGAGCTAGGAAAAAAAAGCATAGTGAATTCATTCAGACCCCAAAACACAAACGTGGTAGGTATTTGCTTATATGTGGATTTTAGGATTTTAGTTGCTAAGCTTTCCATAAAGCAGTCTACAATCCATATAACCACAGAGGTTAGGTATAGAGTATGAGACTGGGTTGAGTCACCCTTGGAAGAGGGAATATAGTAGGTATTTATGGATGGATGGGGAAGGCTGGAAAAAGAAGATAAAACAAGGTGGGTGAGGGAAGAGGGCATGAGGGAGGGTATATGGGGAAAGACAGCTAAGATTAAGAGCTATTTAAGAGGTTATATGGGAAGCTAGTACAATAGAAGCGTCTAAATATATATACATAATATGAGGGTGATCTAAAAGAAATAGACAAATAGCAGGGGAGGGAGAGTGTCCTACCTGGTGTTTCTCATCACCAAATAAAGCCTCCAGTTCCAGGAACTAGTTACACCTACCAAGTGGCTGGACAAAGAGGTTCCAGTGAAACCTCAAACAATCTAGGATATTGCCATGTCTGTTGGTCGTTCTCTATAAACTGGTAGTAAGGCCCTATTGCTGAAGACAACAGCGACACAACTAATTGAACATGGAGAAGTTAAGCTGATGGCTACCTAGAAGCCATCACCTGTATTGGCTAGTGTTCATAGTATTGGAAGGTACTATGCATGCTATCAAGGAAGAGAAAGAACAACACCCACCCAGACACAAATCCTTATTTGCAAGGGAATGCCCAAGATGCCACTACTGCAAACAAAGAACAATAGGCAACTCTGGAAAGATGCTAGAGGGCAGTGTTTCCTAGATAAAAACATAATAATTGTTTGCCCAGTGCCAAATGGTCAGCAGTGAAAAAAATTTGGACCTAACAGGTTATATTTAGGAATATATATGTATTTGGGTACACATTTGCCTACAATAGCAGTTAGTGGAAAAAAGACCCTGAATTTGAAGGAAAGTGGGGATGGGCATATGGGAGGTTTTGAAGAAAGGAAAGAGGGAAGAGAGAAATGTCGTAATTAAATTATAATCTCAAATGAATTAAATTTAAATTAAAAAAGAAAAACAATTGAATAATGGGACATAACAACTGGCACCATAGGGATTATCAGAAACAATTTATCTGCAACAACCTGGAAATCCTAGAAGAAATGAAAGCATTTTAGAAGCATTTTAAATGCCAAACCTTAACAAACAAGTGGACAAACAAACAAACAAATCCACAGAAACCAATTGTAATTTGGGTTGATATTGGACAGAGAGATCCTACATAATGGAAAGTTCAGACCAGAAAGCTTTACTTTTGAGTTCTATCAATCTTTTGGAAAAGCTAGTATTAGTCCTTCTCAACTCATGACAAAAAATTTAAAGAAACTAACACTTTCAAATAGTTTTATGAAACCATCAGTACTCTAATTTTAAAGCCAGACAAGGATGTAAAGGCAATACCAAGAAAAAATATACCATAGACAAAAACTTCAAATCAGCATAGAAAGGAAAATCCGTAACAAAAGAGTAGCAAATGGATCCCAATAACACATCAAGGGATTGCCTACTCACAATGAAAAAGAAGAAAGTTTCTCCAGAAATGTTTCAAAATGCAGTAAGTCAACAAATGTAATATACTGCACGCAAATACATAAAGCATAGCAAAGACCAAAATCTACGAGGCTCTCCATAGAAGAGAACACATCTCATATAATTTAGCATATCTGCACAATATAAATTCCAAACAACACACATATGGAAGGAATACACTTCAACATAATAGAGGCAATGTGTTGCAAACCCAAAGCCAACATTGTCCAACGTGGTATGGAAAATCCAAGCTTTGCATCTGGAACATAGAACGAGACAAGGAGGTCTGGTGTTACCAAGTATAGTCAACATAATACTGAAAGCTATAGAACAGTTAAGACAAAGAATGGAAATAAAAGGTAAATTCATACATAAAAATAAGAAGAAAGTCAAATTATCCCTTGTAGATGTTATGCTTCTATATATAGAACAAATGTAAAAGTCTACTAAAAGACTATTGGAATAAAAAAAAAAACAAATCCAGTAAAATTGCTGGATATAACACTCAGAATGCAAAAACAAACAAACAAAAAACCCAGTAGTGACCTCAAATGTCAATAACAGTAATGCTGATAAAAAACATGAATGCCCCACTCAGAATACTTATGTAAAATAAAACATCTAGGAATGAATTTAATAAGGAATGAGAAAAAACATTGTGAAAATTACAAAAATAAGAAAATAAATAACACACATGTGCACACCCTGTGAGATACCTGTAATCCTGGTCTGGATGAATTAGTATTTCCTAAAGTCTGTAAAGTAATTTACAGATTCACTGCAAGCCACATGAAGCCGTAAAAATTAACATGGAAACACATAAAATTCTGCACAAAGTCATTTTGAGAAAAATGAAGGCAGCTGATGATAACACATTACTTGACCTGATATTTTAAGCCATGACCACTCACTTGCATTTGACTTTCTAGTATCAAATCTGTGAATGGGGTCTATAGAATAAACTGATAAAACTGAGAAAATAGGCCAAACATTTCAACTTCCTGCCTTAAAGTTTACATAATGAAAAATACCTACTGAAATAATCTAAAAAAAGATTTTTAAACTCTCCCTTATTGTCAACATTGTCAAAGTATATCTGTGAAGCCAAGCTTTTATTTTTATTTAAAAAAACTAGTAAGCCAGGAGAATTCATCTTTCCCAGTGTAGAAAAGGAAAAAAAAAAATAAAGTACAAGGGAGTAAGAGAATTTCTTTTCTTCAAAAAGAAAAAAAAATCATCAGATTGGTTAACCAAAAATAAGCCAAAACAATGAAGGAATTTTGTTTCCTTTTTCCCAATGGACAGTTGAGTGATGAATTAAATGGCCCTTGTCAACCTGAAATCATTAATGATAAGTGAGGACTTGAGACTGGACTCATCCACTATGACTACTTACTACTTTTCCAGAGAACCATAGTTTTGTTTTCACCACCCACCTGATGGCCATTCAAACCTTTGTAACTCCAACTCCTGGGGATCCAGTGCCTCTGGTCTCTACACACACCTCTTCAGAATTAATAATAATTACTTTTTAAATTAGTAATAATGATAATGACATTGTTAGACAAAGAAAGCAAAAGTTAAGGTAAGACTATGACTCTCAGATATCTTTAAGAAAGAAAGAATTTACTTGATATTGCAGACATAAAACAGAATGTCAAATACCCTTTGAAGAACTGTAGGTAGAAAAGTATAATCATTCTGCAAGGTGACAGACAAGCTGGTGTCCAGCAAAAGGATATCTGAGGCACCAAATGAATCTACAAGACACGTTGCATCTTTAAAAGCCACAAATTTCTTGATTAGATCATCAAGGAAAGACACGGAGCTCTCATTTCTTCCCATAAATCAAAGAATCATATAGCAGTGTCCCATAATAAGAAATCAGTTCAGTAGATCTTTTAAAAACTTGACCAAAAGAGCTCCCCAGGGATTAGTGAGCAGACAGTGGAGGGAAGACTGGTTTCCAAGCCCTCTTTGTACTTCTGGGAAATGGTAGAGCCCTGTCCTCATCTCCTTCTTAGGAAAAAATGGAAGGGATGAATTTGAGGATGTGTATTTACAGAAAAGAGAATGAGTCACCCCCCAAAAAAAACTTTTAAAATGTAGTTTTAGAGATAAATTTGCCAGCTTCAATTATCTTCAATACAACTCATGAAGATGGATTCATGAAGTTCAGATGAGTACAGTTGATAAATGTGCTCACCCTACAGTTTTTGCCCTGAGTAGCCGACCAAACTTGAACTGAGCTAGCATGAATTAATTCACCCTCATAGCCAAACTTTGGGCAGAGTGCAGGGAACCGTATGGAAGAACGGGGAGATAGAAAGATCTTGTGGACAAAAGTTCCACAAGAAGACCAACAGAGCCAATAATCTGGGCACAGGGTGGCCTGCAGAGACCTCTACTCCAAACAAAGACCATACCTGAAGATAACCTAATCCCCTGCTCAGATGAAGCCCATAGGCAGCTCAGTCTTCAAGTGCGTTTCCTGGTAAGGAGAACAGAGACTGTCTCTGACGTGAACTCAGTAGCCAGCTCTTTGAACACTTTTCCCTAGCGGGATGCAGCCTTGCCAAAGGAAGATGATGCAGCCAGTCCTGATGAGACCTGATAGACTAGGGCCTCATAGAAGGGGGTGAGGTCCTCCCATATTAGTGGACTACGGGAGGAGCATAGGGGGAGAAGAGGGAGGATGGATGGGACTGGGGGAGATAAGGAGGGTCGTAAAGGCAGGATATGAAGTGAATAAATTGTAGTAAATTTTAAATAAATAGTTAATTAAAAATATGTTCCAAGCTGTCAGTATAGAGACTAGCATACAGTAACTAAAGGTGTGATGGAAAAGCAGAAGAGGAGGAGGAAAGAGGAAGGTGGAGGGACAGAGACATATATCGAGACAGAGAAGTTTTAAAATTCAGAGAAATGAGCTATATGTGAAGGGATAAAAACGGCTTCCAAAAGCTAAAGGAAGCTAAACTAAATTAGGCTTGGTCTCAAGCAAATATGGGTTATGGGATATACTGCAAGAGGTTAATTCTGGAACCAAAAAAAAAAAAGTTCAACAATGGCCACCGCAAGATTAAAAAAAATTACACATACACACAAACATAAACATACAAACAAACAAAATTTTCTCCAAATGAATTTTTAAAATCTATGTCATTTTCAGGGAAATAAATTTATTAAACTGTACTTGTTCACTTACAAACAACTACTTCATCTGGTCAAGCTATTACATACTTCTAAAATAACATATTAATTTAATCATCACTTTTTAAAACTGTCACCTCATATAACAAGCTCTGAAATGAAGAACTCATTTGAAAATCACTGGATATTGTCAGAAACGCTGGAGAAATACTTTTTTTATAGTGAGGACTTAAAATTTACTAATTTAATTAACGTTGACTTAATAATACAGGAATGTGAGGAAATGATTACCCTCTAATACTCAGCATTGGTAAACTATGAGAACACTTAGAAGCACTCCATCTGATCATGTCCATTAAGGACCTCAGACACTGTGAATATGATTCATTCATTTTTTTCATGATCATCTATGTGGCCCTTACTCTCCACCCAGACAAACTAGACCCCTTGCCAGTGTTGAAATGAGAAAATAAAGATTTTTTTTCTTTAAATGAAATCTACAGGAAAAAAATTCCGTAGGAACATCATCTTCGTCTGCCTCACATTTCTCTTCAGCTATCCTTGAGTTCTACCAGTGTTCGTTTGCTTGTTTGTTTGTTGTTTGTTTGTTTGTATGCTTTCTTGCTATTGTCTTGATTTTGTGAAACCATAAAGGTAGTTAGGGCTAAGACAAATTGAAGATGACGAATTATTACATAAAATGTTCCTGGCAATTTTAAGTGACAGTCTAAAGAGAAACCAGTAGTCTTACAGGATCATGATAAGAAAAAGGTGCTACCATTGAGCTCAACTAAAATATCTTCACAAGACAAATAAGTCCATAGGGTTTACCTGTCAATTAACTCCAAGTATTAGGTTGCAACAATTTATTTAGTAGCCACACCTTCTTGATGCAAAGCAAGTTTTATACTTGTACAGAAAGCAAGATCAGCAGGAATGTTGCAATGGACAGGAAGGAGAGGCAAAAAGAGCAAGTGTATTCCCAACTGATTTATCTCTTAAAGTCCATTACTATAGCCCATTTTCTGAAAGACACCAGAAAGAGTACATCTACAGTGAGGTTTTCTATTAAATAGTCGTTTTATACTATTTCACTGATACTTAGGCATATAGATGTAATAAATATGAAAAAATGTCCGCAAGTATTGCTATAAGTATTTTATTAGAGATTAGATGACTTTATTATTTAAATTTATTACTTATTTCTGGTAAGCTTAGCTGAGTGTGCAGTCCTAGGTAGAGTCCATTGTCCTATATGCTTGCACATATATTTCTCTTTCTTTTCTCTCTGTCTCTCTCTACCTGTGTGTGTGTGTGTGTGTGTGTGTGTGTGTGCGTGCTGGTATTATTTAAAAATAAACCTGTTCCTTAATTATGTGGTAATTTATTCTCTTAGTAAATAATGAGGCATTTTTTAAAAGGAAGTATTCTCACTCTTTGTATTACGTGCTATTTTGTAATTAGCAAAAAATGACTAAGAAATCTTACACGAGTTCCACATTTGCCAACTTTTTATACTTGTATCCATGGTGATGGCTTTAGAGATTTTTTGCTCCTCAGCAGAAAAATTTTAAAATAACATTATTAAATTATAAAGTATTAAATATTACTTCATAGTGTTAAAATTGGGAAAATAGTCAAACGCCTGTGTTAGAGTTGCTTCTACTTTAAAACACATTTTGTACAAGATTATAAACTGGCTTGCTTTGATAAACTAAAAACTGGTAGAAAATGATGTTCAAGAATAAGAATAGATAAAAAAGACACCTTATTTTAAATTCCTGTGTAAAAGCAACTGAACATTTATTCTGTTAAATTTATACATATGGCTTTGGAAGGCCATAAGGAGAAGAGGATACTGTGCTATCAATTAAATTTGACCTAATTTTAAATGTCTTCTTCGATTTGTCTTACTTTAATGTACTGTGTGAACACTGTTCTTAATTAATGACTGTGAGAGGAATTTGGTAGCAGAGTAGACATCACAAATAAACCCCAGTTCAAAATGCAACAAGAAAAGAACAAAAATTAAGTTTGCAAGAAAATGGATGTATCTGAAAGTAAATATTTTAAGCAAAGTAGCCCAGACTCAGAAATCAAAATACTACACACTTTTACCTATATATATATATATATATATATATATGTATGTATGTATTTTGTATATGTGGCAGTCCTGAAACCAGCAAGAGGATCTGATAGAGGTGAGATTCTGAGAAAATAAGGGAAGGCACAATTCATTTAAAAGAAGAAAGCACTTTCTTTTTTTTTAAATAAATTTATTTATTTTTATATCAATCACAGGTTAGGTTTTTTTGCATCCCATGCATAGCCCCCTCCCTCACTCCCTCCCACCCTCCCCAACCCGCCCTCATCTCCTCCCCGCCCCCTCCAAGTCCACCAAATGGGGAGGATCTCCTCCCCTTCTATCTGACCCCAGATCATCTTGTCTCCTCAGGGCTGGCTGCAATGTCCTCCACCGGGATCTAGCCAGGCTGTTACTCCCTGGCATGTATGGGGGAGGGTCGAAGAGTCAGCCATCAAGCTCAAGACAGAAACAGTCCCTGTTTCCCTTACTAGGGTCTTCAGTTCACCAATGAGTTATCATGGGCAACATC
>CM053765.1:43449242-43466194 GCA_028658305.1 Pachyuromys duprasi | reverse complement strand
ATAGTACTTGAAGTCCTAGCTAGAGCAATAAGGCAACTAAAGGAGATCAAGGGGATACAAATTGTAAAGGAAGAAGTCAAAGTATCACTATTTGAAGATGATATGATAATATACATGAGTGACCCCAAAACTTCAACCAGAGAACTCCTTCAACTGATAAACACCTTCAGTAAAGTGGCTGGATACAAAATCAACTCAAAAAAATCAGAAGCCCTGTGTACACCAAAGACAAAAGGGCTGAGAAGGAAATTAGGGAAACAACACCCTTCACAATAGCTACTAAGAACATAAAGTACCTTGGGGGTAACTCTAACCAAGCAAGTGAAAGATCTATATGAAAAAAACTTCAAATCTCTGAAGAAAGAAATTGAAGAAGATATTAGAAGGTGGAAAGACCTCATGTGCTCATGGATTGGTAGGATTAACATAGTGAAAATGACCATATTGCCAAAAGCAATCTACAGATTCAATGCAATCCCCATCAAAATACCTTCACAATTCTTCATAGACCTTGAAAGAAAAATACTCAACTTCATATGGAGAAACAAAAAACCCAGAATCTCCAAAAACAATCCTCTACAACAACAGATCATCTGGAAGTATCTCCATCCCTGATGTCTAGCTGTACTACAGAGCAATAGTAATAAAAACTGCATGGTATTGGCATAGAAACAGAATAGTGGATCAATGGAACCGAATAGAAGACCCAGAAATGAACCCACACACCTATGGAAACTTGATTTTTGACAACGAAGCCAAAACCATTCAATGAAAAAAAGACAGCATCTTCAACAAATGGTGCTGGTCCAACTGGATATCTGTATGCAGAAAAATGAAAATAGATCCATATTTATCACCTTTCACAAAGCTAAAGTCCAAGTGGATCAAAGACCTCAACATAAAACCAGACACACCAAACCGGTTAGAAGAAAAAGTGGGAAGACCCTAGAACTCAGTGGCACTCTTGAATTTTTATATCCTAGGACACCAGCCCATTGAATGACATTCTCCTTAGGGCCGGTCTTTTTGAAAGCTTTTTTAATAGTAGAATAAACTCTATTGAATTTAGATAATTCCTCACAGATATATTCAGAGGTTTGTTTCCATGGTAACTCTAATTCCATTAAGTTCAAATTGAAAAGTAACCATCACACCCATGTGTGATAGACTTTTTGTGATTTGTCTGTTGAAATAATGTTCCCATTTTAAAACTACCAGTTTGTTTTTTATTAAGTTGCCCACACCTTTGATTTGTTCAACTGTGCATGTGTTGAAACATTTACTCCATTTCCATGGCTTGCTTTATTTTTACAATAGGAACTTAAGGAATTGAACAATTTATTTATTTACCTCTTTATTTATTTTGAGATTGAATTGTTATATGTCTAGGCTGTTTTTAATTCTTGGCTTCTAGAAATCATGGTTCCCCAGCCTCTGGAATAGCTACATCATGTCTGACCAAAAGTAGTAATTATAATGATTTGATAAACAGTAATCTTTTCTTTCTTCTTTAGTCTTACTTCTTTCCCCTTCTATTTTCTCCCTCCCTGCTTCCTTTCCTTCCAGTCCTCTCCTTTTTCTGCTCTCTCCCTTATGTTCCTTCTCCTTCCTTTCTTTTCCCCCAACTCCTCTGGTATCCCTCTCATCCTACTTGCTCTCCCATTTCACTCCCCCTCCCCTTGGTCTTTCTCTTTTCCTTGACAGGCTTTCACTACATAGCCAAGGCTTGTTTCAAAGTCACACTTCTTTATTTTTCCAAGTGGTGAGACCACAAGGATGCTCAGGTTTTTTTTCATTCTTTTCTTTTTCTTTTAACAGTTACTACTTTTCTCATCTAATAAATCTGTCAGCTTAAAGCTGTAAAGATTATCTCTTCTGTTTTCTTTCAGAAGTTTTACTCTTTAAGTTTTTATGCTTAAATCAACTTTTTTTTTTACTTTTATAATCAGAAAAGATATTACCAAAAACTTGGACACTTTTAACAAAAAATACAGCTTTATGAACACTTCCCAAGTTCATCTCTTACTAACGCTTCCAGAGTTTCAACTTTTAAGATTGTTTGGATCTCTTTTTCTTTTTCCTATCACAAAGAACCCACATTTAGACTATTATCCTTACTCTATTTGCAGAGAATAAAAGATTTTGTTTTGTTTGTTCTCATTTTATCTAAAAATGTTGTGTTCCATAAGAAGTTCCTTCTGGCTAGAAGCTCTGAACAAGATTATCTAATTAATGCTAATAGAAACACTTTATGGAATTTTATAATATCTCATACAATTTTCTAGTTGCTGGAAATAATAAACCCCATGAGATCAAATCTTTGCTTGTGGAGAACTGGGGGAAACACAAGTAAAAAGGTAGCTACAATGGGATTTATAAAGGAACACACAAAAGAAAACATTATTGGCACCAACAACAATTAGCAGAGGATGGGCTCATGGAATGGGCGTTAGTGTTCACGCAGTGACTGTGCTCAGTGAGCTATATATTCTCACACAGGTCATGCCATATGGAAACAAAAAAGGGACCGAAGGAAAAATGGTTTTGCTTAGCATGTGCTCAGCTTGTTTTTCTCCCCTAGCTGGAGCTGATAGGGGTTGTTATGGGTAGTAAATCAATCTTCCTGTAACCCAGTGCTTCAGATGGGTTTTATGTTCCCTAGTCACAGCAGGACAAATGGATCCATTATGGGCTGTCTTCCAGCAAGAGCGTGCCTTGAACGAACATACAGCTGCTCTCCATCCTCCTCTCAGAGTGGCATTTACTCATCTCCTGATTTTTTTCTTTCTCTTCCTTTTTTTATTAGTTTAACTCTTAGAGTCTAGGAAAAGGCTCTTGCTTGTTATTCCTCCGTGGCTTGTCTTTACATGGTCAGGACATGAAAACTGCTTTTCTTAGAATGAGAGCTCTAGAATTAAATTAAACACATTAGAAAAAAACATTTCGAAGCCTTAACTTTCTTTATAAATTTAGTTTCATTAATTAACTTAAGATATATTTATGAAGCATGTACTATTTTTCAAGAACTATACCCGTATACCCAAAAGATGCTCAACCATACTACAAGGACATTTACTCAGCCACGTTCATAGAAGCTTTATTCATAATAGCCAGAAATTTATGTGTCCCTCAACCAAAGAATGTGTAAAGAAAATGTGGTATATTTGTACAATGGAATACTACTCAACAATTAACAACAAAGATATACTATTTGTGGACAAATGATGGAACTAGAAAATGTTCTGACTGAGGTAACCCAAACCCAGGAAGACAAATATGGTTTGTACCCATTTATAAGTGGATATTAGTCATAATTTACAGGATAACCATACTACAATTCATAGTCTCAAAGATGCCAAGTAACAAGGAAAGCCCAAGGGAGGATGGTCGAATCTCACTCAGAAGAGGAAATAAAATAGACATGTGAAGTAAGTGGAGGGAAGAAACTGGATGAGAGGGATGGTGAAGAAAAACAGGGGTGAGGTTCAGGAGTGGGGAGGAGGAAGGCTGGGCAAGAGAACTGAAATCAGCAAGGGCCGGGGAAATCCTTGGGATTTCAGGGAGGCTTCTGGGAGTCTACGGTGGTGACCCTAGCTGAGACTTCTACTAACAGGGAAGAAGCCTGAAGTAGTCATTTCCTATGGCCAGGCAGACTTCCAGAGGAGGGAAGGGGACAACAAGGCACCCACAAAACCTTCGATCCAAAATTTGTCCTGTCTACAACTAATACAGGGATAAATATGGAGAAGAGATTGAGGGAAAAGCCAACTAATCACTGGCCCAACTTGAGACCTACCCCATGGGAGAGAGACAACCCCTGACACTATTAATGATATTCTGCTATGCTTGCAGACAGGAACCTGGCGTACATGTTTTCTGAGAGGCTTCACCCAGCAGCTTATGGAAACAGATGCAGAGACCCACTGCCAAACAATATGTGGAGCTGGGGGAGTTTTGTGGAAGAGTAGAGGGAAAGATAGAGTGTGCTGGAGGGGTCAAGGACAGCACAAGAAGATCTACAGAGTGGACCAACCTGGGTCCATGAGGGCTCACAGAGATTGAACCACTAACCAAAAGAGCATGCATGGGCTGGATCTAGGTACCGTACACATATGTAGCAGATGTGTAGTTTGGTCTTCATGGTCCCCTAACTACTGTAACAGGGGCTGTCTCTGACTTTGTGGCCTACCTTTATATCTTTTTCTCATAGCTGAGCTGCTTTGTCAGGCTTCAGTGGGAGAAAGTATGTCTAATCCTTCTGCTACTTGATGCATCAGGGTGGGTTAGTACCCACAGGGCAACTCCCCTTCTCTGAAGATGAGGATGTGAGCAAGTGGGGAAGATACTGTAAGGGTGGGGCTGGGAGGAGAAGAGGGAGGAGAGCTATAATCAGGCTGTAAAGTGTGTAAAAAATATAAAAAAGTAAATTAATTAAAGAAGAACTATGCCTGAATGCGAGTATGAATAAAAGAGAGACAATTAATATTCTCCTAAGGTCTTCAAAAATGGTAATATTTGGTACTGGCTAGCTAACTAGATTCATAATTAGTAGAAGAAGGAACGAATATGGCTGTTGGCTGATATGTGGACTACTGGTATTTAGTGCCATTGTTTCAGACTATATTTAAAAGGCAACGAGAAACAAACGTTCTGAGCATTGAGATAATATAATGCAGTTTTTAAATTATTTCTCTGCTATAAAAAATGAAATTAAAATTCTCTTTATGTAAGCGAATAAACAGAACAAGATATAGCAGAAAATCATCCCAAATCCACAGAAATATACATGAGATGTGATAAAGGCTTGAACTGTCTAAGATGCAATAAGTGGGTATAGTTAAAATATACTCAATATTTAGCATCAGGATCAACCAAGTAATCACAACTGCCAGGCAGAGATGATTCAGCTATGAAGGTAGACACTAAGGATTCTGATTTGCATCACTGGTTGGTTAGGGAAAGATGTGCTTCACTGAGATTGCAACACAGAACACATAGATATTGAAATCACAGAATCAGGGATAGAAGAGATGACCTAAGAATAGGGAATGAAGTAAAAAGTGTCTTAATTGAGCCCTGAAGGATGTCATATTCAGGGGCTGGAGAAGAAGGAGGTTTTGACAGAGGTAACAGGAGGATGGCTCTGAGAAGATGGAGGAAAATCAGTAGACTCTTATGTCTCAAAAGTAAAGAGATTTTCCAAGAAAGACCAGATGTCTGTACCAAGTTCTGTGAATTCCACAAGGGGAACAGAAGGACTGAATGCTGAATTGAGCAATATTAAGTGGTGCTTTTAACAAAAGCAGTTTCAATAGCTTGGTGCCAGAATCGAGTCTGGACTGAACTTACTGGTAAATAGATTGTAGAAATTGAATGCCAAGGGGGAAAATGTATTAGACATGATTATGAGTAGTTTGTTCATATTTTATACTGAGTTAAAGTTTTCTTTGTCTTTAAATATTCATGCTTGGTACAGTACATATTTTATTCCAGGGAAAAGGTTTCTTTGTCCTTAAATTTTCATGATTGAAATAGCAGGGTCCTAATCAATTACCAGAAGAATAGGGCATGCAGAAATAAAAAGAAAATGCAGTGTCTGCCATAGACCTGAGTTTAATATGCTAAATTTACAGGCTTATTTCCATAAATACTTACTTAGGCCATAAAGCCATAAGCCAGACTGTTGTTTGATAAAATGCAACTAGAGAAGTAAGCCAACACACAATTTTGGGAAAAACTAGTAAATTTTGCCACCATAACATTTTTTTATAGAACCTTCAGAGTGTTCAAATTTCTAAATGGTATTCTAACAGACGAAGATTAAAGACGTTCCTCCAGCCATAAGAAACTATATCTGAGAGAAGAGTAGATCCTGGCATTAGACTTGATCATCCAAGTGCGGGCTATGAATGGAAAAGAACAAAGGTGAAAGCATCATCGTTAATCAAAGTGCCTGGTAGGTGACTGGCTATTGTGCACACCGTCCAATCTCTTTCATCTCGTTTCATATGAGCAAATGTATCAGTCACCTCAGAGAGCATAAGATAAATTGTATCCTACATTGAGAGCTGATGCCAGGGCACCTCTACCGATGAGGCGTACAGAAAATTGGATTTGAAAAATAATATGCACTGACTAGGAAGGTAATATGATTTTCCTTTTTAAAGTCGTAGTCATTTTCATAATGTAGTATCACATAGTGAACACCTTGGGAGGAAGACTTTGGTGTTGAGAGTGCAAAAGTTTCAGTTGAACAATTGCACTTTCCCTTGTTTTTTTTCCTCCTTATTAATGCAAGTAAGTTTGACAAGTGCTATGCCCCGAAGCCTGTAATAAAGCCCTAATAATGATAATAATCTCGTGATTATTTAAGAAATTTCTTGGAAGAGTGATCTTGGAAGGTTTACTGTTAGTGAAATCCATCCATTTTGTTTGTTTGTTTGTTTTTGACTGCTAATTTAATTTAAGGCTTCCTTCCTTGGGAAAATTTCCATTTAAATATTTTAAAATGTGTGTAGGAATGCATTCTGAGTTGTCCATCAGACAGAAGTACTAACACACTTAGGAAATTTCCAAGTATCACTCTATAGCAACATTAACACAGATCAAGTCAATAGTTCCCTCTTTGATCCATAGTGTTTCCAAACTTTTGTGAATTGGAATTTCTATTCATAAGCTATTTTGTAGGAAAAATGAAATCATGACTAAGAGTTTAAGTGATATTTTATAATCAAATTGCTTTGTGTGTAATGTGCTGCAATAAAATATTTAAAAAATCACACAAAGTGCCATCTTTGATTGTGTATGTTTCTAAATGATCTTCAGGCCCTCTTTTGGGAAGAAATATGAAAAGCCTTATTTAATGTCTATATTTATTTAGCTACCTTTTCATGGAGTGTTTACTGATTTTTTTAATGCAAGTTGCTGTATCTGATATTCTTTGTGTGTCCATGAACAATCTCTTAAGATTTTTAATCTATACCTTTATTTGTTACCTGTATTGGTTTTTGCTGCTGTTGTTTGTTTGTTTTTGCTAGGACTTTACCTGTGTCTTCCTAGGGGTATATGTTAGACCATCACTTTTCCTCACCCAAGTTTCACAGGTGGTTGTACCTGTTTTCATTTTCTTCTGGAAGAAAAAAATTCTTGACATGATAGATGAGCTTTGAGTTCTGGAGTCCTGCAGGGTTTGGGATTGGGTATAGGACCGTTGTTGGCTGAGTGATTGGAGGGAAATTAGACATCTTAGCTTTCCCATTTCTTCATCTGTATAGTGAGAAATCTGTCTTACAGGAAGACTCTAAGGAATAAATATGTTCCTATACTATCCTACGCTTTGCTGACACTGTATTCATCACTCATTCATACAGCCCCTTCTTTGTTAGTCTTCTACAAAACTGCAGACCTCTGGAGCTATGATAGCAGAGGCTAATTGTATTTTTCATTACTACTTAGTTCAGTTAATTCTTCAACATAGTCGGTATTCAATGAATCTTTATTAAATTAATGGTGACGAATGTTTACCAAGAGTCAGTATCACTTAGTAGCTTACAGTGTAAAAGAGAGACAGATAAACAAACAACTATAAAATTGCTAATAAAATGTAGTGATATTTGAACAAATCATACTAACTTAGGCTGACCCAGGTGGTCCTTGGGGTGTGTCTATCTGGTGGCTGCTGTTGCGGTAGCGCTTGAGGTTTTCCTTAACTGACTGATTTTAGTGCATACGGTGTTAGGGTTCTACATAATTATGCATACTTGAATAGTTGACTGACACACGACATGATTTAATACAAAACAAGGCAGCTTACGAGAAGAGGGAGTTAGAAAGTGGAGACCATGTATCTTTAAGGATGTTTGGGAATTTGAGTTAAATGGAAATATGCTCATGTGTGAGGACACCAACACTTGGTAAAACATCTTCTTTGAGGGAACATGCTCACTATTTTGATGTACATGGGTTACACTTTGTGTGGACTGCTAGAAAGATGATCATTTGGAAAACTAGACAATGACTAAGGATTTGAATTTCAGATGATGGGGAAGCTTGAGGTTCTTCAGCATGAAGATAAAATAAACTGCTAAACAAGGGATGATATTGCCAGAATCCTATGCTTAGCTGGGAATCTATGACGAAATCCTTGTCTTATTCAGCTTGAATAGCATGACCCCGACTTCAGGAGGGAATCAATCAGTCAAGAGAAAACAATCAACGAGTCTCAAATTTCAGCTTAGCCAAATTACAATAACTATTCCTGAACTCATGTTAAATACGCCATTTTATAAATTCAATTAATTTGGTTATTTCATTTGTTTGTATGCATGTGTACATGTGTGTGCATTTTTGTTGGTTTGACACTCATATTGAGGTCAAAGACAACTTGTGAGAATGAGTTCTGTCCTTCCACAATGAGATTCCATGGATCAAATTCAGGTCATCTGGCTTGGTAGTAGGTGACTATTCCTGCTGAACTATCCTGCAGTCCAGGATAGTTAAATCAGTTTTTAATGACAGAAGCGTTGGAGTTAATCAGCTCTACACTTAATTATCCAGGGCAGACCTTGTTCTGAAAGTATAATGTATTGGAGAGTGTATATTTCAGGGGAGAATGAATGAACTTGCTGATGCGTGGTGATTGTCCTTGTAGCAATTTTAAGAAAAAACTGCGTATTGTTTCCTTCCACAGTATTTTCAGAGTCATTTCATTTAATAAATTGTTTCATTTTACATGCTTTAAAATATTTCCTTCATTAGCAGATAGTAAGTGTTATTGATCAATAGGCAGACTCTTAATTTCTTTTCAAAATAATCATATTTCCTCATTTTGATAGCAATAGAAATTTATTGGCCACTGTGTGTCATTATTGGGTTTTTCCCCTTTGGTATGCATTTGCAGAAATAGTTCCTCTTGTTTCAAGTGGCTATTGGAAACTGATAATCAAGGTGGCACATGTCTCCTGGCTATTCTGGAGACAAATCACCTGAAACACTGCCAATCAAACTCTCAGAAATGTAGATATCTGGTGCAGTGACATAAAGACAAAACTTGGTTGGATATGCTGTAAAAAACACAGCCCTAAGAAGACTCTCCAATGTTTCCTCTTCCAGCAGGATTTCCTCTGTCTCAGGATGCCTGCAGGTACAGTTCGTCAGGGTTTTTCAATTTTATGAACTGCTTTATCCATAAACTTCTTGCCAGACAATCATCTTTTTAATTTTTTTAAAATTTTTATTATTAGTTAATAATAATTAACTAATAATAATTATTAACTAATAATAATTAGTTACACTTAATTAACTCTGTATCCCAGATGAATCACATTTCCTCCCAATCCCACCCTCCTTCCCTCCTCTACTCCCTGCCCCTTTCCAAGTTCACTGATAGAGGAGGGCCTCCTTCCCTTTCATCTGACCCTGGTTTATCAGGTCTCTTCAGGACTGGCTGCAAAGTGCTCCTCGGTGGCCTAGGAGGGCTGCTCCTCCCTTGCTGGGTGGGGAGGTCAGAGTCCGCTATTGAGTTCATGTCAGAAACAGTACCTATTTACCTTACTAGGGTACCCACTTGAATAGTGAGCTACCATGGGCTAGAGGCAAGCAGAGATTCTAGGTTATATCCACCCATGGTCCTTGGTTGGAGAAACTGTCTCATATAGGAATCCTGTGCCCAGATATATTTGGTCCTTGTGGAGCTCCTATCCTCTCCAGGTCATATTAACTCTCCCTTCTTTCATATGATTCCCTGCCATCTGACAAAGGTTTGGATATGAGTCTCAGGTTCTGCTTTGATACACTGCTAGGCAGAGTCTTTCAGAGGCCCTCTGTGGTAGGACCCTGTCCTGTTACTTGTTTTCTCCTACATCCCATCTGTCTTTCTTAAGTAAGGATTGATAATCTTACCCCGGGTCATCTTTTGTTTATCTTCTTTTGGTATATAGATAATCAGTATGTTTATCATATCTTATAGGTTTAAATAAGTGAGTATATAGCACATGCGTCTTTGTCTTTCTCCTTCTGGGATACCTCACTCAGAATATTTTTTAGATCCTACCATTTGCCTGCAAATTTCATGATTTCCTTGTTTTTAATTGCTGAGTAGTATTCCATTGTGTAAATGTAGCACCATTTCTGTATCCATTTCTAAACTGGGGGACATCTGGGGTGTTTCCATATTCTGGCTATTACAAATACAGCTCCTACAAACATGGTTGAGTCAATGTCCTTGTCGTGTACTTGAGCAAATTTAAGGCATATGCCTAGGAGTGGTATAGCTGGGTCTTGAGGAAGCGCTATTCCTAGTTGTCTGAGAAAGCACCAGATTGATTTCCAAAGTATTTGTACCCTTTTACATTCCCACCAGCAATGGAGGAGGGTTCCTCTTTCTTCACAACCTCTCCAGAATGTGTTGTCACTTGAGTTTTTGATCTTAGCCATTTTGGTGGGTGTATGGTGAAATCTCAGGGTCGTTTTGATTTTGCATCTATCTGATGGCTAAGGCGTTAAGCATCTCCTTAAGTGTTTCTCTGCCATTCTACAGTCCTCTACAGAGAATTCTCTGTTTATTTGTGTACCCCATTTTTAATTGGATTGCTTGATTTATTGCTTTTTAACTTCTTGAGTTCTTTATATATCCTGGATATCAGCCCTTTGTCATATATAGGGTTGCTGAAGAACCTTTCCCAGTCGTAAGGCTGTTGTCTTGTTCTGACAACAGTGTCTTTTGCTTTACAGAAGCTTTTCATTTTCATGAGGTCCCATTTATTTATTGTTGCTCTTAGAGCCTGTGCTGTTGGTGTTCTGTGCAGGAACTTGTCTCCTGTGCCAATGAGTTCTAGGCTCTTGCCTACTTTTTCTTCGAACCAATTTAGAGTATTTGGTTTTATGTTGAGGTCTTTGGTCCACTTGGACTTTAGTTTTGTGCAGGGTGACAAATATGGATCTAATTTCATTTTTTCGGCATGTAGACATCCAGTTGGACCAGCACCATTTGTTGAAGATGCTGTCTTTTTTTTCCATTGAACGGTTCTGGATTCTTTGTCAAAAATCAAGTACTCATAGGTGTGCCAATTTATTTCTGGGTCTTCTATTCGGTTCCATTGATCCTCCTTTCTGTTTTCATGCCAATACCATGCAGTTTTTATTACTATTTCTCTGTAGTAGAGCTTGAGGTCAGGGATGGAGATACCTCCAGATGGTCTGTTGTACAGGATCGTTTTGGAGATTCTGGGTTTTTTTGTTTCTCCATATGAAGTTGAGAATCTTTCTTTTAAGGTCTGTAAAGAATTGTGTTGGTATTTTGATGGGAACTGCATTGAATCTGTAGATTGCTTTTGGCAGGATGGCCATTTTCACTATGTTAATCCTACCAATCCATGAGCACAGGAGATCTTTCCATCTTCTGATGTCTTCTTCAATTTCTTTCTTCAGAGACTTGAAGTTTTTTCCAAATAGGTCTTTCACTTGCTTGGTAAGAATCACACCAAGGTACTTTGTGTTATTAGTGGATATTGTGAAGAGTGTTGTTTCTCTGATATCTTTTTCAGCCCTTTTGTCTTTGGTGTACAGGATGGCTTCTGAATTTTTTGAGTTGATTTTGTATCCAGCCACTTTGCTGAAGGTGTTTATCAGCTGAAAGAATTCTCTGGTTGAATTTTTGGGGTCAGTCATAAACTATCATATCATCTGCAAATAGTGACACTTTGATATCTTCCATTCCAATTTGTATCTCTGATTTTGCTGATTTGGACCGTTTCTCTCTGCCTTTTTGTTAGTTTGGCTAATGATTTGTTATCTTGTTGATTTTTTTTCAAAGAACCAGCTCTTGGTTTCATTGATTCTTTGAACAGTTTTATTTGTTTCTAATTGATTGATTTCAGCCCTAAGTTTGATTATTTCCAGCAGTCTGCTCCTTTTGGGTGTATCTGCTTCTTTTTTTTTTCTAGGTCTACCACTTGGGCCATTAAGTTGCATGTATGAGTTGTCACAAATTTCTTCTGAAAGGCACTTAGTGCTATGAATTTTCCTCTGAGCACTGCCTTCATTGTTTCCCATAAGTTTGGGTATGTTGTGCTTTCATTTTCATTGAATTTCAGGAAGTCTTTAACTTCTTTTTTTATTTCTTCCTTAACCCAGCTGTCATTGAGCAGCATGTTGTTCAGTTTCCATGTGCATGTAGGCTTTTTGCTTTGTTTGCTTTTAGGCTTTGTTGTTGAGGTTCAGCGTTAGTCCATGGTGGCCAGATAGAATACAGGGGATTATTTCAAACTTCTTATATCTGTTGAGGCTTGCTTTGTGACCAACTATATGGTCTATTTTGGAGAAGGATCCATGAGGTGCTGAAAAGAAGGTATACTCTTTTGGGTTTGGGTGAAATATCCTGTAGACATCTATTAGTTCCATTTGATTTAGGACCTCTGTAAGTGCCTTTGTTTCCCTATTTGGCTTCTGTTTAGATGATCTGTCCCTTGGTGAAAGTGGCATGTTGAAATCTCCCACTATTAAGGTGTTGGGATCTATGTGTGATTTAAGTTTCAATAACGTTTCATTTATGAAAGTAGGCACTCATATTTGGGGCATAGATGTTCAGAATTGTGATGTCCTCTTGGTGGATTTTTCCTTTATGAGAATGTAGTGTCCATCTTCAACTTTTTTGATTACTTTTGGTTGAAAGTCCATTTTATTAAATATTAGGATAGCTATCTCAGCTTGTTTTCTGGGTCCATTTGCTTGAAGAACATTTTTCCAGCCCTTTACTCTGAGGTAGTGTTTATCTTTGTTACATAGCTGTGTTTATTGGATGCAGCAGAATGTTGGATCCTGTTTCTGCACCCATTCTGTTAGTCTGTGTCTTTTTATTGGAGAGTTGAGTCCATTGATGCTGATAGATAAAAGTGACCAATGAATGTTAGTTCCTTTTATTGTGGAGTTGATGGTCTTACTGTGAATCATTGCTTGTTTTCTTTTAATTTTTGTTGGGATATTATCTGTATGCTATGTTTTCTTGGGTGAAGTTGTTTTCATTGGATTGGAGTTTTCTTTCTAATATCTTATATAGGGCTGGTTTGCTGTGTAGATATTGCATAAATTTAGTTTTGTCATGGAATATTTTGTTTTCTCCATCCATGTTGATTGAGAACTTTGCAGGGTACAGTAGTCTGGGTTGGCATCTGTGATCTCTTAGAGTTTGCATGACACCTGCACAGGCCCTTCTGGTTTCATAGTTTCTGATGAGAAGTCAGGTGTGATTCTGATAGGTCTCCCTTTATATGTTACTTGGACTTTTTCCCTCCCTGCTTTTAATATCTTTTCTTTGTTTTGTAGGTTTAGTGTTTGACTATGATGTGATGTGTTTCTTTTCTGGTCTAGTCTGTTTGGTGTTCTGTAGGCCTCTTGTATATTTATGGACATCTTTTTTTTTAAGTTGGGAAAATTTTCTTTTATGATTTTCTTGAAAATATTTTCTGGACCTTGGAGCCTGGAGTCTTCTTTTTCATCAATACCTATTATTCTTAGATTTTGTCTTTTTGTGATTTCCAGAGTGGTTGTACAAGTTTGCATTCCCACCAGCAATGGAGGAGGGTTCCTCTTTCTCCACAACCTCTCCAGCATGCGTTGTCAGTATGGCAGCTTAGCAGACCTGGGACACAGGGCGGATTGTGCTGGGGTTCTGGTACTCCAAGGGAGGTACAGCTGTTGAGTCTGGCTGAGGGGCCAGTATCTCCACCTCAGCAGCTGCAGTCCCCAGGCAGTGTGCTCTGAGCTGAGAGTCTCAGTGACCAGGGTGTGCCTAGCGGGAGGGACGCCCGAAAAAGGGGAGTGCTGGGAGATCAAACAGTTGTGTCTCCTTCCCCAAACCAGTCCACGGGTGACTCGAGACCAAAGTTCTCACCTCGTGTGATGATCCCTCTCGTTTAGAAAGCCTCACCGTCGTTTCCCTGGCTTCAGTTGTCCTTCCACTCACCGGTTCTGGTGCAACAGTTCCTCTGCAACTCAGAGACTGTGTGCTCTCTCCGCCATCTTAAAAAGCGCCCCAGACAATCATCTTAATTATTAGTTTAATATGGGATGGACCAATTCCATCATATGAAATTTCAAAAAAATAAAATATTTATTTAAAAATAATATTCATTGATGAGAAATAAAAATTGCTAATATATTTTTTGTTAAAGACCACATTGTTTCAAAATTTCATAATTTTTAGAAAATAGTTCATTAACGAATCCCTTGTTCAAAAGGATAGTCCTTTCCTCATAACCTCATGTGCGTTTACACGCATTTGGTCATTGAGTGTAAAAGTGTCAGGATGAGGTTGAGCTTAAAAAGCAAAAAGGTTTAGCAGTTAGAAATGCTGTCTCTTTCACTGCTACGGTGGAGCTAAATTACTTTCATTGTTAAAACAGTTTCCTTGTTAAAAACGTGCAACCTTAGTAATGCTTTTTTGTTTGTTTTCTTGAGACAGGGTTTCTCGGTGTAGCCTTGCCTGTCCTGAAACTCGCTCTGTAGACCAGGCTGTCCTTGAACTCACAGAGATCCTCCTGCCTCCATTGCTTGAGTGCTGGGATTACAGGTGTGCACCACCGCCGCTCAGCTTTAAATAATGTACTTAATGTCCATGTTTCTCTGATTCCTCAGCTGTCAAATGAGAAAAAAGGTAAATCTTATAATGTTTTTAGGAAAGCCCTTAGTTCACAGTATGAACTCACCAGGTAGATTCAGACTTCATGCTCAAGACATGCCAAGAAAAACTCATTTTGAGCTTTATTTAAACAGTAGAAATACTACTAATACATATTTATATTTCCACCTCCGAGCCTTGCAAGCGCTCCCTTTCTCGGTCTCTGTACTGTGACAACATTTGGATGTGTCCTTATGCTTATGCTGTGTTACTTTGATATCTGTACAGAAATCTTACATCATTTGTAACAGTACTGAAGGTTAGGCACAGCACAAAATGGCTACCTGCTCCTCAAGTCAAAAAGCAGCTTTGGCTTTTAACATTTCTAGACTTATGCAAGAATATTTCCTTTACATAATGATATTTCTTTACTTATCTTTCCCACGTAGCATACATCTGTTAGAAAACTAAGACATGGTTCTTACTTTGTTCACACATGTGAGCCAAGCAGAGAGCTTAGAATGCTTAGTCTCGATCACCAACCCTTACCAGAAGTGCCAGAATTCTTGGAGTGGAGCTAGGACAGCAGTATTTTCTTCAAGTCCCTAAGTGATTCCAATGTGCACACAGTGTTGGACCACTGCTGTGTGAATCTGCTAACCAACAAACCAAAAAAGTCTGAAAATATAGAATGTACAAAAGTCCATTTTATTTCTCATTAACTATGTGTAAAATTCAAACTGCATGATTTTGAATTGCAACTCAACAGTCTGATTAAGCTATGCTTGTAACATGGAAGGTTAGTACTACAATAAGACAAGCTAGAAGACCTCAAACATGTTTTGTCCTGTTTGGTTGCTTTCTCTTGGACACCTGCTCTTTCTGAAGAGGAAATGAAGGGGAGGGGCTGAGGTAGAGAAAGGAGGTGGCTGAGGAGCTTGGAGAGGTGGAGAGATGGAAAACTATGGTTGGGAGGTATTGTATGTGAGAACAACCTATTTTCAATAACAAAAATATCAGGAACTATAGTTCAAGAAACAACTGTTGATCTATGGTAATCCTTTACATGTAGTCTTAGTCAATGATGGTTTTTATATATTAATATTTATTACAAATATTATATATTTACATATAATCTTTTTATATCTATCTGCATATAGACATAGATATATAGAGAGCAATATTAAACTATATCTCTAAAAGTAACCTGAAGTAGTAATCCAAAGAAATACGTGAGGAGAATTTTTTTTCTAATTGATTTTGAGAAGTAAATTTATGAATTTTAGTGTGCCGTATACAGCAATTTTGGTAGTTTTCTTTTTATGAGTCATTTTGAAACTCCTTTTTACTATTGGGTTCCTTGAATGTAATGCCTAAAGCTCTGAATTAAGTAGAAAATCTACATAGCCTTATGTGATCTATAATATGATGCTTTACACACTTTTCAGTCCTCTAGCAAATGCTGGACACTACTTATGTAACAAAGATTTCATTTTGATCTGGTTTGTGTCAACTTAAAAGGTAATGTTTCAAGAAGTGAATACCTAATATAATAGTGTCAGTCTCCATCATACCTGCAGGATAATCTTTTTCTTAATGCATTAGGTACTCAAAGGCAATGAGGCGAGATAAATATATCAATCCTGGTACCTCTAAAGAAACAGGCAACTCAAGTCGAGCTTAGTGGTGCAATGTGTCAGGAGGGAAGCTAAACCTACCAGGATATGCAGCACTGAATTTAATACAGGAAGAGAAGTGCAATTTTATTTTAATAATTTATTTTTATGTCAAGGCCAAAAGCAGTAGTTAGGCCGATTTCAAATTCCCCATTGGTTATGACAATGTTTTACTCCAGAGCTCTCAATGTAGCACAGCTAAATTTATGTATTAGCAGAGCAGAAAGTGTTTGCTCTCCTCATCTTTGGAAAGAATGACTGCAAGAGAATTGCAGAAGCAAAGGCTAGACACTTCCAAGCCCTTCAGTACTAAAACACGCCAGTCTAGAGAGAGACACTGGAATCCTGAGCTCAAAATGCAGAGCTGTGGTAAGGAGGGTTTGGCAATTTAAAGGAGCAGACATTTTACAGAGAAGCATGTTTTGTGCAGACGAACCTTGTTGGATCTAATCCATACAGAGACAATGAAAGCACACAGGTTTGTCACATAGTCAGCTAAAATAATTAACAGAGGACAATTTTATTAAAATGGGTGTTGAGACTGCGGGATTTGTATTTTCACAAGAATGATCTGTCAAGTTTCTCCGTAGCCCTTCAAGTTTTTCCTTTTTTATTATTTTATTAATTTATTTTTTTGTTATCAATCACAGGTTAGGTACATT
>CM053765.1:43412588-43448742 GCA_028658305.1 Pachyuromys duprasi | reverse complement strand
CTTAAGCAAACATGACAGAGTTGATGAAGTAAGTAGCCATGGGTATGACTGTCAAAGTCTTCTGCATTGACAAAGAAGACATATATTTTCAGCTAAGCAACTTAGTTAGCCCTTAGACCACACAAGTATATACAAGGAGTATATACAAGGAGATATATAGCCAGCTATACAGATGATTCTAATAATAGTCATTCAGGTTGGTTGTGGGTATTAGGATACAGTTACATAAGAGTAAGAAGTTCTGGACTGTTGACTAAGAAGGTGAGTGTGGGAAAAACTCCATTAGACATTACAAAGCTAGGGAAGGGTTTAAAGATGACTTAGCCTCAATGGCAGGCTCTTTGACCTCCCCACCCTGCAAGGGAGGAGCAGCCCTGCTAGGCCACAAAGGAGGACTTTGCAGCCAGTCCTGAAGATACCTGATAAAACAGGGTCAGATGAAAGGAGAGGAAGTCCTCCCCTATCAGTGGACTTGGAAAGGGGCAGGGAGGAGATGAGGGAGGGAGGATGGGATTGGGAGGGAATGAGGGAGCGAGGTACAGCTGGGATACAGAGTTAATAAAATGTAAGTAATGATAAAAATAAAAATAAATGATAAAAAAGAAGTGATAAGCCTAATGTGTTATTGTTCTTGTTATCCCATGCTTCAGGAAGCAGAAGTAGGAGACTAGCCAGCTCAAGGGCAGCATGAGATTCCTAGAAAGCCCTTTCTCAAAAAGAAGAAGGAAAGAAAGAAAGAAGAAAGAAAGAGAGAGAGAAAGGAAAGAAGATTAGTGTTGGGGGGCAGATTAGTGTCAGTCTATAATGGGTGACAGCAGTTTATATGCTAACCTAAAAATTAATTAAAAGTGAAAAAGTGCACGATGTATAAATGTTTCGAGGCATCACATAGCACCCTATTAATGCATACAATTTGTATGTTTCAGTTTTAAAATTAATTTTAAATTTAAAATATTTTAATTTTAAAAATATTGAAGTTAAGACCTTCCCTCTCAGTGGACTTGGGAAGTGGCATATGTGGAGAAGGGGTGGGGGAAGGTGGAATTGGGAGTGGAGGCAGAAGGGGTTTATGGGGGGATACAAAATAAATTTTAAAAAGTCATTGGTATTATTGCCCAGACCTGGCTTTGGTCATTATTAAATCTCTTGGTCTTAACACCAGTCTAGAGATGTCAAGAAATAAAAATTTCTATACTGTTAATTACCTATACTGTAGACAAACAAAAGAAGACTTTGCATGTGGCATCGAAACTGAGGATTGTGGAGGTATACACACACACACATATGTGTTTAATAGAAGTTAGTGGAAAAACAGACCATGGATTCTAAAGGGGCAAGGTGGAGGATACATGAGAAGGTTGAAGGGGGGAAAGGAAGAGATAAATGATATAATTACAGTATAATTTCTAATAAACTTTATAAAATATTATTCCCTGCACTCTGCCCAAAGTTTGGCTATGAGTCTCAGCATATGCTTTGATACCCTGCTGGGTAGAGTCTTTCAGAGGCCATCTGTGGTAGGCTCCTGTCCTGTTTCCTGTTTTTTCCTTCTTCCAATGTCCATCCTGTTTGCCTTTCTGAGTGGAGATTAATCATCTTACCAAGGGACCCCCTTCTTGCATAGCTCCATCAGGTGTACAGATTTTAGTATGTTTATCCTATATTATAGGATATCCACTGATAACGAATATATACCGTGTTTGTCTTTCTACTTCTGGGATACATCACTCAGGATGATCTTTTCCAGATCCCACCATTTGCCTGCAAATTTCATGATTTCCTTGTTTTTAATTGCTGAATAGTGTCCCATTGTATAAAAGTACCACAATTTCTGTATCCATTCCTCCATTGAGGGACATGGGTTTGTTTCCAGGTTCTGGCTATTACGAATAAAGCTGCTACAAACTATGAAAAAAGGGGGAGAGAGTGGGACCTGAAGAAGACAGGAGCTCTACAAGGAGAGCAACAGAACCAAAATATCTGGGCACAGGGGTCTTTTATGAGAATGATACTCCAACCAAGGACCATTTATGGATATAACCTGAAAGGGGTTCTCAGATGTAAGCCATGGCAGCTCAGTCTCCAAGTGGGTTTTCCTAGTAAGGGGAACAGGGACTGTCTCTGATGTGAACTCAGTAGTGGGCTCTTTGACCACACACCCCCTGAGTGGGGAGCAGCCTTGCCAGGCTGCAGAGGAGGATAATGCCACACCAGTCCTGATGAGACCTAATAG
This sequence comes from Pachyuromys duprasi, assembly GCA_028658305.1. Lineage (NCBI taxonomy): Eukaryota > Metazoa > Chordata > Mammalia > Rodentia > Muridae > Pachyuromys > Pachyuromys duprasi. The sequence continues at coordinate 43,446,509 of CM053765.1, read as the reverse complement.
GCTAGGGTCAGATGAAAGGGTAGGAGGATCTTCCCTATCAGTGGATTTGGGGAGGGGAATGGGAGGAGTTTAGAAAGGGAAGGTGGGATTGGGAGAGAAGAATCAGGGAAGGGGCTATAGCTGGGATACAAAGTAAATCCAACTGTAATTAATATAAAAATAAAAATTTAATTAAAATTTAAAACATATAAAAAGCAAGCATAGTATGCCCTTTAGTTTTGTATCCAAAAAAAAAAATGTCATTAATTTTCTTTTCATTGCCTCCTGTCTCTGCATCCTAAAAAACCATAATAGACCTAGCACAGACTAGTATAATTAGTATAAAGTCCACTAAATATCTAAATGTCTACCCTCCTCTCAGGAGTCCTTTACATAAAAGTAGACATGCCTTTTTTTCACTGCTTTGTACAAAATCATGTGTCTGTTGAATTTTGTAAAATATGAGTCGCCACAACTAATGTGTTCTATTACAAAAAATCAATCCTTAATACCTTGATTCAAGTTCCTTATTAATTACATGTACTTGATTTGTAATCAAGTGGCCCCTCAATCGTACCTGGAAAATAGACTATCTTAAGTACTGTCTTAAGTACCCAGAGGTAGAAATAAATACAGTTCTGCATGAAATTATGTAACTAAATGTGATAATGAGGAAAATTATTTTCTTTTAATTATTTACTTTTAATTATTTACTTTTAATTATTTATGTCTCAGGATAGAATTGCATAATGACTTTCAGAATCTTGTTTAATGAACTTATCAAAGGGTTGTTTGTTAGCTCACTACCATTTATAAAACAATTTCTCAGTGTATAGAGTGTAAGAGAGAATGTAAGCACAGACAAGTATTAAATGAAATAAGTAATGCAATCCAACCCAAGCCTCCAAGAACAGACAAAAACCAAATTCAAACTTGGAGAAATAGCAAAGAAATCACAAAAAAATAACATTAAATGCACTTCTTTTAGTCAAAAGAAAAGTCAGATGTAGTCTAAACTACCTGGACTCTTAAAAATTGAATTTAAATTGCCTCGGGTATAAGAATATGTGAGCTTACGGTTGACTGAAGAAGAAAGTGAATGCCTTGCTCTTGAATACTGCCAGGTGTCTGTAGAGTCTTATTTGTACAGCAGTTCTTATATACTGCCACCTAGCCAAGGTACTAGTTACTGCTCCAACAGAATCCACTTTGGACAGCACCACAATTACATTAAAACAAAACATGGTGGCATTGTCAGGAAAGAGGAAAGTGCACAGTGCACTTGTTTAAATGATATGAATTCTGTTTGCAAAGACACGGATGGTGGGCATGCATGTGTGCACATATATGTGTATGTTGAGAATCTTCTCTCCAGTGTCAGGCATCAAGGAAATGTTATCTACTAATACTCCCCATGCACCGCAGCCTTGACAGCTCCAGAAACAGCAAATATTTATTATCATTCTCCAAAATTTAGGGAGGTATGCTTAATATGTAATGTATTTGCCACATTCACCATAGACATCCTGAGTTTGAGCCCATGTATGCCTTTGTGAGAGCACTGGCATAATGAAGATGCTAAATATTCATACTTCCTATAATCATAATTTTTTCCTTCTTTTTTATTTTGCTTTGTTGTTGAGAATACTAGACACAAGATCTATGCTGTTAACGCACACTCTGAAGTTCACAATGTGTATTACGAACCTCAGGTGCAATATTAGACAGTCGATCTTTTTTTTTTTACATTAGTTACAGTTTATTCATTTTGTATCCCAGCTGTAGCCCCCTCTCCGATTCCCTCTAAATCCCACCCTCCCTTCCTCATCTCCTCCCATGCCCCTCCCCCAGTCTACTGATAAGAGAGGTCCTCCTCCCCTTCCATCTGACTCTAGCCTATCAAGAGGACTGGCTTCATTGTCTTCCAATCTTTATATACACCTTCATAACAGAATGTATTTTTTTCATCTTGTTTCCTGATTATGGTGCCAGATTTTCTAGATGACAGAATTCCACGACAATAGCATGGGTGTTTTTTCTTCTTGAAAAACCTGGACAGGGCTTCTTTTTCCAAATGCCCACTGGATCAGCAAGCAGGCCCTGCCTCTGGTGAGTTCATGGACCTGTACTTGCCACAAAAATGCTCTGCAAGCAACCATATCATTGGTGCCAAGGACCACGCGGCGTCCATCCAGGTGAATGTGGCTGAGATGACAGGATCACAGGCCAGTTAAATGACCGCTTTAAAAGCTACGCTATCTGCAGGGCTATTTGCAGGATGGATGAGTCAGATGATTCTATTCTCCGGCTGGCTAAAGCTGATGGAATTGTTTCGGATATTTTTTGAACAGAAGATACGATGAATATTTTTCATAAATAAAAGAGAGAAAGTATCTCTGTCAAAACAAAAAGAAAAAAATAGCACAGGATGTGATTTTTTTCATTTTTGTATTTTTAAAAAATGTATATTTACCTCATTCTCCCCTTTTCCTTTCTCCTTTTCAACTTCCCCCTTGGACTCTTCCATCTCTTTCTTCCCTGTCCATATTTCTATCAATTCTATGACCTCTAACTTTTCTTTTTAAACCGTCTGGCATGCTTTGTTTTAAACCCAGAGATGTGATACATAGGCCACTATAAACATGGAAAATTTACTACTCGGCCTAGACAGGATATCACAGTTAGTTTTCTCTGGAGAGTTTGCTAAAACAATCCAAAACCTTCAAGCTAATTATATCATTAACTTACAAAGTAGGGAAATCACACAAGAGCTTGAAAGCAAGCATGTGGAAAGAAGGAAGAAGCCACATGCAAGCTAGGATCACTGAACATAGAAATGCTGAGCACGAAAGAAAAATGCAAATTGGTAAAAAAAGAATTTTCAAGGGAGGGTCATTTTCCTTTCATTCCTCCTCATGCTGAGAACATTTCTTTTTCAAATACCACGGTCACCAGAGGTTGAGGATTCACTATAAAGCACATTTCAGCACAATTATGTGTCAACTCTTGCTACAGAATGTGTGCTGGTCATTGTGGGTATCGGTATCTTTGAGAAAGAGTGAGTGTTAACAAACAATGCATGCTGCTGATGCAAGTTAAATGCATCATTATATTCTGATAAGACAATGCAATTAACACATCTCGATGTACAAAGATCTCAGGATGGGTATCCAATTAACTCAGGTCAGTAGGCTCTTTGCCTAGGATAGAAGTTTCAGTCTGTTCCCAAGATGAGTTCATACAGTTGCCTCTCTCCTGAAGTGCATGGAAAATTTTCAAAGAAATAAAGCAATTTTTAGAAGGTCAGAGGAAAATTGATGGCTCAATGTGATTCAGAAAGTAGTGTTCTGGTAGACTTCTTCTGCTGTGTCATGGAAATAGTTTATAAACTGGGCAGAATGGTTAAAATATGCAAACATTTTTCCTTTTCTTCCATAAGCATCTCAGTTACTGATTGCATGAATACTGAGGACATTAGTGCTGACTGTAGTCTCAGAAATATTAGAAGGCATGAAAATCACATTTGATAGAAGTGTGTTCAAAACCAAGATTACCAGAACATCAATATCCCTGAGAAAGCCAAGCATGTGATTTTAGAAAATATGAAATGTTCTTAAAACTTTAGCAAGTAGATAAGTTTAGATATAAGAAGAAAATTAGTAATATCATAGATGGATCCCTTTTTAATTCACTGGTTATCCTGAATTAAAAAATAGCACAAGCAGAAATATCAAAGCAATCAACATTTATTGATGTTTGTATCAATTCCTCCAGCAGGAACTGGGGACGATTTTTGTAATTACTGAACACTTACCAACTGCTTTTCACAACACTTGTCACATCACAAGATAATTATTTCTAAAACTGTCCCATAATGATGTATACTGCTTAGAACAGGAAACAAATCCAAGCTCACCTTTACACCTCTGTCATTTATCATCAGGTTAGGTTCCAGGAAAAAAAATGTTGAAAAACAGAAAAATAATGAACACCGTTGTAAGAAATTCCATGATTACTCATGCAACTAGAATATTGGTCTTTCATACTTATTTCAAAAGAAGCTATTCTTAAGTTTATAAAATGGCAAATTAAAAGAACGTCAGAATAATGTTGACTCTTACATGAGTGGAAAGCTCTGGTTTATCATAATGGAATGTTTCTGATTGGAAAGGCCATGAAGCAGAATTGAGCATAGCCAGAAAAGTCGGCACAAATTCTGGTAGAAACTCTGGGCTGATAGACTGAACACAGCACTCAAATTCAAACCTAGGTAGTTCACTACGTTTGGTATTCTTAGTGTGGAAATTATATAATGTATATTTAAATAGGTATAATGCCTGGACTTTTAAACTCTGTCAATGATTGGGACAGAGTGCATGGAATTTTATGAATGAAGAGGGAGATAGAAATATCTGGAGGGGATAGGAGCTCCAAAAGGAGACCAACAGAGGCAAAAATACTGGGCACTGGGGGCTCTGTAGAGACTGATACCTCAACCAAGAACAATGCATGGAAAGGACCTAAAACTCCTGCTCAGATGTAGCCCATAGACTCAGTGTCCAAGTGGGTTCCCTAGTAAGGGAAGCAGGGGTTGTCTCTAGCATGAACTCTTTGGCAGGCTGTCTGATCGCCTTGCCAGGCCACAGATGAATACAATGCAGCCAGTCCTGATGAGACCTGATAGGCTAGGGTCAGTTAAAATGGGAGGAGTTCCTTCCCTATCAGTGGACTAGGGGAGGAGCAAAGAGATAGAAGAGTGAGGGTGGCAGGGATTGGGAGGAGATGAGGGAAGGGGCCACAGCTGGGATACAAAGTGAATTAATTGTAATAAATAATAAATAAATAAATAAAATTAACAAAGAAAAGCAGTAGGCCTCCCAGTGTTTAACCTAGGCTTGGTGTGTGTAGGCAAGAGCTTGGTCCCAAAAAAGCTTAGAGATTAGAAAAACAGGATGTCTCAACGGCAAAAACATTATGCAGAAACTGATGCCAGCAGCACGGAATACGAGCTGCCAAATACATCACAGGTCCAACATAGAGGTTTAAATATAATGCAGTTTTGACTTGAATTTTGGGGGACTTAATCCTGTGTTACAGAAGCTCTTTCTCAATCTGTGGGTCACAAGCCACTGGGCTTGTTGGGAGGCCTATTCACAGGGTCACATGGGAAAACAAAAATTTTTTACATTATCCTAACAGTAGCAAAATTACAGTTGTAAAGCAGCAACGAAAATAATTTTATGTTTGGGGGTCACCACAGCATAAGTTGCTGTAGTAAAGGGTCTCAGTGGCTTAAAAACCACTGCCTTAGATTAACTCGGATTTCCTTTCACAGGTGAGGAGAGTGAGGATAGCAGGTGAGAGGGACAAGGAGAGAAACCAAGGGAGAGAGAGGACATCTCTGAGACAAGATGGAGACCTGGAGCACAGGCTCCTGGGAGGATAGGAGGTGACTGGAGCTGAGACTTCTAGCTGAGGAGGACATGGAGACTGAAGGAGCCACCTCCTAGCCAGGGAGGACTTCCAGTGGAGGGAGGGGGACACCCACACACCCACAAAATCTTTGAACCAAAATCTACCCTGCCTACATGATGTATGTGGATAAAGATGGAGCAGAGAAAGAGAGAACGGCCAACCAATGGCCGGCGGAACCCGAGACCCATCATATTGTTGAAAGCCAACCCCTGACACTATTAATGATGGTCAGCTATGCTTGCAGAAAGGAGCTAACATGGCTGTCCTCTAAGAGCTTCCACACAGCAGGGGAGAGAAACAAATGCTTAAACTCACAGCCAAATATTAAGGGGGTATTGTGGAGGAGTGGGAGGAGTATAGGGAAGGAGTATAGGGAAGAAGGTCCTGGAGGTGAAAAGAACCCTCAAGAAGACCAACAGCATCAACAAACATAGGCCTATAAGGGCTTACAGAGACTGAAGCACCAACTAAAGAGCATGTATGGACTGGACCCAGGCCCGTGACACATGTAACTGATGAGCAGTTTGGTCCTCATGTGGGCCTGCTAGCCACCAGGGGAGTGTGGCTAGTCTCTGACATAGACCTGGTTGCCTGCTTTTGCATCACTTTCCTTTAGCTGTGCTGCCTTGCATAGCCTCAATAGAAGAAAATGTACTAAGTTCTGATGCGACTTAATGAGTGGATGTGGATTTGTAAGGGAGTGCTCCCCTTTTCTGAGGCGAAGGGTAGTGGTAAAGGGGAAAAAGGGTGGGGGAGTAGTACCAGGAAGAGAGGAGGCAGGGAGCTGTGGTTTGGATGTAAAATGAATAAATGAATAAATTTATTTTTAAAAACAGGATTGTTTTTTTTTAAAAAAAAACATGATATAGATCTGTTAAAGGGAGTTAGAAACTACATTTAGCAGAAAATGTATATGAAGATTATGAAATTGCCAGGAAAAGGTTGTGATTCTTATTTCTCCAGATACATCTGTTCTTCAGTACCTACCACATCACTCCTGATTTTATGAAGGAAATATAAATGGCAGACTGTGAGATATTTCAGCCTCAGATTGGTCCACTACCCCACTTTGCATTCTGAAACCTGGAATGGCCCAGATCTCTTTCTGTTCCTCTATGAATGTCACTATGTGGATGGAAATTTAGATTTTCCAAACCTAAAATCTTAGATCTATGGTACATTTTGTCTATGCTATGCAAACCAAAAGGTGTATCCTGGCAGTTGGATGTGTTTGTGTTTGGGACCATCTTCAATAAACTTCCAGTCTTGATCCTGGCTACAGTTGGTAACATACCGTCCGTTTCTCTCCCCATGCCCTTGAGGGAATTATCTGAGACACGAGACACTTTCCGTATTCTCTCTGCTGAATGTGCATGGCTGTGTAACTTCAGAAGAATGAGTGACCAGAGACCAAGTAGACATTGTTTAGTACATACCCTGAGCTCATGGATCACTGTCAAGACAGTACATACAATCTCCATGTTGCCTCTGTTTTTCTAACATAGCATTCGACATGTCACCTAAATCATAAATGTATTGGCTAGCGAGGGGTACCAACACAAGGGAAGGAAGACACACAGTTACTGCTTGTTTCCGTATTTTAGCTTCCAGCCAGTACCACAATGAAGGACTGGGCATTTCAGTTTTTCATGAGAAATAAAAGGCCAATGATTTGGGTTTTTTTTTCTTTTTTAATTCACTGTATGTAATGGTTTAACAGCTGTGAATAGATAAACAAAAGAGCATTATGCATAATTCTAAGAGATTACTAGGTTAGTTTGTGTCCACATTTGGTGTTATTACGCTACTAGTTTAAAAGATAAACTGCCTAAGGTTCCTAATGTCTTTATAATTATTCAGGCTATCAATATTAGTGCTGTTTTTTATAACTGATTTTTAACTTATACAACTTAAAGATACTCTTTGACAATTTTGTACATTTGTAAAATATTCTATTATTATTAATAGAACTCCTATCTTCTCTGATCTACCTCCTGTTAGCCCCTCTTTGAGAAGTGTTTTTTTTTTCTATATCCTCCCTTGATATCCCATCCTCCATCCTTCACACCCTCCCACCATCCCTCTCTTTCCCATTACTTAATTTAACCATATTATCCGAGTGACCATGAACTTAGCACTCTCTATGGGAGCTCAATCAGAGCCCGGCGGGCTCCTCGGGAGGGATGTAACTGAAGACAATGCTGCTGCTCCACTGAATTGTCTACATAGCACCTTCTGGACTCAGAAAGCTACTTGTCAAGGAACAAGATTCCAGCGAAGTTGCAGCTTCATTTCCCTTTATCTTGCAGCAAAGCAGTGTAGTATTTTCAACAATATGGTCTGTTGGGAAACCAAAAATAAGGAGCAAACACCTATATTTTGGAGAAGGGGTTCTGGCTTCTCTCAAAATAACAATAATGAGTTAGCACAGGCATTCCATTTGCTCCTTGGCTTTCAGAAACAGCACTATTCAGACATTCAGGATTTCTCTCTCTCTCTCCCTCCCGTGTGTGTGTGTGTGTGTGTGTGTGTGTGTGTCACTTAACATTAACCATAACCCAAATTATCTGTTTTTATATCACCTATATTCTATGTTCCTCCTCCCTAAAGACAACACCCATTACAATGACCCTTCTCTACGATTCTTCTGTAGGTGCTCCAGGTTAAATACAAATCTAAAATTTTAAAGCTAGGATTAACATATGAGAGAGAACATACGGCATTTACCTTTCTGAGCCTAGGTTACCTTGTTCAGTGTAACTTTCTTAGGTTTCATTCATTTACTCAAAAAAATTTGTAAGATTTATTTTTTTTCTTTATTTTATGTATGTGAATGGTCTGTTTTCATGCATACCAGAAGAGGGAATCAGATTCCTTATACCTGGTTGCTGGGAGTTGAACTCAGGACCTCCAGAAGAGCAGTCAGTGCTCTAAAACACTGAACCATCTCTCTAGCCCCTCAAAAATTTTTATAATTTCATTTTTCTTTGTAGCTGAAGAAAGTTGTGTATATGAACCAGGTTTTTATTTTCTAGGCTGACTGCATTTTTTAGCTACTGTGAACAGAGCAGCAATGAACATGGCTTAGCAAGTATCTCTGTAGTGAGACAGAATCCTTTAGGAACATACTGAGGACTGGTAAATCTGGTAGACCTATTTATAGCTTTCTGAGGAGTCTCTACACTGATTTCCATAGTGGTTACAACAATTTACACTCCTACCAATAGCAAATAAAGATTCCTTGCTACCATATCTCATCAGAAATTGTTCTGATGAGAGCCATTCAATGAGGGAAGATAGAATCTGAAAGTTATTTTAATTTGCGTTTCCCCAAAAGCTAATGATGTTAGACACTTTTTAGTTGTTGATTTATTTTTTCAAAGTTTAAATATTTTTATTTTAATTAATTACACTTTATTCACTTTGTATCCCCCCATAAACCCCTCCCTCCTCCCCTCCCAATCCCACCTTCCCTCCCTCTTCTCCACACATGCCCCTCCCCAAGTCCACTGATAGGGGAGGTCTTCCTTCTGATCCTAGTCTATCAGCTCTCATCAGAAGTGATTGCATTTTTTTTTTTAGGTAACTGATCATAAATCAAGGCAGGATGGGGAGAGTGGGAGGGAATGAGGGAGGGGCTACGACTGGGATACAAAGTACATAACCTGTGATTAATATAAAAATAAATAAATTACTTAAAAAATATCTCTTTCCCCTAGTTGTTTATTTACTAGTTGATTGTGAACCTTCTTCTGGTAACTTTTTATATTAGTGGCCCATCACAGGGTTGTTTTCTTGATGTCTAGTTTCTTGAGTTCTCTCTGTCAGAAGTCTGGCTGAAAAAAAAATTTTTTTTTCTCTTCTGTAGGCTGTCTCTCTACTTGACAGACAACTTTTCTCTGTAGAAGCCTTTTAGTTTCAAGGCAAGAGTCTTAAGTCTGACACCCCATGGCACTTGCAGAGAAATGACTAAAGTTCACACTCATTTTGTGGTTTACAAGTGAAAGGGGCCCCTTAGTCTCATATGTTTGGACAGTTGGTCCCTAGCCAGTGACACTGTTTTAGAATGTTATAGAGCTTTCAGGTGGAGGCTTGCTGAAGAAACTGGACCACTTGAAGCTGGTCTTGGGTTTTACAGCCTGGCTCAATTGTTATCTGTCCTCTGCTTTCTGACCGTGGAAGCAATGTGTCACCTACTTCATAATCCTCTTGCCATGACTTCCCCATCCAGATAGAGTCTATGTCCCTTTAATGTCAGCAGCCATGGGGATGCTAGGAGGTCCTTCTAGTCCCTATGCTTATAAATTCTGGTTCCCAGAAGACAATGGAAAATTGAGAAAATGCATGGTAACTATTGGAATTAAGGGTAATTTCATAAATGAAACAAAACCACAACTTTATTTTAAAATATTCCAATACTGGATTGCTTTAATAAACTATGCCCAAATGAAGACACCAAGATATTCTGTTAATTCTCTTGATAAAAACATAATTGAGACATACTAAAAAAGTTTCTGTTTCTTTACAATTAACTGTATAATCAATCAAAATGATTTAGGTAGTAGTTTCAGGTCTAATTTTGAATAACCTCAAAAATTAATAATAATTGACCTGGAAAATCAAATGTTACACACATTGGCCAAGAGAAATGAGAAACATTTTCATTCTCATTAATCTCTCTGCGTAAGTTCTCAGGAGTGAAAATACACAAGGTTGAAGTGACACTTAATATTGCAAAATAAGAAGCAAAGAGAATGTGCTGAGCTTTTAAATTCTTGTTTTACACTTGAAATTGATTTGTAAGTGTTGCATCTTCCTCAGAAAATTTGATACAATGTTAAAATAATTAATTGAATCTTATCAAATAATAGCAGACAGTATGAACTATCTTCAACTTCAGATTAATTAGTTAAGAAATAATATAAGCAAGGAAACTTACTGCACTGGAGATTTGAGTCAGTTACCCAGAGTGGGTATAATTTCTCCAACTGATTCCTTCTTCTGGCATTTCACAGGCAGACATTGTCAAAACACTATAAGAATGCCATAGTTTAAGGTTTTCAGTGGGATGGGAATAAAGGTACAGAGTTTTATTTTACTTTAATAGTTAACTGCTCAAAAGTAATCAGGAACCCCAGAATATGCCATAAGAAACACATCTTTCTATGAAAGACAAGGCTATGCATAAACAGCAATGGCTACTATAAATGAACTCTATAAATGAACACTCCCTTCCCTTCCCTCCCCTTCCCTTCCCTTCTTCTTGTTCCCACTTACATCTATGACGAATGCACCTTTGAACTGTGGGACAGAACAGCCCTTCCCTTTCTTTCTTTTTGTAAAATTTTCATTGGAAATTTTATTTTTCAATGGTCTCTGGACATTCTTTTTTCTAATTTCAGTTTATTTACTTTACATCTCAAAGGTGCCCCATCCTTCCAGTTTCTGTAAGCCCCCATGGGACTAGGTTAGTTGTCTCTGTTGGTCTTCTTGTGAAGTTCCTGTCTCCTCCAAGTTCTTCCATCTTTCCTCCAACATTTCCACAGAACCCCCAGAGTTGCTTTGCCCCATGCTGGGCTGCAAGTCTCAGCCTCTGTCTCAATCCACTGCCCGCTGGATCCTCCCAGAGAACAAGTTAGGCTCCTTTCTACAAGCAGAGCAGAGCATCATAAGTTAGGCTCCTTTCTACAAGCAGAGTAGAGCATCTCTACTGTGGGGTGGTTCTCAGGTTGGGCCAATCATTGGTTAGACATTCCCTCAATCTTTGTTCCCTCCCTACCCTTGCAATTCTTGTAGGCAGGGTAATTTTTGGATCAAAGGTTTTGTGGGTGTGTTGTTGTTCCCCTCCTTCTACTAGTCCTGCCTAGCTAGGAGGTGGTCATTTCAGTCTTCATGTCCCCTCCTATTAGCAGTTTCAGCTAGAGTCACACCCATATCCTCATAAAATGAGTTTGGCAATGTTCATTTTGTGTCAATTTTGTGGGATATTTTAAGGAGTATTGGTATTAGTTCTTTGAAACTCTACTAGAATTCTGTGCTAAAACCATCTGGCCCAAAGCTCTTTTTGGTTGTGAGGCTTTTGGTGACTGTTATTTCCTTAGGGGCTATAGGTTTATTTAAATTGTTAACCTGATCTTGACTTAACTTTTGTAGGTAGTATTTATTTAAAAAAAATCATCCAGATTTTCATAAAATAACTAATACCAGTATGAGGCCACAGTCACCCTGATACCTAAACCGCACAAAAACCCAACAAAGAAAGAGAATTGCAGACCAATCTCTTTTATGAATATTGATGCAAAAACACTCAGTAAAATACTTGCAAACCAAATCCAGGAACACATTAAAAATGTCATCTACCATGATCAAATAGGCTTCATCTCAGGAATGCAGGGATGGTTCAATATATGAAAATCCATCAAAGTAATCCACCATATAAACAAACTGAAAGAGAAATAAACACATGAACATATCATTAGCCAAACTTCAAGTTAAGTGGAGAGAAACTTAAAGTGTTCCTGCTGAAATCAGAACAAGACAAGGCTGCTCACTTTCACTGTATTTCTTCAATATGATACTTGAAATTCTACCTGAAGCAATGAGACAACTAAAGGTGACCAAGGAAATACAAATTGGAAGAGAAATCAAAGTATCACTATTCACAGATGATATAATAGTATACATAAGTGACCCCCATGATTCTACCAGAGAACTCCTTCAGCTGATAAACATTTTTATCAAAGTGTCTGGATACAAAATTAACTCAAAAAAGTCGTAGCCATCCTTCACACAAGTGACAAAAGGGCTGAGAAAGAAATTAGGGGAAAAAATGCCTCTTCTTTTCTTAAATTGCTTTTTCAACTATTTTCTCATAGTAACAAGTCACTAATATAAGTGCTTCAAAGTCCCTCAAACTGATTATATTCCAAATAAAAGGGCAGTATTTTACTCTTTTGAAGATCATGTCTTAGATTTAAAATGCTTGTAATGTTAAAAAAAAGAAAAAAAAAAAGAAACCCTCTAATTAGTATTGAGCAACTAAACACGGACAGACCTAGCCAATAACCAAATTATACTAAGAGCAAGTTCAAACCCACCTTTTTCAGTGACTTATTACAGACCAGAAAAAATATATCTTTCTCTATGAAGATGCATTTACAGAACTCACAAACATATCACATGGAGATTTCTGGTTTTGTTCTAATTAATTGAGCAACTTCTTATTTTCTAGGAAGTGAAGAATTCAAGATAGATATAAACAGTTCAAACTGTGTGTATTCAGATATGGAGAAGTGGTTCAGCAGTTAAAGTTACTGGCTACACTTCCAGTCAGCCCCTATTGAATTCCTAGCACCCACAAAGATGTTTCACACTCATCCTGAACCCCAGTCCAAGGAAATATGATGCCCATTTCAGGCCTCTGTGAGCACCAGGCATATACTTATTATTTAATAGATGATATAATATAATGAGATAATAAATACCTTTATAATCATTCCCAAAACTGCTTCCAAAACACAACTATCTTCAAGAAAAATGCATTTATCTGATTAAATTTATATTAAAATATTTCTTATCCTAGATCCATGAACACACTGTTACTGTAATGTGCCTTAGACTCATATTTAATCTTCATAATGAAAATTTATCTTCCTTTTGTTCTGAAAGCTTTTCTTAGGCTTTTGGCCAAAACCAATATAATTCTAACCTAAGACCTAAGTAAAGTTTTACCATTTTAACACAAAGAACCCATTTCATATGATTTCCTTTGTAAGAGTCAAAGGGGTAAGTCCTAATAGTCTAAACCTTAAGCAATATTTTCTCTTCCTATCATTTTGTACCTACAAAATGTATGAAAATGAATTATTAACTTTCTTTCACCATAGGCTTTTCTTCTTAGACAGATGTGGCCTATGATCTTAAGACAATGATCACTCTGCTAATGAGTATATACATGACACTTGTTCAGCCTGTTCACTAGAAACAGTTGAGAAGCTAAGTTTAGGAGGCAATTTCTAAACCCTAAATGTAATTTAACATCCTTGGATCAATCAAGATGGTCAAGATGCCTAACAATAAGGCCTGAGCCAAATATGTACCCCTTCAACCTGCCCAGATTTTTCAAATGGCCTCTTCCAGACATAGACCAAAGCTCTTGTTCTAATAGAGGCCTACACCCTACCCCTCTTGTCTAGGAACTGGAAAGCAAGGATATATAAGTACAAGTGTTTATTTTTTATTAGTTTCTCATAAATGGATTCCATAATTTACAACTGAAGAACATGTTTTTGCATGTATTTTATGTTCTTATATAGTTTCACTTCTATTTCCTTCTTCAAACTGAGTTTTCCCTATAATGACTGAGTGTTGCTGTCACATGATGACCTTCTCTATAGCATATGTATGGCACTGCTGAAGCTCATCAGTGTTCTGATATTGTCAGGAAATTTTGTTTGATAATAGCCTCAGAGATTAACAATGAAGGAGTCTCAAAGAAAGACCCATCTCAGATTGAGCACACATAAATCTTTTAAATCTTAAAAAAGATAATGAGTGAGTTCAAACTGACCAAGCTTGTCTGAAACGACAGTACCAGGATTAGGGGCTTAACAGAACATCTGAGCCCATACTCCCCTTTGACAGAGAAGAGGCTAGGGGGCCAGCTGGTGCTCACGCTCACTGGAGCAAGGGCTGTGTTTGAGCCTTTTCTGTTCTACTTTCACACGATGCTGTTTCCACATACACATAAGAAGAAGCTGAACTAAACAAATAGCTATTTTGTTCTTAATTCCTAAACAAGCTGATAAAAATGTGTGATAAAGGTAACAATGCACATGAATAAGTCTGTGGTATAACCATCATATGAAAATTTGAAATGAGGGAGGGAGAGTGGGAAGGAATGAGGGAGGGGGCTACGGCTGGGATACAAAGTACATAACCTGTGATTAATATAAAATAAATAAATCAAAAAAAACCACACAAAATGTGGCTGAAATGTAAGTGAATACGATGACTTATTTCTGAGGTGAAAATAATTGCAATGGGAGAGAGGTGTATTTGTAATTCACATTGTGAAGGTGTTAGAAGTAAAGTCACCCATGATCCTATCACTTAGCAGCCAGCACTGAGGGTTAAAGGAGGGGAATTTGTGGAATCTGTGCAGGCCTTTCCAAAGAGTTTAACACCCGTGGTCTGGTAGTCTTGGTCTGGTGTGTGTGCGTGTACGTGTGTGTGTATGTGTGTGTGTGAAAATAGCATTGGGAAACCAAATGTGAGAATAATCTTTCATAGCAGGATTTCATGTATATATATATATTAGAAATTTAGAAATATTGGTATTGTTTGTCTCAGTGGAATAACATCAAATGAAATCTCTGCATTTTGTAGGAATTCTTAACAGCAGATGGAAGATCTCTCTCTCTCTCTCTCTCTCTCTCTCTCTCTCTCTCTCTCTCTCTCTCTCTCTCTCTCTCTCTCTCTCTCTCTGTTTCTCTGGGCACCTGCTATGTTTTGGCACTAAGACTCATGTACTGAAAAGTGAGTTCTCAAGTTAAGTAAGGGGAAGACAAAGATCTGCTAAGCAGCAGCAGTAAGTTCTCACATTAGTCTTTATGACCACGGTAAAAAGTACTGAAAGTAATAACATCACTCAACAGAAAGAAAAAAAAAACCTGTCTGGTAGCATTATACTTTTGACAGCTTTATGTCTGAGATAATGCTTTATAACATTTTATAACCCAAATCTGAAACAAACAATGCTGGCTGTGGATGGTGATTGAATTGGCTTCACATAAGTAGAGGCGGGGAGGTGCTAGTGTAGTTCATGCTAGCAAATAAGTGACTTGAATTTGTCTGGCAAAGAAACAAAAAGATGAATTGCCACTGTGTCCAAAGCTGCTCATTCTTTAGAACAAGATAGTGACCCGAAAGCAAGGAACAGTTTTTGTGTTTGCTCAAGTTACAATCAAGAGTCAACAAGAGCACATAACATTACTACAGCATTTGCTGAAGATACATTTGTGTTGATGCCCTATAAAATTCTTACCTACAACCTGTCAATAGTGCGTAGACCTAGATCAAGCTTTGATTAATAAAAGCAAGTGGTTATCTTACAAAAATCTATTTTGCCTTTTCAATTTTGAATTCTGTTGAGAATGTGATTTAGTGATTGAAATTTAGATCCCTCAAACAAAGACTAAAGATTATTAGCATTCTTTGAATATAAATGAAGTCTTTGCTATGGGATTCAATTTCTCACTGAATTTTAATTTTGAAGATGTTCTTTTTTGTTTTGTTCTTATTATAAGCAGAATTTTAATCACCTTCCAGGGCCCAGAGAAATATGGCAGGGTTGAAAAAGAAGCAAATATGGTTAGAATAGCAGGCTATAAAGTTCTATGAACACATTAAGAGAGTGATAAAGCTGGGGTAGACCCTCAATATAGTATAATCTCTTATTGCTCTTTTCATCTACACAAAGGATGATTACAATGAAAAGTTGTTCACTAAATACATACTATTTCCTGAGCTGGAGATGATTTTTGTCAGGTATCCATGCAGCCGCCTAAGCATATCAAATCACTTTTAGTGCACACCCATGAAGCTCCCAGATTCCTGACAATAAACACCAGGCATGCCAGATCTTCCCCACATCAGAAAGGGTTGTAAAATACAGGGGAATTCATAGAGAGAGAGGACCAGATGGTCAGGTGAGGCAAATCCTCAAAGAAAAATCTATTTTCACCTCTCAGAAAGATAGCATTGAATTGCACCTCAGCCTTAGTCTCTCTCACTGCTTGTAGCAGATTTTCATAGCATGAGGTGTAAAATGCAGGGTCCTTCTGTTAAGGTTACCGTAGCAAAAGAGTAGACATGACTCTGTAACACATGCATTCTGAAATTACCATCTTATTGGGAAGGCAGTTTCATTTTTGTGACTGGGTGTTGACTTCTTTACTGTCTAAGATAGCTCTGAACAATGACGATCCCCACTTATAATAGCAAGTGTTGCAGGCTCACAGTATCAAAGCAAGGCTGTTTATTTTACACCTTCACAAAGTCAAGTGCTACCAACAGACATAAAAATGGCAGGGCAAACCACAGAACACAAGACTGGTCTCAGTGGCCCTCAGTACAGGTTTCTTCTTCCTGTTTCTCATTGACTGAGTGATCTGGGCCTTCCCTGTCTACCCTACCACCACTTGACTACTTCTTAACACAGTCCTTGTGTGGCTTCATCCTGTTTATCAAGCACGTGCTGTGACATTTTATATATGTGAACAGAATAGATGATAAACCATTTTTAGTTAAAAAAAAACTCAGATCATTCCTAAGCTATCTGACAGTTTCATTTTTCTCCTGCTGAGAGATGCTTTAATTTCAAGATAACTGACAACGAAGTGATGATGCTATAAGAAATTCACACTCGGTATTTTCTAAGCTCTCTTGACCATTCAATACTGCACTGTCCACATAGTCTGCTGAGATCTAGCCCCCTGCATGATATATCAAGAAGAGCAAGATGTCCCAGACAGTGAATGTCTGTTCATGGGAAATGAGTTCTGGTAGGCCCAACAAGTCCTCAAATGTCCATAGAGAAGTTCTAATAAAATTCTGATGTTTTTCACTACTATGAAATCTGAAATCCCAGTATATCTATACATTTTTTAATAACTAGAATTTGTAATAATCTAAAGTCTGAAAGTCCAAACACAGATACTACTATTATTCTTTTGAGATTTTTAACTGTGTCTGTGTGTGTGTATGTGCTTGCACAGGGAGATGCAGGTGTCCATAGTAGACAGGAGAGGTCCTCACATCCCCTGAAACTAGAAATTCAGGTGATTGCGGGCTGCCAGAACTAGGTGCTTGAAAATAAATTCATGTTCTCTGAGCACTCTTAACAGTTAAGCCATCTCTCCTTCCGGGAAATTACTAGTATTTTTTATGATTTAGTGAACCCTGAAATTTAATTCCCTTTAAAAAGTTTGCTCCAATCTCCTAAACTCTTTTCAAAGATTTCTACATTCAGTTGGTACTCAACTCTGGAGCAATAAATAGTAAGTGCTCAAAAAAAATCTATTTGAAGAAAATATATTGCATTTTCTTTGGGGAGAAAAATCTACATTTTCCTCCTCTAGCCTTTGCCCCATTCTCTGGATCTCAATCAGATCAATTGAACATAAAGTCTGCCCCTTTTGAATCTAACACTCTATCAAGTATCATTCACACAAGATAAAGCCTCTGGTGCCGTGAAATAGCTAACAAAGCCCATTATAAGAAATTAAAAGAATTAGTATGTTTGGGTGTTTTGTTTTGTTTTGTTTTTAAGTTTTTTAAAAGGCAATCAGCCAGACTGATATAGATTGATAAGTATTTTTGCAATGTAGAGTGTTGATCTCTGCATTTTCCTACATTTGGACATCTTAAGGCTGCAGAGGAAACTGCTTGTCTCCAACATTACCCTCTACACAATCCAGTGAGAAATCGCTGAGCTCTGCCATAGCCTTCACTTTCTATGCAGCTCATTTAGTGGGAGCACCTGTTCATGTAGATAAATGATGCCAAACTTGGATGCCAGCCCAAAAGACAGTGGCTCCAGCATGGGAGCCAAGCAGGAGTTGGACACACACACAGTGAAGGACTCCATCCAGCCCCTGGAATCAGGCCCTGAGGGTCCACATTTGCAGTAGCTGGTTAGACCTCTTGCATGTCCACCCACCTTGCTTACTGGGGAAGAAATGTATGTTTATAAACACAACCCTGCATTAGCATCCATCCACAGCCATAAATTAGTGTGTGCTCTAGTCTATATTCCTTGCTTGGCGATTAGGAAGAATAAATGAACATGGTCCTGTGTAAATAAATTGAAGTGTGGCAGTTATCACAAGTGTACACATCCAAAAGGCTTTTTCTATCTTCTGTTGTCGCCAATTCTATAATGAGAGGGATAATTCTGAGTCAAAAACAGCCAACTCAGAGAAGGCTGGTCAAAACCAGACCAGACATTTCCTGTTACATGTAAAAACCTGTCTTTTAGAGCACATTTTCATCATTTAAAGCCAAAGAAATCTATCTTAGTGTGAGTCTGGGAAAGTAGATAGTATTTATAGAAACAAAATCATTTATTTTAGATTAGCTTCATTTCCAGATATAAAATACTACTCAAAAGAGATTGTGTGCATGTTCACTCAAGCAAAGTAACAATTAGTATTTTCAAAGAAGGAACCTAAGATACAAGTATACCTAATTCTAGTGTCTGTGATTTGACTAATACTTAATTCCATTCTCCCAAACAAGCAAATAAAATAACCTGTTTGGCTATTGACTACCGCTGTAACAAAAGATCAGACAAGTTGGGCTTATACTCACAAAAACAAAACAAAACAAAACAAAAAAAACAAAACTTCATACTCATTGGTCAAAAGTCCCAAATCAGTTTCAGCATGCTGAACTCAAAAATGCCACCAAGCCGATATCTGTCTAGAAGCTCCAGAAGAGACTGCCTTCTTGCCACCTCTTTTAATATCCCAAACCAGAAGCAACCTGTCAAGTGTTTCGCCCACTGCCTTTGGTATCCAGAGATGCTTGTGAGTCCCTGGAACCCATGTGCATAAGAAAGTGTGCCTTCTTCAAGTCAGACGGCCAACATCCTTAACTCCAAGCCCTACCTTAACTTTCTATTAGACTGACAATTCTAAGCACCAGCAATGGATACTTTTGAGTATCAATTTGTTGACTGAAGAAAACAGTGGCGTTTCCCTTCAATAAAGCATGAGAAAACTGAGGATTTGAGATGCCAAGATGTTTGCCCAACTGTTCGTAGCTGTTGAGTAGAAAGAGTCTATGCTGATCATCACTTTCTGTTTGGTTAAGGTTCTTGGTAGGGGTGATAGGTTTTTCAAATGGAAATATGTAAGAAGATTTTAATGAGAGGTTTATCTAAGACATGAAGCATCTGCAGAGAAGTTCTAAGCATTACCGGAGATTCATAACAGGGCTCAACTTCCACTTTGAAATGGTAGAGATATGAGATTTGAACCTGACCTGGAGCCAGGGAGAAAACTAGGCTCATGGCAAAAGCAAAAAGCTAAAATTGAAAATAGCCAGCCGGGGTCAACCCTGCACAAAAGAGGCTAGTCAATCATGACCCCATCTTTTCTTCTCCCTCCCACTTTTCTTCTCCCTCTGAATTGTTCTGACTACCCACATTCAACAGTCTGGAAGAAACACAAGCTGACTGCTTAATGAGTCCACACAGGCCAGCATGGGACATCAGAAACAAGCAACCAAAGAAGCAATCTGGAAGGCACCACAAGCCACCGGAAATCCTTGGCATTGATTTATTGGCTTATTAATTTAATGCTTTACATTAATAGTCCCATATTTCTGTTTTTTACCACAAAATTTAGTTTTGATATTAAATCTTATTAGCAATTAGCACTGAAGTGTTCAGAAGTAGGAGTTCTCCCTCACTCAACCACTGCGCAAAAAATGTACCTACCTGACTATTATCAGTGATTGGCTTTGTGCCTCAGGATCTGAAACCCACTGGTAATGCCTTCTGATTAAGCTCCAAATCAGCAATTTGAGTAAACAGAGCAAAGCAGGTAGGTAGAGTAAAAATTAATAAATCATTAGTAATCTTTCATAGGTAAAATAACTTGTTAGATACTTTACTCTTAAATATTTCCCTATTAATATTAAAATATAAAATCATTTCTTAATATAATAGGGTGCCTTTTAATCTTTCATGGACATGTTCTAAAAGGCCATCTAGAAGAAACTGGGCTTCTGATGGACCTTTGTCATGTTAGGAGTGTCATTCAGTAGCTTGCTTTCCATACATAATGCTCCTGCAGCACTTATTTTGGGTTGACTTTTACATTGAACTGTAGAAAAGTCAACTTTCTAAATTCCTGAGTTTCTTATATTTATCTTTTGACCTCTTTCTAATTTGTGATTCCAAGTCACAATGTGAGGGAGCTCTGACTTGAACTGTTAATTTCAAAAGTAATTCTAAAAGCATGAAGAGCCTTTTACAAGACAAAGCCAGGTTTTCCTGGTCTTCAATGGTTGTCCCTGATACATGGGGGGGGGGGAAAGATATAATATGATTAGGTTTAGCATAGTAAGGAAAGAAATCATAAGTGAATGAGAAAGAATAAGTCCTTTATTTTGTATCATGTTTGTGATAGAAAGGAATAAAAATGGCAGGAGATGGAAGAATGATAACAAGTTGAGCCTGAGTATAAGTAAGGAGAGCTGAGCTTTTGGACTGAATTTATAGGCAAGGGAAAACCTCAGGAAGAAAACAGAGAAAATTTGTTCTGGAGTTCTTGAGATATGCCATGAAGTCACTGGAGGAGAAATGTGAATAACTTACAATCCAAAGACAGTAACTGCAGTTACCTTTTATGAGATTTAAGTATGGCCATATATACTTATCTTAAAGCTAACGCCAATATTACATACACAAGGAGAAAGACTACTATGGATCATGCTTGGGGTTAGGACCATGGATCCAGTCACTCTAAGCTCTTTAATGAAGACACAGTCTGGAACAAACACTGATCTTATCCACTGACCTTGTCTCTTTATTGGCAGATCTATACTATCAAAAGTCAACCTGAAACTTACTACCTCATGAAGACAAATTCTTTCACTTAGCTGTGGATTTAGGGTTTTTTTAGCCCCAAATGATTGTGTGTCTAAGAAGAAAAACTGCCTTCTAGCTGAAGCGAAATAGAACTTTCCTTTATAAAGCTGCTTTTTGAAATTGAGGTCTCACTATTTAACCCAGCTAAATTTGAAAATCAACTTAATTTGGAGTTCACCGTCTCCCAACTTACGTCCAGTCCTTTAACACTTACACAGACCTCAGACAAATTGGTCAAAGCAAAGATCCTGAGATACCCAGAGGGATTTACAGGATGGAGTCTTATGATATCCCTTCCATGGAACAGTGTTCTGTAAGGAGATGTGGAGAGTGCCATATCTCCCACATCAAGGAATACATGGTGCTTAGGGAGCAACACTGAGACTCGTCCTAGCATCACAGTGCAATGGAAATTTAGATTTTTACAGTGAACACCTATGACTAATTTATTTCATAATTTAAAGCCTCCAGCATTTTTCAGAGGCTAAAGAAGTTAATAAGATAATCCTGAAAGTTACTTAATCGGGAGAAAAGATCCTGGTGACCAGAAACTTCTCTTATGTGTATCTTCTAACTTTCTTACTTCCCTTAAGCACTAGAACTGGATGCAAAGGAGAGTGTTTAAGGAAGTAGGACACTGAGGCCAACTTGAGAGTTAGAAAAGAAAACGAAAGTTAATATTGGCCTTTGAGCAATGTATGAACAGACACTAACAGATATCTGCAATGTTAGAAAATTCAGGTTAAAATGTATATGAATATTCTAACACAAACAAAACATAACAATTGTAAGAAAGAAAATGAGTCAGTAGATAATCAAGAGTTGGCCCAAGAAATCAAGAGTTGGCGGTAAATTTGACCAAATAAAGGAGTTAGAAATGTGCCCAAAAAACTGCCTACAATACTGTCAATGAGTGTAGGCATCTGAATCTTACTTCATGGTGATTATAATTTACTTTTTAATTAATGTACGTGTGAACTGATATGAAGGGCAGAAAATTATGTTTTTATTTAAAAATAACTTTGTATTATTTTCATGTCCTGAACATTTTTTATAATTACTGTAAGGTTGCCCCAAAATGGAGTCACCTATACTGCCAAGGTGATGAACCATGTAAAACCCAGCCCCTTTGAGGAAACGGAAACAAGGTGCTCCGCAAGTCTCAGAAGTCTGCTGACCCCTTATCTCAGCTGAGCAGCTTGACCAAACCTCCCAGCTATCCCAACAGCCACAGACACCCCTCGCAAAATTTTGCTTACAGCAGTTTATTTTCCCTTAATGCTTTCTTCCACTTTCCTGCCAAACTTAAATCACCCTATAAAAACCCAAGCTTCATTTTTGGCATGGTTGTTCTCCCTCCTCTTGAGGACAGATGAGAAGGTCATGCTCTGAACTTAAAAAAAGAAAAAAAGAAAGCTCTGGTAATCACACACACACACACACACACACACACACACACACACACACAGACACACAACCTCCTCCCTCCCCCGCCCTGAGGTAAAGTGAGTCAACTGTATGCTGCAGCCAGTATAAGGCGATTAGAATAAATCAATACTGGGTCTCTTCTTTAGGCAATCTGGGAACTGCAGAACAGAGAGAGAAAAGATTGTAGGGGGTGAAGGATGCTACAGAACATGGCCCACTGAACCAACTGAGCAGTACTCATATAGAGTCCAACAAACTTAAGTGGTAAGCACAAGCCTTGGATGAGTGTGCACCAGGTCCTCTCTGTATGTGTTATAGCTGTTAGCTTGGTGTTCTTGTGGGAGTCCAAACAATGGCAGCTAGTGAGTCTCTATTTTGCCTGCTCTTTTGGGGGGCTCTTTTCCTCTTGTTAGGTTGCCTTGTCCAATCTTGATGTGAGGGTCTTTGCCTTGTCTTGTTGTATTTTGCCTTGTCCTATTTGGCTGTCATCTCTTGGAGGCCTACTCTTTTCTAAAGAGCAGATGAAAAGGGGGAGTGGATCTAGGGGAGAGGGTAGAAGGAAGAAGCTGAGAGGAGTAGAGGGAACAGAAACTGTGGTCAAAATGGACTGTATGAGAGAATTTTATTTTCTAAATATACAGAAAATTATATATATATATATATATATATATATATATATATATACATACATACACACACACACACACACACACACACACACACACACCAATAGTAAGACTTGCCTCAAAAGGTTCATGATAATGGACTTGTAACTTTCTGCAATGCTACAGATAAAAGCTTGTTTTTGGAATTGGGTCAACCATAGGTTTCTCCTTCTAACGTCTTTGCAAAACATAGCCATTATCTTTTCTCCTCATTAAAAGTTCACTGCCTGTTTGCAGCTGCTGATGATTTTAAGTCCATTCCTTTTCTATATGACCTATTTTCAGTGAACTAGAACACATAAAATTTTTAGACTGTTATAATTTTTCCCAAGTGCCATTTTAGAATTGTTTCCTTCTAGAGCAGGGAATTTTCAGAAGTGCCTCAAAGTAACGGAACTTCCAAGTCTTTAACTCAATTGAGTCAAAGAATTGAACTATTTTACAGTTGATGACCATAGTAACTGTGGACTCTGACCTTTTCTATAACATCAACAATGTAATTCCATCTCCAATAGCCAGACTTACTTGTCTCTGCTGTAACTTGACCCCTCTCAAGCCAGAGATCCTATCCTGTCTAATTCTATTTAGCCAACAACAGCTTTCTTGTTTAGTGTTTTTCTCTATCTCTGATCTATAACTGCTCACATCCTCAGTCTGGAAAGGATGTAGTTCTCTACAAGGTAGTTTCTTGCTTAATAGAAAAATAATTGGCAAATGATAAGTATTTCAATTGCCACAGATTCATAGCAAAAATATATATTTTCAATGTTTAAGTGAGTCACAGCTGAGAGTGATATAGACAAGCTAAACTTGCTTTTTCTGCCATTAAATTAAAAGAAAAAAATATACTACAGTAGGAAATAAAAAGGTTGGCTTCTAGTTGGGGCTGTAGCTCGGTGGTAGTGTTTGCCCAGGAAAGCCCTAGGTTTGTTCTCTAGCACTGAAAATTCTTCAAAAAGGGGAAAAGAAAATGCTTGGCTTTACTATAGTCTTATACGCTAAAGAAATAAGAATTATTGTGTATTTAGCTACTGCATTTGTAGCACAAGAACAAGCAACATTCTCTAAAGCCACGTTATATTTCCAGTGGTCATAATATGAGCAACTGAATCAAATAAATTTACTTAAAGTGACAAAAATTTAAAAGTTAGTGAAAAATCTTTGAAAATATTGTTATATACCACTTTCCTATAAGTTAAAACATTCTGTACTGGAGAGAAGCTCAGTAAGACTTAGAAAGTTATTAAGGAAGATTTGTTAACATTCTGGAAATAAAATCTTAAAAAGTCACAGGAAGTCCCTGAAGATAAAAAAGTTTACTAGATAAAAAGTTACCTCCCTTCCAAGATTATATGAGCAGCAGAGGCTGCTGAAGATTGAAGACTCTAACCTGCAGAGCTGCCTACATGGCTTGCAGAGAGCTCCAGGGTTCCGGCTTTTATGATTTATTACCACTCTGGAGTGGGCTTTTGGCAATACGGCTATCTTTGAGCTAACCTCACCTCTGTAAGTAACTCTTCACCCATACTTCTATGAGCAATCCCAAAACACTCATTGATGTTATTGTTGCTTTGCTCAGTTGTCAGATCTCTATCTGGGTTTAATAGACTTTGTTTATGTCTCCTTGGGAACATTCCCACATGACAGATAATAAGAACTGAACAATGTAAAAGAATGTATAAAGAAATCTAACATTCAAGAATGAGGATAATGATCCCCCATTTATATGTCTAAAGACAGATTCTTTGTCAGATTTGTAAAAATATAAGCAGCATTTTTCTTTTCTGCTGTCATTTCATCTCAGGACTATCCTGGTAGTATCCTGGTGGTACTGTGATCTTCTCCTTGCACAGTTATCACCTCAGTGACACCCACAAACCAGAGACCACACTTGGGTTTTTGAAGGCTTTTCTTTTGGCTATGAGAATTGACCTTGTTACCTGCTCAGAAAACCAGGACTTTTAATAGGAATTTCAAACTGTCAGAATTTCTCAGTAGTATTTGAGTAGTATATTCATCTTCAAAAATATTTTAGCATAACAAAGTCATGCTATCTAGCCTCCCTGTTTCACTGCCCTGGGATTTATGGATAGTGTTTTGAAGTCACCTAAAAATGTGAATAAACTTAAAAGCAAACAAATTCCTTGTTTTAGGGTCAACGTCTGAAAAAAACCAAAAGAAAAGAATTGTTCAGAAACAGAAATGAACATGTACCCTGACAAATATTTTTGATGACACACTGATATTAAAGCACATCTAATCCCATTATTTCTCAATTTGAAATTAGCAATTGATGTTTCCTATGTGTCCAGTGCTTCAGATGTAGTGAGCAAAGTACTGAAGATAACTCTCCCATCCCTCCTGACCCTGTACTTGGAAAGACCTTGTTGATCTTTTCAGATCCATATTATTTAACTTTCCCTCAGTAATGCCTGCTTGACAGGGCTGACTTTTCTCAATCATTTTTTTTCAACAAGTTCTCTAATACAAGCTTTTACAGAAAAACCTTGTACCAGAGCCCAATTTTCAAAGATCATGGTTCCAGATAAATCTTTCATACACAAAGTCTCAGGATCACATCAGAGATGAGGAAAGCTTTTGAGATAAAGATGTCAAGATGGAGCACACTGCATTTAATAATTGACTTTTTGTTCATAACAGGCTCTCAAAGCTCACGGCCAAGTTCATAGTGTTTCAGAAATACAAAAAGGCTGCCATTCTATCATGAGCTATAGAAACAATCTCAGATGATCATAATTATGAATTGAATCGAAGAATTCTGAGAGCCTATGTTGTTCATCACTCTCCTTGGGACCACTGTATACCTTTATACATACATATTTTGTTTATATTACAGCATACTAAATGGGCAGAATTTCCTATACTCCGAGAACCTAGTAAAGTTCAAACATATACTATGAATGCAATGAATATGAGTTAAGTATGGAAACAGTGAAAACGGTGTTAGACTGAGAATGCATGTCCTTGAAAGACATGACTTGGAAGATTCAAGGAGCTGTTAGACTTGGGGCTGGCCTGTAAGCAAGCATTTCCTTAGACAGTTAAGAGGAAGCGAAAAAGCAGCTACTGTCTGTAGGTGAAGTTGTGGACACCTGGTATGCTCAGTTTTGAAGTGCTTTAATCCTGAGGGACTAGCAGTTAGACAAATTGCCTGATGGGCAGACATGGAATAAGAGGCCCATGACTAAGTACTAAAAATGGCCAACTTTCAAACTGACTGGCTTATTCCTCACCCTCCCGACCTCAGACAAGGCAGGATTTAAGCCTAGCAGCTTAAAACACAGATGTCACTGACTACTTTCCCCTGCCAGCAGGGTTTTCAGTTGATGAAAAGTCCAAGTTTGAGGTCTGGTCAGGATATTATAACACAACAGTAGCATGAAAACCAGCCATCATAACTGTCATCAAATGGAGCAATTCTAAATTAGGGAAGGAAGACCTTTCAAAGCCTTGTATAACTCTCAAGGCTTCTGCTTCCCAAGTCTTCATTCTGCTTTGTGGAGGGTCATTTTCTCTGCCTGCTTGCTGTATGTGCCTGTGTCCTCACCTCTCATAGAAGTCCATCTTTATGGGTTGATTATGTCTGTTCATAGTTGCTGCAACCCACAGAGTTCAAGACTTTTTTTTCTGACTTTTATTTCTTTAACTAGCAGTGAAAATGAACCTGACTGCAAAGGGTAACAACTTCATAATTACTCCAGCCAGTACAGGTTGACTAATGTTTGCTACATACTGCATTATTCATTTACAGATTTATTGACAAGAGGAAGAAGTGGGCTTTCAATAATGAAAAGCAGAAAGACTTTTCTGTTGGCTAGAAGAACAGTTTTGCTGACTTAAATTGATGGGCTGCATAAACTAGTCTAATTACGTAGGGACAGAAAGATGGCTCAGCTGATGAGTGTTTGCTATACAATCATGAGGACCAGCATATACAATATACACACAAGCCTGGCGTTCTGGACATATCTATAACCCCAGCTCCAAAAAGATGGAGATGAGAGGATCACCAGGGGTTAATGGATTCTAACCTAGCCTAGAAAACACTGAACCCCGGCTTCAGGAGGAGGAGGAAGAGGAGGAGGAGAGGGAGAGGGAGAGGAAGAGGAAGAGGAAGGAGAAGGAGAAGAAGAAAAACATGCCTCAAAGGAACAGGTGGTAAGTAATAGAGAATTCCTGAAGACCTCTCTGCACCCTGGCCTCTACAGGACAGCTCAGGGGTATGTGCCTATCTATATGTGTCTGTCTACTCACACTAAACATACATGCAGAGATATAAATAAATACACTTAAGTAAATAGTTATTGTATGCAAGAGAAGAGGTAATAAGAAATCCAGTGTAGAGTTCAGAAAGTTTGCTGTGCAGTGTATGACAGAGGAAGGGGAGAAGAAGTGATTAGAGAGCAATGAATTACTGCCACAGTAACATCACCATTTGCAGTAGATTTTAGCTTTCCAATTTTCTTCCTGTACATCTACTTTAGTCAGGCTTCCATGCATAAAGAAATCCACATATAGCCGTTAGCTCGACCCAGACTGAAAGCCCAGGGTTTAATCTCAGTTGTGCACTGATGGACTATAATTTGGAAATTCAGAGAGATGTATGAAATGCATCTAAATTTAGAATCTGACACAATGGCAGTTGCTAGGAGCTCAAGAAGAAATCAAGGAACAAAGGGAGTGGTTTTTGAAGTGGTTGAACTCATTTACAGAAGCAGAAAGACTGTGCCTTGTGATGTGGCCTCTGTGCTGCCATAGACTATTAGGATGAACGACTAAATGACGAGAGGGGCAGCTCAGCAAAAGTGTCATAAAAGCCAGAATTCCAGGAGAGGCAGAAGGGTGACTTTCATGACAATGAGCTGGGACACTAGAATAAAAAGCACATTAACAATATATGAACCTTGTGTCTAATTTCTTGCCAATTGGGTAAAAAAAGAAAAATGTCTCCTGGATTCACACAAGGATAAATGTAATGTGTTTCCCTTGATCGTGTTCTTTTTAAAATGCTGAGTATGCAATTCCTCTTGTCACTCTCCTTTTTCCTCTCTAAGTATGCTCTGTTAGAAGGGTGCCAAATTCATTCATTTCCTGCAACTTGTTTTTGGCATTTCTGAACAAAAATTTGAGAAGGGCTAGGGGTGAGAAGAGGAACTGAGAAATAACTATGAATTTTCCTTAAGTAGGAATCAGGGTGATTGTATAAACTTATTTACTTAAGTCCCTCTCTAGTATCCTAGCTAATTCCTGTATTAGCAGATGCAGATGGAACTCTAAGAATGTTGACAAGCTTCAGCGTTAGCCAACAGATGAGTCATCACATTTTGTCTGGAATATATAATGCCACAAAAGTTCTTCAGAAGACAGAAGTATCATCTAATAATCCCAGAGATGAAACTGGGAAGCTTGGGTAGCAGCTCTGGCATAGGGAAGGAACTCTGAATTTTGTTTTACTCTAGATGATAATCTTCTATTTTAATAGTGTTAACTACAAACATATTCTACATTCTCTGTTCATGAGATTTAAAAAATATCTCTATTCAAAATACATTGAACAAAGTATAGAGAATGCCCCTCCCTTCATTAAATTCAGCTTCAAATGTATTTTAAGACCACATGGGTTTCCAGCCAGGAAAGTTTCTGAGCTAAATAATCTATCTAGTTATCTTCAGTCTTCTGTTCACATTGGTTTGTCTCTTCTTTCCTACATTATTTAACTTGTCTGCAAAAAACAAATGGGTGAGTGAGTCCTCTCTGTGTACTTACTCTGTCAGTGTGTGACTGTGACTAAGTATCAGATAAATAATTTTAAGAACAAGCCAGGCCTGGTGACACAGGCCTTAATCCCAGCTTCGTGGAAGACTGAAATGGGAAAATTTCAAAATCAATGTCTATCTAGAGTGAGTTCAAGAGCCATTATGAGTAACGTAAGGAGACCCTGACTCAAGATCAAACAGTAAAAAAGTCTGGGGATAAAATTCAGTGTTACATTGCTTGCCTAGTACATAGGAGACATTAAATTCAACTTCCAGTTGCACAGACACATTTATGCAGATATGACAACACACACACACACACACACAAGTCAGCTTTAGAAATTAACTTTCAAAGGCATCTGAGGAACTTGACTTTGGGTGAAAGCAATGTCAGTACTTTTTGTTCTGTATCCTAAAGACATTTCTACTGGCCTCAGAATGAAGGGCATGTTAGTGTTAAAATGCAGCTTCTAAACTCTGTAACCTAAATCTTGATGATACTGACAATGAAAAACAAAACCAACCAAACAAAAAGCAAACAAAACCCTCATGAAACCTTTGGATCCAAGGCTGCCCAGCAACAAAGCAAGAATTTCTCAGAGTGATATGTCTGTTAGAGGGCAGAAAAGCATCAAGGAAGAGCACTGAGGCTGTCTGAAGACCCCAAGAGTCCCTAAACTGTAAAGAATGAGCTAAAACCCTGATACACTCAGGCTATATTTAAGGATTGAAATAATTTCTCCCTCAGCTTCCATAATAACATAATAACGCTCACACCTGCTTGGTTTGGTTGGTTATTATCCAGGTTCCCCTGTCACTCTTTCTTCCTTCAGCATTCCTTCACCTGCATTTGAGCAGTCATCCCCGATCCCCCAAGTACCAGTCTCTGTTCTTTGCATGAGCCCTTTCCAGCTGAAAGCATCCATTTCCACAGTTGTAATCTTGGATTCAAACCTCCCTTCTGGGACCCAACTCTGGCATGCAAAAGTCTCCTCCACAGACACTTGTCTGTCTACAAACATTTCTCAATCTGACATGCTCATCTCCCTTCACTTTCAGAGTAGCTCTCCCTCTAGTGTTATACCATATTTAATAATTTCTCACCCATCACTACTCCATAGGCTCTGAATGATTCTCTCACAAAATCTTCCTCTCTCTTTCTTTTTTGTTATAACATCTATTGACCTAAATCCGCTATGAACCAGATACTGAGGGTGAAATCTGCTGGTAGAAAGTTATGGAGAGAGCTGTGACTTCAGTAGGGCTTGTAGTCTGCTGAAAGAGACACACATTTAAAAAGCAAAGGGACATGAAGAAAATAGATTTTCTAGTAAGAATTAGGAGTACTATAAATATGTTGCTATGGTGGATAACAATGTCAGAGTATAAATTCTGTGTTCAAAGATTTCAAGGGAGGTAATATTCAGGTTATGACAAGAAGGATATGAGAGAACTAGGAAAATTGGAAGAGAAATGCTCCAGCCTAGAGGGCAGAAAGTTTAATCCTAAAACACAAGAGAGTTCATGCCATAGTCTCTCAGGAGGCCAGGGAGGTTGAAGCACGATGAATATCAAGAGTGTCATGGCATGAGGGGCAAGCTGGCATTTACAGAGTTCTTCTCTTGGTGGAACTGTGGGAACTGTATGAGTGGGTTGCTACATTTCTCACTTATATTCTCTTACAACTTTTATCCTTGTGAATTAGAGAAGCAAGCCACAGGGAAATCTTGTCATTTGGGCAAGTTCACACAGTTACTGCAGTGAGTTGAGATTTTAGACCAGACCAGTTGTTTCTTGGCCTTCTATGCATTGCTGTATCTTCACACTTAAATTAAGACAGTTTTTTTTTCGGATGCTTTATAAACATCATAAAGAGTTTGGATCTTATTTTTGCTGAAAATGTAGCCACTAATGGTTCTTATCAAGGGATGCAATGACCACTTCCCAATATTCCTTAGAAGTCTTCGCTTGGCTTTTCTTCACCTTTCCATTTCATACACCAATCTCCAGGATTTGTGCTAGTCAACTACTCTTGGGATTACTATCAGATTTCAATACTTCTAACACCCTAAGCCAGAGGAGCCATGTCCCACTTAAACTCTTCAATAGCTCCCTGCAGACTTCAGAGGAAGATCCAAGCTCAGCCTCCTCAGCCTGGGACAAACAGCACTTGAAGATCTGTCCTTGCCATTCCCCTGTCTTACTCAAACCATGTTTACTTCCTCAGCTCCAACCACACATTCACTGTTCCTGAATGTGCACTTTCCCATCTCCTCGCAACAGGGAAAAGAAGACAATCAGAATTTTTGCTAAATAGACTAACGTTTCTTGTTCTTTTTATTGTTACATACTTGTCTCCCTGACAAGTACACATTTTCCTGTCTTAACAGTACTTCTTTAAGGCTAACATTCCAGAGTTCTTACCTCACAGTTTTAAATGGCTTATTTCACCTGCTACTTACTTGAAAGAAAACTTGCCTGTGAAGTTACTCCTAAACCCTTACCATCCATAGAATGAGAGCAAGCCATCTTCTCACAGATGGCCCATTACCAATCACACTTATTTTAAGGCTTTATTACTTGTAATTTGATGAATAAAATATGACCAGTTTTAAAGGATTAGTTTTATGCGTACAATGCCTGGATATATGGTAATAAAAGACTGTATAAATGATAGAAGATGGATAAATAAACTGCAATAATTCAAAACTTAAGCCCAAAAGAAATCAATGGTGAGCAGGTGCTGCATGATTTATTATGTCAGGGACCATATACCATTTCAAATGACACCATACAAACCTAATCTACTACTTAAGTTTCTGCAAACAAAATCAAACTAGTACTATCTGAATCAATTTGTATGTCTGTTTAAGTGCATCTTAAAGGTATATAATGTTTGGATCATGAAGTTCAGAATTTAGAAAGCTGAAGAAAAATTATCATAAAATGTATAATATATAAGTTATTTAATGCAAAAAAATCTTTGCATGGAGATGATGTGACATAGGTGACCCCAGTTTAGAAATTAGATGATAGTTGTAAGAGAGGATAAGCAGCCACTAATTGGTAGAACCCAACTTGAACCCAAGTTTTCTAAATCTAAATAGCATAAGTCATTTATGCCCAACCTGAAGAAAGGTTATAGAATCTTCTAAAAATATTTACTTTGAAAAAAAGTGCTCCAACTATGTATTATAAGTTAGAAATAAAACTTAAGTCTACAGAGGCATTAAATTTTGGTTTCAAGTCACCAACAAAACCCCAAAGTTCAGATTTCTCAAACCACTTGAATTTTTAATGAATCCTTTTTGCTACAAAGGCTTAAAATCTTGGAG
Source organism: Pachyuromys duprasi (assembly GCA_028658305.1). NCBI lineage: Eukaryota > Metazoa > Chordata > Mammalia > Rodentia > Muridae > Pachyuromys > Pachyuromys duprasi. The sequence continues at coordinate 43,414,192 of CM053765.1, read as the reverse complement.
CTTTTATCTGAGTCTGAAGCAAATACTGTTTTTGTCTTGAGAATATTCATGTATTTCAGACATTTTGCCATTTTCTAGCCCAGAAAATCCAAATAGTATTACTTTTATCCTCTCAGAATAAAATGAATTTTAGATAATTTATTTCTAGGCCACAGTTAAGAGTTTTATATGTATTTGTGATGTTGTTTTGTGCAGTAACCATGAAAAATCATGGCATTCCAGTTTGTGATTAACTTTCAACTTCATGTTCTAGAGATAGACTTTAGAAGGAAAGGCCATTGCTCAGTTTTATAGAAAAACATCCCTGAAAAATGACATACATTTAAGCCATTTGATTTGAATGAAATGGAAATAGAAAATTACCAATGAAGGCATAGTAATTAAATTGTTTTCAATGATAAGTGGTCCATTTATTATAGAATTATATATTTTGCCTAAACGTAGGTTTTTAAATTTTTTAATAAGATATATACATATCTAATGTATGTTTATATATACACATATCTATGTATGTTTATATATGTATATTTGCATATATATATATATATAATTTACTTTCTGGTAGGATCATGAGCAACAATAAAAAACTATTAAGGAAGATCTTTGGCTGATAGTCCTCTCCAAAACTGCTTCAGCTTCTAACTTAAAGGATGCTAGGAATACAAGACACAGCCTTCCAGTTTGAACTCCAGTGAGCCTCAATGTCCTTGCCTTTGAGGCTGGATCAGCTGCATAATTACATTACCTTGGGGCAATAGTACTGAAATGCACATCACTGTCAGCAACTTCTTTTAAAACTCTATTGAACAATCATCTGTTCAAGAAAATTCCCTGAACTAGTGTCACTTAATAATTACCAAGAATATAGGAAGAGTCGCCCAGATTTAACCTGGGGAAAACAGAGGCAATGAGGATGATGCAATTCAACAATATGGGAAGCAAGCAGTGTTGGTCTAAAATTGGCTTGACCCAGAGATGTTCTACTCTGAGACCCTATCCCTGGACAGGGGTGGTCTACTTGCTTGTATACTACCCGCAGCCTCCCATCCTTATATGTTCTCAGAAATACCAGCAATGGCCCATAGGTACCACCTGAAACTTTCCTAGCTTTGATTCCGTGATGTAAGCCTACCCCTGAAGACCTCCTGAGCGTTCAACCTTCCTTGCCCCAGAGGTTGTGCCCTTCATTATTCTAATAAAGGACAACTTGCCAATTTGTTTCTGTTGAGGTTGGGGTTGTCTTGCTTCTTTTCTCAGTCATCATAGTCCATTCTTGATCAAACAATCAGAGATGCTAAAGGGCAGAGAATCCATTACCAGCAAAAAAGAGAGAAAGAATGAAAGAAACCAATTCAATACTTCAATGTTGATTTGTGACACAACCTGTAAAGTTTTAGAAGACAGCAGGTTGGGTGTCAGTATAAGAAGTAATGCTGAGAAATTTGGAAAGTGCCTAAAATGCCAAGTACTATGCCATTAAATTTATATTTTTCTTTTTTCTTTTTTTAATTTATTTATTTTTATATCAATCACAGGTTAGGTACTTTGCATCCCAGGCGTAGCCCCCTCCCCCATTCCCTCCCACCCTCCCCAACCCTCCCTCA
>CM053765.1:43378587-43412488 GCA_028658305.1 Pachyuromys duprasi | reverse complement strand
ATAATTTATATTTTTCTTAGGTGATTTGTATCAGCATGACTGTCTTAAAAACAAATGGAAAAAAAGTAGCTTGGCAAGATACATACTTGAGTTGTTTTTTGTTGATGATGATATAAACTTTTAAGGGCAGAGGAGAAAACTAACACAACTGTTTAGTTTATTTTTTTAAAGGAGATTAGGCAGAGTCTAATTATTGATGAATATGGAAAGAATTGATTTTTTTTGAAAATCAGGATGAGCTGATAACAGCTGATATAAATGGTATCTAATTACTGATTTTTAAAAAAAGGTTGCTTTAAATGGAATATTAGTTTCTGACCTAAGCACAAAGTGAGTGAAAAATTTAAAAAGTCATCAACCTAAGAAATAAAAAAAATGCAGATTGCATAAAGACCATACTGTCAGGGATCAAATACAGGTCCTTAAGACAGAAGTTTCTATGACTATGTAGAGCGCTTGGGATGGGGGAAGACAAGCAGCATTCCCTCCTGAGTGTGAGTATGGAATTGCTTTTCCATAGCTGCCTCTTGCCACTGGTGCTCAATTTTCTCTTTCTCTGGGAGAAAAAGAAAGAGGGAATGCAGTCTGAGTGGAAAAACATACGATTATGGTTTTCTTTTTAGTTCTAGATTTTAGTTATTACTATTGTACATGTGTATGTATGATGTGCCTGTGTTTGAGGGTGTTAAGATATGGTTTTGTGAAGTCTGTTCTCTCCTTCTACCTTTACATGGCTTTTCAGAATTAAATTAAAACCATTGGGTTCGTATAGTCAGTGTTCCTTCCCAGTAAGTCATCTTGCTGGCTCCTAGAAACTGTTTTTTAATGAAGGAAGACAAACACTTTGGCTATGTACAAACTATCCTTGGGATAACTATAGATCCACTAAGTATAAATATGAATGAATGCTAAGGAAATAAAAGGTCTATAACCAGGAGGGAAATCCATAAAGGATATAAGTTGCTATGTCAAATATGAAAGTGATAGTTGAAATTACAAGTGTAGTTGATAGGGTCAAACAAAAATCTAGAGTTTAAGTATGTAGATTTTAATAAAATGAAAGTTGAATTTTTTTTCTCTCATAGAGAATGCTTTTAGTCTTAGATTATAGTATTAAGTTCATCATCATTGATGAGTTCTGAGTCATCTTGATTTTCTTCTATGCTATCTTCTGTGGTTTTACATTTATGTTATGTATACAACCCATTCTTAGTTAATTTTCATGACTATGTAAGTACAATATCTAAATTAATTCCTAAATTTGCAAATATACAGCTTCTCTAGCTCTATTTGTTAAAAAGAATATCTTGGTTCCACTGTGTTGTGTCTCCTCCTTTGTCAATATTTTGTTCAAAATTTCTGTTCTGCAAAATATGAAGAGAATAAAAACAAAAGATTTCACATAAAGAACTGTTACCTGAGATATGCAAATGGCTTAAAATTTAACAAAATGAAAACATAAGCTTGATTGCAAATAGGCAAAATAACTAATAGATATCTCCCCAAATAAGATATAAAATGGAAAATGAGTAAATGCACATTCCTTGTGATATGGTTTTGGAGAAAGAAAAATAAATAATATAAGGAGATTCTATTATTACAAACCTATTTGACTATGCCTAAATCAGAACACTTACAAAATTCTGAGAAAAATGTGGAGGAACAGGCATTTCCATTCATTGTGGGTATAAAGGACTATTGTAAAACAGTTTTGAACATTCTTATCAAATTAACCATGTTCTTTTTAAAAATAAAGTCTGTTTATTACAGACCGTTTAGATGACCATTAAGGTAACCATGTTCTTACACAATCACCGTATTTTAACTTTTATATTTATCCAAAGGGATAAACCTTAAGGTTAACACAAAAGCGTTTATAACAGATATATTTAGACTTGCCAAAATTTTAAGCAGAACTAACATATTCGTTAGTAGGTGAATAGATTGGCCACAGTATATACAGTCAATGGTTTATTATCCAGCACAAAAAATTATAAAGTCAAAAAAGATATGGAGGAAACTTAAATTTCTATTAACTAGAAATCAATCCAGAAAGGATGTATGTAGATGGGCACAGTCTGATACTCAAGAAATGCCAGCACTAAGTAAAGTGTGGGAAATGGATTGGGAAAAGGTGGCACTCTAGAGAAGGCAAAATTTAAAGTATCAGGAAGAAGATTGACTGTTAAGCAAGGAACGATAAGTTGATATACAAAGATGTTTAAGGAAGTAAAACTATCCTCTGGGCACTGTGATACACCAGTGGTGAGCTCTGATGTAAAATCTAAAAAAATCCAAGACTTTGTTTCATAAAACAACAGACAACACCAGTTGTGACAAATACATTACTCTGGTGAGAGATATTCAGGATAGGGAGTTTTTGGTAATGAGAGAAGCTAAACCTGGGTGCAGGGATACATAGGAAACATCAGGTTCCACTCCGTTGCTATGGTAACCTAAAATCTCCCTAAATGATGAAGTATATTAAAAGAAAAGCAAGGAGAGATGAAAATGAACTGACATGAGGAGATAGGAAGATATCTCAGGTTACTACTGAAGTGTTGGGGGTTGCTCCAAAGCTTTATTTTGATGCTAATTATTGGCCCTTGAGATCTGGTTACACTATCTTTGTTTTGTAAACCTGCCTAAGACATTTTTCCTGATTGGTTGATTAAAGACCTGTGCCTTGGCATGGCAGAATGGGGTAGATGTGGCTACTGCTCCTGGGCTTTGGTTCCAGAGAATCACAGGAAAAAAAGAGACGGATGGGAAGAAAGGAGGAAGGAAGACACCAAGATGGGTTACTGTAGAGAAGGCATCACATAGGCCTGGAGGAAGAACTCCAGTAATGGTATGGAAAGGCCCAAATGAAGAATAAAACCAAGTATTTATAAAATTATGGATGGAAGATAGTTCAGATGAGGATGGTAAAGGTGGATGCCATTGGATGGGAGCTGAGAGGTGAAAGGTGAAGTTACTGAGACAGCATAGGTGGAATATCTGTCCTGCTCAAGGTTAATAAGGCAATTTTAAAATCTAAACAGTATTTTTGTCTTATTATTTGTGATAGCGAGTTAAATAATACCACTGCAATAATTACAGGGCAAATCATAGCAAACATTATACAGCCCAATACCTTTCTTATTTACTACAACACTGAACAAAACAAAGAAAAGTTCTTTTCTTACAAGCAAGGAGACAGGGATTCAAACCAAAATACACATTAAAAAACAACAAAATAGACAACAAAAAAAACCAAAACAGAACAAAGAAACTGTCAAGTTCTGTGCTCTTGTAATCCTAGTGCTGGGAAGGAGAAGACTGGTGATTCTCTGGTGCTTGCTGGCCTCTCATCCAAGCATACTGTGCAAATTCCAGGCCAGTGAGAGAGCCTGTCTCAAAAAAGAAAAGACACTTAAAAGGCTCTCTCCTGGTTTCTGCATACACACACAAGCACACACACAAGTGCACATGTACACATACACACACACACACACACACACACACACTAAACAACTTTAAAGAACTTTAATATGTAGAAGGCAAGAAAAAGAACAACACAAGACTGAAAAGATATTCAAGTAGGGACCAAGGAATAACAACATATTTGCAAAGGATTCAAGTAATGAGATCATTTTACAATTTGAGTGTTCTAGGGTCAAATAACTTAAACAGTTCAGAGTTTACAGTTATTTTAAGTCTGTCAACACCTACTACCGTTATTAGTTTTGCAAAATTAAATGTGATCTTACTTAATGAACATGAGCTTAAAGGTAGATAAATATAAAAATGTCATAAATTATTGTCTTTAACATTTAACACAAGAATACACAAAAAGCAAACATTAAGTCCCATGCTACAGGTATTAAAATCATTTCAAATTAGATATTTCAGAAAAGTTGTAAGCCATAAAATTGAATGACATATATGCAAATGATGATTGCATACCACTATACTGTACAAAATGTAAATATAAGGTATGTCAAAAGTTGAATAGATTTTAGACAGATACTAAATATTAAAAGGAAAACTTACATAGACTATATGAAACACGCGTATACATTGTACAATGCAATCTCAAATAAATATAAGATATTGTCAGATCTCCAAGCATCGTGGTGTTCCTCGATCAACAGATGGTTCACACAGAAAAAAGAAAAGAAAACAAAACTAGTAATGCTGTTGAGAATTTATCAGGTCTCATCAGGACTGGCTGTATTGTCTTCCTCTGTAGCAGTACAACCCACAAACCTGATCTCATAGTCACCTAGAAAACGCTGCACCTAATTTTATAAAAAGCTAGAAAAATATTTGGAGAACATAATTATTCAAAGTGATCTATAAAGTTCCAATAGGAATTGCAACGTATTTCAAAGAATTTCTTTCACACAAACTTCTCATATTTTAAGTTTCTCAGAGTGTCTCAAATATATGAACAGGTCCCAAGTAAAACTATCTTTCACAGTATAAGGGAAGCCAGTGTACCTGTATACAACGGAATGCCCCCAGTCTTAAAAGTTAGATAACGAGCAATTAAAGCCAAAAAACAACAACAACAACAAAAAAAAACCCTGAAATCCAAATATGCCAGAAGTGTGCTGCTCTTGAAATTGCATCCTGTCTTATATATTTATGAATATTTTCTTATTTCTGTGTTCACTGGTTTATATTGAAATCTTCAAAAATGTGCCTTAGAAAAAATTAGAATATCATTTTCAGACAAAAACATGCAAAAGTACATATATGTGGCATTTGTGCTTCAAGATGATTACCATCTCTTCCAAGCTTTATCTTGGAAGACACTACAGAGGGTGGTGTGGCTGGACTAGAACCTGTGTGCGTGAGTCAAATAGGTCAAATGGCTCTGAGCCACTTGCCCCTGATATGAGATCTGACCAGCCGCAGATGCTGGTCCCAAAATAAACACTGATAGACTTTTCTAGGCCATGAACATATATTAAAAGCAAAAATATAGTCTGCCATAAACTGCTTATTAAAAACCCTAGTTCTTTCTGGGAAAAGTGAATTATGGCTAGTTTCTGACCCAATGTTTTAATTTACAGCCTGATATATTTAAAAAATATGATACCTGAAATACAAATTGTATTGCCTATTACCTAACCATATAATTCATCTACATATTCATGATATGTGGCTTTTTCCTGTTAATGTTTTTGCTTCATTAAAACTTAAGAGTTAGTTTTGTGGAATTTTAAAAACTTTATTATGAAAAGGTTTCTGAAAATTTTATAAGCCTCATGTTTCCATCAAAAAAATTAAACACAAACCCATCTTATGTTAGATATACATATATATTTCCCTATATACATATCTATCAAAAATGCTATCACCATTCCCTTTGAGATAAAGTAAATCTAAAAAAAATATTGCTAGCTTAAAATATTTCAGGACATATCTTCACAGTACAAAGGCTTCATTTAACATAAGCACATTATTACCATCACTAAAATAGAGTTTAATTTCCTTTTATTCCCATCCTCTTGAGACAGGTGCCTTATCGAACTTCATTTTGGCCTAACATTTGCATGTAAGACTGAAAATTCTCCAACAAGAATGTTTTTAGATGAATTCTAGAACTTGGATTATCTTTATCATACCAAGCACAAAATATGCAACTCTAATTGTTATGTATCCCACACTTTGAGCCCTGGATTGCTGAAAGTCCATGATTACCATCTTATCAGATGGAGATGCTTTTGCTTCTGATGAATTCCAACGTCACCCAACAAAACACACTTCACAGTTTCAGTTCTTTGAAGTTTATAGAAATCCACACTTGCAGTAGAGTTTACACTTAAAATACTGCTTTAAAAACTGTGAGGAAGTGTCTCATTGCCGAATATTTAAACTCTATGAATCAATCAATCCGGAAAGCAATTACCATGTGTTTACTCTGCACTTGTTACTCGCGCTGCTTTTATTGATATCAATTTGGTCAATAGTGGTAAGCATGTCATTCTCAATAGCCATATCCTTACTGATTTTGTTTTCTACTTCTGTCAATGTCGCCCAGTGATAACCACCCAAATTCCTCCTCTGAGAAGAGAGAGAGCGAGAGAGTGAGCTGCAGAATGACAGGTAGACCTCTTAGCTGTCAATCACCTCCAGATAACATCTCTAGGTTATTTACAATTACACAGAAACATTGAGAGGCCCAGCTTCCTTATTCTAACCCAGAAAGGGCTCTAAGAATCACATCATTCCAGAATTTTTCTCTAGGTCAGCTGTAGCTTCTTTAGAAAATGAGTCAGATCTGCTCATCCTCTACTAGCCATATTAACTTCTTCCTCATTTTCCTATAGCTGCTGATCAAGGAGAATTCCCAAACAAATCTGTTGACTCAGCCCCATGTTGTGTCTGCTGCCAGAAACCCTGAACTGTGGCTATTGATGCTAGGATTTGCCGAAGCAAACAAAACAGGTAGCTACAGGGATGTTACCTTAGACTCCATCACCAGCTACCCAGCTAACAATGGTGACCACTGTTTGTAGGTAGAGGCCAGGGGGAACCAGGAACGCCTCTAAATGAATAATACAACTTTTCAGCCTCACAGATATTGAACTACAATAGTTTTCTTCCCAGAAGAAAAGAATGTTTCTGTGGATCAAATAGATCTAGCCTTGGAGAAATCAGAGGAAACTTCAACCAAGAAGACAATTTAAGAGGTCACTTATCTTAGAAGAACAAAAACAAAACAAAACTATTTTCTTTGGAATAAACCATCAATTAAATGGTAAAATGTGAGAGAAAAAGATCTGTTACTGGGTGAAGGAAACTACACATAAAATGGCAGAAAGAGCTGAGAATCAGGCCCAGAACTATATTTTTAAAGTATACAAAACCCAGAAAAGTTTGAATTCATAACCAAACACAGAATTATGTCAAGGTTGGAACACAATTAAGAAAGAAAAGAATTCCTATATCATTGAATCCTTGGATTCACTGACACCTCTGAGATAGGAAAGTTCTTGCATTCCTCAAGTGAGGACAATTCAAAGGCATGGCTACCTAAGAGCTGCCTGTTTCCTCTCCGGGCTGCAGGGTTGGTCTGCAACCTCTTTGGGAATACTTGGGCCTGATTATCATCAGGCAGTTCTTCGTAGTCCTTGAGACACAGCCATCTCAGAAGTGGAACAATACATCCAATAAGGAGCAGTTATTGACTTGGAAGAACTTTTATGTGATTTAACACAGGGTCTAGGATTCCAATCTCTGTGGCAAAGACACTAGCCAGACAGCTGCCAGGAACATGGAAAGGCAATGACTCACACAGTAGAAAATGCCTACATTTCCATGACAGATGGCTGAAAAGTAAATGGAAAAAATTAGTTGGGCTGGGATAAATACAATTTTGGGGGCAGAAAAAGTCCCAGGAAATGACTGAGGGGCAGACAGAGGAATGTTTTGTTTACACAGATATAAGTGAATGAGCTAGTATGGGGAACGTTAGCTCCACTAACAAAATAGTAGAAGCTCTATTTTGTAAGCAAGGACTTCTGGTAGGAGATTCCACACTCAACTTGATAACAGGTGCTGAGGTAGTAGGTTAGGTTATTATTCACCAGAAGCAAGATGACCAAAATGAACACAACATAATTCTCAAGAATTCCTTTTCTTTTCTTTACTTTTTCTAAATTTCCATTTACCCATGAGTTTTTTTCCATGTTGGACCACTTTACTTGTTAAATATTTATTCTCTGTTAAATAACTCTGATTATTTCTGCTTGTTTTCTGCCCTCTACCTCAGTTTATCAGTTGGTAATCATCTTCATGAGTTTTAATTTTGCTGTTTTTTTTCTATTTGATTGTATCTTCCACTTCACTATTAAGTTCCTCAATTTTCTTTTTCATGTCTTTAAAATATTCAACAGTTATTTTAAGTAGTGAATCTGATAGCACTGTGATACAGTTCCTTGTAGGTTCATTTCCATTCTGTATTTTCTTTTTATCTCTATTTTCTTGTTTGCTCATTGTGTTACTGATTTGTGTTGGGTAATGTGCATCATTTGCAGTTATTTTGAATAATATGAGGTCCAGGATGCTATCGTGTTCCTCCAGAGAGCAAGCATATTTGCTTTTTGTAGAAGGTAGAATGCTAGCAATCCTGGATCACCTATACATAATTATAAGGACTAATGATTTCGAATCTCGATTTCAGTTCATGAAAGATCAGACTATTTTTCTCAGCCCTCTTAATATCTTGGGAGTAAATCCTGAGGCATGAAGTACTTACCAAGACTCACCTAAGTAGCAGACACCAAATTTTATCTTTTGTTTTCCCAGTAATAAGACAGTCTCGTAAGCTCGTTGAGGTTTTCAGGCATCACCCCCATTTTAGAAATCAGCAACCACTGATTGCCTATAGTTCTTTATCTAGGGCTGAGGTCTTGTGTAATTTCCCTATCCATGTTGGTATGTTAGTTTGGGCTGTCACTTTTCAGGTCTTGTTAAGGAAATCATATTGTTACAATTTCTTAGGTACAGGGGCCTTGCCATATATACAAGAATCCACTGCAGACATCCTGGTCCTATGGTTTTTGTACTCTTTCTGCCTTCCTTTTCCTGAGCATTAGGTATACAGGATTTGTGGTAGATGTATCAACTGGGATTAGACATCCCATGGTCAAGTGTCCTCTGCATACTGACCAGGTATAAAGCTCTGTCTTAGCCACCCATCTACTGCAAAAAGAAGCTTCTTTGGAAGTCAGAACTACACTTATCTGTAGGCATAATGACATGTATTTAAAAGACAGGAATTATATTGGTTTAAGAAAATGACACTAGAACAGTTCTCCTCGAGGGTGTATGACCTCTTTAGCCATGGATAATTGGCTATGTTTGCAGTACCAGGCATGGATTTCTTCCTAATACGTAGGAATTAGGTCCGATTAAATAACTATTGGTTACCTCCCAGTTCAAAAGTATTACTATTGAACCCATCTTTCTGGACAGGATTTTTGTTTATGTTTAGCCTTGGGTAACTCATATAGCACCTTCTGATACTAAAAACTAGACTTCAGGGAGGAGACTTACAGCTCAATTTCTCCTAGTCCTATGTAGTCTGTGTGTGTGTGTGTGTGTGTGTGTGTGTGTGTGTGTGTGTGTAAACAAAAAATAATGTCTCCCTAAAACTTCCAAGCATCCTTAGGGTGAAATATCTCTCCTTTCTCTCTGTAAGTCTTTCTTTCTCTTTGCTTCTACATCGTTCTCCATTCAGTGGGGGGCCTGGAATGTGCTTCCTGCCTTCAAGACTGAGAACAGGAGAACCCCAGGAGTGGGGGATGGGAAGTTGGAAAAGATTTTCCAAGGGAGTGTTAAAGTTTAGCTCTTAGAGCATAAGGTTGCTGGTGGTGATGGAAGCTCTGGTGTTCCAGAGCCTATGGCAATACCAAATTGTTGCAGCTGTTGGTTAAGTTGCTGTGCCGAGCAGACAGAGGTTCAGGCCAAAGCTGAAGCCTGACTGGCTTGCAGCAGAGGCAGAGGTCTGGCCAGGCCCAGGCCTAGCCTTGTGGAAGATTGTGGGTAATAATAGAAGGATCCCCAGGGAACAAAAGCGCCACAAGAAGACCAACCTGGGTCCAGGGGCCTTGCAGATACTGAAGGACCAACCAAGGACGTAGGCCCCTATAAATATGTACTGACTGACAGCTTAGTCTTCATGTGAGTTTCTTAGTAAGAGGAGGAGCGGGAGGGAGGGGTGTGTGTATCTCTGGCATGACTGTAGCAGGCTTTTAGATCCCTTCCCCCTGGCAAGACTGCCTCACTAGGCCACCGCGGAAGAGGAAGTACTCTGTCCTGATGCAACTTGGGGAGGCTAGGAGGAAAAGGGACTATGACTGAGATGTAAAGTGAATAAATACATTAACAAATTTTTAACATTTTTATTTTATATTAATCACAGGTTATTACTTTGTATCCCAGCCGTAGCCCCCTCCCTCATTCCCTCCCTATCCCCCCCATCCCTCCCTCATCTGCCCCTTTCCAAGTCCACTAATAGGGGAGGTCCTCCTTCCCTTCTATCTGATCCTAGCTTACCAGGTCTCTTCAGGACTGGCTGCAGTGTCATCTTCTGTGGCCTAACAAGGCTGCTCCTCCCTCTAGGGTGGGGGTGGGGGAGTCGAAGAGCCAGCTATTGAGTTCATGTCCGAAATAGTTTGTGCTCCCCTTACTAGGACACTCACTTGGATATTGAGCTACTATTTGCTACATTCAAGCAGGGGTTCTAGGTTATATATCCATACATGGTCCTTGGTTGGAGAAACAGTCTCATAAAAGACAAAAATCTCAAAAAACAAAAGGAGGAAGAGATAAACATAAAGAAATGAAGTGAATAAACAGCTTTGTGTCCTTTTGTATGAATTCCAAATCTCACTTATCTATGTATATTATATCACAATTTCTTTTCCATGATATTGGGTGCATAACCTACATGACTTACCATGAGACACCAGGAAGCCTCAGAAGGTGGGCGCTTGAAATAAAGTGTGCTGTTTACCCCAAAGTAAACCTTCTTAATGAGAGTCAGGGGAGGAGTGTACACATGTTGGCAGCTAGCACTTACTTATAGCTTCTTGCACTCTTGCTATTCAAGCAAATGACATTCTGCAAGATTAAGGTTATATTTTATCCACAACATGAAATTCACTTATGTTCTCTTATCATTTAAGGAAACCAGTGTGTTTCATGTACAAATAAACAAAAAATAAATCACACAAATATCTAGGTCTACTGCTTGGTCAAACCCACTTGTAGCCAGGACAATCTTAAGAAAAAAGTTGCCTTTCTCAGAAGCCAGCATAGACTCACATTAACTCACTTCAAGATTGAAATGTGCTAAGATATTCAGTAAATAATTTACAGCAAAATGTGTTATTTATACTACATTTAAATCATATATATATATGAATATATATATATATATATATATATATATATAGTGTGGCAAATATGAAATGGGAACAGACCCAGTCTTTAAATGTGGTATATTTGCCAGTATAGGTTATTCTTGTATATAACTTGACTGTTATAATACATATCAATGAATTTTAAGAACGTTATGGTGACAATCTGGGTCTGCTACACTCAAGCCATAGAGAGTAGTAGAAAAAAATTGGAAGTGATAATAAATACAAATCACCTATGTAAAAAGTGAAAATGACCAAAATGAGGCAAGAAGACTTTGTGTGGTACCTTCTAGTACTGTGGTTCCCACAACGTAAAAATAAAACTGACTGACATGGTTGTGAAAATAAAATTTCGACAGGTGACTGTGTATGAGAAGAAAAAGGGGAGCATTAAACACTCTTTAACTTTGCCAGTCAGAGTAAAGAAAACAGGACCAATGCCCCAAGATAAAACTGATGAGTCATCAGAGTGAGAATTCTGGAATCTTTGTTTCTTTATGATAAATGTAGAAATATTATAAGAGTGTTTTTGTTTTAATCCCAGGTGTGGGGATGTGGGTCTGCTTTGTCGCAGCTGACTTTGATTTACCTTGTGCTCTAAGGAAGATGTGATTTTACAAGGTTCAGATAGTTTCTGCAATTGTGTAACACTTGGAATTCTGGTGACCTTTCAGAGGATATATGAATTCTAGGGTCCTGGGAGACAGGGAGGGTTGTCCATTATTACTTGGATGTTGTTGATCGTAGTTTGTTAAGTAGTTGTGTACAAAAAAGAAATTAGATATCCTGACAGCAAAGAACAAACTCTCCTGAGGACCTCAGTGCCCCTAATCAGCAGGAAGTAGTCTAGCAATATCTTCATCCCCTTTATGAACCTGGATATTATTCAGGCATTTCTTTTCTTTCCTACTCTTTTTTCTCTCTTATCTAATGTTAGTAGGTTGATAATCTATACAAATGTTTTTAGTATAAGTATTTGCTTAAGTGTAACTACAATTCTTTACACTAAGCTGAATTAAGCACACCACATCTTGTTTCTGAAACTTTGCTGTGAGTTGTTTTACTAATTGGTCTGGCTGGTTTAAAGATCATATTTGGTCTATTTTTTTGAGTTTTAAAATATGAATAATGTGTTTACATCATTCCCTCCTTCTCCCACCAACTCTTCCCCTGTTCTCTTATACTCTACTATATGCATGACCTCTTATTCTTTGATTACACACACACAAATATATATATATATATATATATATACATAAATTCATCCTTCTGACTCCATTTACTGTTGCTCATATGTATATTTGATTGTCTGACAATTTTGTATTGGAAAACTAGTTAGGCTGTACATTCCTGGAGAAGACTGATTCTTCTTCTCTTGGTAGTTGTTAATTACATGAAGCTCTTCATTTTGTATGGTGCCTTTTGAGATTTCCCCCATTCACATTGGCACATCATCTGGTTTTGTACTATTTAGGTTTTGTCTACCTGATATCATTGAGATTTTATGGGCACAGCCCCCTGATACATACATACATACATACATACATATATATATATATATATATATATATATATATGATATTGCAGCAGATGTTCTGGTTCCCTTTCAATCATTCTGCCCCTTTTTCTGCCATGTTCCCTGAGTTTTGAGTATGATGGTTGTGTTGTAAAAGTATCAACTGAGGTTGAGCATCCCATTGTCAGCTGTTCTCTGTAGTTTGACCAGTTGTGAATTTCTGTAATGATCTCTGTCTAGGGGAAAAATTAAAAAAAATAAAATTAAAAATTAAAAAAAAACTTGGTTGCTGAGGAATGATAGTTAAATTTATTTGTGGGCACAAGGTTAAGTATTTAAAATAGAGTTAGAAATAAAGCTGTTTTAGGAAAGTGATAATAGTAAGTTCTCTTTTGTTGTCTGTGGCCTTACCAACTTAGTTGCCTAGGTTTACAGTACCAGGGCATAAAGTCCTTCCTATTTAGCAGGCCTTAAGTCTAATTAGACATCTGTGGTTATCTCCACGATATAAGTACCACTATTGTACCTTCAAGGCTATCTTCCCATGCTAGTAAATGGGGTAAGTATTACGGCTGGGTAGAACTATTGATTGCTTTTCTGCTTTGGGTGATTGAAGAACAGCTTCTTGTACTATGAAAGCTAGTCCTCAAGAAGGAGGTTTACAGTTCCAATTCAGCTCATTTTCTCAAAGTTCTGTATCCAAAGTATATAGTGTCTTCAGCAATAGGGACTTACCTTCAGTTTCTGGTAATCAATCCAAGGCAATGTCAATAATCTATATTTCTTTGAAATTTTAGCAAAGGTAAAGTATTTAAAGTCAAATTAGAATAAACTGTAACTATCTTTAAAAAAACTGAAATTTCTACTTTGACTAACATGTTGAAATAGTCTTTCAAATTCAATGCAGAATTTAGATAAAGCCTTATTCATATGCTTTGAATAGGTTGATGGTTTTAATAGGTTTTGTGATGTATGTTAATAGCGTCTCAATGTAGTTCTTATAATTTAAATGTGATTATCAAATTTATACAGAGATTTCAGTACCTTCCAGAGAAGAGTTAGTAGATCTGAACATCCTTAGGAATAGAAACCTAATTTCAACAAAATACATCATTTTTTATCAACATACTGAATAATGAATCACCAGAATTTTTCAAAGGTAAAAATAAAAATCAGAATCCATATCAATCTATAATTAAAATTGCACTTCAGTTACCCTGGGTGAGAGACTAGTTGAATAAATAGTATCTGATTATCATTAGATATAAATTATGATTAACTTAGTCAGGTTCACATTTTATGAAAGTTCACATTTATCCATAGAGACATATGAAAAATATTTTGTTTTAAAAAGTCAACTTTTAATCAGGGAACTTCTTGGGAGAAAGAGGAGAAATAATGTAAGGGATGACAGATGTGGAGAAAAGCTGTGGAATACTCTAGACAAGACATGAGTGTTGCATGCCTCAAAACACGGCAGCTGTAGCTACATTCATGAGAGCTGAACAGGATTAAGTTAGACAAAATAACTGTACAGAAGGAGGAGAAGCTGCAGAAATCTCATCCTTATGTAAGAAGCTGTAGGACCTTAATAGCTGCTGAAGGAGAAACAAGTATTCTTAGTTAAAGATGTAGATTTGATAGGTTTCCCATCCCCCCAGTGCATGGCCAGTCATCTCTCCACATATTAGTCATACTAATTGTACTCAGGTTTATTAATAACAATAGTAATTATTAATAATATAGTAAAAGGACATGAAGTTATGATGGAGGCAGAAGGACACTAAGAGAGTTAGAGGGAGATAGTGGTGTATAAGTAGGATCACTGTACAATATATAAACGTATGAAAATTTTTAAATAATAAAATCATTTTAGAATATATCTCTTAGGGTTTTTTTTGAGATCTTGGTATACAGGATTTGGCCATAATAATCATGCTCAACCAACTGTCTTCAGTTTCATATACCTTACTACCTACCAAAAACTGTGTTACATACACACACACACACACACACACACACATATATGTGTGTGTGTGTTTGTATGTGGGTGCATCGCATTCCACTAGAATGTGATTGATTTACAGTAGCTACACTCTCACAGAAATCTATACTATTTCTTCCAGAAACTATAAGTCGAGAGTAGCTGCTGGTTTGACTAGTTGAAGGTTTCTATGGTAATTATCATCTATTGCAAGAAGAAACTTCTCTAATGATGGCTGAGATGCTCACTGATCTATTGGTGTCCTAGTTTTCTTCCCAGTTGGTATGATAAAACTTCATGACCAAAAGCAACTTGGCAAAGAAAGGGTTCATTTGACCATTTGACTTTCATAGCTCTCTTACAGTCCACCATGAAGAGAAGTCAGGACAGGAACTCAAGGTGGGACCCTGGAGACAGGCACTAAAAAATTAAAAGTTATAAAGGAACATATATTACTTGCTTGATCTTCATGGCTTGCTAGGCTTATTTTATTATATAACCAGGATCAACTTCCCAAGTGTGGCAATGATGGCAGTGGGGGTGGGGGCTCTCCCACCTCAATCATTAACCAAGGAAATACCTCCACAGGCTTGCCTACAGAGCAACCAGATGGGAGTGATTTAAGTTCTTCAACTTATCTTCCTCATCCCAAATGACTCTAGCTTGTATCAGATAGACATACAACTAATGAACACAACAGGTATAGCAAAAAGTCACTAGGAGTAGATTTACCAAAATATTGATTTAGCAGACTAATATTATTGGGTTCATATACAAGGCCTATGACTTATCCAGCCACAGATTCTTGATCCTGTAGCAGTTCTAGATATAGGTTCTTTCTCATAGTTGAGTCCTTAGATGTAATCAGATAATGATTGGTTAATAGAATAGCATTCATACCACAACAATGAGGTGTATCTTATTAGTCATTATTGTATTTTACAGGGTTCAAATCTTGGTAATATTAGTCACTGTTTTCTTCTTGTGAACAAAGCATTTTCCAGCACTATAAAAGCTAGCCAGTAGGGATGAAGCTCCCAAGGCCATGCCAGACTGATTTTTCACATCCTATGATTCAAGTACGTGGTATCTTCAGCAAAAGGGTCTAATCAAATTCCAAAGGGCAACAAATAGTAATGCCAATATCCTATAATGTTTGGGTATCTATGGGACCTCATTGACCAACAACTACAAAAGAGGTAACCCATTCCTCACACTGGGGTTTGTAAGCCTGTGGTGTCTGATAGAAGCATTGTCAAGGTTAACTTTATTTTAACTTTGACAATGTTTCTATCAGATGTGTGTGTGTGTGTGTGTGTGTGTGTATTTCTTTTTTTTAATTTATTTATTTTTATCTCAATCACAGGTTAGGTACTTTGAATCCTAGGCGTAGCCCCCTCCCCCATTCCCTCCTACCCTCCCACTCCCTCCCTCATCTCCCTCTTCCCCGCCCCCTCCAAGTCCACCAACAGGGGAGGACCTCCTTCCCTTCCATCCAACCCCAGCTTATCCTGTCTCCTACAAGCCAGGGAGTGACAGACTGGCTAGATCCCAGGGGAGGACATTGCAGCCAGCCCTGAGGTGTGTGTGTATTTCAAGGAATACAATATTACTAAAAATGAAATCAATTGGTTTGTTCCTAAGGGATTTTGCATGCATCTTCTGATACTGAGAGCAAGCCATCAGTGAGAAAATGAGAAGGGAGGTTTCCCATGTCTAGAACAGGGATTTTTGGACCCTTTATTAAAAAATATAAAGAATACAATACATAGTGTATGCAGCCATAAAAGAATGGTGATTCCTTATGACTTTTCAAAAGCCCTCAGTGTTTTATTTATTCATCTTATTTTTTCTTCTGTATTACCTTTCCTCTTCCTTCCCCACTTAAAATCTTCCCAGCTCATTCTTCCCATTTCCTCCTTCATAGCAACTAAGTTCTACCCTCTTCTCCTCCTTCCCCTCCCAGGTAAGTTCAGGTTATACTTTCACATCTAAATGTTCAGAGCTTGAATCCACAAATCAGAGGAAACATGTAATATCTGTCTTTCTGGGTGTGAGTTATCTCATTTGTTGTAATATTATTAGTTCCATCCATTTACCTGCAAGCTTTATTAAATTCTAGTTTAATTTTTTGTTACAGCTTACTAATATTTCATTGTGTATATGTATTACATTTTTATTATCCATTCATCAGTACATGGACATTGAGCTGTTTCCGGTTCCTAGCTATTGTGAATAGAATAACAATGAGCAGGGCCCAGCCTGTTTGTGGAACAGGATGTTGAGTGCTTTGAGATATGCCAAGGAATTTGTAAAGCTAGATCATATAGTGGATTTACTTTTAACTTTTTGAGAATTCTTCACACTGATTTCCATAGTAGCTGCAACAATTTGTCATCTTTCGTTTTCACTTAGATAATTATTTCTTTTATACATGAATATTGCTTTGAACAGACAATACTTGCCATAAATACTTGTAACTGTTATGGTGGGCATGATGAAAACATGCGGGTGCCTTATTTGTTCAAGATTTTCTCTTTTTTTAAAAGATATATTTATTTTTATATGCATTTGGTGTTTTGCCTCCATGTTTGCCTGTGTGAGAATGCCAGATCCCCTCAAACTGGAGTTACATACAGTTGTGAGCTGCCATGTGGATGCTGGGAATTGAACCTGGGTCCTTTGGAAGAAGAGCCAGTGCTCTTAACTGCTGAGCCATATCTCTAGCCCCTTTAGGATTTTCAAGCTACAGTTCTCTTAAGGATAATTTTCTACCTTAGTTCATTAAATTAATATTTTTATCATTCACTATATTTTGTACATGGTGCTAGACTAGGTTTCCTGTAGAATGGCAGTGTGTAAGGAAGCTGGCCCTGAATTCTTCTCACTAGTTTTCAGTTGCATAAGGAACTTCCACAAGTAATTGTTTGACAGTGTCTTTTCTAGTTTTTCCTTGGATGAGTGCTTAAGTACTTATTTTGATTTGATTGCCTAATTACTCCATAATACTTTTATTAAATCCTCTTTCTACATTTGACAAGGGGCTTTTCTAAGAAACGACTATGATATATGATTATTATAATTCTAAAAACTGAAAGTTAGTCTTATCCACTTGTCACAATGATAATATTCTAAATGGCAACAATGTACTTTTTCTTCTTCGACATTTTGTATAATTAAACTTTTCTTCAGTTGGCACAAGAGTTTTTATCTGCCACAGGGTTAGTTAAATATTAAAGGTTGATATGACACTTTAGTTATTATGAGAAATTTCAAAAATAAAGAAGAAAGTAAATGTCCGGTTTTGATATTTGAAGCAAATATCAAATTCAGTCATTACTCACCTTGCAATTCAATGTTTTTTAGAGAAAAACAAGTACATACTCCATATATGTTCTTAATTTTTATTTAACATATCATTAACCAAAAATCAGAAGAATTCAAACATGAATTCTTTACCCAGTAAAAAAAGAACCTTTTTCTTCAAGAATGCAGAGAAAAGATGGAAATAACCCTGATGGCATCAGAAACACATAAGGGATATGGTGCCTGTTTCACCTAAACACAGTGCTGGGACAAGTCCTATATCTCACAGAGATGAAGAGGATTGGGAGAAAGGAGCCCTGACAAGTATGGATGCTCGATAGTCAGCCTCTATCCAGAAGAACCCAAACTCCACAATTCTCCCTGTAGCTTCTGCATCATTCAAAAAGAAGACACACATTTTCACATGTTCATCATGGAGGCAAGAGAATTCTTTTTTAAGTTTTATATTTTACTATTTACTCATTTTATATCCCGATTGTAGCCTCCCTCTCTCATCTCCTCCTTCTTCCCCCCATATCCTCCCCCTAGTCCATTGAAAGAGGGAGCCCTCTTCCCCTCACTTTAGCTAATCAAGTTTCTGCAGACTACCTGGATCCTCTTCCTCTAAGGCCTGCGCAGGCTGCATTTTCAGGGGGAAGTGATCAAAGACCAGGCCAATGAGTTCATGTCAGAGACCGCCCATGTTCCCCTTACTAGGGTACCCACATGAAAAAAGCTGCCTATTAGCTATATCTGAACAGAGGACCTAGGTCCTCCCCATGCATTGTCCTTTGTTAATGCATTTTGAGGGGTCAGGATGTCCACAAGGAGACCAACAAAGTCAAAAGAAAATCTGACCTCAGGGGGTCCTGCAGAGACTGATGCACCAACCAAGAGATGTCTAAAGAGGCAGTAATCTCAATGAAAGAGGGCCAGTAGAAAGTGCCTGGATATCTGTAGACTGTAGAAGCTGGCTGGAAACTTCTGTGACTCCAGAGACTCTCTGGAACTAGTCATATCTCAGCATTGCTCTATCTCTTCCTGGCATTCAGCAGTTCTGTCTCTAACATAGCTATCCTCAGCATACATACACTAGCTCCCTTCAGCATCACAAACATATTTTCAACACTCAGGAAAACATGAATACTTACCCTTATCTCTATATGAGACCAGAACATGATAGTTGATTAACAATATAAGTGGAGGAAGTGCAGGAAAGCAGTAAATCTACCCCAAACTCCCTCTTCCAAGGAATGAGCTCAGAAAATCAAACTTCTATTTCAAGCCAGTCTTGGAGGTCAAAGAAACAGGTTCAAGACATTTCTATTAATGAAAACCAATTAAGATTCAAATTTTGGACTGTGGTATCTTGCTCTCATTCAGTCTGCCCTAACATAGTTTTAAAACAGTGTATCATGAGATAGTTGTTTTGTTTTTTTTTTAATTTTATGTGTATAGATATTTGTCTGAGTGTTATGCCTGTGTACCATGTACATGCAATGCCCTGAGAATCCAGAAGATGTCAAATCCCCTGGTACTGAAGGTAAAGAAAGCTCTGAGCTGTCATGTGAGTACTGGAATTGAACCCAGGTCCTCTGGAAGCATAGGCACCACTCACCACTCTTAACTATGAAGCCATTTTTCCAGCCTTGAGACAGTTGAATTTTGGGTTTGCTTACTTGAGTTGCACTCTGAAAAGTTCTAAGACCTCTCTATAAGAGAGGTCAAAAGAGGTCTTTAGATCCTTGGAACTGGGGTTAGGTATGTTCTAGAATCCAAACCTGAGTTCTCTAAGAGATCAATAAGTGCTCTTAACCATTAAGCCATCTCTCAAGACCCTATCAAAATCCTGAAAGGTATATAAGTTCTAGAAAACTAGAAACAAACATTTTTAAATGCCTCAGAAATCTATTAAATTTTACCTTTTATAAACAAAAAGGAAGAAATGAAATCCCTTTCCAAAAGGAAGTAGAAGTAGATTTTACAATTCTTAATTATCAGCCAACTTTAGAACTAGTAATAGAGTTTGTAGGTATGGTGCTGAGAACAATCACATATTTTGTTCTATGACTTTGGGTAATGTTCTATAAAAGTGGAGAATTAAGTAATAAGGAAATTAATCTGATAACTATTAAATAAAACCATAGAAGCTCATAAGCAACAGATGACTAAAGAGCATTAAACATACAAGTTAATAAAGTGGTTTAGTAAGATTCAATTTGCATTTCATCATAACTTCCAATTGTGACTAAAAAAAGAAATTATATGTGTTCCAAAAAAGGGCTATCTCTTCAGGGATAGTCCTATGAATCTGTGCATAGTGACCATGTGGCTTATGCCACCATCTTCACAATAGCTAGGTCCTCAATGCATAGCTATTAATAGTGAAAGAATCCAGATTCAGTTATTCAATTTCCAGCTACATACATGTTATGGAATTACATATTTTGATGACCCAGAATTCCTACGGTATTTGATATTGAATAGCTGCTGAATTTTCTTATGTAAACTTGGGTGTCCATCTCTTCTTACAGGAAATGCAAAATTATTTACCAAATAAGTAAAAAGCCTAAAGAAAATGACAGTGCAAAGCTAAATACCCCAAAGCAGAGGCTGTTGGTCCTACTAAAGATTTTGTTTAATTTATCCTGTGAAGATTGTGAAAGTTTCATCAAGTGAGATGAAAATTTTCTCCTGTCCATTATGTTTCAGAAACAATTCATGCTGGTTAAGCACAAAGCATTAATGATAAAGGACTTTTATCTGGGAGAAGAGATTCAAGATAATGTGTTTACACTTATTAATGAAAGCATCTATAGATACTATAATTTCATTCTATTTATAATAGAATTAACCCAAGTTTTGACATTTTACTTTTTAAAATTAACTTGTGTAGAGAGGTGAATCTGAGAAATAGTTTGACTGAATGTCATGAGTTTCCAGAGCCTAGAGCTGCAGAGTGAGGCACTTGACGCAGGGAGGAAGAGAAAAGTGGGAACAGCCATTCATAGCTTGTGACAAGCACAACTCTGTTGGCTTCGGATGCCTAAAATGAATAATGGCTACAAAAGAGAACTGGATTGATGAATCTAATATATGAGAGTATTTGACATACCTGGGAAGGAAGCCATGTTCAATATTAAAATATACTCCTCTGATTTCACCTTCACTGAGTAGCAGCAGAATCAGTCACAGAGGACAATTCGGAAGTGCACTTATTTCCCTATGACACTGCTCTCCCACAGGTGACATTTTTCTGGTGATAAAATTATTTCAGAGGTTTATCATTTCACTCTCCCAGGGCTTGAACTTTGAATTATTAAAAATAGTTTTTCTGTAAGTGAAAAGCTTAATTCTCATGCATACCATCTTTAGTTAACTTAAGTATAATAAAAAGAGAAAAAAAAGCCATTTTGGTGCAGTGAAAACCTCTGACTTCATTTCAGCATAAACAATTGGGAACTAAAGAAATCTTGAGAGCTGAGAGGCAAATTCGCAGTATGAGATAAAACCTCTACAAAAGAAATGACCAATAGGGTGCAGTTAACTAGAGCCTCATGGGACTGTTTACCTATGGTGGAGGAATGAAAACAAGGTGAATAGAAATATGAGGAGATACTGAATGAAGGTGTTTTTTGTTTTATTTTATTTTGTTTTGTTTTGCATGATTTTGAACACAAATGATGGCCTTTGTCCCTCTTCCCGGGCTTTAGCAGCAACTTCCCCCTGGAACCTTAAATATATGGAAATGCCTTTGTCTAACCTCTAACACTATGATGTATGAAAGGAGCTGAGATAAGGACATCTGTGATACAAAGAACACATTGAAACACAATAGTTGCCTCTTTCTTAGATAATCTTTAAAAAGTTCTTTGAATCTAATAGATTTCTTGGGAGAACTTCAACAAAAATAAACAAAGGTCACAGTGGAAACCAGTTCTTGGCAAATCTGGAAAATATAGCACATGTTGAAAAACACACATAAGTAATAAGTAAAATTAACTTAAAATATGTAGAGGAATTTTAAACCAGCGACATGGTGGCTCTGGGAAGGGAGCACATCCAAAGGCCTTCTAGGTCTGTGTGATCCAGATGAAATGATATGCCTTTAATCTCTTTGCCCTTAGTACACCCTTTAGTCTCAAACAATGAAGGTAAAGTTAGATTATAGAAGGAAGCACGCATGTTTGCAAGTGACATCTGATTGAGGGACAGAATGAATTAGGGAAAGATTGGACAGAGTGAGTCAGAGATAGGATATGCCAATCTCTCAGGAGAAGAAACAGGAAAGAGAAACTACATGAGAGCCGTGCAGTAGAGTTGAGGGGGGAGTAGGGTACAGGAGAAAGTTGAGAGGACAATACAGCAGAGCAGCGTGCTCTAGAGAGTTCAGTTGAGAAGACAGCACAGTAGAGAAAGAGTTGGGAGAGTTCAGTTCAGTTCAGTAAGTTGTGACAATTTGGTGCAGTTTAGCGAGTTGGAAATCAGTTGAAAAGAAGTGCAGAAGAGTTGTTTGTGTCTGTTCATTTGCTGGCAGTTCAGTTTGTAGGTTCAGAAACAGTTGTTCCAAACAAGGGAATTCTGTCAGAAGCCAAGAGAAGCCAGATTAAATCAGCTTGGAGGGAATTTTGAGCCAGAAAAGCTGAGTTGAACCAGCCAGCCAGAGTTCAGAAAAAGCTAGAAAGGGTTAGCTTATTCTGCGTTAAGCCTCTGAGGTGACAATTACATCTGGTGAATAAATGATACTTTTACAGAAAAATTACATTCATTGCACATTAAATTTTATTCACATTTACGCTTAGTTATTTTTATTTCAGATGTTTTGATTTCATATGAACTCATTCAAGAGAAATGAAAATAGGAAGGCCTTAGATTGAAGCTCTTTGGTAGTGTATTTTATTATTATGTGTGAGGCTTAGGTTTGATGTCTAATACTTCAAAATAAGTAAATAAGCAAATAAATAAAATATCCATACAAAAGAAATGCATTTTTACCTTTTTATCTTCTGAGTTGATTTAAAAGAGATATGCTAAATAACTGTAATGTACCCACATACACTTTGATTTTAAAAGGCCTACTATAAATATAAGTTTGACTATGCAAAAAAATGTATAGTGCCAAATATAGCATACAAGTTGAGAGGAAATATTTGCAAGCTATGTCTTGGATAAACGACTAATTTTCCTAATGTAAACCTTAAAACATTTTTAATAAAAGGCACACAGAGACAATTTACCTCAAAATATGAGTGTGTATTTTAAATATATGCAAAGATGTATTCTCTTCATAATAAGATCATTACAAATTAATGATCTGTACTGGTAGGGCATCTCTCCCTGATCATACTGATAAGTTTTAAAAGTAGATCTGTTTATGAGGCTATTCTGAAGCAGGTGGCCATAACTGCTACAGAAATTTCTTATCTGAGACATATCTATAGAAATAAACATGATAATATCTAACACATCAAAGTGGGGAATTAATGTCTTCCTTTTCACACACACACACACACACACACACACACACACACACACACACACACACAGATGTTTCCCCTCAACTTACCAGTTGTATTTAGTTGGCTTTTGGTATCTGTGTGTGTGCGCTTGTGTGTATGTGTGTGTGTGTATGATGCATTTTTTAGAGTAGCAATGTAGCAATCCCATTTCTAAGGATTTACTCTAAATATTCTCAAACAGGACAAAGACACACACACACATAATTTAGTGGAAATTTTGCTTATATTCTGTAGATATGGTTTTGTTTTAATCCCAAGTGGGGAATGGGAGAATGCTTTATCCATAGATGATAACAGCTTCATGAGAGGGCATGTGATCCTTGTGGAAACTTGTGCAGGGGGCATAGTTTTTACCAGCTGAAAAACATCCTGATGCAGACTCTGAGAAGGTATAAATAAGAGCCAAGAGAGAAAGAGACAGAGACAGAGACAGAGAGAGAGAGAATGCTTTTCCTTGGGATGTCCCTACAGAGAAACGTTTCGGAGAACACTTCAAGGAGGTTGCTGCTGCCCTGTCACTGGTCATTCTTGCTACTTTTCCAATTACTGGATTGCCAGATTTTGGGTTTGCTGATTCATTATGTTGCTATGTTTGCTGCTGGTGGTAGTTTGCTGGTTTCCTGGACTGCTGGATATCCTGACAACTAAGAGTTGAATCACCCCAAGGAACTACATCTAAAGAGGTCTACACCCCCTGTCCCTACTATCCTTCTTTCTTTTCTACCTAGGGTTGTAATGTTGGAAGGGAGG
The DNA here is from genome assembly GCA_028658305.1 of Pachyuromys duprasi. NCBI lineage: Eukaryota > Metazoa > Chordata > Mammalia > Rodentia > Muridae > Pachyuromys > Pachyuromys duprasi. The sequence continues at coordinate 43,388,488 of CM053765.1, read as the reverse complement.
TAGAGGCTTAAAGAACCCCAAATAAGGTAAGTTTAAAAACCAAAATCTACACATATAGAATTCTTTATTATGGCATTAATTAAAACCTCTATATAGCCTTCCATTGGACAGTGGTTGAAAAAATCCGTGTTACAACAAGAGAGTGATATGTGTGTGTGTGTGTTGTGTGTGTGTGTGACATAACTGAGACTCTGTAAATTAATGTAGAGTGATAGAGAAGGCAGTGTTAAATAAAATTCTGTCAAAAGATCATCCAAAAAAGTTACCTTTTTTTTAAGAAACAAAAAAAATAGAAAAGCATAGTAAAGAAAACCTAGAGATTAGTGAGATTGAGCTGAAATGATAGAAATACGAGACGGGGTGAAGGAGATATCCATAAATGAAATTTTCTTACAGTATCTTTGGGGAGTACTAATATTCCTTGTGTTCAATAAAATTAATTTAAAAAATTAGCTTGCCTCAGAAAAATGTACACCATAATAATTAACCAAAACAATTTCCATATAAGAATATAAACTGTACTGTACATCAGAGAGAAACTTTAAGACTTAACATGCCTTTTTTCTGAATTGTTTTACTAAATAAAATATAAAACTTGCAGCTGTTTATAAGGCATAGTGTGATAACTTAATGCTTATGAAAAGGACGTATGATGGGCAATTGAGATCACTAACTTGATTGGATTAAGAAACAACTAGTGTATTTATTTGGGAATGTCTTTAAGATTTCCTAGAAGGATGGCCATTTTTACCATTTAATCCTACCAATCCTTGAGCATGGGAGATCTTTCCATATCTTCTTCCAATATCTTTTTCAATTTCTTTATTCAGAGACTTGAAATTTTTTTCTTTCACTTGCATGGTTAGAGTTACATCAATATCCTTCATGTTTTTGTGGCTTTTGTGAAGGGTGTTGTTTCTCTGATTTTTCTTCAACTGTTGTATATAAGAGGGCTACTGAATTTTTTTCTTAGTTAATTTTGTATCTTACCCACTTTGCTGAAGCTGTTTATCAGCTATAGGTATTCCTTGATAGAATTTTGGTGGTCACTTATGTATCTACTATCATATCATCTGCAGATAGTGATGCAAGACTCCACCCAGCAGGCAATCAAAGCAGATGCTAAGACTCACAACCTAACTTTGGCAGAGCACAGGGAATCTTATGGAAGAAGAGGGAGAGAGAAAGACCTGGAGGGAACAGGAACTCCACAAGAAGATCAACAAAGTCAACAAATCTGGATCCAGGGGGATCAGCAGAGACAGATGCACTAACCAAGGACCATGCATGGAGAGGACCTAAAACCCCGCTCAGGTGTAGCCCAGCTCTAGTAAGGAGAGCAGGGGCTGCCTCTGACATAGACTCTGATGCCTGCTCCTTAATCACTTTCCCCTAGAGGATCTTCCTTGCCAGGCTGCCAGGCCACAGAAGAAGAGGATGCAGGCAGTCCTGATGGGATTTGATAGGCTAGGGTCATATGATAGTGGAGGAGGACTCCCCCTTTCAAATGGACTAGGGTAGGGGGATAAGGGTTAGACAAGGAGGAGATGAGGGAAGGGGCTACAATTGGGATATAAAGAGAATGAATTATGAAAAATTAAAATTGTTTTAAAAGATTTCTAAGAAGGAATTATTTGATGATAAAATACTACATGTTGAATGTGAATGCCATTGTTCATGTACTAGGAACTCTAGCAGAAAACAAAGGGAGTGTGTGTGTGTGTGTGTGTGTGTGTGTATGCGCACGTGCATGTGTGTGTGTGTGTGTGTCTGTGTGTGTGTGTGTGTGTGTGTGTTGCTAAAAAAGAAAAGACAATCCTGGAATCTCCTTTTCTCTGCTTCCTAATTCACATAGATGTGAACAATTATGCCCCTGCTGCACAGCCTACAGTTTCTCCCACTGCTTCCCTGACATGGCAGAGTATACTTTCAAACCTTGAGCCAAAATAAATCATTACTCCTTAAGTTACTGATATGTGTGTGTGTGTGTATACACGTTTGCACATTCACATGTATGTGAAGGTCAGGGCTCAACATCAGTGACTTTCTCAGTTCCTGTTCACCTTATTTTTCAAGACAGGGTCTCTCACTAAACGTAGAACTCACCAAGTTAACTAGACTAATTGGCTAACAATCTCCAAGAATTCTTGTTTCAGCCTCCCCAGTTATGAGGTAAGAGATGGCAATTATTGTTTATGGCTTTCACCACGAGTTCTGTGGGATTAACTCAGGTTCTCAAGCTTGCAAGGCAAGCCCTTTACTAACAGAGCCATTTCCTCAGCCCTTTTAAGGCAATTTTTGTGAGGTATTTAGAGTGATCTATCGAGGGTAATTCATATTTCTGTCTCCTAAAAACTGAAATAAAAATAAATTTGCACAGGGTACAGAAACATTATTAATGGAAAATTCGCAATTTCTTATTATTCTGATATTTGCTTTGGGAAACCTAGCCCTTTGTGGGTCCTTAAAAGCCCTCCTCTGGCCATGTTCAGGTCTGAAGGATGTTCTGCATCAAAATTACCCACCTCGCCATTAAAAATGACTGAGATATTTTTGGAACCATGCGAGTCTTAGGTAATATCATTGTGATAGAAAATAACTTATTCAGTCTTGTGACAAAATCAATATGGAATTTAATTTCAAAAGATGACTGAGAAGGTTTCTATCATATTTTATTTGATTTACAAATTTGGAAATAATGCATTATGCACTGAATATTTAGCAAATTCAAGTAATGTTTTATTTACAAAAGTAAAAGTATCTCTGAGTCACTCAATTAAAAAAACAATAAAACCTTAATACATACAAAACGAAGTCAACTGTAGCTTATAATTAAAGAAATTCTTTGTAGTACGTGATATTCTAATGATAAAAACAGTTCCAAACATCGATGGGACATAACAAATTTTAGCCCATAAAAACTAATAAATGTCATAATAAACTTAAAAGTAGCTGTCTATATTTCTACCTACTAAAAATTTAATTTAATATCTTCATATGCATCAGCTCTACACATTAAGTTTTCAGGAGAACAATGTTCCTACAGGCATTATGAGGTAGGAATGTAGGTAAGGGTGTTGACAAGATAGGGAAACTCTTAAATGCTGTCCTTTCTCAATATTTCAGCTACTGCTGGATCTTTCTGTGTAATTTGTCTTATAGGTCATGTTGTCCTTATCCACTATAATTGCAGACAAAGCAGTGTTAAATGTAAAAAATATAGACAAAAGTACTGTCTTTTCTCATTCTCAGGTTTTCTTATTCTTATGCTAAATCTTTCTGTTCTAGAAAGCTAATGTCCTTGATTGCACTAGAAAAGTTCCTGAGACTATACAGATTAGCATAAGAATAAGAATAGGATAATAAGATCAAACACCCTATGAATATGTTTTCTTTTAAATACTATGTGATATATATATATATTTAAATATTTCAAGAAACTCTAGAAGTCTTTGACTTTCCAGTCTTAAAAGAAAGAAGACCTGAGTTATTTGGCATCTCTCCCAAACCCAGGAGAATCTTTTTACCTCCTTTGTTTCATCCTAATCACATCTACAAAGTCTTTTTTGACCAGTTAAGATAACAGGTTTCCAAGTGTCAGGAAATAGAAAGCAGACAATATTATAAGACCATATCTCTGCATACCACATCATAAGCCGTTCACTGAAAAAAAGAAACAGTGGACCAGGGAGGCATCTGGAGAAAGCCTTTGGGAGGAGACAAGGGTGTAGCCAATAAATCCTGTCCAGGCAGAAAGGTGACATGCATTCCTGGGCACATATCAGTGGGCATTTGTGTCATTTAGTGTTCAGTCTTGAAAGATAAATTTCCGTTTTTTTTCCAAGATAAATTTCCAGTCTATCTACTCTCCTGAAAATATTGCTTCCTCTCCCATATAAAACCGAGACTTAAAAAATAAAACTGTGTGACTTGAAATCATAGAAGGGACAATTGGGGATGAAGAGAATCAAAGGGAGGATAAACAGGCAAAGGAGAGGGCCATGGAACACAGCAAGATAAAAATATGTCATGAATGCCTGAGGATGTCATAATGAAAGATATTGTGTTGTATAATAAGTATATATTAAAAATATATAATACTATCCATAGGTCAGTGTGAATTCATAGGAAAAGTACATTAGGATACAATGGAATCAATAAACTAGAGCCACCATAATAGGAATGGTAGCCTTGGTGAACAGAAGAAGAAATATGCAGTTATAGAATTACTTGATCTATAACCCTCAAAACTAACAGTATTCAAAGTCTACACATATAATTACTGCACTAAAAGCTGTATATGCAGAATTATTAAAATTAAAGAGTAGAAATACGCTTCTAATGAAAATTAAATAACAATGAACTTTACCAAAAATTTATTATTTCTGATGAAAACCTAACAGGATTATCATCTCAACAACAAGATAGTCAGAATACCTTCCCACTCAAGCAGTTGTGAAAGGATGTTTTGTACATTCATTTCCTATGGATTTAGAGAGTATTCTAATTGATTTTCTTTTGTTTAAGCCCAGTTCTAGATGAGGAGTTTGTGGCTTCAGCTAGACCACACATCCTAATTTTGCAGATTCCTCAAAGTCAAGTCTGCAACCAGTTCCAGACAAAATGTCTTACAGCTTAAAAAAAAACCTGCATGATCAAAAATCTTGCTTATGCCTCCTGGTCTTGGGGGTTTTAATGTCTGTAATACATGTCACATGTCAGCATTGCTATGATGAGGGCAGTGAGGTAGAGTGCTTCTATTATATAGCATCTTTACAAAATCAAATATGTCTTCAAAGTCAACATTTTAGCTATAATTATAAGAGCAATTAGTGACCTGCTCGAGTCAGTTCTTGAATGAGAAGAGTACAGAGTCACTAGTCTGTTGTCTTCGCTGAGAAAATGGCTCCGTTTGTAGTTTCAAATCAGAATGGCCTTGCAATCGGTACAAAGGCTAAGCTTTCTCTTCAAAATTGTCAACCAGATTTTATTTCCATAAGGAAGTTAGCATAAAAACACAACTAAGACTATTTTCTAACTTTTAACTATTTTCACACTTTCCTGTAGTAAAACATGAATTATTACTTTTTAAAGTACATTTTGCCTCCCTATTAAAATTTGATACTCTTAAGCATTGTTTATTATACTATTTTTTTCTAATATAGCAGAAGGTGATGGCTTAATTTAATTAAGCAAACCTCATGTTTATATGCATGCTGTGTTTTCTCTAAAGAAGCTGCTGGTTTTCAATCTTTCAGTTCCTGAGGGAAAGTGGTTCTAACTCAGGTCTCTTACCACTAACAACTTTCATCGTATAATTAAAGGGGTTGCATTTATTAACAGGTGAAATACCTGATTAAGGCAAACCACCTTTCTATGACAATAAAAGTATACATTATAATAAAAAAATAGTTCAATCTGGTTAAAATTGAAGCAGCATTGAAGACCTGAAGATTAAGTCTATCAGGAATAAATACAGATTAACAATAAGGGGCCTTGCAGCAGTGACATTTAACACTGCAGAATGTGGCAATGGGCACGTTTTCTCCAATCAGCTTCTTGAGGCACAATAGGACGGTCAAAATCATAGGTGTAGAAAGGTCATTTCTTATAATTAATATTTATCTAGTATACGGTGGTCTGCTGGAGTAAGGTGTTGGTTGTTGAGGGTAACTACTCAGTTTCCAGCCTCAAGGCCAGAGAAACTGGGTGGCTGCAGGTTTCTTTCTTAGCACAGAAAATTCAAAATAAGATAAGGATGTGGCAAAGTGAGGGGGGAAATGGTCTCTTCAGTCTCTTATAGTCAATGTACCTTAGAGATACCCAGATGAAAAGTTCCCATATAAATGGATATATATGCCAACGACTCTGGGAAGTAATCCCTTCTATACATATTTCTGGTATTATGAGTCCTTAAGTCATACGTGCAGTCCAGCAGTGAACTTAAGATGACGACAGTTATATGACCAATCAAGGACCTCTGGATGGCATGAACTTCTCAGTCTAGAGGGTAGAATGAGAGAAAGGTAACTTCACAAGACACTGAAAAAGAAGTCCATTTTTAAAAAGAAAATTAATAGTGACTTGGTTTTACAATGTTAAAAATAATGTGTTTCCACACAGTGGGAAGAGTCAGCAGTGTTTAGAATAATCACATCATTAAGAAAAGAAGAAAGTGGATATCAGATATATAATATAGAATAAGCACACTAAAATCTGTACACCTAAAGAAACTAATCAAGAAGGAGGACTCTGGCTAAGATGCTCAATCCCATTCAGAACAGCAAAAAGGATGGACATCAGAAGAGGGAGAAACAGGGAACAGGACAGGAGCCTATCACAGAGGGCCTCTGAAAGGCTCTACCCTGCAGGGTATCAGGGCAGGTGTTAAGACTTATACCCAAACTTTGGGCAGAGTGCAGGGAATCTTTTTTTAATAGGTAATTTATTTATTTTTACATTAATCATAGCCTTAGCCCCCTCTCTCATTCCCTCCCATTCTCCCCATCCCTCCCTCAACTTCTCCCTGCCCCCTCCAAGTCCACTGATAGGGACACTGATAGGGTCCCCCCTCCCTTCCATCTGACCCTAGCTTATCATGTCTCTTCAGGGCTGGCTGCAATGTCCTCTTCTGGGATATAGTTAGGCTGCTCCTCCCTCGGTATGGGGGGATTGACAAGACAGCCATTGAGTTCATGACCGAAATAGTCCCTGTTCCCCTTATTAGGGTACCCAGGTGGGTACTGAGCTGCCATGAGCCACATCTGAGCAGGGGTTATAGTTTGTATCCATACATGGTCCTTGGTTGGAGAAACAGTCTCATAGAAGACCCCTGTGCTCTGATCTATTTGGTCTTTGTGGAACTCTTGTCCTTGCCAAATCTTAATAAGTCCCCTTCTTTCATATGATTCCCTGCATTCTGGCAATGGCTTGGTTGTGAGTCTTAATATCAGCTTTGATTCATTGTTAGAGTCTCTCAGAGTTCCTCTGTGGTAGGCTCCTGTCCTGTTGCTTGTTTTCTCATACATTCAATGTCCATTGGGTTTGACCACCTAAGGAAGGATTGATCATCCCAACTTGGGTCCTCCTTCTTGCTTATGTTCTCTAGGTGTATAGATTTCAGCATGTCCATCGTCCTATAGGTCTATATAAGTGAGTATATACCATGTGCATCTTTCTGCTTTTGGGATACCTCACTCAGGATGATTGTTTCCAGGTCCCACCATTTGCCTGCGAATTTCATGATTTCCTCCTTTTTAATTTAATACACAATAGTATTCCATTGTGTAAAAGTACCACGATTTCTGTATCCATTCCTCAACTGAGGGACATCTGGGTTGTGTCAAGGTTCTGGCTATTAGAATAAAGCTGCTACGAACATGGTTGAGCAAATGTCCTTGTTGTGTACTTGAGCATATTTTTGATATATGCCTATGAGTGGTATAGCTGGCTCTTAAGAAATCACTATTCCTAATTGTCTAAGAAAGCGCCAAATTGATTTCCAGAATGGTTGTACAAGTTTACATTCCTACCAGCAATTGAGGAGGGTTCCTCTTTCTCCACATCCTCTCCAGCATGAGTTGTCAGTTGAGTTTTTGATCTTAGCCATTCTGACAGGTGTAAGATGAAATCTCAGGGTCGTTTTGATTTGCTTCTAACTGATGGCTAAGGACTTTGAGCATTTCTATAAGTGTTTTTCTGACATTCTACAGTTCTCTACAGAGAGTTCTCTGTTTAGCTCCATACCCCATTTTTTAATTGGATTACTTGATTTGTTGCTTTTTAACTTCTTGAGTTCTTTATATATACTAGATATTAGCCCTCTGTCAGATATAGGGTTGGTGAAGATCCTTTCCCAGTCTGTAGGCTGTTGTTTGGTTTTGATGACAGTCTCTTTTGCTTTACAGAAGCTTTTCAGTTCCATGAGATCCCATTTATTGATTGTTGATCTCAGAGCCTGTGCTGATGGTGTTCTGTTCAGAAAGCTGTCTCCTGTGACAATGAGATCTAGGGTCTTTCCCACTTTTTCTTCTAACCGATTTAATGTGTCTGGTGTTATGTTGAGGTCTTTGATCCAGTTGGACTTTAGTTTTGTGCCGGGTGATAAATATGGATCTATTTTCATTTTTCTGCATATAGACATCCAGTTGGACTAGCACCATTTGTTGAAGATGCTGTCTTTTTTCCATTGGATGGATTTGGCTTCTTTGTCAAAAATCAAATTTCCGTAGGTTTGTGGGTTTATTTCTGGGTCTTCTATTTGGTTCCATTGATCCACTATTCTATTTCTATGCCAATACCATGCAGTTTTTATAACTATTGCTCTGTAGTACAGCTTGAGATCCAGTATGGAAATACCACCAGATGATCTGTTGTTGTACAGGAAGGATCCTTTTGGAAATTCTGGGGTTTTTGTTTCTCCATATGAAGTTGAGAATTTTTCTTTCAAGGTCTGTAAAGAATTGTGTTGGTATTTTGATGGGAATTGCATTGAATCTGTAGATTGCTTTTGGCTGAATACCCATTTTCACTATGTTAATCCTACCAATCCATGAGCACAGGAGGTCTTTCCATCTTCTAATATCTTCAATTTCTTTTTTCAGAAATTTGAAGTTTTTCTCAAGCAGTTCTTTGATTTGCTTGGTTAGAGTCACCCCAAGGTACTTTATGTTATTAGTGGCTATTGTGAAGGGTGTTGTTTCCCTAAATTCTTTCTCAGCCCTTTCGTCTTTAGTGTATAGGCAGGCTTCTGATTTTTTTAAGTTGATTTTGTATCCAGCTGAAGGTGCTTATCCAACTTTGCTGAAGGTGCTTATCAGTTGAAGGAGTTCTCTGGTTGAATTTTTGGGGACACTCATGTATACTAACATATCATCTGTCAGTAGGGATACTTTGACCTCTTCCTTTCTGATTTGTATCCCCTTGATCTCTTTTAGTTGTCTTATTGCTCTAGCTAGGACTTCATGTACTATGTTGAAGAGATATGGAGACATGGGCAGCCTTGCCTTGTCCCTGATTTCAGTGGGATTGATTTAAGTTTTTCTCCATTGAGTTTGATGTTGGCTATAGGCTTGCTTTATATTGCCTTTACTATGTTTAGGTATGTGCCTTGTATCCCTGATTTCTCCAGTACTTTAAACATGAATGGATGTTGGACTTTGTCGAAAGCTTTTTCAGCATCTAAGGAAATGATCATGGGTTTTTTTCTCTTTCAGTTTGTTTATATGGTGGATCACATTGATAAAATCTATCAATATTGAACCACCCTTGCATGCCTGGGATGAAGCCTACTTGGTCATGGTGGATGATATCTTTATGTGTTCTTGGATTCAGTTTGTGAGTATTTTATTGAGTATTTTTGCACCAATGTTCATAGGAGAGATAGGTCTGAAGTTCTCTTTTTTTTTGTTGGATCTTTGTGTGGTTTAGGTATTAAGGTGACTGTGGCTTCATAGAAAGAGTTCGGTAATTTTCCTTCTATTTCTATTTTGTGGGATAGTTTAGAGAGAACTGGTGTTAGGATTTCTTTGACGGTCTTGTAGAATTCTGCACTAAAACCATCTGGCCCAGGGCTTTTTTTTGGTAGGGAGGCTGTTGATGACTTCTTCTGTTTCCTTGGGGGATATAGGTCTATTCAATCTTTCTACCTGATCTTGACTTAATTTAGGTAGATGGAATCTATCAAGAAAATTGTCCATTTCATTTAGATTTTCAAATTTTGTGGCATATATGCTTTGGTAGTAAGACCTAATGATTGTTTGGATTTCCTCAATGTCTGTAGTTATGTCCCACTTTTCACTTCTGATTTTGTTGATTTGGATAGTTTCTCTCTGCCTTTTTGTTAGTTTGGCTAGGGGCTTGTCTATCTTGTTGATTTTCTCAAAGAACCAGCTCTTGGTTT
>CM053765.1:43341855-43371717 GCA_028658305.1 Pachyuromys duprasi | reverse complement strand
ATAGACCTATAGGATAGGAAGTTCAAGCTGATATCTACACACCTAGAGAGGATATACAGGAAGGAGGACCCAGGTTGGTATAATCAATGCTTGTTTGGATGAACAAATGGGATGGACATTGAGTGGAGGAGAAAACAAGCAACAGGACAGGAGCATGCCAAGGAGGACCTCTGGGGGGGGGGGTCAATGTAGCGATGTATCAGAGCAGATATTAAGACTTGTGATCAAGACTTTGGCAGAGGGCGAGAAATAATGATAGATCTTGAGGAGGTTGGTGAGACTTGGGGAGAACACGAGTTCCACAAAGATCAAACTGAGCAGGGCACAGGGGTCCTGTATGAGACAGTTTCTACAATCAAGGACCATGTGTGGATGTGGCCTGGAACCCCTGCTCAGATGTGGCCCATGATAGTTTGTTGTCAGACTGAAGACCCTAGTAAGGGAAACAGGGACTGTTTCAGTCATGATCTTGATGGCTGACTCTTTGACTCTCCCCCATACAAGCTGGGGAGTGACAGACTGGCTAGATCCCAGGGGAGGACATTGCAGCCAGCCCTGAGGATACAGGATGAGCTGGAGTTGGATGGAAGGGGAGGATGTCCTCCCCTGTTGGTAGACTTGGAGGGGGCGGGGAGGAGGGAGATGAGGGAGGGAGTGGAAGGGTGGGAGGGAATGAGGGAGGGGGCTACACCTGGAATGCAAAGTACCTAACCTGTGATTGATATAAAAATAAATAAATTTTAAAAATCTTTATTATAATATTTGTATTTTTGAAGGATATATGTTATTGTTGTCTATTGTGTTGTTTTAATTTGTGTGTTGGTATTTGAGCATATGGAATAGTTTTAGAGGTTGAGTTTCGTTTTACTTTTTTAAAATTAGTTTATTTTATTTCTAAATTGATCACAGGTTATGTACTTTGTATCCCAGCTGTAGCCCCCTCTCTCATTCCCTCCAATCACCTCATCACTCCCTCAAATCCTCCCTGCCTCTTTCCAAATCCACTGATAGAGAAGGACCTCCTCCCCTTCCATCTGACCCTAGCTTATCAGGATTCTTCCGGACTGGTTGCAATGTCCTTTTCTGTGGTCTAGCAAGGCTGCTCCGCCGGAGGGGTTGGGGAAGTCGAAGAGCCAGATTTGAGTTCATGTCAGAAATAGTCCCTGTTCCCCTTATAAGGGTACCCACTTAGATACTGAGCTACCATGGGGTACATCAGAGCAGGGGTTCTAGGTCATATCCAAACATGGTCCTTGGTTGGAGAAACAGTCTCATAAAAGTCCCCTGTGGCCTGATATATTTGGTCCTTGTGGAGCTCCTGTCCTGTCCAGGTCTTACTAACTCCCCCTTCTAAAATATAATTTCCTGCACTCTGAGGAAGGTTTGGTTATGAGTCCTAATATCTTCTCTGATACACTGCTAGGTAGAGTCTTTCAGAGGCCCTCTATGGTAGGCTCCTGTCCTGTTGCATGTTTTCTCCAACATTCCATATCCATCCCATTTGTCTTTCTAAGTGAGGACTGATCATCTTGCCCCGGGTCCTCTTTCTTGTTTATTCTTTAGGTGTATAGATTTCAGTTGTTTATCCTATCTTATAGATGTATATAAGTGAGTATATACCATGTGCATCTTTCTGATTTTGGGATACCTCACTCTGGATGTTTGTTTCTAGGTCCTACCATTTGCCTGCAAATTTCATGATTTCCTCATTTTTCATTTCTGAGCAGTATTCCATTATGTAAAAGAATCAGAATTTCTGTATCCATTCCTCAACTGAGGGACATCTGGGTTGTTTCCAGGTACTTGCTATTATTAATAAAGATGCTGTGAACATGGTTGAGCAAATGTCCTTGTTGTGTACTTGAGCATCTTTTGGATATGTGACTAGGAATAGCATAGCTAGATCTTGAGGAATGCTTTTCCTAATTGTCTATGAAACCGCCAAATTGATTTCCAGAGTAGTTGTATATGTTTGCATTTCCACCGGCAGTGGAGGAGGGTTCCCTTTTCTCCATTTATTCTCCAGCATGTGTTATCCCTTGAGTTTTTTATCTTAGCCATTGTGATGGGTGTAAGGTGAAATCTCAGGGTCATTTTGATTTGCATCTCCCTGATGGCTAAGGGCATTAAGCATTTCTTTAAGTGTTTTTCTGCCATTCTACAATCCTCTACAGAGAGTTCTCTGTTTATATCTGTACCCCATTTTTAATCGGATTGCTTGGTTTGTTGTTTTTTAACTTCTTGAGTTCTTTATATATACTGGATATTAGCCCTCTGTCAGATATAGGGTTGGTGAAGATCCTTTCTCAGTCTGTAGGTTGTCATTTTATTCTAACAACAGTGCCTTTTGCTTTACAGAAGCTTTTCAGTTTCATTAGGTCCCATTTATTGATTGTTGCTCCCAGAGCCTATGCTGTTGGTGTTATGTTCAGGAAGTAGTCTCCGATGCCAACAAGTTCTAGGGTCTTCCCCACTTTTTCTTCTAACCGATTTATCTGTCTGGTTTTATGTTGAGGTCTTTGATCCACTTGGACTTTAGTTTTTTGCAGGATGATAAATGTGGATCCATTTTCATTTTTCTACATATAGACATCCAGGTGGACCAGCACCATTTTTTGAAGATGCTGTCTTTTTGCCATTGAATGTTTTTGGATTCTTTATCAAAAATCAAGTTTCCATAGGGTGTGGGTTTGTTTCTGGGTCTTCTATTTGGTTCCATTGATCCACTTTTCTGTTTTCTGTTTCTATGCCAATACTAGGAAGTTTTTATTACTGTTGCTTTGTAGAACAGCTTGAGATCAGGAATGGAGATAAATCCAGATGATATGTTGTTGTACAGATTCTGGGTTTTTGTTTCTCCATATGAAGTTGAGAATTTTTTCTGTCAAGGTCTGTAAAGAATTGTGTTGGTATTTTGATGGGAATTGCATTAAATCTATACATTCCTTTTGGCAGAATGGCCATTTTCACTATGTTAATCCTACCAATCCATGAACACGGGAGGTCTTTCCATCTTCTGATATCTTCTTCAATTTCTTTCTTCAGATACTTGAAGTTTTTCTCAAACAGGTCTTTCACTTGCTTGGTTGGAGTCACCCCAAGGTACTTTATGTTACTAGTGGCTATTGTGAAGGGTGTTGTTTCCCTAATTTCTTTCTTGGCCCTTTTCTCTTTTGTATACAGGAGGGCTTCTGATATTTTTGAGTTGATTTTGTATCCAGCCACTGTGCTGAAGGTGTTTATCAGTTGAAGGAGTTCTCTGGTTGAATTTTTGGGGTTCGCTCATGTATACTATCATATCATCTGCAAATAGTGATACTTTGACTTCTTCCTTTCCAATTTGTATACCCTTGATCTCCTTTAGTTTTCTGATTGCTCTAGCTAGGACTTCAAGTACTATGTTGAAGAGATATGGAAAGAGTGGGCAACCTTGCCTTGTCTTTGATTCCAGTGGGATTGATTTTACTTTCTCTCCATTGAGTTTGATCTTGGCTATAGGCTTGCTTTATATTGCCTTTACTATGTTTAGGTATATGCCTTGTATCCCTGAAGACCCTAAGACTTTTAACATGAATGGATATTGGATTTTGTCAAATGGTTTTTTGGCATCTAGGGAGATGATCATGTGGTTTTTCTCCTTCAGTTTGTTTATATGATGGATCACATTGATGGATTTGCGTATATTGAACCACCCTTGCATGCCTGGGATGAAGCCTACTTGGTCATGGTGGACGATACCTTTGATGTGTTCTTGGATTCGGTTTGCAAGTATTTTATTGAGTATTTTTGCATCAAGGTTCATAAGCAAGATAGGTCTGAAGTTCTCTTTTTAATATGGTCTTTGTGTGGTTTAGGTATCAAAGTGACTGTTGCTTCATAATGAGTTGGTAATATTCCTTCTGTTTCTATTTTGTGGAACAGTTTAGAGAGAATTGGAGTTAGCACTTTTTTGAAGGTCTGGTAGAATTCTTTACTGAATCCATCTAGCCAAGGGCTTTTTTTGGAAGGGAGAGTGTTGATGACTGCTTCTATTTCCTTGGGGTACAAAGGTCTATTCAACCTTTCTATCTGATCTTGACTTAATTTAGGTATGGAATCTATCAAGAAAATTGTCCATTTCATTTAGATTTTCAAATTTTGTGGCGTATAGCCTTTTGTAGTAAGACCTAATGATTGTTTGGATTTCCTCAGTGTCTGTAGTTATGTCCCCCTTTTCATTTCTGATTTTGCTGATTTGCACAGTTTCTCTCTGCCTTTCGGTTAGTTTGGCTAATGGTTTGTCTATCTTGTCGATTTTCTTAAAGAATCAGCTCTTGGTTTCATTGATTCTTTGAATAGTTTTATTTGTTTCTAATTGATTGATTTCAGCCCTGAGTTTGATTATTTCCAGCCGTCTGCTCCTCTTGGGTGTATCTGCTTCTTTTTTTTTCTCTAGGGCTTTCAGTTGGGCCATTAAGTTGCTTGTATGTGATGTTTCAAATTTCTTCTTGAAGGCACTTAGTGCTATGAATTTTCTTCTTAGTACTGCCTTCATTGTGTCCCGTAAGTTTGGGTATGTTCTGCTTTCATTTTCATTGAATTCTAGGAAGACTTTAATTTCTTTCTCTATTTCTTCTCTAACCAAGCTATCATTGAGTAGCAAGTTGTTCAGTTTCCATGTATGTGCAGGCTTTTTGCTGTTTCTGTTGTTGTTGATGTCCAGCCTTAGACCATGATGGTCAGATAAGATACAAGGGATTATTTCAATCTTCTTATATCTGCCGAGGCTTGCTTTGTGACCAACTATATGGCCTATTTTGGAGAAGGTTCCATGAGGTGCTGAAAAGAAGGTACACACTTTTGATCTAGGGTGAAAAGTTCTGTAGACATCTATTAGGTCCATTTGATTTAGGGCCTCTGTAAGTGCCCTTGTTTCCCTGTTTTGCTTCTGACTGGATGATCTGTCTGTTGGTGAGAGTGGAGTGTTGAAGTCTCCCACTATTAAGGTATTGGGATCAATGTGTGATTTCAGCTTTAATAATGTTTCATTTACAAATGTAGGTGATCTTGTATTTGGGGCATAGATGTTCAAAATTGTGATGTCCTCCTGTTGAATGTTTCGAAGTACTCCTTCTTATCTTTCTTGATTAATTTTGGTTGAAAGTCTACTTTATTAGATACTAGGATTGCTAGCCCAGCTTGTTTTCTGGGTCCATTTGCTTGAAAAACATTTTCCAGCTCTTTACTCTGAGGTAGTGTTCATCATTGTTGCATAGTTGTGTTTTTTGGATGCAGCAGAACGTTAGATCCTGTTTCTGCAGCCATTCTGTTAGTCTGTGTCTTTTTATTGGAGCATTGAGTCCATTGATGATAGATAATAGTGACCAAAGACTGTTACTTCCTTTTATTGTGGAGTTGGTGGTCTTACTATGATTCATTGCTTCTTTTCTTTTTTGTTGGGAAATTATGTGTATCCTGTATTTTCTTTGGTGTAGTTTGTTTTCATTGGATTGGACTTTTCCTTCTAGTATATTCTGTAGGGCTGGGTTGCTGTGTAGATATTGCATAAATTTTGTTTTGTCATGGATATTTTTTTCCATCTATGTTGATTGAAAGCTTTGCTGGGTATAGTAGTCTTGGTTGGCATCTGTGTTCCCTTAAAGTCTGCATGACTTCTGCCCAGGCCCTTCTGGCTTTTATAGTTTCTGATGAGATGTCTGGTGTGATTCTGATCGGTCTGCCTTCATGTTACTTGACCTTTTTTCCCTTGCTGCCTTTAATATTTTTTCTTTGTTTTGTAGGTTTAGTGTTTTGACTATGATGTGATGAGATGCATTTCTTTTCTGGTCTAGTCTATTTGATGTTCTGTAGGCTTCTTGCATGGTATGGACATGTCTTTCTTTAAGTTGGGAAAATTTTCTTCTATGATTTTCTTAAAAATATTTTCTGGTCCTTGGAGCCTGGAGTCTTCTTTTTCATCTATTCCTATTATTCTTAGGTTTCATCTTTTCATGGCATCCTTGATTTCTTGGATGTTTTGTGTTTGGGACTTTTCCAATTTTACTTTTTCTTTGAGTGAGGAATCAATTTCAGCAAGTGTATCTTCAGCTCCTGAGATTCTCTCTTCCATCTCTTGTGTTCTATTGAGGATGCTTACCTTTGTCGTTCTTTATCTTTTCTCTAAGTTCTCCAGTTCTAGATTTTTCTCTGTGTTTTCTTTATAGATTCTAATTCTGTTTTCATTCTTTGCACCAGTTCCTTCATCTGATTGAATGTGGCTCCTATATTTTTTGTTTCTTTCCTCTATATATGTCTCTAATTGTTCCTCTGGGTGGACAATTATATTCTTCTGTACTTCTTTGAGAGCTCTGTTCATTTTCTCTTTTTGTTCCTCTAATAACTGCATAAGCATAGCTTTAAAATCATTTTCCTGTGTTTCTGCTGAATTAAAGTATCCATTGATTTTGGGGGTTACTGGCAGGACCATGATGTCCTGATTTTTGTTGGGTGGGCTCTTAGGTCAACCTTTGGCCATTTGCTTATCTGTAATCTTCACTGTTTGTTTCTTGAGTCTAAACTTCAGACTGGAACCATCTTTCTCTGGTGTCTGGAGTATTCTTCAGGAAGATCAGGGAGGTCCAGTGGTTTGAGATTGTGTATTATACCTAAGGGAGGAAAAGTCGTTGGTGCAGAATCATTGTTGCAGGTGGTCGGGAGAGTAAGTGTGTGTGTGTGTGTGTGTGTGTGCATACCCGTGTGCAGAAGTGTGTCTTGAAGGGGAGTGCTAGAAAATGTAGTTGCTTCGAATATAGGGGTTGGGAGGAAGCATAGGAGGGGATATGGGTGCTAGCACAGTTAGCGAGCACAGATTGTGGGCGCAAAGTGCCTATGCAGGTTTCCTGAATACCCAGTAGTCTTCAATCTATGGTGGGCTCAAGCAGGCTTGACTCTGAGGTCTGTGGCTGACCCTGTGGATGGGACACGTACTCTGTTGTGGGTTCTGTGTGCCCGGCCCTGTGCTCTGTGCTAGAAGCTGTAAGCACCTCAGGTTGGGCGCTGCTCTGGTCTGGAAATTTGGTCCCTCACTCTGGGCCAGAGGTTGTGTGTCCTGGTCTGGGATGGGGGATGGGGGTACCTCTCTGGTCCAGAGGCTCTACTTTCCTATCTGGGCTGGCAGCTGTGTGTCCCCTTCTGGGCCAGAGGCTGTTCACTCCTCTCTGGACCGGCAACTGAGTTGTCTGCTCTTGTCCGGAGACTGGGCATGTCACACTAGGCTGGAGGCTGTGTGTTCCGGTCCAGGATGGCAGCTGGGGGTGCCGTGGTAGGCTGTGTGCTCCAATCTCAGCCGGCAGCTGTGTGCCTGCCTGTCCCCAGGACCTTTTCCAGGGATTGACTGGGTGACCTGAGGTCCATCCCACTTGATTTCCACACCTTAGGATTTCCTCTCCCCTGGCAATCACAAACGCTGGTGTTTTAGGTCTCAGAGTTCAGTCTCCTGGTCGCTTTGCCAACACTGCTGTCCTGTTCCTCAGACAGAGTGTACTCCCAGGGCTACCATCTTGGATCTCTAAGTTTCCTTTTTCTTATCTTTTGCAACTCACCATTCATCTCTTGGTAGAGATGTTTACAGTTTTCATGAAGAAGCTAATCCATAGTAGAGTTTGGAAGTAGATTTCCTGTTTGATATTTAGGGCTATAGATTTTATCTCAGGTCTTCTGCTTGTCAGGTACAGTATGTTATCTGAAGCTCTGTCAAGAAGCTTGGAACAAATTTTCCCTGGCAATGTGGACATGTCATGGCTCTCAAAGACAAATGGTAAAATAGGAGGGTTCTAGTCAGGCAGCTATCAGAGTTGTAGTGAGTCTTGAAGGAATGGGAAGGCCTAGGTCTCCTGGCCATTTGGGAAGCTGAAGAGTACTTGGTGTGGAATAGCCTTGGTGCTAATGAATTCCAAATGGAAAACCATGGGCCAAGAGGCGCTAGTGGATCTTTTTGGTGACCTGAAGAAAGTGAGTTTGGTAGGAAAGTGAGAGTAGGTTACCTGGGTCTCAAGGCCACATGGGATGTCTGGAGAGTCTTTCATATGGAAACGGCTGGGATATAGAAAATTCCATATGTCTTTCTTAGAGACCATTTTAAAATGAGATTATAATTTAATCACAATATTTTCTCCTCCTTTTCCTTTCTCCCAACCCTTCTAAATACTCCTCCCCACTCTCCTTCAAATTCATAGCCACTTATTTAAAGAGCGACAGTTACTGATGTGTGCCACCACACCTAAGTTTTTACATGGCTTCAGGATCTAACCTTAGGTCTTCATGTTTGTGGAACAAGCAATTTACCCACTGGAAATATCCTCAGTCCCTTCTTTCCTTTTACTTGACTGAGAGTTTGAATGATTTCTTGTAGCAGCCTAGGAAAACAATTGAGGAATTTCTAAATTGTTAAAATTAGATACTAACAACACCAACCATAAAATAAAATATTTCTAAATTACAATTTATCAAAAGTAATAATATCTCAGTTGCCTGCTCATTGATCACTTCTCCCTGGTGGGGCAAACCTAGCAAGCCAATAGAGAAAGGGGATCCAGGCAGTCCTAATGGGGCCTGATAAGCTAGGGTCAGACAGTAGGGGAGGAGAACTTCACCTATCAGTGAATTAGAGGAGACCCTGTTTCCAACACAGAAAGAAATATCTCTGCAGTTTCAAAATACTTCTATAGTAGTTCAAGTGGAACAGATGTTCTCCTCTCTCTCTCTCTCTCTCCCCCTCTCTCTGATAACAATATAATTACATCATTTCTCCCTTCTCTTTCTTCCCTTCAAACTCTTCCATATGCCCCTCCTTGCTCTACTTTTAATTCATGACCCCATTAATTGTTATTATATGCATATATGTATATACATATGTTTTATTAAGTATAACCTGCTCAGTATGTATGTGTAAATTACCCATATGTATGCTTTCAGGGCTAATCATTTAGTATCAAATAACCAATTTGTGTGCTCTTCTGCAAATAATCTTTTAAGTTGTTATGTCACATCTTTAGAAGAGAAGGTAATCTATTGCCCTCATATTGATAGTTGTTTAAAGAAATGGTGAGTTTGTTCACATTGATACTCCTTTATAATTCTAAAATATGAATGAGTTTTCTTACTTCACAAGTATTTACTAGGTAGTCACCAAGTTCCAGAACAAGTACCTACACTTTTTGAGCTAATGGTTTAGTTGTAGAGAAATTAACAATAATTGAATGAAAGCCAATCAATAAAAGCACAAAACAATCACTGAGGGTATAAAATATAATATGGAAGAAGTAACATTTGGTATGAGTGGGTTATTTTTGTCAATGTGAGCTCCCCTAAGGAAGTGGCATTTCAAATGACAGTTGAAAGATAAAAACAAGTCAGCCTTAAAATGCAGTGAAGACTGAATTCTAGACAGGAAATTTCTAGTCCAAGATAGGAAAAAGCTTGTTTGTCAGAGAAAAATAGAAAGGTTGACATGCACAAAAACAAATAATCAGACTGAGGCTATTACAAGAAGAAACACACAACTATTGTGAAATTAAATATTCAAAATAAGCAGTTGTTTCAGAGGCAAGATTAGAGATAACAGCACCATTTACTGGTAACTGAATATACTTACTATGGAAAAATGAGGAATCCGGAGAAATATGTAAAAAGTTTGCTGAGATTGGCAGTGTCTAATATGGAAGTGAATCATGACTAAACATTTTGTGCAATGAAATATATAGAGACATCGCTTATAAAAAACTTAGAAAATCATGTGAACTGCAAAGTAATAGTAACTGGAAACTGAATTCAGGTTGAGAGTACCCTTTAGGATGAATGAATCTTAGTCTGTTCATTACCTATCTGTGTGGAGTTGCTGAAAAGGTAAGTCATCATGCAGAAACCTCAAGGTCAAGAGACAATAGCTAAACCATAACAAGCATAAGCAGTCTTTAAGATTACATCGCATTGCACAGAACAGAGGGGAACATGAGATGCTGGGAAGATGAGGGCTCATCAAAAGAAACGAAACAGGAATGAAAAGAAGAAATTGTGGCTTTCCATCAGACAAGCAAAACTAAGATTTCAAAATGAAAAATAATTAACATGCGAGCAACCACGGAGAATTTCTAAGTTGCAAGCAACAATTCACCATTGAACTTACTGAGATGGAAAACACTGATGAATTTGACAAAGCCATTTCAGCGGATTTACAAGCAAGAGTTTCACAAGATGGAGGGATACCAAAGTTGTGACAGTATAGAGTACACATTTACATCTACAAACAGGCCCACACTTAAGACTCAGGAAATATTGTTGAAAGGGGTGCAGAAAGACTGTATCAGGCAGAGACTGGCAGACTTTGCTGTGAGACTGTGTCTCCTATTAACATCAGAATCTGCACCCACAAACTTGCAGACACTAGATAGGTCATGACTGTTCACAACTATCATCATCTCTACTTCCTTTATCTGAAAGAGTTAACTGTGTGTGGGGAATGAAATTGTAGTCAGCCAGGATGCAAAGGTGGCCTGGGGTTAGGAGTTCACTCTGCTCTTGCAGACAACCCAAGTTTCGTTCCCAGCACCCAGGCTGGCAGGGCACAACTATCTATAATTCTAGCTGCAGGGATCCCACCCCTATTTCAGGGCCCCACAAGCACTGCACTCACATGTACAAATGCACACAAATATACATGCTTTAAGATAGATAGATAGATAGATAGATAGATAGATAGATAGGAATAATAAATAAATAAAATTACAGACAATAGACTCCAATTAACTTTACTTGAATTTAAGTTCAAATGACTCTGAAGAATCTATTCCTCAGCCTCTTAATCTCAAAGCAGTGATAACAATGGTATTTACCTCATAGAAAGGTGTATTTGTTACTTCTCATTGCTGTAACAAAATACCTCACAAGAAAAGGCTAAGATAGAAAAAGTTTATTTCAGCTTGCAGCTTGAGATGATGAAACCCATTGTGGCAGGAAAGGAATAGTAGGCAAACATGAGTTGGCTGGAAATATAACATCCACACTCAGGAAGCAGAAAGAGATAAACGCTGGTACTTAGATCACATTCTCCTTTCCATTCACTGAATATGTCATCCACATTTAGGGTAAGTCTTCCAAACTGAATATAATCTGAAAATTTCCTCACAAACATGTCCAGAGATTTGTCTACTGGGTGACTCAAGATCCTGTTTATTTGACAATATCAGCCATCACATTTCTACTGAGAGGACTGACATTTAAAATTTTTTATTACATTTATTTATATGTTTATTTATTGTGTGGGTGTGTGGGTACAAGGGTGAGCACATGTGAGGGTCAAAGGACAATGTGCAGGAGCAGGTTTAAGCAGGTTCTCACCTCTCACTATGTGAGTCACTAGAATCAACTTTAGGTTGCCAAGCTAGTCAGTTTGTACCTTCATGTGCTGAGGCATCTCTCCAGCCGGTCTCGAGTTTTGATACGTTTGGTTCTCAAAGAGGACTTAGATTTTGTGGTAGTTGAAGCTATTATTTTTATGAGATTATTATGCTACTTGATCTACTAGTTTTATTCTATTTCCTCACTTGGGTTTGTGGATACCTGCATTGAGGGCTAATATTGGTTATCGTTCGGGTATTAAGAAGCATCTAGAAAATGAGCTGTGTCTCTGAGAGGTTTCCGTGAAGGCTTAAATAAAAGGGTAACAGTCTTCCAGATTATGTGTGGTGCCATCCCACAGACTGGAGGTCAACACAGACTAAAAGAAAAAAAGTGAAGGCCAAGGAGTGAAGAATTCCTCTCCCCTCCCCTCTCCTCTTCTCTCCTCCCCTTCCCTTCACTCTTATTCCCTCCTCTCTTCTCTCCTCTCCTCTTCCCTCCTCTCCCTTACTCTCCCCTCCCTTCACCTCCCCTTCCCTCCTTTCTCTCCTTTCCTCCTCTCTCTTCTCTCTCCTTCTCTCTTTTCCCTGCCTCTCTCTGAGCTACCATGACATAAACAACTCTTCTCTGCTATGATGCTATGGTACTTCTCAAATCATGAGTGATGTTTTAAAGATTTTAGAATACAATTACAAACTGGAAAACTATATGCAAAATATATGGCCTATATTTAGGATGTGAATGTTATAACATAATTTAAAACTTTCAGTGAAAATGAAGAATCTCAAATGGACAAATATGAGTAACAAATGTTCAAATATATTAGAAAACACAATTTGTATTTATTTTTTAATTAATTTTTTTTCTTTTTTTCTTTTAGTTACAGTTTATTAACTTTGTATCCCAGCTGTAGCCACTCCCTCATCCCATCCCAATCCCATGCTCCCTCCCTCCCTATTCCCTCCCTATCCCCCCTATCTCTCCCTCATCTCCTTCCTGTCCCTTTCCAAGTCCACTGGTAAGGGAGGTCCTCCTCCCCTTCCATCTGACCCTAGCTTATCAGGTCTCTTCAGGACTGGCTACAGTGTCATCCTCTGTAGCCTAGCAAGGTTGCTCCTTCCTCAGGGGGTGGGGGTAGGTCAAAGAGCCAGTCATTGAGTTCATGTCAGAAACAGTCACTGTTCCCCTTACTAGGGAATGAACTTAGATACTGAACTACCATGGGTTACATCTGAGCAGGGGTTCTAGGTTATATCCATACATAGTCCTTGGTTGGAGATATATAACAAATATATACATGTTTTAGAAATATAAAAATAACTTTGAATTAATTTTTTGAAGTAACAAGCTGATAAGATAAATTTTAAAACCTTGGGAATATCTATCTTTTGTATTTGATAATCTGAGTTATACAGCATTAACATTGATTATAATTAGAGTGAACAATCATGTCTACAAATGTGCACTATAGTAAGAACTTAGTAATTCTTATAAACTCACAGGACCTGGCATATTTAACAAAAATTGCATTTTTACCTACTACTGTAGAAACTTCCTAAAATATTTTCATAACATATACAAAGGGTTTAGATTTAGTTACTCTACAAAAAGGTGACAATGCCTTCCCAAGACACCAAAAATGCCCAGTGCCAGGTATTTATTACCATTTTTTATAGTTGTTGGTCAGTGAGATCCCATAGACTGCCTACGCATAACTATAGGCAACTGACATTGCTATTTTTTACCTTCCAGAACTTGATAACAAGATCTTATTGTTAATTAAACCATATATTTGAGTCATAGGACTTAGAAAGATCAAGCTGGCACATGAAAGTTTCTTTCATGCTAGTTAGCTTTCACAGGGCTAGAAGTTTCTTACACATTAGCAGGGGTAGGGGGGGAAAATCACCATTAGTCTTTCCTAGCTCTGAAATCTGTGCACAATTAATAGAGGCTAATAAAAATTACCCTAGCAAGATATGCCCACTGGAGCAATAGTGGAGATTTGAATAATTAACCACTTTCTGATTTGATTTAGTCTATACCATAAAATGTACCCCATGCCTGCTACTGTTAACTGAGCCAAATATCCATCTCTGGTTAGTTCCCTAAGGAATAACCTAGTAATGATATTCTGCTAAATGGATATAGTATTACAGTATATATATATATATATATATATATATATATATATATATATATATATATGCATCTCTTGACCCTTATCTTTTTGCGGTAGATAGTGAGCAATACAGAGACCAACAACTAACTGATCAGTGTACAGATCATAGGCAACTATGGAGTGATGAGCTCGAGTGGAATATCTATATCATTTTTCCTCCCTACAAGGCTTGGAGAACATCATGAAAGAAGACAATGAAAGATCGTAAGATTCATGAATGTTTATTATGAAAGTGTATCTGTGGATGTGAAAGCATGGTTGTACCAAAACTCACAGTGGCTAGCTAGCCAGTATATGCACAAGACCTGTGCAAGACCAACCTAGGCAAACTTCCAGCATGAACTGTTCTTATGAAGTCCCAACCCAACTGTGAAGTATTGAAAACTGATAGTTACTTGAAGTGGGAGAGTCACTTTTCTTCAGGGATAATGGCCATGAAAAATTACCCATGTTCTGGTAGATGATCCCACAGCCATGCACATAGAGGCAGCACTAAATAAAAATCGTTAGCTATTATTTTTAAGAAGAGACAGATAAAAAAGAGCTTAAACTTGAAAGGAAAACATAGGAGGGAAGCAGAGGAGCTGGAGGGAAGGGAATGGGGGGAAGATTAGATTCAGACACGTTATTGTATGAATAAATTTTTAATAAAATGTTTAATTAAAAATACTGCTTTGGGAATATATTCAACACTATGAAAAAATATTTAGAGTATATTTTTTCATAATCTTCTTGTTGATTATTTGAGTATTTCACATCATGAACCCCAAGCAAACACATTTCCTAGTCCTCCCAGGTCCACACCCCAACTCCTGAGACCTCCAGCCCCAGAGAAAGAAGAAGGAAAAAAAAAGAACTAAATCCACTTTGTGTTGCCCATATACTCACTGGAGCATGGTCAAACTCCAAGTGGCCACCCCTTAACGAAAATTGAGTCCTCGACCCACACCTCCACAGAAGCCATCAGTTGTGGAGAGCTGCACTTAAGCATACTTAATCACAATTCATTAGAGTTCTCTTCAATGGCTTTCTGCCCAGGAATTGGGGGAGGGGTATGGCAGTTGTCACAGGAACCTTCTATGTCCCTCTTTTTCAACCGTGAGTGAGTAGGCAGTCATCAGCACCATAGCAAAAGTTGCTTTCTTGTTCTTTACAGTCAGTGGGATCACGAATCATGGACTTACATGTGGTTTCTGGCTACAGACAGACCATAGATATCCACATGGTCTCCAGTGTCAGCACTAGTTACAAACTTCAGCTTGGTCTCTAGTGGCAATACAGGCCAGTACAAGACGTCAACATGGCCCTCTGCAGCTGCACTAGCCAAGTAAATCAACATGGCCCTCAGTGGCAGCACAGACCTGAATATTACCATGGCCTCAGGTGGCATCACGGGCCACTCATTTCAACATGGCCCTTGGTGAAAGCACAGCCCGCAGACCTCAGCATGGCATCAGGTAGCATTTCAGACCAAGGACATATGCATGGCCTTCAGTGGTAACTCGAGACGGACATCAACTCAGCTGCTGGGTGTTGAGGAACAGTGGTCATCCACATGTTCTTCTAGGGCTTCTACATGGCTTGCGGCAGCAGACCACAGATAGCAAAGTGGCCTCCAGGGGGGCAGCACATACCATAGAGGTCTTTAGAAGAGGTCCAGTCCAGAAAATGAGTCTTTCTTCATCTTGAACATTCAGGTGTTGCTCAGAACCAAGACAATCATGTGGCTGGGAAGCATGTTCAAGAGCTGAATTGATCCAGGCTGCTGCTTACCATCCTGTCAACCGTGCTGCACAATGACTTGTTCTCTGTCCCCACAGCACCCGCACACACATACAACTGCAGTGGAGGCTCAAGTGCTGCCTCTCTCCTCAGCGCACACCCAGCTTCATTCCTTTTTCTTTTCTACCTCTCCATCAAATACTTTTTTGTAGTGTCATTGGAGTCTGCGGTGTCTCATTTACTTATTTGTTTGCCCAGACAGCTTTAGATACAAATATTCATTGCAGTGAGTCATCGATCTGGTTCAAGGTTTCTGGTTCCGAAGCATAGTAAGTACTGAACCACTGCAGAGACTTGTCTCAGATAACCTGCTGTCACCCTGAGTCAGGGTGACACTGCAGCCAGACGGGGTTTCCAAGGGCAGGTTCTGCGTGAGTTCCTGGCTGCCGCACACCTCTCTGCCTTTGGTGTCTGCCAACCTGAGGCTAGCCAGGCTCGATGGTCTTGCTTGTAGCTGGCAGCAGTACTGCTGTCCTGAACTCTCCCTCTCAGCAGGGCAAGCAGCACTGGCTTCAGCTGCAGAGCCGCCATGTAAGAGGCTCGCCAGCCGGAGGATCTAGGGCCAGTCCTATTCAACAATGAGCTGCATCTTCAAGAGCTCCAAGGAGCTGCACACTCCCCCGCTATCAATGCTGGGCACCTGTGGGCAGCACTGCCATCCAGTGCCTTTTGTTTCCCAGCAGGGCAAGCAGCACCAGCAGCTCACACATCTCCCAGTTGTTGGTTCTGCTCCTCAGTAATGACCTTTGTGCTTGGGCCCTGCTGGCTGAGGTAGGCAGTGAGTAGTACAGTCTTCATTCTGAGCATATGGCACTGCCTGCCATCTTTCCTTCCACCAGTTTTGTGAGTCCACTTTTGAAAAGCACCTTCCCGTAACATTTGCATTTGCTTTTTATTTCTTGTAGTTTTCTTTTTGTTTTTTGTTTTGGTTTGGCTTTTGTTTGTTTGTTTAAGCTATTGCTGGCCCTGCAGACTCCTTTTCCACTACCACATCGCCCTGGTTAGCTATCATAGGTCTCTTGAACTCTGTAGTGCGTGCTTGTGGGGCGCCACCATCTTCGTGTTTTGTTTGTTTGTTTTGTTCTGTTTTTCAACCAGGAAATCTCCAAATATTTTATTAAATGTAACTCTACATAAACACTTGTGTATATAAGAAGATATTGTATGCTTAGTAGTAGTAGTATATGAGAAAGAGGGGGGATGGAGAGAGAGAAAAAGAGAACTAGAGAAAGAGAGGGAGAATATGAAGTTCTGGCTAGGATATTAGCTCTGAGACAAGATTGCAAACATTCATATTCTGACCACACCATTTTCCACTTATGTCCTGGGCCAACTAGTCCACATACTAGTTTCTGTTTATATATATGAAGAGGAATATTGCTATTTGTCTGAGGGATTAAGCAAATTTATGCACAAAAGGTACTAAAAGAATGACCCCAAATAAGCACTAGAAAACATTATTTTCACTTTCATAAGCAAAATGTTAACATGTATATTGATTATTAATAAATAATGGTTGACTACACTCTACCAGTAAGGTACATATCAGCACTGAAAATGTGATCCCAGTTCCCCTCCTCAAGAAACTTACATTCCATAGATGTGCAGGATTCAAGATAGACAAACAAAGCCAGATGTTGACAGATGTTAAGGAAATGGAAGTGTGAAAGAGAGGAGTGCAGCTGTAGACATGCTGGTTAGGACAGTCTCTTACCGGAGCTGTTGCTTCCTTAGGGACCAGGTAAAGGTGTGTATGTTGGTAAATATTAAGCAACGTTAAAAAATAAAAAATACAAACATCTGGGGAAGCTTTGTAAGGATTTGCTTGCACATATCAGAAATCCAAACTCAGTTCTGGATTAGAGAGAAGTGTGTTGGAAAACTAGTGAGGAAGAGAAATTGTCCAAAGCCAGGTAAATTGGGGCTATGTCAGCATGAAAGTGATTTAAGCATTATTTTAAATATGCCAAGGAGCCAGACAAGGCTCTGAAGAAAATAATAATTCAAAGATGGCATCAGTATATAAAATATACTTTATATAAAATTGGCTATTGTAATGTAAAATCATTTAGTAGTATGATCAATTATTTATTTTGAATTACTTTCTTTTTGTCTATCTATATTTTCCAGAAAGCTTTGATTAGCAGGTAAATGGTTTGGTTATTGTTATTCCTAATTTTTTCAAAGAGGGCCAAACTTTCTAGTTATGTAAGGTCTCCATGGAACCAAGTTTCCCCTTTCCTTGCCTCTCCAATCTGTTTTCCTTGCCTCTGCCCTTCCCTCCTCTCCCATTCCATCCTCTCTCTCTATTTCTCTCTCTCTCTTTCCTCCCTCCCTCCATTCTCACTCATATAAACCTAAATCTTCATGCATACAAGCAAACACTATACCACCAATCATTAGCCCAGCCCTAATAAATTATGTTTTAATTGCCCATTATTTTTAAAGTCAATACATATACATACTATACATAAACTAAAATTATTGCAGTTTTGTAGATTTCTTTTTATTGAAAATTCATACAATGTATTTTAATATTCTAATCACTGTTTTTCCTCCCTCATCACCTTCCACAATCACCTTATCTAACTCCATCAAACAAACAGGCAAGTTAATATAGAAAGACAGAAACCAGAAAAAAATGTAAAAACAACATAAACACACACATAAACAGACAAACACAACCCACAAACAAAACCCATAAAAATCACAAAATTGGAATATACAAGAGAAAAACCAGTAAGAGAAAAATGCCCAAAGACTGAAGAAAGCAAAATAAAAGAAAACATCTGCAGCACCATTGAGTTTGTTTTTTGTTGGTCATGGATTGTTGCGTACAGGGCCTACTCTTGAGTGTGGTTTATACAGCTAGTTACATTCCTTTGGAGAAAGCCAGCTTTTCCTTTCTTAATGATTCTCAATTGGCAATCACTTCTAGATCATGTATAGGGGATTTTGTCTGCTTCTCCTCTCGGCCCTGGAACACCCCCCCCCCATCTGCTTTGGACCTGTGCAGACCCTGTGCAACTCTTGTGCATCTTGCCACAAACTCTGTGAGTTCATGTGTGTGTCAGCTCTGTTTGCATCTGGCAGACACTGTTTTCTTAGTGTCATCCATCCACTTTACCTCTGAAAATCTTTCTACCACCTCTTTCTCAAAGACTCCCAATCCCTAAGAGAAGGGGTTTAATGAAGACATCACATTTAGAACTGAGTGCTACAAAGTCTTTTCCTCTCTGTACATCGTCCAGTTATGGACAATTAGTTTTCATCTACTGTAGGAGAAACTCTTCTGATTATAGCTGAGACAGAGAGTGATATACAGGTATAGCAGAACGTTGTTCTGAGTCATTTTATTTCTGAGTTCCCTTAGCAAAACAGTAACAATAATATTTGGTTTTCCTCTAGGACTGTGGTTTATTTAATTTCAGATAAGTGCTCCATCTTATAGAATGGGCCTTAAATCTAACTAGAGAGTGCTTGATTACAACCACAACATCTGTGTCCTTACTTTACCAGTGCATGTTGTACACAGGTCACCTTTATATATCCCAGGCTTTGTATCTGGGCTGGTGATTGCTATTTTCATCTGTGCACAGTACATTCCAGCCATGAATCCTAGTTGGTAGGAGTGAAGCACCAGCTCAGATTATCCATGTTTGGTGAGATGTAAGTATTGTCTTCAGCAATAGGGCCTTACCATCAGTTTGTGGAGATTAGCCAATAGCATTGGAAACAACCTATGTATGGTGGTTTCCACAGGGCCCATTTGGCAAAAAAAATTTAGATGCAATCCATTCCCAACACTATAAGTTTTACTTGGTGACTGACTTCTTTTAGAAATGTAAAAAAATACTTTCATTCTGGCAATGAAACATGGCATGTCACAAAGATGGAACTTGTCTTATTTCATGCCACATTGTTGTTAACAAGATGTATGGCTGTGCTTGATCGATACTTGAAGCATGTGGTTCATGGTGGGTGATGTATGCACCTAGGCATTTGCAATCATGGAGACTGAGTCTTTCCCATTGTCAAATTTTGAACAACTACTTTATATCTGACACTCAAGACCTTAACCAGAGTTCTTAGGAATAAATAATAACATTGCTTGAAAAATATCACAGTTATGGTCACCAACCGCCAGTAAGAACATATTTAAAAATTAAGTGAATAAACAAAAGGAAAGGAAAAATATTACAATCCCAGGCATTTTATGTGGACACTAAATATGGTTTTTAAATGCAAATAACAATATTACATGAATTTTTTTTAAAGTTATAATAATGACTAATAGTTTAAAATTGGGTAAAATGTAAGAATTTACTTGGGAAGAAATAAATCTCTGCTTATCCTCTGTTTTTCATACAAGCCATAGTATGGTTTGCCCTGAACTGTATCTCAGAAAATGGAGAGGAATAGACTCCACTTACGGCTTGGGTAAGTCAGAGAGATGCTAGTCCCATTCTATCCTTTTATTGTATGAAGAACAAAACAAAGTAGTTTGGACCAGGTACTTTTACATCCTAGCCTAGAAACTGATCATTGTCCTCCCCACAGATACCATCTCATACACTCCAAATATGCCAGTAAATGACATGAAAGGCAGTATGCTCATTAGCACCGTTATTCCTTGAGCATCTGCTCCTTGCTAGGCAAATTCCTAAGGGCTTTGCCGGCATGTTGGATTGCTCCTCATTAACCTGTGAAATCTGTATGACGGCCTGAGAAGTACTGATGATTGCTATCTCCATTCAACATATGAAAGAAATTGGAGGCAAATAAGTTAAATGAATTGTTCAATATTGCGCAACTACTGGACAGACTATAACCCTAAGTATAGAGAATGTGGAGACAAGAGGATTATGAGTTCAAGGTCAAACTGGAAAGCAACCTTTGAGCAAAGGAGCAAGAGATAACTGAAAGCCAAGGAGAGTGGGCTTAAAATATTACATTCTCTCACTGTGGCATTTGGTCTAACAATATCCTCACACAGTATTCATGCAAACATCATTTTTGATCTGACAAAACCTAGTCATTGCCTCACATGCATTAGTTGTACCAAAAGTAATCGATATGATAGCATTATCATGACTCTTCTAGAATTCGGATGTCACCAGTAGGATTTGTTCACTGCTTTAAAAGACCTTCATAAGTATAATCGCTATGTAGCTTCTCTTCACCATCCTTGAAGTTATCCCTAAAGGTAGTTCCTTCACTTATTCTATTAAAATAGATCTTCCCTAAATGCAACACTAACCTTCAATCAAATTTTATGTGCAATGTTTAGAGTATCTGAGCCACTCTGTGAGCAAAGTTAAGGCATTTTCCTTAAGATTCATTTTTGCTCTTTCTGCTGAACAGGGTAAATCTCTATTATTTTCCTTGTGGCTTAGGAATCCAGCTAGGCATTCAGCCACATTTCTTTCTAAATGTCATACATACAAAAAAAAAAAAACAACTCAAAACATTAGACTTATGCGTTATGTTCCGAAGGATAATTAGAGTAATCACAATCCACTCACAGACTCTGCAGAAGCATTTTTGACTGAAGGTGCTAGCAATTGACTGTTTCTATTCAGATCCAGAGAAAACATGAACTTATCATTATTGGCAGGTCCTTCTGCAAAGAAAGACTTTACTCTCTTGTATGCCTGAAATGTGCCACGCATCAGGGTAGGAGTCACTGTATAAGCCTGCTAACAACTATCTGGGAAATTTGGCTATCCACTTAAAAGGAGCAACTCTGTTTTTTATTAGTTTCTTAATTCATTCAAACTTCTATTGGCCCCAATTAAAACACAACCATTGCTGCTCATTGATCGTGTCAGGAGTAGATTTTTCTCTCTGCAGAATTCATTTTTAAAGACTTTACTTTTATTAAACTAAATACTGCTAGTTAACTAAAGTCTTAGCATTTATAGACTCAAAAGAGCAGGATCTAACATAAATTAATCATGACTTAATTGACTGAACTAATTCAAGTTTCCTCCAGTCCAGTGCACAACAATATTCTTGTCTTCCCGATGAAAACTCAATGGTGCATTGCCCAGAAACACTGGCTTCCACATCTTCAGCATGTCCTTTACTGAGATGCAGCTTTAATATTCTCAAAATTGCCAACAAATGTCTTCCAAGTTAGAAAGGCTGAATTGGTTGTATTCTCATATAGCATATGATCAATTACTTTCTAGTATTTACTCCAGGCCAAAAATGGTATTTTTGTTTTGTAACACTGTATTAAACACCACACACACACAAACACTAGCAGCAAAATGTACTTCATTGTAAATTATGTCTTGCTCCTACTCACAGAAATATTAAACTATTTTCTTTTTTTATTAATTAATTCAATTTACATCTCAGTCATAGATAGTCGTCTCCTCTGAGTCCCATTCTCCCTCCTGCATCCCCCTCCTCTATTCATCAGAATAGGGGTGACTCCTACCCAGACACTCCAGCGTATTTATTCTGAATTTGTCTTCCTCTCCTGTGGCCTGGAAGAGCAATTCCATCAGGCAGAAGTGATCAAAATTTAGGCAATATAGTTCATCTCAGAGATCCCCCACTTCCCTAACTAGTGGGTCCAAATGAACCGTAAGATGTTCATCAGCTATTTATAAGTACAGGATCTAGATCCAGACCATGCATTGTCCTTGGTTGGTGCTTCAGACTCCATAGGCCTCTCTCGATCATGGTTGATTGGCTCTGATGGTCTTCTTGTGAAGCTTTTGTAACCTCTAGGTCAATTTATCCTTCCCCGTTCTTTTTAATAGACTCTCTATGCTTTGTCTAATGTTTGGTTGTGAATCTTACTATCTGTTTGGGACCATTGCTGGGTGGAATCTCTAAGAGGACAACTCTGGTAGGCTCCTGTCTGTAATCATATCAGAGTATAGTTAATAGTGATGGGGATTGTCTTTCTTCTGTGGGGTGGTTATGAGAGGGACTCTAGCTAAGACTCGTAGTGGTAAGGGCTATGGAGACCAAAGAGGAAAACCTTTATCTAGACAAGACTTCTAGTGGATGGAGGAGATCACCAACCCACCCACAATAACTTCAACCCAAAACTTACCCTACCTACAAGACCTGCAGGGACAAAGATAGAACAGATAGAGCAGAGATTGAGGGAATGTTGGGCTGGGCTCAACCCTAAGTATTAAGCTATTAAAAT
The DNA here is from genome assembly GCA_028658305.1 of Pachyuromys duprasi. Lineage (NCBI taxonomy): Eukaryota > Metazoa > Chordata > Mammalia > Rodentia > Muridae > Pachyuromys > Pachyuromys duprasi. The sequence goes on along the minus strand of CM053765.1, from coordinate 43,349,206 downwards.
ATATTAATTTCCTAATGCTTCTACTACACTGCCATAAGAAGCACAAAGGGCTTAAGAAAATTAAGTCATCAATGACAACAGCTTCTTCAAAACACAATTAGGTAACAGGAAAATACTAGAAAAACTGGTAAAGAAATTATCAAAATACCATTTGAAAGCATTTTTATAGTATATAAAAGTTAAAATAAAGCAGATTTTTATGTTTTTAATATTTATGTATTTCTCTTGAAAAGAATTACCAAATAATTTTTTAACAAGTTTAAACCATTACTGTCACACTAATGGAAGAAAATGATGAACAGGAAGATTAAATTCAGTGTTATCTTTTCTTCCCTAGATCAATATTCTTTCTTAAAATAGCATGAAGCCCATATTAATGAAGGAAGATGCTTTTATTGTTCACTGGAAATGAAAAGAGATGTGCCAAAGCTTGAACAACTTTTTGGTTTTGTGTATTTGTGCTCCTTTTTAATTTCATCATTTTTGTTTGTCTAACTTATTTTATTCATTTTTGAATCCTCAGTCAATACCAGTTTTGCTTTGAATCCTAGTACCATTTGCTGTTACTTAATAATGCAGTGCAAATAGGAGCAGTTAAACTGATACTGTAAGTCCAGGGAGGTCATAAGAACTGTGACCATAATTTTATTAGGTCCCAAAAGTCATGGAGTCAAGGATAGCACATGATACATGACAGTTAACCTTTAATGAGCATTTCTTTAAATTTTTTCATACTGTGCCTAGTATTATCACATAAGAACATACTAAAACAAAACCCCACTACTTTGTATGCTAATTTTAAAAGGTCAAACATGGATATCCTGCAAGGGTAGACAATGCTTCCTCCAGAGCATAAGATATTAAGTGAAAATTTTAGTCCCAGATATGATGATCCCCTTACAAGTCATTACTCAAGAGGAACCAGAACAGTCCCTCTCCCACCCCCCAAAAAAACACTATTGCTTTTGTTTTCACACCATTTGATGGTAAGATTCTGTTAACAAAGGCACAATATTTTAGCTATAAAACATAGAAAAAGCAAAGTCGAACTTGTTGCCTGTTAGATAGCTTTCACAGAAGGTGCTATTCTGCCTGCTGGGAAAAAGGAGTGATCAGTGGTATTACCAAATGGTGAACCATGAATACTATAGGCAAGATGTTCACACTAGAGCAATTGTGTCATGACATTTATGGGAGTAACCAATAGCTTCCTCATGGGATTCAGGGACTTCTCCACAGGACTAAATCCATGCCTATTATCATAATCTCAGCCAAAATCCATGCCTTAACAAAGCCATAGGTCGTGGGAAGAGAGGGAAACCCACTGCAGTCCTGTTAAATGGGCATGTGGTCAACATGACTTCTAGGTATTTATGGAACACCCATGTGCTAGTCTTGCTTTCACTCTTGGTTATCAAATTTTCCTCTAAAGTGAGCATCGGTTAATACCTTGACTCAGCTGGTCCATGTGATGAGAGTAAGTGAATATGGAGTTTTCAGCTGAAGGGTACATAGTATATCACCACCACTCCCAAGGTTCAAGGAAGCTTACAGAAGAGGCAACAGAGAGAAAGTAAGAGACAGAGGGTGTAGAAAAGTACTTATTGTAAGGGACCATCTACTGGTCACGGCATAGCCATCATGAACTCACTGCAGCCATGGTTACTAGTGCAATAAGCCAAGAAGTTCAGCCAATGTTTTAGCAGGTGACAGGAATTGAACTCAGTGAGTTAAAAAAAATTAAGGTAGGTCATGAATATGTGAGAGTTTATATTAGAGGTGAATTGAGTGTGAATAAAATTAGATATACTGTGCACATGTATGATATTGTTTAAAAACATAAAGAATATTTAGTGGAGAAGGGCAACTGTGTACCATGCACACATTAACCTCTCTCCATTTCTATAGATTTAATGTGACCAGCTGCTCCAAGCTCTGAAACCTTGACTCCCTTGTTCTGATAGATGGCATCCTGAAACCATTTAAAAGATAACCTTCCTCCCTTAAAAACATGTTATAGTAGAAAAGGAAGGGGAGCAGTGAATGGAGAGGGTGGGTGAGACAAAAGTGGAAATTAAGAGGCTAGGACATGATTTACACACAAACATACACATACACCCCCCACACACACATACACACATATAGAAATTCATATTGAATGTCACTGTTTTGTACAATAAACATAACCAAAAAACCTGGGCCCAGGGGGCCTGCAGAGAATAATGCACCAACCAAGGACCATGCATGGAGAGGACCTAGATCTCCTGCTCAGATGTAGCCCATAGACAGTTCAGTCTGCATGTGTTTTCCCTAGTAAGGGGAGCAGGGGCTGTCTCTCACATGGACTCAAAGGCTGGCTTTTTTAATCACCTGCCCCTGGATGGTGGAGTTGGCAGTCCTGCCAAGCCACAGAGAAAAAGAATACAGCCACTCCTGATGAGACCTGATAAGCCAAGGTCAGATAGTAGGGGAGGGGGACCTCCCCTATCAGTGGACTAGGGGAGAGACATAGAGGAGGAAGAGGGAAGGGAGAACCAGGAGAAGATGAAGGAGGGGGCTACAGCTGGGATACAGAGTGAATAAATTGTAACAAAAATAATAAGAATAATTTTAAAGATGATTAAAATACAGTGTATTTGTGTGAGCACGTGCATGAAATTCTCAAAAAGTAACATTAAAAACACAAAACAGGCATACTTAAATCAGTAGTTCTTTTAAGCTGTTCTATTAAACTAAAAAATGTACTTTAAAAATGCTTTTTTCCCTGAGTTTGATATAACTGGCATGTGATGAGCTTCTTGCAGACACTAGTAAAGAGATTTTTCTTTTAAGTTCTTTTTACCTGAAAATACCTTTCAGGAAAAATTTCATTTTATATTTGAAACCTTTTCAGGATTCTTTCATTGTTTGTTGCTGCTGTTTGTTCTTTTCTTTATGGTGCTAACGATAAAACCAAGAGCCTTCATGCATACTAGGCAAGCACTCTGACTAAAGCTCTAACACCAACACCATGGTCCCAGTTTTGAGAACTATCAATTAGAATATCAAACTCATTCCATTAACAAAAGTATAAAAATGGGCACTTTTGATAACAGATAACACATTATTCAAATTGTATGTATGTTAAAAGTAACTCTAAAACCACAGAGACAGAAACAGGAGTGGTCATTCTGATTTCAGTAAACAAGAGACCCTCACATTCGTGTATTTGCAAGGTCCCTGTAGATGTTGTATCAAGGGATGGGTAACACCCGATATTCGAGCTACCATGGTTGTAACTATTAGTACATATAGGTTTGTGGAACTGGCTTGCTAAATCTGGCCCCAACTTCTCCTATGCTTTCTGCCTAGATTTAAGTCCTACCCCATAAAGACAACCATATTCAATACAGTAAATCAATAGCCACAGGTCAGAGTGATGCTGCTATTCTGTCTCTGACTCACCAAGAGGTGAATGGGAGTTTCTCCTCTGACTTCATTCAGCATAGTCTCACTTTCCTAATGCGAGGGATAGGGGCTGCAAAGGATAGTAAGACAGCTGCTTGTCAACTAGTTTCTGGGATCTGAGGACTTGGTCAGCAGAAACTCTCAAATAAACTGTTATCTCTCATTTTCATTACCCATCACTTAAACTTCTCACTAAGATCAAGAAAATATAAAGCTTATATTACAAAGCCATTGTAGTAGTCTGTAGAAAACCAGGTATTCATTATGAAGCTCTTGAAATAGCACATGAATTATGGAAAGATATGAGGATTTATTTTGATGAAAGGGGAGAAAAATCCTTTGATGTACAGAAAAAAATTTAATCAGTTTCAATTGTGATTTCTCACATAATACTGAAAAGTATTAAGTGCATAAGTTCTTCATCTTAGTAAAAATACATTTTCTCTTTTTTTCTGTCTTTCTGTCTGTCTGTCAGTCTTTCTTTACTTATTGTTGAGGTTTGAGCGCAAACCTTGCACAAGCTTAGCAAGGACTCTTCCACTGGGCTACACTCCCATTCTTCCTCTAAATTATTTCCTAAATCTTAATTAAAGTCAAAATTATACATATATATAATATATGTATGTTTACCTCCTTTGAGTAATTTACATTCTACTCACTTTTTTTACTGAAAGCTGACAATGACAGACTACTATATTTTCTATAATTTATTTCATGTAAGGTTGAATAAATTATAAAAGTATATTCTTGTGATTCAATCTCTAAGATCTTTGTTTCTACTCTCTACTTTGTTTTGAGAAGTATATGGTCTCTCTTCTCCTACCTCAGACCATATTACTACATGTAATTAAAATGCTTAGATTCACTCTTTTGACATATTTTATTAATTCTTTGGTAATTTCATATCATGTACCCCAATTACACTCATTTCCCAGTCCTTCTATATCTGTTCTCCACCCTTGTAATCTCCCCCTGAAAAGAAAATAAAAATAAAGTTTAGAAAAGAAAACAAAAATAAAACAAAACAAACAACCCCCCCCAACAAAAGACCACCTTGCAGTCCCCTCCGGGAAATGGCTTGCTCTTCTATCAGGTACCAGCCCTCTGCACATGTATTGTTCCCCTCCTTCTTCTCTCCATCACATATTTATTCATCTTAGTGGCATTGGAAGTTGCAGTGTGTCACACAGTATACCTTTTTGCCCAAACAGCTCTACTTGTGAATGTTCCTTGCTATGAATCATTAGTCTATTTCAAGGCCTGTGGCTACTGCTACACCATCAATACTGGATGCTCAAAGAGACTCTCAGATATCCTGCTGTTTCCTTGAGTCATGGAGATCCTGCTGCTAAGAATCCACAGGACTGGCCCCTTTACACACTCCAGCAGTTCAAAGATGGGGTAGTTGTTAGCGTGAGCCAACTCAAAGCCATGAATCTGGGCCTAGGTGGTAGCTGAGTTGGTCAGCCTGCTAGCTCTCTCAAACCCACTTCACCAGTGCCAGCACTCCCAACTCACATTGCCAGGGCCAGCTCTCTCTTAACATACTGCCTGGGTGATACACAGGGACAGCTCTCCTATGCTCACATCACTGCTACCTTGTGGTGACCAGTGATGAGAAGAGCCAACTCAGCAAGGTCAAATGATCCAGCTACTTTGTTTATTGCAGCAGCATGTCCCCTGCAAAAGAGGAACTTGAGCAATGGTTCTCAACATGTGGGTCACAAACCCTTTGGAGGTCAAATGACCCTTTCAAAGGGGTCACCTAAGAACATTAGAAAACATAGATCTTTACATTATGATTCATAACAGTAGCAAACTTACAGTTATGAAGTAGTAATGACAATAATTTTATGGTTGTGCGTTACCACAACATGAAAAACTGTATTAAAGGCTCTCAGCATTAGTTCCTGAACTATAGGAACTCTGAGTTCCTGGTCATTCTGTTGTCTATATCCTTTACTGACTTATTTTCTTCTTATTATTTGAGGAGTATATAAGGAGCTATGATACTATAAAATGGCTAGCTTGGGTCATCAGACCTTTCAGTACAACTGATGCCAACTTGCAACTATCTACTTTTCTCATCCCCTTCTCCCACTTAGCGTCCCAGAATAAACTTGGGAACAAATGCTGGTTAGGTCCATAGCATATTACCATCCCCAAGTGATTTGATGTGCTTTTGATTTTAGCTGAAAGACAATGAAACTGAAGACAATTGTTTATTAGATAGCTTTTAGAAAAGGGAGCAAAATTAATGTGTAACAGTACCTACCCAATTTAACCCTTACTTCAAAAGCCTCCATGTAAATATTTGTAATATTCTCCTCTAGGAATATTTTATTATAATGATTGTTTTTTCCAATGTCCATTTTGGTTTCAGATAATTAATTAATGATTAGGGTTATTGTAGACCTCAGGAATACTATAACTAGCAGGGTATTGAAGGTCATACTGAGAATCATAGCCAAACTTTACGAAGAGTGCTAGAAACCTTAAGGAAGAAGAGAGACGTAGAAAGACCTGGAGGGGACAGGAACTCCACAAGGAGACCAATAAAAGAAAAAAGAAAAAGAAAAAAAGAAAAGAGAAAAAACACAGGACCAGAGCATCCTGCAGATGACCTATACTCCAACCAAGGACCATGTGAACAGAGGACTTTGAACCCCTGCTCAGAGGAAGCCTATAGAGGAAGATGATGCAATGCAGCCAGCCTTGATAAGATCTGCTAAGCTAGTGTCAGATAGAAGGGGAAGAGGTCCTCCCCTGTCAGTGGACTAGGGAAAGGGCAGAGGAGGAGAAGAGGGAGAGTTGGTGGGATTAGGAAGAAATGAAGAAGGGTGCTACAACAAGGATACAAAGTGAATAAATTGTAATAAATAAATAGATTAATAAATTAATTAAAAATGGAAAGCAACAATTTGTTTCCTAATACTTTTTTAATAAAATCAGTGAGTTACTGTTAACAACTATAGTACTTCTGTGCATATATCAAAAGTAAATATAAATAATGAGGTGTACTTTAATTTAGTCACATTTAACAATGAAGTGCTGACATGTATTTACCTCTCAATTAGGAAAATTGCTATGAATTATATTTTATAAGCAAAGGAAATAAAAATTAACTTGTGTTCTGGCATATTTTGTTCCCACAAGCCATTTCAAACTTTTTAAAAAAAATAGAAAACTCTGGCATTTACCAATTTTGATTTGTATTTCTCAACATATAAATCATGTTCTGTATGAAACTTAAAAGAGATAGAAATGGTTTAGTATGTAGGAGACCACTATCGGGGTGTATTTTTGAATTCACAGGATGATAAAAGAGAATAATCCAAGCCCTTTTTGAATTAATATTGCTTTCTATATTTTCTATGGATTAACTCTAAGATTAGAATAATAATTTCACAATATATGAATATATGCTTTGTAAGTAAGAGCATTTATTACTAATAATAAATGCTGACACTATAAGGAAAATACAAGACATATAAATTCAGGAAAACATAGCCTAGGTCTTGCTTCAGGCATACTCTTTTTTATTTACATTTAATAGTTTAGAAGGATAGTCTACTTCTAGTTTTAAGTTTACTGTTTCAGGGCTAGAGAGATGGCTCAGTGGTCAAGAGTATTTCTTGATCTTGCAGAAGACCTGGATCCAGTTCTCTACACTTCAAGAGTTTGACCACAAGTAGTTATTTTAGGTATATTTAAGCACATCAAAATTTAGAAAAAGTTTTCTATTGATAACTAACTCAATCCCATGCACACAGAAAAATGTAGGACATGACTGTTTCAACTTTATAAAGTACAAATAACATCTATAGAGTAACTGCAAAACAGTTCATGATAACAGTCTGGTGGAGGATAGCACCTTAGATTGACTGAGATAAACTCAATTTAA
>CM053765.1:43313472-43341755 GCA_028658305.1 Pachyuromys duprasi | reverse complement strand
CCTCTCTCTCTGGAGAGATATTCCTGTGTTTAACATTCTTGGTTTCTTTAGTGCTTGTCTGTAAACACAAGGAACTATATGCCTCCTGCACCAAGCCACTGTCATCTCTGACTCGGAACACTGTTTCTTTATGGCCTCCTGAAAATAGGCATAAAATCCTCTATCTTTCCTTTCCACACATCAGCCAGTTTAAGAAGGGCATCTTCTGTTGAATAGGAAAAGGAGATTATTATGTTATTATACCCTTTCAATGAGCAATTCAGGCATCTTCAGAGGGAAAAAAATAACATTTTTTTCATAAGAAAGTATGTAGGTTAGAATCATCTCTCCTCACAACTTTGCTCTAACCCAGGACCCAAAAGTTTTGTACATCAAGTGCACTTGTGCTTCTGTTCAAACATCTTCCCTGAGAACTTCAGTGTAGCTTCATCCAGTAAGAATTAGTAGAACTCAGATTATCACTATCAGACTTTGTTTTGCTTATCTCATTGGCCACTCTTCTGAGACCTATGTTGGTGATTTCTTTGTTAGCCTCTATCCAACTTCAGGACAGTTACGTCCTAGATTCTTTGTTACTTGAAATGACACCAGACTTTAACTTACCCTGAGACCTTACATAGCCCTTGTGCCCTGCTAACCTGAAAGTGTGTCTGTCTCCTGCTTTGACTTTTTTCTTGAGTTGTAATTTTATGAATGCATCCAGACTCAGTATATTCCTTCTAATAACTAATGGATGACTCATACTTAGCAAGTCCAAACCACAGCTCTTCAGTCATTTCTCTTGGCCAGTGAATGCCTATTTCAGAAACTGGAGAGTAACATAATTCTGCTGTTCTCCTGTGAAACCTTGTAGTCACTTTTCACTCCTGAGTTTTCTTTTTCTATGCATGGTCACACCTACCAGTAACTTCCATCATCTTAACACCAAAATACATGAAAATATATGAGATCAGTAGTCAGTCATATCTATACTAACACCTTATTCCGGTCACCAGCTTTCCTTTCATAGAGAAGGTAATGCAATCCCCTTACTGGGTACTATTTCGATCTTTGCTCTGTGGTTATCTATTTTTCACACTGTGAAAAATTTTCACCTATGATGATAGATTTAGAATGAAAATCTGATCATTTCATTCTCTAACACCATTCAAGCTCTGTGTGAAATAAAAATCTATTTTTTCATTTTACATATTAATGGGCTTTTTGTCTCTACAGTTCATTAAACATGTGTCTATTCACTTGTAAATTATCTGACATCCTTACTAAAATGCAAATTGTTTAAAGCCAAGGATCTATCTCCCCATACTTAGAATGAAACCACTATAAATAAAAAGCAGTCTTTTTTAATAAGCAACTATGTTAACTAGCATTAATTGTCATTTCTATAACGTATTCATGCTTTATGATTGACACGGAATTGATTAAAATGTATGACAACATTCATAAAAAAATTATCAAAGACTTGGGTTCCCTAGTATTGGGAACAGGGAGAATCTCTGACTTGAACTGATTGACCTGCTCTTTGATCACCTTCCCCTAAGGGGAGAGCAGCCTTACCAAGCCACAGAGAAAAAGACAATGCAGGCAGTTCTGATGAGACCTGATAGACCAGGATCAGATGGAAGGGGAAGAGGACCTCCCCTATCAGTAGACTGGGGAAGGAGCATGGGTAGAGAAAAGGGAGAGAGGGCGGGATTGGGAGGAGATGAGGGAGGGGATACAAAGTGAATAAACTGTAATTAATGAAAAAACTAAATAATTTTAAAAAGATATCAAAATGAATTTTAAAATAAATTCTTAGATATAAAAAAGAGTCCCTATACCTATAATTAATTTAAATAAAGCAGCTGAAAGGGGATGGTCTCTCTGCCAAATCTTAGAGAAAAACATTAATTTGTTAATCTACTAACAGTCATTGCTTTGTGTCACATAAATTGTTACTTCATTTATAGATTATTTTTAAGTTTGTTTTATTTGGAAATATATGTATACAGATAATTTGTTTATGTACAATTGATTAAATTATGTCTTAATGAATTTTGTATTTGTCTCCCCAGCCCCCTCTATTTGGTAGTTCTCTATTGATTGATGGCAAAAGTAATGCCTAGAAATTTCTTGATCAATTTTGTTGAGATTTAACCTGAGAATTCCACCTCTCCTAGAACTGATCTTTTTATAACAAGGGAAATCCTTAAAAAGTAACAAAGTATTTTTTAGCATAAGTAACTCTTGGTTATTTTTTTCCAAAATTTTATTCAAATACAGTATTTGTTGAAAATAAATATGAAAGTTATTTAATTAATATTCCTTCAATGAAGTTCCAAGAATATTCAATAATATTTTAATCATTTCATTTAAATGCTTTCCAATCACTTAATGTTGTTATTTTTTTCTCCAAATTTCTATCTGCTCATTAATATTTGAAATTGGTCCCCTACACTTTTCAAATTATTTACATCAACTCCAAATTTTCTAGCTATGCCCTAAGAATTTTCCTTCTTTCTTTATGAAACCATAGTCAGAACTACAGTTTTAATTGGAATTAAATATTTTCTGTGGTTAGTGTCTTTAAAATTAAGCTGCCTTGTCTTTTCCTATGAATTCCAGGGTCACATTATATAACCAGAGACCAAAAAAAAAAAAAAAAGACAAGTATTTTCTTCAAGCTAGAGCCTCTGTCATAGCACGGAGCCAGTCTCAATGAGATTTAAAAGTTTATGCCCAAGGGAAGCGCATGCTATTAACTGGCAATGTATACAATTAAACTTAAAGCATGGTCACAGTGTTTTAATCAGGAAAGCTAAGAGTCATTCCTGTCCTAGGGGTTAATAAATGAAGGCAAAAGCAATTGAACATGCTTTCTGATGTGCTAAGTGATATATGGGCTCTCTTGAGTCACCAAATTGGAAGGGCCACATGCTTAGTTAATCAACACTCACAGTCATATTGGGGGAGAGGTGATAAATTTAACAGATGTTACACAGCAGGGGTCGAGGTAAAATGGACTTGATCCACCACCCCAGTAATTAAAGTGCTGTTGTGAAATACTTATTATCCCTTGCTCAGTCCTTCACTGGGTAGATTTAGAAATGCTATCACCATGATGGTTTTAGCTGGCCCCTGACTAATATGCATTGACTACAATGTTGATAGTTAAAATAGATAATCAGTTCCAGGGAGACCAGTTAATGCACCTCTTCTCAGAACTTTCCAAGCTGACTGGAACAAAATCACATTCATAGGAAACCATTAAGACTACGCTCTGGTGATAAATTGTTGTTCCTGTTGGCTTTTATTCTTCAAGGATAAAACTCTAATTCTCCAAACAGACACATTGTTTTTCCTTGAACATACTCTTAAAGTAAAAGAACAAATTAAATCCTTAGCAAAATTTAGTCGTCATTGATTTCAAGCATCTATACCACAACTTCTCATTTGTATGTGTGCAAAAACTGGCAAATTGTAGTTTTCAAATAAAAATTTGGAAGCCTGAGTTTTTATGACATAATCTCTGTGTTCTGATACTCTATTAATTGGTTAAGTTTGAAAGACTGGCAGTTGAACTGAAAACTGTCTATGAATTCTTCCTAATAACAGAGAGAAGAGGATCTTTTTAAGTTTTCAAGGTCCACCAAATTTCAGTTCATTTCTCCATTCCTATCATCTCTATCCACTACCTTCAGACCTACAGTTGTATTTGTTGTTGGTTGGTTGACTAGTTTGGTAAATAAATTATTCTTTCAGTATATCATTCTTAGATGGTATTTTAAACATCTCATGTAATGGTCTCTGGTTTCTCTTTTATTGCATGTGTATGTATGTAAATGCTTGTTCTTGTGTGTTTACGTATGTGCACATGTGTGCATGTGAAAAAACAGCATTGATACTGTGAGTCTTCCTTTACTATTCTCTGCCTTATGCATTGAGATGAAGTATCTCAGTTGAATTCAGAGATTACTCATATGTGCTATTCTAGCTAGTTAGACTGCTCAGGAATCCCCTATCTGCATTTTTCCAGTACTAGAAAAACAGGTTGGCTGCCACACCCACCAGCCATCTACCTATGTTCTGGAGATAAGACCTCTGGTCTTTACCCTTTCACTGAAAGTGCTATATCCATGCTACAGTCTCCAAGCCCTCACCAGTTCTATTTTTTCTCTCCATCTTCTATGCTTATAGTGAGGGTTCCCTGAGAATTTCATATGGTAGAGCCTGATCAGCACTATGGTAGTATTAAGAGGTATAAGAGGTTAAGACCTCTGAGAAATGATTAAGTCATGAGGCTGCAGCCTTATGGATAGAGTTAGAACCCTTTTGAAGAATCTTGAGAGAGTGCATTTGCTCTGTTAACCCTTGTACCCTTTAAAGATGGTGTTTGCTACCTCACAGAATTCAGTAAGTCAGTACCCTGGAAGCAGAAACTAAGCAGCTACTTAGCTATCTTAACTTCCTAGACACCAGAACTCTGAGAAACACATCCTGTGTGCACAGAGCACGTCTTCGATATGTTGTAAGTTGACAACTTACAACTATCAAAGGACATTTTGTCATTTCTAGGGTTGAGTTACTATTGTGAAGAAACATCAAAGTCTCACTCGGTTGGCCTAGAACTCACTCTGTATCCCAGCCAATTTAATAACACACTTGTTTGTGGACCCAACTTCCTTTATCCTCTCTGCTCAATAGCTCATAATTCTGGGGTCACCTTTTAAGTAATCACCCCACAGCAAAATTCTCGTATCAGCCTCTGCTAAAAAAGAAACATAAACTAAGAAATAAATAAATGCATAGAAAGTATAACCAGAATTTTTTGGACCTCCAGCTCCCAATAATGACATGAGGCTTTTTATATTTGTTACGAAAGCTTGGCCTTAGCTTAGTCATGTTCCCTGATTAGCTCTAGCTCTTAGATTGTCCCATTTATATTAATCTAAATCAAGCCACGTGGCTTGTTAACTTTCAATCTTAGTCCTGGAAGTGATTATTTCTCCATGTCTGGCTGGTAAATCTTTCTGCCTCAGATTTCTTCCAAGGGTTCCTATCTCTGCCTGGAAGTCCTGCCTATCTTTCCTACCTTTGTTATAGGCCATTCATCTCTTTATTAAACTATTCAAAAAAGTGTTTACAAAACAATGCCAACCTCCAGCTTGTAATCTCTGCTGGTAGGAAATCAACATTTAAATAACAAAGACAATCTTTACACAATGCACAAAAAGATCACCCCAACATCTCCCCCTTTTAGTCCAATAAAAGGCTGTTCCTGTAACATCAGTAAATTATATACTGTCTGATAAGAATTAGATTAACAATGTCTAGTCCATTTGTATTTGGCAACCTTGGAGAAAGTACTTCATTATCTATCCTATCTTGGTGAGTCCAAAGTTCTGTACTTAAATAATTTTCTATCATTATTTAACTTTTATACCCTCTAACTTTTATAACTTGCCTTTACCAACCTAAAACACCTTTTCAGACCTTTTAACCATCAAAACTTGCAATTTCAACCTTTAAAACATGTTCTTAGACCCTTAAATTTATTTTTTTAAATCCTAAACAACTTAAGCTCTTACATCTCTCAACCTTATAAATTTTACATCTCTTTGTGATTTTTTTTCTGAATTTGGCAACAAGAAAAACTGTGAGACTATAATTATCTAGTCTTCTATGCCATCAGACACCTGATAAGAATAAATATTACCTGGGTGAACAAGAAATTTAGAGCAAGTAGTTTCTAAAACTAAGAAATGACAGAAGCTGTTTGGACAGTCACCCAAGGTTCCTCTGAAATCTTGGAATATCCATCTCTCCCCACTACTGGCCCAGAATATCTGACAGACTTTTTTGTGAAGCAGGAACTATGAAGGACTGAAGGACTGGCTGGTTTCTCTCTTGTCTTGGCAAAGTTCATCAGTCAATTTCCTTTGTGTCCTGCTTGTCCACAGCTTGGAGAGCATTTTGTCAGTGGTTGAGGGAAGGGCAGTTTTTATTCCTAGTGACTAGCTTTACCACATTTGAAGCAAACTCCATATATAGGTTTTTTGATGTGTCCATCCTCTTCTTAGAAGTAGTATAAATGTGCTACAAGGGGCAGGCATGTCTCACTAAAAAATAAAGTCTTTTGTTATTAAAACATCTTTAGATGCCATATTTAGTAGATATCTGAAGCGTTTGACAACCATCTCCATATATTTGAATAGGTAAACGTTGCCTGTTTCTAGATATATACTGTGATTAACTTTGAGAACATCTACAGGCTTATAAAGCTTATTTCTGTAATTAAATAAACTAGTACCTAACAAGACCACAAGTTTGATTGATTGACTACTAAGTTGTATTTCTTAATTATCCTAAACAGTTTGTGATAGTAGCTTTCAAAGGGACTAGAAGGTCACATTGCATTTTTAAGTGAGTTGCATAGGTGTGATACCTCAAAACAAGAGTTGAAACATATGAACTGTATGTTATAGCAAGAATAACTTTAAATTTGTATCAATATACAAAATGTTAAACTGATGTAAAATATTTGGCTTGTTGATGCTCTAGTTTAATAATAGATTCAATAATCTATCCTTTTACCCTATCATTCATATATACCCCCACCTTTTTAAATCTTTTCATTAGCCCTTCTGTCCCTTTTTCCTTTTAACACTGGATAGGAGAGAAACAGGACAGAAGAAGGAAAAGAAAATCTCTGAATCTAACCTTCTTTATGTTATTTCCTCCATGACCAAGACCATTAACAAATTCCAACCAACCACACCTAAATGACAACAAACTTTCATTACCCACCACCAAAAACACCCACCCAGTGCTCAAAAATGGAGTGCCAGTCTGTGAAAATTGCTTTCTGCTATCCTTCTCAGAGTTCCTATCTCTGCCTATCTTTTTTTGCTTTTTATATAGGCTGTATAGCGCTTTATTAAACTAATCAGAAGGTGAGTGCAGTGTATGTTTGTAAAACATTGAGACAAATGAAGCTTAATAAAACCAAAGTGCAGCTTATAATCAGATCTCTGCTGGCACATATATTAGTATTTGAATAATACAAAGACAATCTTTCAACAGTGCACAAAAGATTACTCTAACAAGAAAGCTTTAGAAGACTTTTTCCAGAAGTATTCTGTATCATGTAATTTTATATCAAGCTTTCTAGTAGTCTAATCCTGTTTCAGGTCTTATAATTTAGAGTATTGTTACTTTGGTAACTCAGAAACAAATAAATACAAGTATACAAATATCAATATTAATAAAATTTGTATTATATGTTTATATTTATATAAAATATATTATCTTATGTTAGAATTTATTAGTTTAAATTCATAAATAATTATTATTATTTATAGAGTTCATATCGTAATTAATATATGGTTGTTCATTTCCCACTATCATGCAAATAGAAGTTTTTCTCTATATTTCTTAGGTTTTACATAGAGCAAAAGGCTTACTTTATTTGAAAAGTTTGAAAATGTTTAGAAATTGAAGTGGAAGCTATATATAGCCTTAATATTACGTAGCCACAGTAGAAGATTTACCTTTTGTTCCTCATTTCCTAGAGTATTTTAAAAATGAGAAATCTTTTTTCAGTGAGAAGAAGAATCTCTAAAAACAGCAACATAACACATTTAACATTTAATCTCAAACTCATTTTCATTACTTTAAACTAGACCCATAAGTATGCTAATATAGAAACTTGCAAATAATCCTACTTCTATTTAAAATATATTATGATTGATAGTGAAGTAAAACCTACAAGGAAGAAATTATTTAAAAAGTAAATTTTTCTTAATATACCACCTTTTTTTTTTTACTGTGAGTAAAGTATTCTGAACTAATATTTGTTTTGAGTGCTAATGTAACAAACACACAATATGTTTAATTTTCTTGTCAGGAATCAATCTTAAATTTAAAAGACAGTTCTTTTTTGTTAATTCATTAGTCTTAGAATTTACCATATGTTCATTACATTTTGCTGCTCTGATATACTATTTAGGCCAACAACAACATGGGAAAGAAAGGGTTTATTTTATCTCATACTTCCAAGTCACAATCCATCATTGAGGGAAATTAGGACAGGAGCTCAAAGCAGGAAACTAGATGAAGTAACCATGAAGGAATGTTGTTTATGGGCTCACTTGCTGGCTTTCAATCCAGCCCTATCCCACAGAACTATGGTGACAGCTAAGTGGGCTAAGGCTTCCCACATCAATCATCAGTGAAGATGATCCCTCACAGACATGTCCACAGACCACTCTAAATGAGACAATTGTTCAACTGAGGTCCCCTATTCCCAAATATCTCTAGGTTGTGCCAAATTGACAATAAAAACTAACAGGAACACGCCTGTATAATGTTGCTATGAATGAAAATTAGGTTATTACAATTAAAAATGACTTACCTATTTGACATCATGTGTGAAAGCTTATAACTTATGAAACATATTTAGACATTCAACAACAGCATTCTTTGAATGGCTTGTGTTTTGTTTTTTTGTTTTTTTAAACCTTCCTAGGAAGCAAACAGAAGAAGAGGGTGTGGAGCATAAAAGAAAAAAAGACAATTTTCAGAGAAGACATCAACATTGAACAAGCTGAACCAAAGGAGAAGGAGCAGAGCTATCATCACAGAGCAACAGGAGGCAAGAGTAGAACTCCTACAAAGGTAGATCTATGATGGAAAGGCAATTTCTCTAAAGAAACCTTTACCAAATTGCTTAATAATCGAAGTGAGACTTTTCTCTGTTGTAAAGCTAGTTCCCTAAAAGAGAAAAAAATCTATCTGAAAGATTAAATGCAAGTAAAAATCAGTTATTTTGAGTTTATGTGTCTTTAAGTAGGAAAATCAATATATAAATCTTGATTATATGTCTTTCTGAAGTGATTGACTGACTATGATTATCTCTCTGTAAATATCTTAAAAGAATAAAAATCATTTGGGAGGAAATAAGCTAAACATTTTCAATCATTTCACTTTGATAGAGACAGAGCACAGTTGCTATTTCTAATTAAAGCTCTTGAGAACAGGAACTAACAACCTGAGAGAGAGCTGCTGTGATGGCCTCCATGCATTATTCTGTTTCTTTGGGAGATAAATGTTGTACAAAGGTTAATCAATACCGAGAAGAAGAGTTTTTAGTCCACTTAACTGTACTAATATTTAATGTGTATTGAGCATTAATAATACACAAAGAATGGTTTGAAATTTGAATTAGTTATGGTCTCTGGCCAAAAATGGCTCTTTTCTTCTTAAATGCATCTGGGCTCCAGCTGTACCTGTGATGACACCATGCTTCCTTAGTTGAAGACTGATATAGTGATTGTCATGGAATTCCTAGATACTCCGCCAGCAGTGCTGCAGAAAGAAACTAGTATGTGTTCATGATCCATAAACATCAAGCATACTTATAAATAAAACAAATAGAATAATTTAAATGCACAGAACTCAATATAACCAAATTTTAAACTATTAGCAAGAATTCAGTATAGAAAATCAATATACAAAATATCAACTTTTTATACTAGCAACACACAACTGGAATTGAAATTTTCTATTATTCAATTACCCTTAATAAGTACAAACTAAAACATAATCAAGTGTAAACCTAAAAATTGTACAAGACCTAACAAGTACAAAATAATACTGAGAGGCTTTAGACAATCAAATAAATGGAGAGAGATATACCATGTCACTGAATTAGAGGATTCAAACTTGCTAAGATACAAATGATAGATTCCACACACTCAATCTAAATCACAGCAGGCATTTTGGTGGAAACTGACACACTGATTCTGAAAGCCCTATGGAAGTATAAAGTCTCTAGGCCAAAACGCCCCAGAAAATAGCACAGTAAGAGTAACAATACCTTATTTCAAGTGTCCTAATAATTGTATAGTATCCCTGTCAGGGAAGCGTTTCTCTAAAGACAAAAGAAAAGGAAGGAGGAAGGAATGAGGAAAGGAAGAAAACAAAGAAGCAAGGAAGAAAGAATGGAGAAAAGGAAGAAAAGAAACCTTAGTGAAAATAAAGCAGAACAGAGAGTTCATTTCTATGAATAACCGATAACAGGTCACCAAAGAGTTGGAAACGTACTCTAGTTCCTCATTGATAGTCTAGGGCCACCAAAATAGCTCACTGGGTAATAGACAATGACTGACCACTTATTTCAATCCCTGTGACCAAGGTAGAGAACAGGGAGACTCAACTACTGTGAATTGTTCTCTGACCTCTTTCCACATGCAGGCACACACATCACATATCCCTAAGTACATAAATTTAATAAAAAGATTCACAAAGAGAAACATGCTTTCCCAAATACAGTGCTACAAATTATTGGATGTCTATGTGCAAAAAATAAACTTTAATTTCTAATTAAATCCTATGCAAAAAGTTAACCTCCAAAGGAATTGCTTACACAACAATGAAAAGTCTACAATATCTTTTCAGTACATATGAAAACAAAGCAAAAAAAAAAACTTCATAATTTCAGGTGGTCCATGGTACCCAACTCTCAGCTATCACTCAAAACTGCAATAGACTTTTTTTAAAGAAAAAAAAAGAAATGATTAATTGTACTTCATTGAAATGTAAATGCCTATTGTTTGAAAAACTATGAAGAGACTAAAAAGACAAACTAAAAAAAATGACAAAAATTAAAATCCAAATCATCTGCCTTATAAAGACACTAAACTAGATGTTTAATATTCTAAATTTTGGACGCTTTAAATATGAATAGTTTACTAGGGCAATTGGGTTAATACAATTTTAAACAATTACTGAACTACCTTTGCTTCATTATAAACATTCCATAACGCCATTGTCTGCTTCCTACTGTGAAAGTGTCCATTGTTTCCTCAGGACAGAATGCTACACACATGCTCCCTCCAGTAATTTCCTGTGTCTCCGCTGCATTAAAATCTCTACTGCTTTTGGGTGTTTCTGGTGGGGCCATGGTGTCCTGATTTTTGTTGGGTGAGTTCTTACGCCGATTTCTGGGCATTTGTTTATATATAATCAAGGTGCTGTTTGTGCTTCAAGGCTGAACTTCAGACGAACTGTCAATCTCTTGTGTCAGGAGTATTCTTCAAGAAGATCAGGGAATTCTAGCGGTTTGATAGTGTGTGTTGTTGCCTCAGTTGAACTCTGTTGTGGGATCTGTGTGCCTGGCTTCGTGCTCTGTGCTAGAGGCTGTGAGCACCAGTTTTCTTTAACCAATTTTCTCCACTGAATTTTGCCTATCATACTTGTAACTAGAAATAACTTGCACACATTCAACCTTTCTTTTATCAATAAATAATTTAAAGTGATTTTTCCTTGAGAATTGTAGCAATAAATGTAGAATTTCATCACAGTGTGTAAACTTTCCTTGTGTCAGCAGAATGTTATATAATATCAAATGAAGTCTGTATACTAATCCATCACCTTATCTATGTCCTGTATCAGTGAAGATGAAAGCTATAATTGCATTCTGAAAGCTCTATGTGCTCAGTCATGAGAAATATCATAATATCCAACGAGCATCTGTGAATTATAGGACACATAAATTGCACATAAATTATGACCCCATTTCTTAATATAGTGAAACCAACCAATAACCTACACAATAGAGCTGTCAGGTAAGGAGATATAATCTGTCTTTAAGCGTCCATAGGTAGAAAGATTTGTGGGCAAAGTTGAAATGTGAGTGTAAGACACTGACCTAAGGCCAAATTCTTAAGAGAGAGATTTTTCCAAGGTAAATACAGTAGAACCATCCCACCATATTCTGAATGAGGTGGCTCAGCTCCGAACAAGTCTCCACAGAATTTCCTGCAGTGCATTTGAAATAGTATAACTATTTCTCAACAGTTGGACTACGGCAATGAGAATGCAGAAACAAAGAATTTTTAAAAAGAAATTTGGCAAATTTGGTTAACAAAACATGGCACAGCTTCTATTTAAAACAAAGGCACTGAGAGACTCTACATCTGTCACGAAAATTGGGCAATAAGCCTATTCTTTTAAGTTGTAAAGGCATATGGGCAGAAGAGTTTTACTTTCATGTGATTTTAGAATCCTTATATGCTATAGAAACATTCATTGCAAATATAGCAAGGCGTTGTCTAATGTATTTAAAGTGACAAGACATTTTTAGCATGAGGCCAGAGGGTTAACGTCATCTCAAGAAAAACTATAATAACTCAGATACACTTTCCATGTGATACACTCAAAAATCATTGTGATGTGTGTGACATTACCTCAAGGACTAAAGGGAATTTTCAAATGAATAATGGTTTAACATGAAAACATAATTAATTCTCAGACAAAATGAGACAAAAAATAATTCAACAGCATTGCTAATATACAGTTAGTTGATTTGCTTGCTCCATTTATTTTGCCACAGTTGAAAAAAATAAATAAATTCATCTAACACAGAGATAATCTTCATGATAAGGAGGAGTTCTCTCAGCTCAGTTGTTTCTCCATCATTTTCCCCTCTTGGGGACAGGAATACTCTGAGATGTCTAATGCATCTGCTTATAGGCGAACACAAGGGCAAGGGCCCCTGTGCCAGTGAATTAAAAGGCTGAATCAGAGATATAACACAGATAAACCAGAAGTCTTTCTCAATTTTAAATGACAAAGATTGTGGTGGTCAATAACAGTATAAAACCTAGATTTCTGATTTCCTTGTCTGGAGACACCAACCAGGAAAAGAATTGGTATAGACTTGAAAACATACGAAGGTAACATTAGCAAGAAAAGGCAGTAAATTTTTAAACTTAAAAACAATACCTCTTATTTGCTGTTCATTTCAAGTTATGCATGTTTAAACTATCCAATACAAGTTGGAGTCACAAAAAATTTTTTTTAAAAAGTTGGAGTCACAGGTAATACTAGACTGCCAGATGTTCATACCTTACATACCTCAGCTAATATTTCCAAATAAAATGAGATCCCTCCAAGTCTTGTGTTAGTATTCTCTCTACTGTTACTATTGTCTTTAAGTATACTCCAGATATCCTCCACAAAAATAATTCACATGCATGTATGTATCTTGCTCCTTTTCAGGCCTTGTCTCCCTCAGAGTCTCAGCCACCATTAATTTGAGTCTGCAAAAACCCTCCACCTAACTTATGAATAAACATGCAGTGATATTTGTTGTTGTTGTTTACTTGGCAAGTTCTCATCTTTCCACTTGATTGTTATGTGGGTTTGGAGTAGATAAGAGATTAGAGCATCTGAAGTCCGGGTGTAATTCAAACTTCCAACTTCAGTTACTGATGGTGTGTGACTTATCAAATCCCTCTATGCTTAATTCTCTCACCTTTGAAAGCATATTATTTCATAAAAGAGCTAAATGCTGTTATGTATATAAAATGGGAGAAGGTAGCATGAAATAAAATCTCAGTGAGTGTCGATTATTGTTCCTATTCCCCACCACTGACTGTAAGAGTACATTGCAGTATTCACACTACCACTGGGAGGAGGAACTGATCATATCTCATCTTCCAAAAAGCTGCTGCACACCAAGTCAGTGGCTTCATTTCTAGTGGAAAACTTCATGATTTTTAACCTTAGTCTCAGATAACAGTGACTAAAACGTGGGTAAGTGATATTGCTACACCTTGTTTACAAACATCACCCTTATTGTTCACAAAAGTCATATTTTGCCAACAACCTGACAGTATCCATCCAAGTGTCATTTATGTGCACTGCTTATACAATAACACTCAACTCGAAGCTAGCAATGGTGTGAGAGAATTAGAAGCGTGACTGTTTCAGTGGCCATGTCAAACGGGCCTGCTCTCATAACTGTCCTTCATGAAAACATCCCGTTAACAACAAGCACAACTTCAGTTATGACTATGGAACGCGTTTTTCAACAAAAGAATGTCATCTCCGTTTCTTCCCCTGTTACTTTGATAGAGTGCCCTGCAAAAACAACTTAAGAGAGAACCCAGAAGCCCATTTTCTAGGCAATCCTAGATCCTGTCAATCTGGCAACACTAACCCTTAGACTATGCTGCAATATGGTTTACTTTCTTAAAGGAAAATTTTAAAACCTAAAATATTTAATTTTGAATAATTTGTCAGTCAAGTATAAATCTTTGACTTAAACATAGATTAAACTCCTACTGAAAAACAGCACAGCTTGTAACTGCACAACTACATGCCTTATATAAATGCTTTATAAAAAACAGTGGGAAATAGGATAAACACAGTATAGCATCAATAATTGAAGTTTAGCAAAACTCTGCCTAAATCTCTTGATAGTTAAGTATTTGATTGCTCTACAAATATTATTATTTTGTTAACTTACAACATCCACTATTTATTTAAAGTATTCTTTTAGTTTCTAGAATGATATGGGATGTAATATGTTAGAGTAAACATCCCCAAAAGTTAGAAGCCTTAAGGAATTTTTTCAGATTTTTTTTCCTATGCTTACATCTTTCTCAATTATACTAATTAGTAGCATAAATTAAATGCTAGATAAAGGTTTATACAAGCTTAAAATATTTATTTTCAAAATAAAATATTTAAATCTTAGTAAAAAATGTTTAAATATTGGAATTTCAAAGAAAAACCATTTGTGCGTCCCACATGCTATTTTTTTAATTTTAATTTTAATTTTTTATATTAATTACAGGTTATTTGCTTTGTATCTCAGTCGTAGCCCCCTCCCTCATTCCTTCCCAATCCCACCATCCCTCCCTTGTCTACTGCCTTCCCCTTTCCAAGTCCACTGATAGGGGAGGAACTCCTCCCCTTCCATCTGACCGTAGCTTATCAGGTCTCTTCAGGACTGGCTGCAATGTCCTCTTCTGTGGCCTAGCAAGGCTGCTTCTCCCTCAGGGGGTGAGGGTCTAAGAGCCAGCTGTTGAGTTCATGTCAGAAATATTCCCTATTTTCTTTAATAGGGTACCCACTTGGATACTGAGCTACCACGGGCTATATCCAAGCAGAGGTTCTAGGTTATATCCATACATGGTCCTGGGTTGGAGAAACAGTCTCATAAAAGACCCCTGTGCCCTGATATATTTGGTCATTGTGGAGCTCCTGTCATGCTAATTTAGTCTCTCTAAAGTTGTGTAGTTCTCAATGTCCTGCTAAAAAAAGAATGCCTAAGAGTTTCTACAGAGGAGGACATTGCAGTCATTCCTGAAGATACCTGATAAACCAGGGTCCTCTATCAGTGGACTTGGAAAGGGGCAGGAAGGAGATGAGGGAGAGAGGGTGGGATGGGGAAGGAATGAGGAAGGGGGCTACGACTGAGATACAAAGTCAATAACCTGTGATTAATATTAAAAAATTAAAATTATAAAAAAGAGTTTCCATGTCATTTTTTTCTGGGTGGTTTGATTCCAGAGCTAATAACTCATATGCACTGAAAACAGTTCCACCTTTCCTTGACTTTCAAAATTTGGATTTGGGAGAGAGCATTTAAAGCATTAGTGTTGTTTCTCTGCATTTTATACATCCCGCCACGCTTGTACAGCAATCATTGTAAAAGATAATACCACAGCAAAAGCACAGGGGAAATGGCTCAAACTGTTGATTTTAAAATTAACATGCCAAAGCCTGAGTATAAGAAATGGGTGTGCTGGGGGGAGTTGAGAGAGGGGGCTTCAACTGGAATATATAATGAATAAATGGTGAAAAATAAAAAAATAACAAAATAAAATAAGTAAAATGAGAAATACCCTAAAGAAGAAAATCCTTAATATAATATTTTTGAAGGATGGGATATAAAGTTTTCCTGGAAGTGGTTCAGGAAGAAAGCCATAGATGTGTGTTAGTCTATAACCTGATCTTGGTGTAAGGCTTAGCAAAATAACAAGCTAAAATGGAGAGGAAAACTACAAAGACATCTGGGGTTCTTTTAGCACCGAAAACAGTTTCTTGTCTCCCATTAAGAATTTGGAGATTTTATCAGCATTGGAGAGAAATTCTGCGTCCAGAAATGTTGGTGAGAAGGAATTGGTAGAAATGTCTGCTAAAAACTGAGGATGTCTTTGTGCGCACAGGATCTTGGAGACATGAAGTGTCATCTTAGAAAGACAAAGAGTGAAGGCAGAGGGACAGGGCACAATGTAGCCTCACAGACACATGAGGTATTGTCTTAGAATAGCAGAGGATAAAATCAGAACCAGGCACCATATATAATCACAGACAAACAGCCAGAGAAGGGCCAAGACTAAGAACAAGCAAGAGAGGCGTGTGTGAAAAACAGACTGATGGGAAGGTTGGAGGACAGTAGGAAAAGCAGCCGTGGGATTCCAACTCAGACTGACTACATGCAGTTTAGGAAATGTGTCATTTCCTAATCTAGCTACCTTTCTGAGATCTAATTGACCCTATATTAGTCTCATAAAACTCAAATACAAACTCTGGGAAGAGGGGCATGTTCATTATCTACTGATAAAAAGTTTTAGCAAGTGTAGGCTGTTTGAAATAGCAACTATTAATTCACACTTCTGTGGAGTGGTGACATTGAAGCCTCTATCCAACGTATCACAGGCTATGAGCAAGGTGTCTGCCAGGCTAATGTCTGATCCTGAGGCTTGGGAAAACATCTGTTTCCAAGTTCATTGTAGCTGATGGCAGAATTCATTTTTGAAGACCTTAATCCTAGCTGGCTGTCAACCAAATACAACATCTACAGATTGCTTGTGCTTTCCTAAGCACATCTTCCATCCTTAGTACAATCTATGAAGAGTCTTCAGTGTATCTCTGACTTCATATCTCTCCAACAATGCATTTACCACTAAACTGAACTGTAAATCAAGAATCAGGCTATTCAATCACATCCAATTAGATAATATCTCTTTCTTATCCTCAATTAATTTGATATCTTCATTATATTTTCAAAAAATCTATTCACAGTTGCACATAAATTTATAGTTAATTGAATAATTGGAAGAGGTGGACAGGATGGTGAAGGACATTCATGAAATTCTGCTCTGCCCAGAAAGACAGAAGGGAACTGTGCTATGAAATCCAGAAATGATCTATTAAATTCCAATTGAATATTTGTATGTTTAGGCATTACTCACAAGCTAAAATTTCTTACAACTGAGACTGGAGTTAGTTATCTCATTTTATCTGCTCTCTTTCTATCATGCATAAAGCTGTGGGATAATAGAACAGAACAGCAGGAAATGACCAAGTGCATACATCAGACTCAGAGTGGAATGAGGAGATTACCTTTTCCTCTCTAGCCAACTTCTTTACCTACTGGGTGATCCAAGCCAGGTGAGAGAGAAGCTTCAATGTCAGAAGTACAACTTGGGAAAATTCAAAACAGCAGCATGATCCTTAACAGCCTTCAGAAGGTAAGAAGGGATAAGAAAGCCTCAGAGGTGCTTTAAAGAGTACTCTTAAATCCTACTTGCTGTAATAGTCCTTTGATCCTTGTAGACCAAAAGGCTTTCATGCTAAAACTGCAGCTATATAAGAACCCTCCATTCTGGCAGGGGCCCAAGAGCCAGTTTCCTAATGATTGTGATTTAGCCATGAATTAAAGAAGGAAAACATAGAAAACTCTCACCCAGGCCCTTCCTCAAAAACAAAACAAAACAAAAAACAAAACGAAACAAAACAAAAACAAAAACTCACAACCAATTTACACTGGAGTAGGATTTTTTCAACATTAAAATATCAAGTTACAAAAATTCAATTACCCTGATGCACAACAATTAATTTACCTTACAAAATAGAAAGGAAATCATATTTTTTCAATAATATCATTCTGTGGCTCTAGCTGTGCACAGCTGTTACTGGAATTTTTCTGGATCTCTCCATGATGCCAGCAGCTCTTTCCATGGTCCCAAATAAATAATGAGTCTCCTTTAGGAATAGAGGAAGGTTGAATAAATTGAAAAAAGACACTCTTCGATCAGCATCAGGAATACCAAACAGTCTCTGAAATTATTCAATTCATAGTTGTTGTTTGTTTGTTTTTTTAAAGAAAACTGAGCTATTTATTTCTCTCCTATGGGCAAACTCAGAATATAATGGTGGAAATGTCAGGGAGAATGAAGAGAAATGATGATATTTCCCAGAAGAATAGATATATTGTTTGCAAAAATAAAGTTACCACAGTCACTAGGAGCCCCAAGTGATCAGCTGTTCTGGGACAGGGCTGAGCTGGAAGCATTGTACAAAGAACTTGGGTAAATGAGGATTTATATTTAGAAGGAGGCAGTATCCACAAAGATTGATCATCACTCAAGAGCAGAAGCTCCATTCTCAAGTCCCCAGATGTTTCCTCAATTTTCCTGAAGGTATTGTCTTTGGGCCATATCCCATGCTGGAAAGCCTCAGAGACTCCTTAGTGAAAAT
Source organism: Pachyuromys duprasi (assembly GCA_028658305.1). Taxonomy (NCBI): domain Eukaryota; kingdom Metazoa; phylum Chordata; class Mammalia; order Rodentia; family Muridae; genus Pachyuromys; species Pachyuromys duprasi. The sequence continues at coordinate 43,323,434 of CM053765.1, read as the reverse complement.
GCATTCTTTGAGCCCTAATACAGGGAAATAAATGACTTCCTCACAAGCATATAGAGGAACATTTGAGAGCTCAGAATTGCTTCCTCTCCATCTGGAAGAAAAAGAAGGTTCAGTGGACAGTGCCACCTTGTATTTAAAGATTGATGCAAAGTCCATTGTATAAAAGGTAACAGTTATGTATTTATCACTTAACAAATGATGCCTACTGACTGCCCTGAATAATGTTGATCAGATCTTGCCCCACGCATATCATCATCCCACAATTCTCTTTGCCATTCCAAGCTCAAGATCTCTACTCAGTTTATCTCAATGAAATTCAGTTCTATTTTCCCCATGAACCTCAGACTCTACTTTTATGAAGCATTTATTCTCACACTTCCATTCCAAATTATTCATTTCTCTTGATTGTTTTTACCAATTTTTCTTCAGTATAGTTGAAATCGGTATGCCTCTGCCTTCTCCTTAAAACCTTCAGTTCCTTCTTTTCCAATCACTACATGCTATGGGCCATTTATGTGTCTCTGGATGAATCCTCATTTTAACCACTGCCTGGTTTTTAATCAAGTTATTTTGGCAAAAAAAAAAAAACTGTATTTTGCAGATATTTGATCCCATTTTCACAGAACTCTGTACATTGTCCTTAAAGAGTGTTTATACGTGCATGTTTTTACATGTTTGTACAAGCATATTCACTGGGGATAGAATCTAAAGCTTCATGGATTAGAAGCATAACCTACACCAATGAACTATACCCCAAACCCTAAGTTTAATCTTAGATGCAATATTGTTATTGTTGTTCATTGCTGTGAGGAAACAGCATGGCCAAGGCAGACAGAATTTGCTCAAAGCTCACCATTCCAGAGCTGTGAGAGTACATCAGTGTTACCGTGGGGAACAGGCAGCAGGCAGACAGGCTTGTGGCTGGAATGGTATCTGCAAACTCATCTCAGTTCAAAAACAAGCAGCAGAGAAAGCTAACTCAAGAAACCTCGAGGCTGCCCTCTGGTGATATATTTCCTCCAGCATGACCATAACTCCTAATTCTACTCAAACAGCCACCAACTGGGGATCAGGTGCTCAAATGCCTGAAACTCACAGGGATAATCTTACTCAAGCCACCACAAAACTGCTTTCTTTGTGTTTGCCTTTCTATGAGTGTTCATGTGTGCCTTTGCCAAGAACTCTTTTCTTCAACATATTTATAGTCAGTTGTTTGTATACAGTATACAGCAAGGTTCTGCATTGTTTACACAGCAGGCACATTACATTGGAATCCATCTATTCACATGGAGAATAGATTTCATTTTTTTCTTTCATCTGTTTTGTTGATCTTTTGCTTTTTTCTATTTATTTTTTTAATATTTTAAAGTTTATTCGCTTTATGTCCCAGTTGTAACCACCTTCCTCATTCCCTCCAGTCTCACCCTCCCTCCCTCTTTTCCCCCTTTCCCTTCCCCTAGTCCACTGAAATGTGGAGTCCTCTTCCCCTGCCAACTGACCCTAGCTTATTAACTCTCATCAGCACTGCCTGACAGTGGGGACAGGGAGAGTGATCAAAGACGTACGCAATCAAACTCATCTCACAGGCAGCTCCTGCTATGGAGACTGAGCTGCCGATTGGCTACATCTGAGCAGGGAGTCTAGGCCCTCTCTGTGCATGATCCTTGGTTTGTGCATCAGTCTCTGCAAGACCCAGATTTTTGGCTTTGTTGGTCTTCTTGGGGAGCTCCTGTTCCATCTGGGTCCTTCTACCCACCCTCTTCTTCCATAAGACTCCCTGTGCTCTGCCCAAAGTTTGGCTGTGAGTCTCAGCATCTGTTTTGACCACCTGTCAGGTGAAGCTGTTCAGAGCACCTCTATGGTACACTCCTGTCCTGTTCCCTGTCTACCACCACTTCTGGTGTCTATCCTGTTTGTTATTCTGAATGAGATTTAAGCATCCTTCCTAGGATCCTCCTTGTTTAGTTTTTTTTTTTATGTCTGTTGATTTTAGTATGATTATCCTGTATCGTATGTCTAAAATAAGTGAGTATATACTGTTTATAAGTGAGCATATACCACTCCTGGGCATATACCTGAAAGATGTTCCACCATTCAACAAGGGCATATGCTCACCGATTTCATAGCAGCTTTCTTCATAATAGCTAGAATCTGGAATGAACCTTGATGTCCCATGTCAGAAGAATGAATACAGAAATTGTGGCACATTTACACAATGGAATATGATGCAGCTATTAAAAACAAGGAAATCATGAAATTTGCAGGCAGTGGATGGAACTAGAGAAGATCATCCTCAGTGAGGTATCCCAGAACCAGTAAAATCTCTTAAAACACTGTTTGCTCTATAAGTATTTCAAATAATATTTTTATCATTTGAAAATTCTATTTTGGTTATAACAGCTCATTGCTACTAATTCCTCCCAGAGCCTACCCCAACACATCTTGCTCCCCAAATCATGTCTACTTTTCAATTTTTATTTACTTATTTACTTACTTACTTATTTATACACATTGAATTGAATTAGTTTTATCCATATATGCATGAATGTGGGGTCCTCCAATAGGGCATGGGCAACCAACAAGTAGCCACAGTCCTAAAGAAAATCAGCTCTCTCTCCTCAGCAAATATCACTGCCAATAGTATCTCTTAAGATAGAGGGTGAAGCCTGAGCCCTTCCCCATGAATGATGGAATTTTTAACAGGCTTGATCTTATGGGGGATCTTCTACATATAAACATTGTTGCTATGGGTTCATGTGTGCAGTATTTCTGTCACGGCCAGTAGAGGATATTTTCAGAGCACCAGTACCTCTCCTATGGCTCTTACATTCTTTCTGCTTCTTTTCCACGATGTTCCCTGGGCACTGAAGCAGGGGCAGGTTAATACAGATGTTCCATTTGCAGAAGACCAGTCACAGTTGCTTATCTTCATTACTTTGAGCAGTTGTGACCTTGCACTATCTGTAACCCACTGCAATAATAAACTATGATCAAGGTTGAAAACAGCACAAATCTATGGACATAAACAAATATTTAGAAGGCATTCTGACAAGATGACAAGTTAGAAAAAGAAAAACAATGGATTCCCCCTCTAGGACCTACAATTAACATAGCTACAGATTTTTACTAAGTTTACAGTACTAGGAATGAATTCCCTCCTGGGATAATCCAATCAAGAGAATGGGGTGAAGGAGTCACATACATAAACAACCTTGACATTATTACCACAATGGAAATGTCTTTACTGGAAGGTCGTTATTGTAGAATTCAGGGTCCAGTGCTGTGCAAAACCATTGATGTCTTTTCTAGAAGGCTGAATATTACCTTCCAGCCTTATGAATATGATTTCATCGCATTTCCCCAACTCCTAAACTCTTCTCTTTTCATTTTAAAGCTTAACCACAAATTTTCACACCATTTATACCTACTGTATTAATGAAACGGTAGCTAACTTAATAAGTAAACTTAATTTCAGCAGTTTATCCTATAGTAATTTATTCTGAACTCACAATAAGAACTTGATGCAGTGGAGTTCTGGTCTGCTCAAAAAATCTGAACACACAGTGGCAGAAGCTCTGTGCCTAGTTCTATGCCATCATTGGATGTCAGCATCAAGTTGGCATCAAGATAAGAATGAGGAAAGGCAGTTCTTTCACTGGGACAGATGTCACAGTCAAGGGAAGCTGAGAAGAGCTCTAGATGTATACTGCTTATCATGAATCAGACTCATGACTCATGCATTACTAAGATGATGCCAACATATTCTACAGCATTCCTGTATCTTTTACATTTCTCTTGCTTTAATAAACCATGACCAAAAACAACTCAGGGAAGAAGGAGAGAGTCCACTGTGGTGAGGAAAGCATGACAGAAGTAAAGAAAAGCAAGGGCAGAAACCTGGTTGATCGAATTTCATCTCCATACAGGAAGCACAGAGAGAGGAGAGGGAGAATGGAGGTAGTGCTAGGCTACAAACATGTAAAGCATGGCCACCCTCAGTGATGTGCTTTTTTCTGCCAAGGCTCTGTTTTTCACAGGTTGCATAACCTCTCCAGTAAGTGGCACCCAGTGCACCAGCCTTTAAGAAATCACAACAGTTTCCATGTTTCTATCATGAGGATACCAATCAGCCATATGTCTTTTCCATTATTACCTGATGTTCAAAATTATATGCAGGAGGCAAAAAATGACATAGAAATTTATAAGTATCTTAGTTACCCTTACTGTTTTTTTATAATACATAAAATTTCATTCTCTGAAAATAAGTTAAAGTACATTTCAAATATCAATAATTGGCTCTCTAAACTTCCCATACCACTCAGAGAGTAGCAATTTACCCTGAATAGCTCTGACCTTTTTCTTACGCCCTGTATACTCTACAAAGAGTAAGGAAAGTTGACTCTGGGGCTGAAGAGGTGGCTTAGTGGCTGTCTTAGTTTTGTTTCTCTTCCTGTGAAGAAACACTGGAACCAAAGTCAGCTTGAGGAGGAAAGAGTTTATATCAGTTTACAGCAAGACAAAGAGCTGGAAGCAGGAACTGAAGCAGAGGCCATAGAGGAATCTTGCTTATGGACTTGCTACTGATGGGTCCTGCTTTCTTAGGCAATTCAGGATTATCTCCCTACTGGAAACAGGGAGCTGGGAGCACCCACATCAATCCGTAATGAAGAAGATTTCCCTATAGCCTAAGCTCATGGACTCTTAACTAAGAGCACCTTTCCCCAAATGTTATTAGCTGGTGTTGAGTATGCATAAAAGGAGCCAACAAGCACAAAGGGGGTCTTTCAAGATGGTGGAGAGCACACACAGTCTCTGAGTTGCAGAGGAGCCTTGCTGCAATTGGTGAGTGGAAGGACAACTGAAGCCAGGGAAAAGACGGTGAGGCTTTCTAAAGAGAGGGATCATCGCATGAGGTGAGAACTTTGGTCTTGGGTCACCCGTGGACTTGTTTGGGGAAGGAGAGTGTTTGTTCTCCCGACACTCCCCTCTTTCGGGCATCCCTCCCCCTTGGCACAGCCTGCTCACTGAGATTCTCAGATCAGAGCACACTGCCTGGGGACCGCGGTGGCTGAGGTGGAGCTACTGGCCCCTCAGCTAGACCTGCCAGCTGTACCTCTCTTGGAGTCCCAGAACCGCAGCACCATCCTCCCTGTGTCCCAGGTCTGCTAACAGCCATGCCAACTCTGCATGGCTGCAGGGGCTCCCAGTCACTGACTGTACCAGCCAGCCCAAACTCTCGGTGACAGAAATTAGCCACCAAAGTCCAGCAGACCTGCCAAACAAACTAGGCACACCAAGCACCGGGTCTCCCAGTTTGGGAGAGCACAGTGGAGGCCCGCCAGGACTTCCCAGAAGGCATCTGGAACGACATCCCAGTCTCTAGCTGCAGCTGAACTTCCTAACCTGGGGGCTGCAGCAGCACTGAGCTGGTGGAGCATGTCAGTCCTCCTGCATATGACTAAGCAGGGCCAAACCAGAGTGTAGAGAGCGCGGATACACCGGGCCTTGCTAATGTGACCTGCTTGAGAGTGAGTGTGCCCTTGACTGCCTGCAGAGTCCCAGATCCAGGGTCCTTTAAACTAGCAGCCAGACACTGGACCTCTCCCACCAACACACCCACTGTGGGAAACAGAGGCTCTCTTGCGACATTGAAGCCCCTGCTCTGCTACTCCGAGAGTGGAGTTAAGGCAGATAACGCTGAAAATTGCACCAGGACTATCACCAGCCCCTACCACATCTACAGCACATGCACAAGTAGCCACCTAGAAGCCTGGGAGGTAGAGCCCCTCCCATACACTCAAGGGTTCAGCATTCTCTATCACTCTGTCCTTCGAGGCACACTTCCACGCACGGTCCACACACAAGCGCGCCTGAATCTGCCCTTCTGCTTCCCTCATCTGCCCTTTTGCACCTGCAGACTTTGCTCCCAGAGATACAGCTGAAGGACCAACGCACATGTTGAGGCCACAGGGCCTCTCTAAGCTTCCAGAAGAACTCTCCACATACTGGAAAGAGACAGTGACAGCCTGAACTGCAGAATCCAGAAGCAGACAGGGAAGATTATAGATAAGCCAATGGCTAGGGGTTGGCAAAAGAACACATCCAACATAAATAAAAATATTATGGCTTCACCAGGAACCTCCAAAATCGATCGATACACCAATTCATCGGAAGCACAGGAAAATGAGTTTAAAACTATGCTTACCCAATTAACTGAGGCACATAAAGAGGAAATAACCAAATCTCTCAGAGCAATAACTATACAAATACAGACAGTTAAAGAGGAAGTGAATAAATCTATCAATGATTTAACCAATCAAATAGAGGCTAAGAAAGAGGAAATGAACAAAATCCTTAAGGAAACATAGGCAAATATAGCCAAACCAATAGAGGTACAAGGAGAGATACAATTAGTGTTATATACAGAGGAAATGAACAAAAAAATAGAGACCATGGTAGAGAGACAGGAATCCACATTCAAACAGATGAAGGAAATGGTGCAAGGCATGAAAACAGAATTATAATCAATAAAGAAAACACAAACTGAGAAAACCCTGGAGCTGGAGAACTTAGAGACAAGATCAGGAACCACAAAGGTAAGCATCACCAACAGAATACAAGAGATGGAAGAGAGAATCTCAGGTGCTAAAGATACACTCGCAGAAATCGATACTTTTCTCAAAGAAAAAGTAAAGTCAGAAAAGTCCCAAACACAAAATATCTAAGAATTAAAGGATGCCATGAAAAGACAAAATCTAAGAATAATAGGTATTGATGGAAAAGAAGACTCCAGGCTCCAAGGTCCAGAAAATATTTTCAAGAAAATCATAGAAGAAAATTTTCCCAACTTAAAGAAAGACATGTCCATAAATATGCAAGAGGCCTACAGAACACCAAATAGACTAGACCAGAAAAGAAACACATCACATCACATCATAGTCAAAACAATAAATCTACAGAACAAAGAAAAGATATTAAAAGCAGAAAGGTAAAAAGACGAAGTGACATATAAAGGGAGACCTATCAGAATCACAAGGGACTTCTCATCAAAAACTATGAAAGCCAGAAGGGCCTGTGCAGGTGTCATGTCATTTAAGAGACTACAGATGCCAACCCAGACTAGTATACCCTGCAAATCTCTCAATCAACACAGATAGAGAAAACAAAATATTCCATGACAAAACTAAATTTATGCAATATCTACATAGCAAACCAGCTCTACAGAAGATACTAGAAGGAAAACTTCAATCCAATGAAAATAACTTCACCCAAGAAAACATAGCATACAGATAATATCCCAACAAAAATTAAAAGAAAACAAGCAATGAATCATAGTAAGACCACCAATTCCACAATAAAAGGAACTAACGTTCATTCATCGTTTTTATCTATCAACATCAATGGACTCAACTCTCCAATAAAAAGACACAGATTAACAGATTGGAAGCAGAAACAGGATCCAACATTCTGCTGTATCCAAGAAACGCACCTCTGCAACAAAGATAACCACCACCTCAGAGTAAAGGGCTGGAAAAATGCTTTTCAAGCAAATGGACACAGAAAACAAGCTGGGGTAGCTATAATAATATCTAATAACATAGACTTTCAACCAAAAGTAATCAAAAAAGAGGAGATGGACACTACATTCTCATCAAAGGAAAAATCCACCAAGAGGACATCACATTTCTGAACATCTATGCCCCAAATACAAGAGTGCCTAAGTTTATAAATGAAACATAATTAAAACTTAAATCACACATCGATCCCACCACCTTAATAGTGGGAGACTTCAACACCCCACTTTCACCAAGGGACAGATCATCTAGACAGAAGCCAAATAGGGAAACAAAGGCACTTACAGAGGTCCTAAATCCAATGGACCAAATAGATGTCTACAGGACTTTTCACCCAAACTCAAAAGAGTATACCTTCTTTTCAGCACCTCATGGAACCTTCTCCAAAATAGACCATATAGTTGGTCACAAAGCAAGACTCAACAGATAAAAGAAGATTGGAATTATCCCCTCTTTTTTATCTGACCACCATAGACTAAACCTGGACCTCAACAACAATGGAATCAGCAAAAAGCCTCCATGCATATGGAAACTGAGCAATTTGCTGCTCAATGATAGCTAGGTTAAGGAAGAAATAAAAAAAGAATATAAGACTTCCTGGAATTCAATGAAAATGAAGGTACAACATACCCTAATTTATGGGACACAATGAAAGCAGTGCTCAGAGGAAAATTCATAGCACTAAGTGCCTTCAAGAAGAAATTTGAAAATCTCATACAAGCAACATAAAGGCAGTATACAGCAAGCCTATAGCCAACATCAAACTCAGTGGAGAGAAACTTAAATCAATCCCACTGAAATCAAGGACTAGGCAAGGCTGCCCACTGTCTCCATATCTCTTCAACATAGTACTTGAAGTCCTAACTAAAGCAATAAGACAACTAAAGGAGATCAAGGGGATACAAATCAGAAAGGAAGAGGTCAAAGTGTCACTATTTGCAGATGATATGATAGTATACATGAGTGACCCAAAAATTCAACTAGAGAACTCTTCCAGCAGATAAACACCTTCAACAAAGTGGCTGGATACAAAATCAACTCAAAAAAATCAGAAGCCCTCCTGTATATCAAAGACAAAAGGGCTGAGAAAGAAATCAGGGAAACAACACCCTTCATAATAGCCATTAATAACACAAAGTACCTTGGTGTGACTATTACCAAGCAAATGAAAGACCTGTTTGAAAAAAAAAAAAACTTCAAGTCTCTGAAGAAAGAAATTCAAGAAGATATCAGAAGATGGAAAAAATCTCCCATGCTCATGAATTGGTAGGATTAACATAGTGAAAATGGCCATCCTGCCAAAAGCAATCTACAGATTCAACACAATTCCCATCAAAATACTAACACAATTCTTTACAGACCTTGAAAGAAAGATTCTCAGCTTCATATGGAGAAACAAAAAACCCAGAATCTCAAAAACAATTCTGTACAACAACAGATCATCTGGAGTCATCTCCATCCCTGACCTCAAGCTGTATTACAGAGCAACAGTAATAAAAACTGCATGATACTGGCATAGAAGCAGAAAGGAGGATCAATGGAACCAAACAGAATACGCACACACACACCTATGAATATTTGATTTTTGACAAAGAAGCCAAAAACATTCAATGGAAAAAGATAGCATCTTCAACAAATGATGTTGGTCCAACCGGATGTCTACATGCAGAAAAATGAAATAGATCCATATTTATCACCCTGCAAAAAAACTAAAGTCCAAGTGGATCAAAGACCTCAACATGAAACCAGATACTTTAAATCAGTTAGACGTAAAAGTGGGGAAGAACCTAGAACTCATTGGCACAGGAGACAACTTCTTGAACAGAACACCAACAGCACAGGCTCTAAGAGCAACAATCAATGAATGGGGCCTCATGAAACTGAAGACCTTCTGTAAAGCAAAAGACACTAGTTGTCAGAACAAGACAACAGCCTTCAGACTGGGAAAGGATCTTCACCAACCCTATATCTGACAAAGGGCTGATATCCAGGATATATAAAGAACTCAAGAAGTTACAAAGCAATAAATCAAGCAATCCAATTAAAAAATGAGGTATGGAGCTAAACAGAATTCTCTGTAGATGAATATAGAATGGCAGAGAAACACTTTTTTTTGGAAACATTTTTATTTTGAGAATATATTCTATGCTTTAATATTTTACTCTTTTTTAATAAATTTATTTATTTTATATCAATCACAGGTTAGGTTTTTTTGCATCCCATGCATAGCCCCCTTCCTCATTCCCTCCCACCCTTCCAACCCTCCCTCATCTCTTCCCTGCCCCCTCCAAGTTCACCAATGGGGGAGGATTTCCTCCCCTTCCATCTGATCATCTTGTCTCCTCAGGGCTGGCTGCAATGTCCTCCCCTGGGATCTAGCCAGGCTGT
>CM053765.1:43297170-43312972 GCA_028658305.1 Pachyuromys duprasi | reverse complement strand
GGGACCTCATGAAACTGAAAAGGTTCTGTAAAGCAAAAGATACTGTCATCAAAACAAAATAACAGCCTGCTGACTGGGAAAGGAACATTACCAATCCTACTTCTGACAGAGGGCTAATATCCAGTATAATAAAGAACTCAAGAAGTTAAAAAGCAAGAAATCAAGCAATCCAATTAAAAAATGGGGTATGGAGCTAAAAAGAGAACTGACTGTAGAGGATTGTAGAATGGCAGAAAGACACTTAAAGAAATGCTCAATGTCCTTAGCCATCAGGGAGATGTAAATCAAAAGGACCCTGTGATTTCACCTTACACCCACCAGAATGGCTAAGATCAAAAACTCTAGTGACAACGCATGCTGGAGAGGTTGTGGAGATAGAGGAACCCTCCTCCATTGCTGGTGGGAATGCAAATTTGTACAACCACTCTGGAAATCAATTTGGCGCTTTCTTAGACAATTAGGAATAGTGATTCCTCAAGACCCACTACACCACTCTAAGGTATGTATCCAAAAGATGCTCAAGTACACAACAAGGACATTTGCTCAAGTATGTTCATAGCTGCCTTATTTGTAATAGCCAGAACCTGGAAACAACTCATATGTTCCTCAGTTGAGGAATGGATACATAAATTGTGGTGCTTTTACACAATGGAATACTACTCAGCAATTAAAAAGGAGGAAATCATGAAATTCGTAGGCAAATGGTGGGTCCTCGAAACGATTATCCTAATTGAGGTATCCCCAAATCAGAAAAAAACATATGGTATACACTCACTTATATAGACCTATAGGATAGGAAGGTCATGCTGAAATCTACACACCTAGGGAAGATATACAAGAAGGAGGACCCAGGTTGGTGAGATCAATGCTCGTTTAGATGAACAAATGGGTGGACATTGAATGGAGCATAAAACAAGCAACAGGACAGGAGCATACCAAAGAGGGCCTCTGAAAGAATCAATATAGCTATGTATCAAAGCAGATATTAAGACTCACAACCAAGCCTTCAGCAGAGGGCAGGGAATAATAATAAAAATAGGGGAAGTTAATAAGACTTGGCGAGAACAAGAGCTCCACAAAGACCAAATTGAGCACGGCACAGGGGTCTTTTTGGAGACAGTTTCTCCAACCAAGGACCATATATGGATATGGCCTAGAACCCCTGCTCAGATGTGGCCCATGGTAGCTCGGTGTCCAACTGAAGACCGTAGTATGGGGAACAGGGACTGTTTCAGTCATGAACTCGATGGCTGGCTCTTTGACCCTCCCCCATACATGCCAGGGAGTAACAGCCTGGCTAGATCCCAGGGGAGGACATTACAGCCAGCCCTGAGGAGACAAGATGATCTGGGGTCTGATGGAAGGAGAGGAGTTCTTCCCCTGTTGGTGGACTTGGAGGGGGCAGGGAGGAGATGAGGGAGGGATAGGGAGTGTGGGAGGGAATGAGGGAGTGGGCTATGCCTGCGATGCAAAGTACCCAACCTGTGACTGATATGAAAATAAATAAATTACACTAAAAAAAAGAAATAATAGTAGCAATTCATTTCTTAAAAATTTGGTTAATATTGATATATTAAAGGCATCCTTTCCTTATTTTTCTCTTTGTAGATTAAAAAATAAAATAATATTTTTCATTATTTTCCTTTTAACCAAGGTTGTTGATTCTCTTAAAATTTTCTTGGAGGTAATGCCTTGATGTATTACTTAATTGAAACGCACCCAGTTTCAGCACACATGTCATAACTGAGGGTCTTAGTACACATTTAGAAGCTGTTGTGAATATAATTTTGCAGGTCTCATTATTTTAGATGCTTTATATGTTCAGCTTCCACTTAATTCCAAAACCTCAGAGAACAAGGACACATGTAGAGAAATTTTAATCCAGCAACAAGGCTGCTCTGGCAAGGAATCACATCCAAGGACCTTCTAGGTCTGTGTGATCCTGCTGGAATACAGATCTGCTCTGGATTACAATACAGTCCATCTGGAATACCAACATGTCCTTAGACACACCTTAATCCCAATCAATGAAGATAAGGTTCATTTTATAGAAGGAAAAAGCCATATTTGAAAGTTACATTTAATTGAGGGCCAGAGAAAGTGAGGAATCAGAGAAAGATCTGAACAAAGAGAGACTAAATCATAAATAGGATATTCCCAACTCTCACAAAAACAGGCTAGGAACAAGAGGTTACTTGCGCAGCACAGGAAGCGAAAAGGAAGTTTTATACCAAGTGTTTCTGACGGGAACAGTTTTATAGAGACAGGTTACAGAGAGAACAAACTAGACACAGGTGAAGACAGAATGAGCCAGAGAATGAGAAGGAACCAGAAAAATAAAACACATTGCCACAATTAGTTTGAAGCCAGGCAGAGCAATTAAGTGAGAAGGTAAGAAAATCCAGTTTGAATCAGTCAGCTTGGAGAGGCATTTAGGCCAGACAACTGAGTTGATCCAGATAATGAGCATTCAGAAAGAGCTAAGAAGGACTGTGAATAGGTCTCATCTCATCCACCCCATCTGGCAAGATAAAAACGACATTTACAGATACATAATCTGAAACTCCTACTTTAAGCCTTAGTTCAGATTGCAATTATGATTTTTTATATCACTTTCACTCTTTCAAGCTAACAATTGCCTTTTAACTAATAGTTTCAGTTATTTCTATATACAATGTAGCATTTTAAAAACTTTTTAAAATGCCCCAGAGATGGTCAGAAAGTTTAGGTGCCCATATGAAAGAAAATTACAATAGGATGCAATATACATTATGCCGCTGACAACACAGAGTCCTTACATGCAAAAAGATAAAATGAGTAGATTCTAAAATAAAAATGTTAACTGATATACTAGGCTTGATCATTCATTTTCCAGCCTTTGTGATTAAATTAATAACAACCACAGGTATTTTAATTAAATGAGACTCTTCTGGCCTTTGCTTACAGTCTTATTTCTCACCTAAGATAATCTTTAATATGTGCTATCATCCATTAAAATCCTTCTTATTTTCCAAGTGTGACACACCTCACTCTGAAATGGATACCCCTACTTTTCAGTGTCTAACACACTGATAAAGTTTCTTCCAGTTGCTTTAAAATAGCACTAAAAGGAAACGTTGTCAAAAGCTTTTAACAAAGTAATTTGTATGAATGAGCTAACATAAAATTTCATGGAGGGTTCTCCAAGGTTTTATATTAAGCATGTGAATATAATAAATTAATTTTGAATTTAGAGAAGTCTGACAGTTCTCTCATCTTAAAATTTATTTTGGGATGAAAGCTTTTGTAAATGTCTAATTTCTGGGAAGAATATCCTTGGGCATGGGATTATTCTACTATGAACCATACCACCATTGAAGATGATAAAATTCAGGCCTCATGATTTGTTATTATAAAACTCATGTTTTGTAATGGTATCACTTTGGTATAAAAAGAAAATGATAATGATTCTTTTATCTTCCTGTGCCTTTGGAAATTAAATTACGCAGCAATACTGTGCAATAAAAATTTTAAGACAGAGAGCTATAATTATTTAAAAATATTCTGAACTAATATATTTAAATATCTTTTACCTAAAATGGTTTTCTTTACAAATTTAATTTTGCTTGTTAATTTTTTTTTGGTTTTTTTTTTTTTTGAGAGAGGGTCTCACACTATATCCCAGGATTAGAATACATGAAAATTCTGCTTCATCTTTTCAAGGGCTGAGATTGTAGGAATGAATTTAAATTTCCTTTATAGCTGATGAATAAGTCAGGAAGTCTACGCATATTGAGAGAGCCCCTGCAATTTCTCAACACACTGTGTAATGTTTAAACCAATTAAACATTTACTACTTCAAATATTTATCAGTCCTTATAGTGAAAACACTCAAAATATGGCATTTAAAAAACTTTGGTAGTTAATGGTTGCTGAGAGAGGGAGCATTAATCTTCTGCAGTGACAACCCCCTGATAAGCTGTCTAATCCCAAGTAGTAAGTCCTAATTACATACACATGCAAGAAGAGACAGTAAATGGACTCGTGTGTATATGCAGATACACATTATTATTTTATGCACACACATGTATATGTATATATATGTGTATGTATATATGTGTGTATGTATATATATGTGTGTATGTATATATATACATATACATGTGTGTGCATAAAATAATAATTAAAGAAGAGGTCATGACTTTGAGAGGGAGTTAGGAGAAAACAGGAAGAATTAGAAGGGGCTAAGGAAGAATGGAAATGATGTGAATAGTTTGGAAGTGGATAGTGTGTCATACACCTTCCTTCCCTACAACTGTAATTTACTGATTAATCAGCTTCTTCCCTTCCCTTCCCACTGCCGTTATCCTCACTCTCTTTGTGACAAGGACTAAATCTATAAGATCAATTAAAAATAATACATACGAGTGAGACCATTCCATACTTGTCTTTCTTGCCTTGGTTTATTTCATTTAGCGTAATAATTCCCTCTTCCGTTTATACTGTTGAAAATGACACAATTTAACTCAATCTAAGGCTGAGTATTATTTTATTGTGCATCTGTAGTAGATTTTCTTCGCCAGTGTTCTTTTTCTTCTTTTTTTGTTTATTGTTAATATTTTGCAGTGAATGTGGAGTGCAGGTGTTTTGATGAATTGATTCCATTTCTTTTGTATATATATATACACCAATAAATCAGACTGATGGATTATATAACAGTTTTATTTGTAAATTTTATGGGATCCTGTGGTATCTTCCATAATGATTTTGCTAATTTACATTTTCCATGAATTACTTTTTTGTCCTGTTTCTTTTAAATATAATGCATTTGGATTATAACTTTTCTGTTTCCTATATCCTCCCAGATAGTCCCCAGCTAGAAAATATTATTTCTTCTACTCTCAGATTTTCTAAGTTGTCTGTAGTTCTTTGTGTAAGGGTGAGAACTATGGGCTTTCCTCTGTACACTTTGGCATGTCTATTTTCTGTTTTTCTCTCTCTACTTTGTCATGGCTTGTTGTTGTCCTTCTTTAGCCCATTTCTAGACATTCATATTGATAAGACTTTATGAGTATGGCATCTAAAATTACTAGATACCCAGTCTCACAGCAGCTAAGTATCCAAAGGAGGAAAACAGCTAATAGTCCCAATAAACTACGATGCCTATGAAAAACAATAAACTGGAATGATACAATAGTCCTAAGGGTTCAGTAATTGTACAAGTACCTTGGTGGTAACTAACAGCTCTTAATTGGACTTATAACATGCTCAACAAGAGAGAATGGCACTGGAAAGCTGGTCAACTACTCAGCGCTGCTGAACTCATGGATTTTGGAGAAGTACCTATAATCATTACTTCACTAAACCAGCATAGTCTCTAGCAACATTCTAAAAGCTCATTATTTCTATAGCTAAGCGTAGTCCTCAGACATTACCAAGGAAACAGATAGAGACCATTACAGAAAATCCAAACTAAGCAAAATGCAGATTTGTGGAGCCCAGCACCAATGGACACTTCTCTAAAACACATCTACACCTAAGGCTCAGGGAACATGGCAAAAGTGGAGGTGAAAAGATTGTATGAGCCTCCCTACCTTTTAAAAAACACAGTGCAATGTAGAGTCTCAAGGGGAAGTTAGAACTCTCAAGAGTGGGAGGCAATCCAGGAAAAGAATGCCTGGTGCTCTCATATTAATCTTCTTCATGTGAATATTTAATTGGTTAGCGTACCATTTACAGTAAGGGCTGCCCTTTCTTCAGTTCTCACTCTTAACAGTTTGTGAAAATTCAGTTGCTAAAGATATGTAAGTTTATTTTAAGGTTCTCTATTCTGTTCCCTTCATGTATGAGTTTGTTTCATGCCAACAGCTTGTTGTTTAGATGGTTAAAGTGAAGTGGAAGTTTCTGAACTCAGTTTGGTTGTGTGATGTTTTGCTGCAAGCGATGCATGTGATATTTATGCTGTAGGTTGGCTGGTGGGAGGGCACATGATGTTTTGCTCTTTTATGTGAGGGATGTGACTTTGGCCAGATGAGAACATCCGTGGGTAGATTCTGAGGAGAAGACATATAGAGGCCGACCCAGAGTGAGACATCACTTTTTGAATCGACATCACTGTGGTGATCTTTGTGCTTTGACACTTGACTTCACAGAGAGAAATTTTCCAGAGAGCTTCTCGGGGAAATCCAACTAAGTCTTGTGACTTTTGCTTATTGTGTGCTTATTGTATACTTCATGTTGGTCTTAGGACTGGACTGCTGGTATCCTGATGACTGAATCTGGTAATCTCCTAACCCAAATCAGCAAGAAGTAGATAAAAGAGGACTACAGTCCTTTTTCCTACTAAGGTTTTGTGTGGGAGTGTAAAAGGAAGGTAAATGTGTTTAAGAACTTTAAATAAAACAAGTTTGGTGAAAAAAGCTAAACCTACATTAAAGTTTTGCTCTAAATTTGGAACTTGGGTAATATGTACTCATACTTCTATTGCTTGATCCCTCTGACTAGGATTTCTGTAAATCCTAAGTAAATAAAAGAGACTAAGTGAGCATCTGCATTGTTCCTGTTCCACATCTTAGATGGAGAACTTTCAACTTTTTCCACATTCAGCATAATTTATCGCTTGAATTGGTATAGGTTGTCTTTACTGTGATGAAGTATTTTCTTTCTATATTATATTTATAATATTTTTAAAGTAATAAATGGATGTTTAATTTATTAAATATGTTTTCTGCATTTATTGAGAGGATTATATGTTTTCAAACTTGATGTGATATGTCATGTTCATTGACATGGACAATTCGGCCATCTTTATTCTGTTCAGTCTCCATAAATGATCTTTACTTCATGAATGGATTCAGTTTTATGGAATTCCACTGAAGAATTCTTCTTGTATATTCTTCAGAGATAGTGGGTCTGTATTTACCTACTTTTGTTGTCTTTTATACGTTTTAGTGTCAGAGTAATAATGACCTCACAGGGTGGGTTTGTAAACATCCTTTCCCTTCACTTCCTTTTAATCAGTTAGCAAGGGTCTATGTTTTAAACCCATTTCATAAGGATTTGGCAGCAAAGCTTCCAAACCTTGAGTTTTTCTTTGATGGAACATTTTTTTCTTCTATAACCGAGTGAGAATTATTACTTATTATTGAGTCATTCAGGTATTCCATTCTTTATGATTCAACTTTCATATGGATTGTGCATTTAGAGTTATGTCTATTGATTTCAGATTATCAAACTTGTTGTTATATAGCTTTCCATCATGTTTTTAAAATTTTTTAAATTGTTATATGTTTGAGTATATTCCCATGTGTGGGAATAGATGTGTTTGGGTGCCTTTGTGTGCATGTCTATGGAGGCCTGGGGATGTGGTTGGGAATCATCCTTGATTGAGATTTTACTTATTCATTGAGGCTAGGTCTCTTAACCAAAACTAAAGCTCACTGAAATGTCTAATCTTGTTAGCTAGCTTATTCCTGGGATACCTTGTCTCTGCTTTTTGAGGCTGGTATTACAGATGAATCATTATGCTTACCTGGCTGTTGTATGCTGCGATTAATATTTACTATTTTTATATCTTCTGGTAAAGCTGCTGTTAATCCTAAACAGCTGTATAGCCACATCACCACACAGACCCTGGGATTTATTTAATTAACCTAAAACACAGTGCTGGGCAATAGTTGTTCCATCCTAAACCTCCAAGCCCACATAGTTTCTACCATTCAGATTTCCCACATTATACTTGCTTTTTGTGATACATTAGGTCCTGTCCATCTCTCTACGTCTTTCCAAGACCTTTCCTCCTGCCTCTGTTCTCTCAGCTCTCTCCTGCCCTTCTCTCCTACTCTTTCCTGTCCTCTGGCTCCTCCCCTCTCCTGCCTACTCCTTTCTCTCTTGCTCCTACTCCTTGCTCAACATTGTGGCTGGTTGTTTTATTTTGTCATGTTTTCACAAAGTTGAGACAGATGATGCTTAGAAAAAGGATCACAATGCAATGTCCAGATTGAAACCAGAGAGCAGGGGAGAGAAATCAGCATTTGAATGAACAAGGGTAAGGTGTATACATTTCAAAAGAACATTATACCAACACCTGGCCTTTACTTGGGATCTGAATTCTGGTCCTCATATTCATCTTGCATATATTTTAATTAAAGAGCTATCTCCTCAGCCTAATTATTCATACTAATTTATGCTGATCCTTTTTATTTTTGTGTTGCCAACTAAATTGTATCATTTACCTCTGATTTTACCCATCCTCTTATTTTAATTTTTTAGTTATTCTAGCTAACTTCATGTCCCTTTTTTCCCCCTTTATAACTTACTAAATCCAGTTAGAGTTGCAGAGGATAGGGACATCCTCTGGAGTACTGAAGTATGGACAATCTATAAAAGGTTATATTGCTAAACAAAAAAATAAAATAAAAAATAAAAAGGATTCTCCTTCCCTAGCAGACAGCAACTTCTAACTCCCAACTAGGTAGTATTGAAGCTTCATGAAATGTGGGGCTGGGGAGTCATGGGAATGTGGGAAACAAGAGTCAGGTTGAGCCTTGTCCAAACTCCAGACACCTCATCCGGAGACTGGCAGGGGTTGGCAGTTTTCCTCATCCTGCCCTCTGGCAGCACCTGAATTCCTCCCTATGCAAATGAGACATCTCCAGTGCCCTGACCCTGGCCAGTGCTTTACACTCACTCTGAAAGCTCCTACCCACCCACAAAGGTTTAAGTAGCCTTTGTTCCCCCAATTAAACAAGCTGTTTCACTGAAGCCTGTCTCCTCAGAGTCTGTTCTCTCCAAGCTCACTGCTGCCTGAGGTCTCTTTCACCTTCAGCCATTCCTGTCCCTACTTCTCCTCTCAAGATTCACTGGCCATGGTCTCAAGCCTGTTACCTGGGCAGCAATGAAACCTTCTATTTTCCATGCCATAATGTTGACTGGCTCATGTAGGTCTTGTGTAGGCAGACACAGCCACTGTAAGTTCAAGAATGCAATGGCCCCCAAAGCCCTGTCATGTTAGGTAGATACTGTTTTGAAGAAGTTATTCCCAAGCTCTGATTTCTATACTCGTTCTGCCTCCTCTCCCTTATTTCTTGCACCTTGAGGAGAGGAGAGATATATGTGTGGCATCTGGGGTTCAATATTGCTAGTCATTCAGTCCCTGCACTCAGTGTCAACTGCTGTCCATTGCAATACGAAGCATCAGTGGACTAATATGGGAAGGAAAAGTACTTATAAGGCAGTTTGATGACTTGTCCATTTTTACAAATTAGCATTATTAGGTTCTCCCCTAGGTCATATGACTAGTCTAGCCACAGGGTTTTAGCCAAGATTATAATACCAGACATGGATTCTCCTATGTGGAGTGGGCTTTAAATCAGAAAACTTTTGGTTACCCACATTCTATTCATGCCATTATTGGGCATATCTTTCCAGAACAGTCATTACTGTACCTCCCAGTATTCACAGCTGGTTAAGAATGTTGGTGACTTTCCTTTCCAGCAGCTTGCACAGCATCTTACAGTACTATTAAAGGTCCAGCAGGGAGAAAGCTTCTGTGGTAATAAGATTAAAAATGTCAATGTCTGATGAACAAGGTGTGTGGTGTCTTCAGCTATAGTGTCTTACCATATTTTTAATGAAAGAGTACGGAAGTGAAATGTATGAGAAACTCATGAAACACAATGGTATGTAGGACCAAATCAGGTGATTCATTTTACATTTGTGCCTTACTTCGCTTGTATAGACAGTGCATGGCCATGTCTTTAGATTACCAGTGCTACCATGGTGCTCTAATTCAAGAAGTGTACCACAGACTCTAGCACTGATCCTTCAGAGAGCAACTTTTCTTCTATGGTTTTCTAGAATGTTTTACCTTTGTCTTGCATCATGTACTTCTGTTATATTTGCCTAACTATCAGAGAGAAGATGTTATGAAAAGGCATTCTTTACTTTAGATGTTTATACTCTATTTACATCTATTAAAACTAACATATAAGTTGCATTTGTTAGCTTTAATTCATCTGCTTTTGCTTGTATATGCTGAGAGATGACATTGACATCTTTTGTACTTGCATGGTATTGTCTGACCTATGATACCAAAATACAATTCAGATGTGTCTCCAGTAAACAAGTGTTGTAGAAGTTGGCTGGGATCACACAATGGTTTAGGCAGATTTCACCAGAGGGTTGCAGTTGAAAGGATCCTGCTATCTGTGCTACTAAGGCTTAACAACACCACTTCTTTTTGAAACTCAGTAAATCACTTCATTTTGCTCTTAAAAAGACAACATCCGTAATGGTTTTTAAAAATATTTCTTACTAGGTCATCCATTTTTGGCACCTTAGTTGTAGGATGATATCAACTTATTTCGAAAGTTGAGATATTCCTACATCTTTTTAGGAGTGAAATAGGAGAACATTTAGAGAAAATTTGTCCAAAAATTCATGTCACACACATATACAAAGAAAACAAAATGTGTTACTGAAACTATAATCAAATATGGGAAATTACCCTAGTAAAAACTTGGCTTGTTTTCTATATTAGATTCCAATGAACAGAACTGATGGTTCTTGGGTGTATAGCTTGTCCAAAGAATCAGGTGATAATTTGCATGTGCTATTAAACTAAAACAACGGGCAGACTATTAGAGTGAAGAACCAGATGTCTGAGCAGTTACCACTACTTCTCAAAATGCACCCACTTTGAGTATCCTGCCAAGTGCCTGCAAATTACTATGACTGCAATTGAGAGTGCTATTGAATTGCTGTTGAGTACTGTGGAAACCTTGAACTGCTGTGTGTTCACCATCATTAAGTGGCAGATATCTTTCTATTTTAACTGCCCGGAAAAGAGGAATAAATCAGAGCCACAATTATTGTGCTAAAAGGTAACTTTTAACAGCTGAACTGGGCTTAAGGAAAGCACAAAGGAATCAAAGGTGCAAATTAAATTTCCATAATGATAAAAAATTTGCATGCTATCAAACAGTGAGATATCCTATTAGCTGATAAATAACCTCATGGCTGTGCACCTTAGTGTTCCTTCCTCACAGTTTATGATAATTATTTTATGCTTGGGAATATTTGTTAAGAAAAACATTCAATGCTTTCAACAGAAAGGTCACAGTCACACTTTCTAATTAACGGTGAAGATGAATGAAATACATTCTTTGATTTGTGCTATGCGTCTGGCGTATTGAGGTTGGGATTTCAGGTGGTTTGAGAAAAAAATCTCAGGAATGTAAAGTAAGTCAAGGAAACAAAAGGTTTAATAAGAGTATCATTAGTATATTCTGATGCAGGATGCATTTTTACTATAATTTATGAGAGTGTGTTATTAATGGAAACAACCACAAGTAGTTATTTCTGGAAATTTTGATAATGTATGTATTTATAAAGTTAGTACTCCTTAGAGCCAATGGCTGAAGTATTGCTTGAGCTACCTCTCCAATAACTCCTTTCAGTGCCTTTGTGTCATTTCCTCACATTTGTATCATTTTATCCTTTACAAAGCTCAGATGCTCAAATATGAAACTTTTTTCGAAGCAAATGTGAGAATTTAAGAAAATATATTTGTGTGTGTCCCTTAATTTCTTCATTAAAGATTTAAATGAAAATCTCACTGACATTTAGAATGACCACAGGATCTTGCTTAAAGACAAGAGATAACATTATATAAAGTTCAAATTATATTCTACACTTAAATAATAGTAGCCAGAAATATACATTATTTAAAGAGATTAAGAATAATCAGGATCATTCAAATAATGACATTTGTTTTAGTATGCAGACATTGGGTACTTTGTATAATGTGAAATGTGTTGTTTATATTCTTAACATTTCTGTAAGTGTTTATTAATGTCACAGTTTTACAGATGATCATTTCAGGATAATATATGCTATACATATTATATATAAAATATTTATATATGCATATGTGAATTTTGAGTAATTACACTAGCAAGTATTTTGAAATGTGACTTATTTCAGTAGTATTGTTAACTAAGGTTGTTATACTTTCTATCACTAATCATGCTCTAAGAAAATGATGAAATATACATATTTCCACTTATCTGATCTCTATTGAACTAAATGGAATTGATATTGGCAAGTTACATTCTTTTAAATTTCACTACATATTGTAAAAATACTGTATGGGAAGATTTTTCAGGTAGGCCTAAATCAATACTGTGTACAACAGCTTATTTTTCCCATCATTACAATTATTTGTTATTCTTAATTATACTAATTGTTGAAAATGATAAAAATTGGTAGATTTCTATGTTATTACTTATTGTTGAATTTATTTGGTTGTAAATGACAGTTACGTTTTTCATTTTGTTCACACAAAATTTTTTGCTTTTCTTACAAAATGTTTGAAAAGGTAGATTATCTACAGTAACTTTTCAAATGTCTACTGATCAACCTTCATCATGCTGGACTCAGGAATCCAGTGTTTTCCAAGGGTTACCATTGTCTGTGGTCATTGCTGATTTAGATGCTCACATTATTCCAGGGTGAAATTCGTAAGCTGGCTCTTATGTTCTATTGATATTTACTACTATTTTTTTTTGCAGCATACTTTTATTGTTTACACAAAAAGATAGAGAAGGGAGAATGAAATCAGCAAAACACCATTTGGCAATAACCAATAATGACTGTTTTTGGCAGAATCATTTATGGATACTAAGATTAGTGGTGGGAAAATGATGAAAAACAGAATGAGAATGGTGTTTCAAAATATTCCCCCAAAGAGACAAATGATTACAAAGGGAAAATTTGTAGTTTTAATGTGCAGAAAACAGATGATTTCAAATTGAGAAAATAATTAATATTATCATCAATAGGAATAAGGCAAATCTACACTATTTCTCTGCTGACATGACCACACACACCTGTGACTTCTCCCCACATTTGAAAATGTTCAGTTAAAGAATTTTGAGCCAAGCTGGGGAATGACAGACTGGCTAGATCCCAGGGGAGGACATTGCAGCCAGCCCTGAGGAGACAGGATGAGCTGGGGTTGTATGGAAGTGAAGGAGGTCCTCCCCTGTTGGTGGACTTGGAGGGGGCTGGGAAGAGGGAGATGAGGGAGGGAGTGGGAGGGTAGGAGGGAATGGGGGAGGGGGCTACGCCTTGGATTCAAAGTACCTAACCTGTGATTGAGATAAAAATAAATAAATTAAAAAAATAAAAAAAAAAGAATTTTGAGCCATGTAGTAGCCTGCACTCTAAACACATGTCAATCATGATGCTCAGACTGGTGAGCATTTCAGCCTTACAGACACTTGACAGAAACAAGTGTTTCCCATGGTTATAAAGGACCCAAGTGGAATCCTAGTTGATCTGGTTATGTTTGTGGGGTCATTTTCCTGGTTAAGGACTGATATCAGAGGACACAACCAACTGTGGGTAGTGCCATTCCTAGGTAGGAGTTCCTAGGCTGAATAAAGGAGCAAGCCGAAAAATCCATGAGGAGCAAATGGCAAATAGTGCTCCTCCATGAACTCTGCTTTACTTTCTGATTTCTGAATAATGGACTGGAAGCTACAAACTAAATAACCTGCAAACACATGCAAATATGGCCAAAGGAACTACAACATAATTTAGAGTCATGTTATTAAAGAGAGAGGAAAGTTAAGTTTTTGTTATTCAAGTCTGGATTTCCCCTTGTGGGCTTTGGTATATTATTTAAATCTTATACTATCATTAATCCCTAAAACAACAAAACACACACTTACTTTATTGCCTATTTATCACCAGATACTGTTTTATAGTCTTACGGTATTCTACCGAAATTCAGTATCTTCTGATGCTCACAGTGACAATGCGGCGACTGTGATGAAGCTGGTTGTGAATCTTTTCTAGTATTCCTAATAATCACCTTTATAGCTTGGATTTAAGACAAATCTGCCTTAGGTTCTATGTTACAGGAAAAAAGAGAGGGATTGAATTAAACCTGTAGAGTAGTTTAAGTTTTAATAATAGCAGGCTTTCAACGACAATATCTTATTTTAAAACTGTTTGAGGCATCTTAATGTAGGCTAGACCCACCATCCCACAACTGAACTTGGATTTAGAGGTGAGACAAGCAGAAGTTCAGTCACTTTGACATTGTGCTCTGCCTTCCGTAAGCAAATCCATGCTGCTTAGGCATAAAGAAACTGCACTGGGGAAAAAAAAAAAAGATATGGATACACAGTACTAGAGAGAGAAAAATTATAGAAGAAGGTATATTCCCACAAAGCAGAGTTAAATTAGAAATTTTAAGGAGACAGGGATACAGTAAATCATGTAACAAAAACTGCAATTAAATGTAATTTATAGTGACATAAAACCAGTTCTCCATTTAGAAGCCCAGCTGTAAAAGGATTTCATAAAGCTGGGCATTGAGGGTGCTTTGCGGTACATTCTAATTGTCTTCTGCATCCTTCTTTGGGTGCTTTAATTAACCTCTGAGACCTGGTCCTCAGCCCAATCCTCAACCATAGTGGAGATGCTACAAAATTATGGTTCTGTTCCATGGCGGGTCACTGAATTGAATTATGTGAGCTCACTAATTCTATGCCTGTTTTTCCTTCCAGGGACTCTTGTGGGAAATGAACCATGAACAGATTCAGTGATCTCATAGTTTTGTACACTTTTAATAGGTTTGAGTTATTTTCCTGAATAATTTGATAAATAATGCACATTATTTGGAAATGCTTATCAGAAATTCAACCTTTATAAGCTTATTGTTATTTCTATTTTCTGAAAGGGTGAAGTGGGCATATTTTTCACTTTTTTAAAGATGATAGGAAACACTGCTGTATATGCTTAATAGTGTTGCTAAAGAACGCTAAGCTTCATTTGATTACAAAAAAATCAATCTCTCTGTGAATGTGTGTCAAGATGGGTATGCACATCTAGAGGTCAGCAGACAACCTTGAGTGTCAACCCTCGCTTTCTGTGGGTTGAGACAGGGTATCTTGTTTTCCCGCTCCAGGCTAGCTAGCCCCTGAGTTTTTGAGAATTCTCCTGTTTCCACCTTCCATCTCATCAAAGGAGCAAGAACATACCATATTTGGCTTTCACATGGGTTCTGAAAGTCAAACTTAGGTCCTTACCCTTGAGGAATGAAGAATATGGCCACTGTGCTTCTAGTTTCACGTCAACTTGACAGAAGATGCAGTCACTTAGAAAGAGGGATTCTTGAGTGGTTGTACAAGTTTGCATTCCCACCAACAATGGAGGAGGGTTCTTCTTTCTCCACAACCTCTCCAGCATGTGTTGTCACTAGAGTTTTTGATCTTAGCCATTCTGGTGGGTATAAGGTGAAATCTCAGGGTCATTTTGATTTGCATCTCCCTGATGGCTAAGGACGTTGAGCATTTCTTTAAGTGTTTTTCTGCCATTCTATAATCCTCTACAGTCAGATCTCTTTTTAGCTCCATACCCCAATTTTTAATTGGAGTACTTGGTTTCTTGCTTTTTAAATTCTTGAGTTCTTTATATATACTGGATATTAGCCCTCTGTCAGAAGTAGGATTGGTAATGCTCCTTTCCCAATCTGTAGGCTGTCGTTTCGTTCAGATGACAGTGTCAATTTGGCACTTTCTTAGACAATTACGAACAGTGATTCCTCAAGATCCAGCTATACCACTCTTAGGCATATATCCAAAAGATGCTCAAGTACACAACAAGGACATTTGCTCAACTATGTTCATAGCTGCCTTATTTGTAATAGCCAGAACCTGGAAACAACCCAGATGTCCCTCAGTTGAGGAATGGATACAGAAATTGTGGTACTTTTACACAATGGAATACTACTCAGCAATAAAAAAGGAGG
>CM053765.1:43285491-43296670 GCA_028658305.1 Pachyuromys duprasi | reverse complement strand
ATTATCTTTATCCTATATTTTCTTTTGTGTAGTTGTTTTTGTTGGACTGAAGTTTTCCTATAGTACCTTCTGTAGGGCTGGGTTGCTGTGTAGGTATTGCATGAATTTTGTTTTGTCATGGAAAATTTTGTTTTCTCCATCTATGATGATTGAAATCTTTGCTGGGTTGGCATCTGTGTTCCCTTAGAGACTGCATGACTTCTGCCCAGGCCCTTCTGGCTTTCATAGTTTCTGATGAGAAGTCTGGTGTGATTCTGATAGGTCTACCTTCATATGTTACTTGACTCTTTTCCCTTGCTGCCTTTAATATTTTTCTTTGTTTTGTAGGTTTAGTGTTTTGACTATGATGTGACGAGAGGTATTTCTTTTCTGATCTAGTCTATTTGGTGTTCTGTAGGCTTCTTGTATGTTTGTTGACATTTCTTTATTTTGGGAAACTTTTCTTCTATGATTTTTTTAAAAATATTTTCTGGTCCTTGGAGCCTGGAATCTTCTTTTTCATCTATTCTAATTATTCTTAGGTTTTGTCTTTTCATGGCATCCTTGATTTCTTGGATGTTTTGTGTTTGGGACTTTTCCAATTTTATTTTTTCCTTGAGTGAGGAATCCATTTCAGCCAATGTATCTTCAGCTCCTGAGAATCTCTCCTCTATCTCTTGTATTCTATTGGTGATGCTTACCTTTGTGGTTCCTGATCTTTTCTCTAAGTTCTCCAGTTCCAGGTTCTTCTCCATTTGTGTCTTCTTTATAGATTCTAATTCTGTTTTCATGTTTTGTATCGTTTCCTTCATTTGATTTTTTTGGTTGTTTCCTCTCTGTATATCTTTAATTGTTCCTCTCTGTGGGGAGTGAAATTCTTCTGAATTTCTTTGAGGGCCTTGTTCATTTCCTTTCTTTGTCCCTCTTTTTGTTCTTCTAATATCTCCATAATTATAGCTTTAATATAATTTTCCTGTGTCTCTGCTGAATTGAAATCTCCATTGCTTTTGGGTGTTTCTGGTGGGGCCATGGTGTCCTGATTTTTGTTGGGTGAGTTCTTATGCCAACTTCTGGGCATTTGTTTATATTTAATCAAGGAGCTTTAAGGCTTAACTTCTGACTGGAACTGTCAATCTCTTGTGTCAGGAGTATTCTTCCAGTGGTTTGATAGTGTGTGTTGTTGCCTCAGTTGAACTCTGTTGTGGGATCTGTGTGCCCGACTTGGTGCTCTTTGCTAGATGCTGTGAGCACCACAGGCTGGTCACCCCTCTGGTCTGGAGGCTTGGCTCCTCACTCTGTGCTAGAGGCTGGGTGTCCCGGTTTGAGATATCAGCTGTGGGCGCTGCTCTGGTCTGGAGGCTCCATGCTGTGACCTGGGCTTGCTGCTAAGGGCTCTCCTCTGGACTGGAGACTTGGCGCATCCTTCTGGGCCAGGGGCTGTGCACCATCGTCTGAGATGGTATTTGGGGACACCTCAGTCTGGACCTGATGCTGTGTGTCCCAGTCCGGGGTGGTGGCTAGTGCCTCCAAGGGCAGTGTGTCTGCCCCATGTAGCCCTGTCTGGGGAATGGAATCTGGGGCTTTCTCAGACTGGCCCGTGGACATACATATGGTCTGGAGTGGTTGCAGGCATTGCCGAGCAATGTATGCCTGCTTTATGCAGGACGGTCTGAAATGGTATCAGGGGCCTCCTCAGTCTGGCCTGTGGACACTCACAAGGACTGAGATGGTTGCCGGTAGAGCCGAGAAGTGTGTGCCTGCTGGATTCAGGCTGGTGGAAAAGGTACCCAGGGCCTTCTCAGTCTGGCCTGGAGACTGTGTGATCCAGTCCTGAATGGCGGCTGTTGGCGCCCATTGTGGCTGCTTTTTCAGATCAGGGCTGTGCACCGCCAGTCACCTGGAGTTTTTTTCCTGGGAATAACTGGGTGTCCCTAGGATTTTCCCACTTGATTTCCTCACCATAGGAATTCTGCTCATCTGGCAATCACACACACTGGTGTTTTAGGTCCCAGAGTTCAGTCTCCTGGTTGCTGCATTGTTACTGCTGTCCTACTACTCAGACACAGTGTCCTCTCCTGGCAGCCATCTTGGATCTCTCCCCTTATTTCAAAGATATATTTTCAGGTAAAATTACGACAACTACTCTCAGTAAAGTTTGGAAAAAAGTAAATACGTGATAAATAGGTGTTTGCAAGTAAACAATAAGTGTAGAAAACCACTTTTATCATTTACTAACTTAACAACACATATCATATGTACATAATTCTCACATAACTCTTACACAACTGTTAAGAGGACCTTAGGGGAGAGGCTCCTGTTTCCGTACCAGCATGATGCTGTGTTCTGATCTCATCCTTACCCCCACAGATAAGTGAAATTCCTACACTTACCAAAGAAGCCTCTCATTAAGACAAATAGAGACCAAAATAACAACAACAAAAATAATACAACCAGTAAACATGCAATGATTAACAGATCATGTGGAGGCTAAACCCAACAGAAACATCTAAAACATAATTCTTACAGCAAAGGCTCAGGGAACATTGTAGATGATGAGGCAGGAAGATTATGAAAACTACAGAAAGAAAATCTGATATGGGAGTTTGGCTTCTAGAAATGCCAGAAAAACATCACCTCAAAAACTGTGGCTGCCTAAACAAAACCTGAGCAAGCGCAACACCAGTAAACGTGCTAATGTGGAAGAGAGAAGAAATCTCATGAGATCTCATCCCTTGACAAAGAACAAAGCAACTAATTAAAGTTTGCTGAGATAGGGAAAATTAACATCTCTTAGTGGTAAGTCCCTAAATGATTATCCAAAACAAAGCGACAGCCTTGAAATCATCATATGTGTGTGTGTGTGTGTATCATATGCAAGCAGTGAAATCAGACTCAACAGGTTATATTTATAAAGTTATGCATATATATTGACATATGTGACAATAATTACCAAAGAAAAATAGGTTGGAAGAGTTGGTGGGAGGAGACATGGAATGGCTTGGAGAGAGGAGAGGAAAAGAGAAGTGATGTAACTATAGTTTAATTAAAATAAATAAATAAAATTAACAGAAAAAAGGAGGATTTGAGTAACAGTCATTGCATTTATTTTAATATATCTAGTTTTTAACAAAATCAGTCCTTTGAATGAAAATATACTAGCATTTAGCATTGTTATTTGACTTCACAAATCACTAAAAAACAAAAAAACCCTCCCATATAGCATGCATTGAAAGTATGAAAATAAGGCTTTGTAAACTAATATTAACTACACCAATATCTTCAAGCTTTCAGTGAAAATTGAAAGAATGCAAAGAATGAACTTGACAGACCAATTGGTGTGTGACTGCACGTCTTATACTTAAGAAATTACCTAAGAATAGACCTGAAAAAAACATACATACAGGCAGCTGTATATTAACTGAACAGTTTATATATAGGAATATGTATATATATGTATAATATATATATTATAATATATAAGCCAATAAGAATTTGTGAAAACAAAGGTCATGAATTTGACAGAGAATGGGGAAGGGTGTATGCAAGGGGAGAAAAGGAAAGGGAGAAATGTTGTAAATAAATTGTAATTCCAAAATTAATAAAATAAATTTAAAAATAAAAACAATATGCTACTTGAGGATACATGAGACATCCTCAAAAAAAAAAAGAAAAGGAAAGAAAAATATAGTGAAAAGACAACAACAATGGTTTTATATCCACAAGATTACCTTACATCTCCAAGAGCTGTGTCTATTCCACTTTGGAAAGTCAGGGGGCATAAATAATAATTTTTTAAGCTATAAACTCGAACTGAAACATTCTGAAAATTTAGAAGTTATAACAATGCATTTTAA
Organism: Pachyuromys duprasi; assembly: GCA_028658305.1. Lineage (NCBI taxonomy): Eukaryota > Metazoa > Chordata > Mammalia > Rodentia > Muridae > Pachyuromys > Pachyuromys duprasi. Next base: position 43,292,837 of record CM053765.1, on the reverse strand, counting down.
TTTATATGACAAATAAATAGACAATGAACTGCCTGTACCATGAAAAATCATTGTAGCTTCTCTTTCTAAAAGTTTGAGGGAATTTTTAAAATATAAAATTGCTTAAAAGGCATATTGAGTTATGGAATTAATTATATAAAATGAATTAAGTCAATCCTTTTCAGACATTTAAATTATTTTAGTTGTAAGTAGCTCATGCTGACTTTATTTTACCTTATTTATTAGGTGAGCTCTCTAAGATCAGGTGTTTTTGTGTTTTAACATCATTTCCACTAATCTTTACAAAGTATCCAGGATGGAGGAGATACTGAGTACGTATTTACTAATTAATAAATGTATTTGACAATTACATCATAAAAAGCACATATTAAAAAGTAGTAGGTAACTAATAAACATGAAAGAAAAAAATAAAAACTGAAGTAACAAACATTCGACAAATGACTCATGGGAAACAAATGGTATTTTAATTTGATGAAAATTCAAAAGGAACATTAGTAGCCATGAAAAATGAGCTTTATTTCCACATATGAATTTTTGTGTTGTTTTGTTTTCTATATCAAATGGTTTTTAAATTAGTACTAGGGATTAAACACAGAGCCCTGCATAAGTTCTTTAAGTGTTCTACCACCAAGCAACAGCTCCAGGATAAAGAAAACATTGGTTTCCATTATAATTATAATTTTAGTGATACTATAAAAATGCTAAATGATGGCATTTATGACTTTTGTGCAGTTCTTGAGACATTACCATATGATTTACACAATGCCAAACACACACATTGGAAAAATATCTGAAACTCATATTCCAAATGAGAGTCCAGTTCCATTTTCTATAGCACACAGCATAACAGTCTATGAATTCTTTCAAATGCACACCTTAATGAAGTGTTCCCCTACGTTTCACTACATCAGAACAAAAATAGGCAATGGACAAACACACACATCCATCATTAGTTATCCACTAGCTGCAGCACAGATGTCTCAGGCATATTGTTCCCAAAACAGCTTCAATGTTGCCATGATGCCCTAATGAGGCATAAAAAGTTCTTTATGATAAATATCTGTACACATCTTAATAAGAACTCGAGAGAATGATAACCTGAAATGGCATCTGTCATCTTTGTCTATTTCTCCTACTTGAAAAAACAACAACAGCAGCAATAACATGCTACGTTCTTACATGTCCATTAAATGTTGGATGTGGTTTACTGCTGTGTGGTCAGCACTCTAGTTGTAGTATTGAGGAGGTCACAGAAAAATTAAGGCTTTATCCTTGTCTCTGAAAAGCTTAAATTCTATCCAGAAAAATAAGATTTACCCACATAAAGTGATCGTCTTCTCAAACACACAGAAACAATGGAGTGAATAAAATATTACAAGTTAATAGTGTTAACTTGTATTACAAGTTAAATATTTAGTGAGCAACTTTCTTGAACTTTCTTATTTGATACAAATATAGAGTAGGGAAAGTCTATTATTAAACCTAAGTTCTTGGAAATTAAGCAATTTGTCTCCAAATCACACAGCCAGAAATGACAAAATTCAATCAAAGTTCTGTCTGTTTTGGAAGATAGTGGTAAGAAACAGAATCTCTCCTAAGACTGTGTGTAGACCAAAGAAAGGAAAACAGCATGCATCTGAAGTGTCATGCTAAGAAGAGTCAAGGCAAGACATAATAGATATGGTGGGAACAGTAATAAAATAAACCTTGAATACTAGTCTAAGGAATATAATTAATTAATAATGAGATTTCACATAGGGAAAAGGGGGACACACACTAAGCCCTGGTGATACAATAGTGAAGTGGTTTTTAAATCCTGTCTTAGGGATAGAAATTGTGCACAGTGGTTAGCATAACAGATCTTAGTTGTCCTCAGACCTAGCACAACTGACTCCATGGTGGAGGTTCCAGTGAGGCTATAAACAACAGCATATAGACAGTACCACCAGCCAAGATTAAAACAACTACCTAATCCTTCAAAGTCCTTAGTAAAGGAAAAGTCTCAAGATGTACTAACCTTGCTCTTTAGCTTCCGTATGTCTGTTTTTGGCTAACTGTTCTTATTGACTGAAGTGTGTCAACCCAGGGACATGCTTTGTGTTCTTAAATTTTCATCCTGAGGAAAGCTCTCTCTCTTTCTCTCTCAGACATTACTCCTAATTCAGATCTTGCTGCACGGTTACATGTGGAAACATTATACATGCTACATTCCAGGACAACAATAATTATTGTGTTATAGAAGGGTTTTAGCATATGGATAAAGACCTTCAGTATTAGAATGATCTCTGGATAGTAATATGAGAAAAATATTCGATATCACTGGGGAAAACTCTCTGTATAGAACTTCCAAACAAAGTATGGAGAAGCTGTTCCAGAGGCACAGAGCTGCAGTTTTACAGGAAGTAAACTGCTAAGAAGAGCATGACAGCATGAGTGTGCTTAACAGTATTGAACTGTATACTTAAAACAGTTAACCTGAAAATCTGCATGTGTATTTACCACAGTTTTAAGATGGAAAGCACCACCCTATAAGAAGATAGCATTTGCTTTTACAGAGCACACAATGTAGCATTTCCATTGTGGGTGAGGATACACTAAATAAAAGGTTGAGTCAAGGACCTTAAAAGGTCCTTTCTTACTTCAAGAGTTTAGGATTTTATGCTTGACTTCCTCTTTTGAGAAGTTTATATTAATGTTGGAGATTTTTTTTAATGAGTAAATACCCAACTTGAAATAAACACATTCTCCAATAAAGCAATCACTAAATATGAGAAAAATATAAATTTTATATTATATCTAGAGCCACCGTATGCAGTTCCTAGAATCTGGGGAATTTCCATGGCAATCTGTTATCCCAATTATGGTGGATACAGGTCCAAAATTAAAATGTCAGTTTGGTTACCATCCCTCTGACACTTGGAATTAATCTTTCCTGAACCTTCCTGGTATCTAGAGGCTTGCTGGCAATTTGTTCTTGGCTTGTAGCTATGCAACTCAAATCTCTACATTTGTCTTCCCCTGCTTTCTCTCTTTCTCTCTATCATCTATCTATCTATCTATCTATCTATCTATCTATCTATCTATCTATCTAACTATATGTATGTATCATTTTTCATATATCTATCTACATATCTATTTATCATCTATTTACTGACATATCTATCATCTACCTATCTTTGTTTCTCTGTGTATGTATGTCTCTCTTTCTCTCTCTCTTTCTCTCAGCCTTTGTGCGTGTGTGCGTGTGTGTGTGTGTGTGCGTGCATGTGTGTGCGTGTGTGTGTGTGTGTGTGTACGTGTGTAACAAATGTGAGACTGTGAGCACTGACAAGGATGGCAATCCTATGCACCCGGCCAGGCACTATAATCGGTATCAAGAATCTGGGTGGACCACCTTAGATTGTACTATCAAATTCCAATTTACCTTCATCTTGGTCACTGTTTTATTGCTGGAAAGAGACATCATAACCAAGGCAACTCTTATAAGAGAAAACATTTAATTGGAGCTTGATTTCAAAGGTTTAGTCTATCATGGTACAGAACATGATGTCATGCAGGCAAGCACATTGGCTTGCCATCCTCTTCAGTGACTCACGTTTGTTACATGCAAAGAGGGGTTGAGCTACATCTGTGATATGTATCACAGTCTCTCTGTTCTTCATCTTTCTCATACAGGGAGCCCGAAGTATTTCCGCTCTTTCAATATACATTCACCATTCACACAAATATCCCACCTGAAAACTTTATGATGCATATATGATCACAACGATTTGCACACACTAATAGTGGCAGGTTTGTCTTCCTTCAAATTACAGAAGAAATAAATGTAAATTCATAATTCCTTTTTTACCACTTTATATTGAAACACAACCAGCATGGTGATGAAGGTGGTGCATGAGTCTTCTAGAAGATTTTGAAAATTTGAAATATTTATAATACTATCATCATGATCAATTGGATGCCCTGTCGGGTGTCCAATGTCTTCTCCTTCCTTTTCTTTACCTTCATCAGGCAAATTGTGGCTTGCTTTTCAACATAATACGTTAGTTTACATATCCTATCACTATGTAAATAGACTCACACAGTATGTACTTTTATTTTATCTAGCTTCCTTTCCATAGCATTATTTTGATGACCATCTAGTTTGTGACATTACTCTTTATCATTCTGTGATATGAATGTAGTTCAAATTATGCATCCATTCCACTGTAGATTGATATTTGGGTTGCTTCTGGTTGCTATCTACTAAAACTGAAGAGTTATAAACATTACACGGGTGTTTGAATGTACAGCCATTTCCTTTCTTCTAGGAAAAATACCTGAAAGGTAATAATTGGGTCTTATGTAACTTAAATGTTTAAGAAATTTCAAATTTTTGTTTGACTTCTTTACATGTTCCTGCATGTATAAAATTCCAGTTCCAGTTCATCCTTGCTAACACTTGGGAAAAACAGTCGTGCTAATTTCTGTAGCTCTAACAAATTCTTAATGATGACAGATTGTGATTTGATTTGAATTTGCATGATAAATAATTATGAGTGTTCTCTTGATTGAAACTTATTTCCTAGTAAAATTCTTATACTATGAAGGGTATTTTCAGACATTTTCTCACTTACACTGAGGTTTTTCATACTTGTTAATGAATTTTGAAAGATTTTTGCATATTCTAGATGTAATGCCAGTATCAAGTAAATGAATCTTTGCTAATACTTTGTGGATATTTGAGCAATGAAGTTCAAATTGCAGTAGTTTATAATCCAAACCATCAGTCCAATCTCTTACACAACAAAATCTTGATAATACATCTACAAAATGTGCCTAATTCAAGTTGACAATGTTTTATTCTGAAAGAGATTTTATAGTTTAAGTTTTACAGTATGTTACTTTTTTTTTTCTTTATTTTTTATACAGATTTTCAATTTTTCATCACTTTGGTTGCAAATTTTAAACCCTTTCCTGAAAATTAAGCTTGTACTTTTATAAAATGTTAGTATCAAATTTCTCTCTGGTATTCTCTTCAATTTTCTGGGCAAGTTCAGGGGTAACATAGCACAATTCCTATGTAGAGAGTAGATTGTCTCGTTGAAACTATAGAAGTGGAGGGCGTTTTCTTTTTTTGTAAGATATTTTTAACTATAAACTCATTTTTTGAGTAACCTTTGCTGACCTTGCACAGGTTACATAGACCAGGTCGTCCTCAAATGTGCAATAATCTTCTAACCTCTGTCTCCCAAGAGCTTGGATTACAGGGCTATTACCACTATGTCCAGCTTCAATTCTATTTTAAAGATTTTTTTTCAATTAATTGTATGCTTTCAGGGTGTGTGTATGTTTGGAGGTGTCCACAGAATCCAGAAAAGGGTGTCATCTGGAACCCCTAAATCTAAAATTATCAGTGGTGATGAGCCATCTGGTGTGGGTGTTGGGATCCAAACCATGTTTCTTTGCAAGAGCAGCAAATACTCCTAACCACTAAGCCTCTTTCCAGTCCCTCAATTCTTTCAACAAGCTATTGAGATGGTTTATTTATTCAGAGGCCTTGTTATGAACATATGTCTTGCATGAACATCTAATCTATCAAATTACTCATAAAATTTTATTTATAATATTTGTTATTGTTTTAATTTTAATCTGCAATGATATTATTCATTATATTGCTATTTTTTTGTCTCAGGCTGTTTTCTTCAAATTAGCTAGAAGTTTAGCAGTGTTATCGTTCTTCTGAAACGGGATCATTGGGGGAAGTTGGAGAGATATCTTAGCCATCAAGAGCACTTGCTGCCCTTGTAGAGAAACAAGGCCCAGTCCCCAGTGCTCATAGAGTGACATACAGCCACTAACATGAATTAATTCTGATGGCAGATGGCTCTACCAGCCTCTTATGGCCTCCAAGTTCAACAAACACACACATGGTACACATACACACACACACACACACACACATAAAACTAAAATAAGTAAATCTTTTTAAAGAAGGCTTTTGGTTTAATTTTTTTCTCTCTCTCTGTACATATATATATGTTCTACATATCATCGGTTCTTATTCTACTATTGCTTATTTTCTATAATAACATGCAGCTTCTTTTTATTATTTATCTCCATACTATGTAAGGCAAAAGTATTGCCTTGAAACCTTTGCTCATATATACATTTAATACTGTACATTTCTTTCTAAATTATTGCTACTATCTTATAAACTTTGGCATGTTTGTGTTTTGATTCTAACTAAGCTCAAAATGTTCCCTTTGTTTTATATTTGACCCATTGATTATTTAGAAATGTGCTTAGTTTCTAAATATTTGAAAACTTTCCAGTGACATTTCTGTTACTGATTTTCTATTTGATTTCATTACGCTCAAAGAACATCTCATGAGTTGAGTATTTTCAAACTTAATGAGACTTGTCTTGTGAGACAAAAAAAAAAAAAAAAAAAAAAAAAAAAAAAAAAAACCACTCTTAGTTCTGGTAAACATTCTATTTACTCTTGAAAAAAGAAACAAAAACATGTGACTATGTTCTGAAAATATCTCAACTTACCTGTGAGTGAGGCACCCAGTCTTTTTTTGGGGGGGGTAGTATCCCATGAACTTAAATTTTTTCTTTTTTTAAAATAATTTATTTATTTTTATATTAATCACAGGTTATGTACTTTGTATCCCAGCCATAGCCTCTTCCCTCATTCCATCCCACTCTCTCCATCCCTCCCTCATCTTCTCCCTGCCCCTTTCCAAGTCCACTGATAGGGGAGGACCTCCTCCCCTTCCATCTGACCCTAGCTTATCAGGTCTCTTCAGAGATGCCTGTAATGTCCTTTTCTGGGGTCTAGCAAGACTGCTCCTCCCTAGAGGGGAAGGTCGAAGAGCCAGCCATTGAGTTCATGACAGAAATAGTCCCTGTTCCGCTTACTAGGGTACCCAGTTGGATACTGAGCTACCATGGGCTATATCCGAGCTGGGATTTTAGGTTATGTCCATACATGGTCCTTGGTTGGAGAAACTGTCTCATAAACGATCCCTGTGCCCTGATTTATTTGGTCTTTGTGGAGCTCTTGTCCTCACCAAGTCTTACTAACTCCCCCTTCTTTCATGTGATTCTCTGTACTCTGCTGAAGGTTTGGTTGTGAGTCTTAACATCTGCTTTGATACATTGCTAGTTAGAATCTTTCAGAGGCTTTCTGTGGTAGGCTCCTGTCCTGATGCTTGTTTTCTCCTACATTCAATGTCCATCCCATTTTTCTATCTAAGTGAGGATTGTTCATCTTACCCCAGGTCCTCTTTCTTGCTTATCTTCTTTAGGTGTATAGATTTCAGTATGTTTATCCTATCTTATAGGCCTATATAAGTGAG
>CM053765.1:43250736-43285391 GCA_028658305.1 Pachyuromys duprasi | reverse complement strand
GGGGTACCTCACTCAGGATGATTGTTTCCAAGCCCCACCATTAGCCTGCGAATTTCTTGATTTCCTCCTTTTTAATTGCTGAGTAGTATTCCACTGTGTAAAAGTACCATAATTTCTGTATCCATTCCTCGACTGAGGGACAACTGGGTTGTTTCCAGGTTCTGGCTATTACAAATAAAGCTGCTACAAACATGGTTGAGCAAATGTCCTTGTTGTGTACTTGAGCATCTTTTGGATATATGTCTAAGAGTGGTATAGCTGGGTCTTGAGGAATCACTATTCCTAATTGTCTAAGAAAGCACCAAATTGATTTCCAGAGTGGTTGTACCAGTGTGCATTCCCACCAGCAATGGAGGAAAGCTCCCTTTCTCCACAACCTCTCCAGCATGTATTGTCACTTGAGTTTTTTATCTTAGCCATTCTGACAGATGTAAGGTGAAATCTCAGGGTTGTTTTGATTTGCATCTCCCTGGTGGCTAAGGACCTTGAGCATTTCTTTAAGTGTTTTTCTGCCATTTTACAATCCTCTACAGAGAGTTCTTTATTTAGCTCCATACCCCATTTTTTAATTGGATTGCTTGATTTATTGCTTTTTAACTTCTTCAATTCTTTATATATTCTGGATATTAGCCCTATGTCAGATGTAGGATTGGTCAAGATCCTTTCCCAGTCTGTAGGCTGTTGTTTTGTTTTGATGACAGTATCTTTTGCTTCACAGAAGCTTTTTCAGTTTCATGAGGTCCTATTTATTTATTGTTGATCTTAGAGCCTGTGCTGATAGTGTTCTGTTCAGGAAGTAGTCTCCTGTGCCAATGAGTTAGAACTCTTCCCCACTTTTTCTTCTAACCAGTTTAGTGTGTCTGGTTTTATGTTGAGGTCTTTGATTCACTTGGACTTTAGTTTTGTGCAGAGTGATAAATATGGATTTATTTTCATTTTTCTGCATATACACATCCAGTTGGAACAGCACCATTTGTTGAACTTAATTTTTTAATTGAAAAAATTTATATAATACATTCTGATCATAGTTTTCCATTCCTCATCACAACAGAAATGTCCCCACCCATACAACTCCATGCCTTATTTCTATCTCTCTGTAGAAAATAAATAAACCAATAAACAAAGAAAGAAAGAAACAAAGAACAGAATGAAACACACACACTCACAGAGAAGGGGGTGCGTGAACTATAACATACAAGCAAAATACCATAATGTTTTAAAATGGCTAAACAAAGCAAAATGAGTCATAGAAACAATCTCTAAAGTTACTATTGAGAAGGTTTTGTGTTCTCCTCTTGTGCTGGGCATGGAGCCTGAACTTAAGTTTGGTTTGAATTCTCAGTGGGACTCCATTGGACAAACTAATTTTTCCTTTCTAATAGCTACGGGTTTGAAATAAGGTCTTGGTTAGGGGTGTGAGTTTGTGTCTATTTTACACTCTGAGTGTGGAGGCTCTATGTGGCTTGAACCTGTGTAAGCTACCACTGCCTCTGTGAGTTATTTTATGGGTCAGTTCCGTGGTGTGTGGTAGATATGCTTTACTTGATGTCATCCATCAACCCTGGCCCTTACAATCCCCCCCCCCATCTTCTTCCTCATAACCTTCTTGATCTTCGAGGGGAGAATTTTGATGAAAACATCTCATTTAGGACTGAGTATTCTCAGGTCTATCACTCTCTGTACATTTTCTAGCTCTGGGTCTCTGTATTAATTCCCATCTACTGCAGGAGGAATCATCTCTGATGATGGCTGAGAAAGACACTGATGTATGGATAGAGCGGAATGCCATTCCAAGTCATTTCGTTGCTCAGTTCTTTAGGCAGCACAATAGAATTTGGTTTTCCTCTAGGCCCATAGCTTATCTAGTCACAGGTTCTGGACCACCCAAGCAATGTCAGGCATGGGCTCCATAAAAGCATGTACTGGTTGGTCATTCTCCTTATATTTATGCTACGAGTTGCACAAGCATATCTTCAAACATGTCTCTATAGTAGACCACGAGGGTGATGGTTACTCTTTTTCTCTGGTAATGTGCAGAGTGCCTGCCAGTACTTCAAATGCTAGTCACTAGGGGCAAAGGCTCTAGTTAGATGCTATTTTGACTTTTCTCTGTTCAATGAGATATGTAAGTGTTGTCTTCTCCAATAGGGCTTTACTATCAGTTTGTGCATAACAACTAAGAACCTTGGCAATAGCCTTAGGTTTTGGGGTGTTTTCATGGATTTCCTTTAGCAAGCACCTCAATCATATTTAACACATTCTTGGTATAGTTCCACTTACTATCCAAAGATATCTAGTTGGAGTTGGAGACTCTGTTTAGGTTTCTTCTACTGTAGTAAATTTCCATATGGCCCCTCAAATGGCCCTTAGTGTTCATTGTCGCTCCCATATTCTCTCATTTTCCCCCACAGTCACCCTCTGTTTAATCCTCCTATTTGTGTGTTCCCCATGTCTAAGTGTATATTCTGTTTACTGTTCCTTAGAAGAGTGTCCTCTTTCCCAGAGCCCCTTACTCTATATCTAACCTCTGTGGATAGACACATTGCAGCATGTTTATCAAAGTCTTAAAAGCTAATAGCCACTTCAAAGAGGATATATACTATGTATGTCTTTTTAGGTCTGGGTCATCACACTCAGGATTTCTTTTTCTGTGTTCACCTGTTTACCTATGAATTTCATTTTTCTTAACAGATGAAGAATATTCCATTGTGTAAATGTACCATATTTTATTATCCACTCATTTCTTGATGGGCATCTAGGCTGTTATTAATTTTGGCTATTATTAATAGAGTATCACTGGATGTAAATGAGTAAGTGTCTCTGTAATAGGATGTAGGGTCTTTTGAGTATATGCCCACAAATAGTGTAATTGGATCTTGAGGTAATTTTTTATTTAATTATTTTTATTAATTACAGTTTATGCACTTTGTATTCTCTCTGTACCTCCCTCTCTCCTCCCCTCCCAATCCCACCCTCCCTCTTCCCCACCTGTGTCCTTCTCCCAGTTCACTGATAAGGGAGGTCCTCCTCCCCTTCCCTCAGGAGTGGCTGCATTGTCTTCTTATGTAGCCTGGTAAGGTTGTTCCCCCCTCAGAGAGAGGTGATCAAAGAGCCAGCCACTGAGTTCATGTCAGAGACAATCCCTGTCCCCACTACTATGGAGGCCACTTGGACACTGAACTATGATAGGCTACCTCCGTGCAGGGGTTCTAGGCCATCTCCATGAGTAGTCCTTGGCTGGAGTATCAGTTTCAGAAAAGACCCCTGGACCCAGACGTTTTTGCTCTGTTGCTGTCCTTGTGGAGTTCCTGTCCTCTCCAGGTCTTACTATCAGAGGTAATTTTTTAATTAAATTTTTATTTTTTATATTAATTACAGTTTATTCACTTTGTACCCCTGCTGTAGCCCCCTCCCTCATTCTTGCTCAATCCCATCCTCCCTCCTTTATTTTCTCCCATGTCCCTCTCCAAGTCCACTGATAGGGGAGGTCCTTCTCTCCTTCCATCTGACCCTAGCTTATTAGGTCTCATCAGGACTGGTGGCATTGTCCTCCTCTGTGGCCTGGCAACGCTGCTCCCCACATGGGGTGAGGGCATGCAAATAACCAGCCACTGAGTTCATGTCAGAGACAGTCCCTGTTCCCCTTACTAGGGAACACACTTGGATACTGAGCTGCCATGGGCTATATCTGAGCAGGGATTCTACCTTATATCCATGAATGGTCCTTGGTTGCAGTATCAGTCTCAGAAAAGGCCCTTGTGCCCAGATGTTTTGGTTCTGTTGCTCTCTTTGTGGAGCTCCTGTCCCCTCAGGTCTTTCTATCTAAGGGGAGATGGTAAATCTTTTTCTTAGTTCTTGAAGAACTGCCACACTGTTTTCCATAGCAGCTGTACAAGTTTACACTACTAGCTGCAATGGATGAGTGTTATCCTTACTCCACATCCTCACCAGCATGAGCTGTCGTTTGTTTTATTGATCTTTGGCATTCTCCCTGGTTTAGTTGAAATCTCACAGTAGAATTTAGGTGTATTTCTCTGATGACAAGGATGTTAAAGGTTTCTTTAAGTGCTTCTCAGCCACTTTTGTTTCCTATCTTGAGGACTGGTTAGGTTCTGCAGCCCATTTTAAAATTAAGTTACCTGTTAACTTGATGCCCAGTTATTTTTATTGTTGTTGTTGCTGTTTGCCTTGTTTTGTTGTTTTTTTAATATATTTTACATATTAGCCCTTCATTGGGTATGTAATTGATAAAGATCTTTTTCCATATTGTGGCTTGCCACTTTGTCTGAATCACAATATCCTTTAATCTTTTCAATTTCATAAGGTCCCATTTATTGGTTGTTGGTAAAATATCTTTTTTGCTTTAATCTGATTGTGTTTTTACTGCTATTGTTTTGTATCAAACTGAATATTTTAAATGTTTCATAGATAAAAAACTTTCTTCATACTATAAAATTTAACCTAAAATATAAAATATCGTTCAATATATAATTATACAAAAAAGAAATTCCTATGCAAGTACCAATTACTAAAAGCTTATTGAACACCCAGAGTAAATGATCATGTCAAAAAGGAATACTGTATGTATAAAGTTACTTTAAAGTAGATATTATCAATTTAAATTTTTTGCAAACCATCTCTCAAGTATAATAATTATTTTATTTGATAAGCTTTATTTTATATTATACTTAAAATGAATGTGAATAGTAGGCTAATTTTCCCACAAATGCTAAAGTAAGATATGTGTTATGGTGTTTAACAAGATGTAATGAGGTGGCTCTATTATAAAGCAGATGTATATGTTACTTTCTGCCATGTGTTTGCTTAATTGATTAAAATTTAAATCATTTGCCAATAGTTGCTGCTCTCCTTGGTTATTTGTATCAGTATCTTTTCCTCGTGTCTAAAACATGCATCTATTTACTTCAATATTATACACTAAAGTAATGATGTGGCATATACACCAACATTTTCAATCATGATATTATTTTAAAAAGTACGAGCTAGGTTCAAATAGAAGGGGAGGAGGACCTCCTGTATCAGTGGATTAGGAGGTCATGGGAGAGGAAGATGGGGTTGGGAGGAGATGAGGGAGGGAGCCACAGCTGAGATACAAAATTGAATACATTGTAATAAATGATAATAATACAAAATTTTAAATAGTATTTTAAGAATAATAAAGAAAGAAAGTAAATATCCCAAAGTAGGTAACCAGCTAAAAGAACTGTGCTACACCCATATAGTAGAATATTATGTACCCCATAAACTAGTATGTGTCAGTTCTATAAGAAAGTTTTTCCAAAAATGCTACTACTCCATAATACTCCAGGCAGGACATGTTGGCACACACTTTTATCCTAGTACTGGGGAGACAGAATAAGCAAGTCTCCATGAGTTTAAGGCTAGCCTGGTCAGTGTAGCAAATTCTAGGCCTTCAGAGCCTGATAATGAGATATTGTCTAAACAAAAAGAAAAAGAAGGGAGAGGAGGAGAAAAATAATATTATACGTGCTACACTTGGTAATTTTATTTTTTTGTTTATATACGGTATTAAGAGTCCTAAATCAATAGCAGGCATTAACTCATCAAAAGCAGTTATCCTTGGCATTGGTAATTGGGTCCTCAGTGTAATATATTCAGTATCGCTCTTCATTTTATAAATTTTATAGCTGATATACATTCTTTTATAACAGATAAAAAGCATGCTTTGAAATTCAAAGTAATAATCTAAGACTTTCAGTCTCATTGGTGAAGCATTTACTGGTAAATGACACATAATATGAATTAAACAGATGCAAAAAAAATATGGCCCCTATCTTCAGCTTTCACAGTAAAAATCAAGTCCAACAGAGCTATTATAGTTCAGGAGGCACAAACATTCTTTTTAAGCAAAATTAAAACACTAAAAACTGAAATCACAGTTAAGTCACATAAGGTGGAAACCCAGCTGCTATGAAAATATCAAAAATAGTTCACCATTCACTGTTAATTCAGAAAGGAAACTTTGTACCTCTAATTATGCCTTTTAGAAATTTGCAGTCTCTTGCTGCTTTTGCCAAATGGTGCATAAAACATGAGTATGGTGATAGATACCAACCATTCCTATTTTTATGAATGTAACACATTGAATACAGTATTGCATTCTGTGTAATCTTCAAATCTGAAAAGCAAAGATTTAAACACAGATATATTCATTTGCAATGTGTGTGCATGCATGCGTGTGTGTGTGTGTGTGTGTTTGTGTGTGTGCGTGGGCACGCACCTGTGTGTATGTGCTCGTGCGTGTTTGCAAAGATGGAATGGGAGAATGAGAGTTATGATGCTGATATTTTCTGTGGTACTAAGCAATTGTATGAAAATTTGCTTTAATTATAATGCATTTTAGAACTAGAAAATGTGATAAAAATTTTACATGGTGCAAATTAGAAGTCATAATACTGCATGCTATAAAGCAGGTAAGTTATGAGTTGACAAACTTTAGGTTCGGGAACAAATAGAGGTTGTAGGCATTCTTAGAAGCAATAAATATTTCTGGCTCCATTGATCTAGAAAGGTTCCTGGTTGAAGTGCCATCTGAGCTGTGACTGCAGTAAACATCCACTCTCTCTAAAGTCAACAGAAACCCCATAAAACAAGGCAATGTTGCCTTCCATCCACACAGCCAACCCAATGTTGCACATATGAACTTCACATTACGATACAGACTCTCTCATTGACCAAACCTTAGTTAGACTCCTCTTAGCCCTCTTCTTGACCAAACACTGACCTTGGCATTAATCTTGTGTCTGGGCTATCTAGCTTGTTTTAGAAACTATCATAACAATTCCCTCCCCTTTCAATAAGCATCCACCTTTAAAATCTGATCAAATTCCTCACTTCCCTAGCCAGTCTGTTATTTTTCTGCCTTTAGCAAAAATCCTAAATGCATTAATTTGGCAAGAATACAATTCTTAATATGTCCTCTCATTTTTCTTTTTACTCTGTTCATTGATATAAATTTCCATCTGTCTTTCCTATATTTGAAGTTGAAGCCTCCTCTACAATTGCAATACTTCAGGATTCTTGAGTAAAGTCTTCCTTGTTGTTTTGTCAAGTATCAGTCTATGAATCCACCCAATATAGACATACCCAATATTTTATAGCATTGAGCTGTTTTAAGGCCTATAAATTAAATTCTTGTAAGTTAAATTCTGTTCATTTTCCATTAAATCTATTCAGTTTCTTAATAGGTACTTTATATTAATCCTATAGGTAAGAATAGAAAATAGTCTGAGAGTTTACTTTCAATGGGTTACTTTGACTGTTTTGCTTATACTGGCAGAAGACATACTACACTTGAGTGAGCTACAAAGGATCTTGATTACAGCACAGCAAAACAGCAGGACCACCAGCATATTTATAGCTGTTTCTCTTCCCCCTAATTCCCATGAGAGTGATGGAGGTAGACTTGGTGAATATCTGCTCATGAAAATAGTTGCAACAGTGAAAGAAATTCTGAGTATAAGAACCTGAGACTCTCTCATGCTTTGGGTAAGTATGCCTTACCCTTACGGTTTTTCAAGGGTGTTCACTATCAGCCATTCTGTGAAAAATAATCTAGAGCCAAGATTCATGAGTATCTCACTCATAAAATGGAAACATAGGAGACTCATGGAAAAGTGTCTTTTAATATTTTACACCTGCTATTACAGAAATTCTGTTTAGCATGTGAATCTAAAGTAATCTGTCAAACAATATATTTCCCTATATAAACTAGACCAAGCCTAAGGCACATAACATAACCAAATGTTGGATGACTATTTCTCTGTAATATAGATCTTATAAAGTGAAACTACTTGTCCATTTCTTCCCTTGGCTTCAACTCTACCCTTATTTTAATTAATATCTGTGCATTATCTTAAGCGATCTAAAACTTCTCCAGAACTTTTGTCAATTTTAACCATAAAAGGAAAAATAAAATAAAGACAAAGTACTGACTAGGTAGTAACTCCTTGCCAAGGGTTGCTGTAGATTTCTCTCCTTCTCTTGCTCTCTTCTTTATTGTCTAACACCATCAGCTTCAAAGCTCATGCTCAGCAAAAAAATCTTAGGTACAGGAAAAGAAAAAAAAAAAAAAGAAAACATTTCTTCCAGTCCCAGAACACCAAACTGATGACCCAGGTTTGAGTTTGTTCTGTAGACCTTGAGGAATAACCAAAGTTTCATAAGATGCTGTGATTCCCTCTGGCCTTCAAACATCCTCCTAGATTAAATTCAAAAAGAGAAAGCAGAGAGAATTTCTCATTCTCCATTCCTTCCTAAGACCTCCCCTGCTCTCTTGTGATGAC
The DNA here is from genome assembly GCA_028658305.1 of Pachyuromys duprasi. Classification (NCBI taxonomy): domain Eukaryota; kingdom Metazoa; phylum Chordata; class Mammalia; order Rodentia; family Muridae; genus Pachyuromys; species Pachyuromys duprasi. The sequence continues at coordinate 43,277,064 of CM053765.1, read as the reverse complement.
TTCTGCCTTCCTCTCTCCTCTTTCCCTCTCATTTCTCCCTCTGTCTTCTCTCCTTCCTGTTTCTCTCTTCTCTCCTCTCTTACATGCTCCATTCTTTCTCTTTTATGACTAATACATGAATGGGAATTTTAGAAATCCAGCTGTAGCTATTTTCTTGAAAACCAGCAGCAAGAATCCTCTCTATAAATTAAATTTCATATTTTAAGTCTGAATGGACTTAAAATAAGAAAGCTACTGGGTATCCAAAACTATAATTTTTCTGAGTAGGCATTGGATTTAATATGTAGAAAGCATCTGTGAACTTGTAAACACTGTTCTGTATTGGTTCATGTTCTTAGTTACTAAATAAATATGTTATTTAGTAATGGAGTTCAAAGCCTGTTTAGCAATGAAGAATCACTTGAAAGGCTGACTAGTATTCCGGATCTGTACTCAACTTTTTAAACCAATTTGAATTGTGTCACTTGTAGTTTTAGCACCATTTTGGACATATCTGTACTCTTACAGTTTTAAATTCAAAAGAATATATGTAAATCTTTTCCTTCAAGTGTACACTTCTGCTGTTATTCATTGTAAAGAGATTATTTCTGTATAATACATCTGATCTTTTGGATATTTTCTTTTGACATTGTGTCCTAGAAAATATAATGAGGTTGGCTGTCAGGTTTACAAGATTTTAACAACTGCATAAGCTCTTCATGTTGAACCAAAGATAAAAATCTACACACTCTGCCCAAGGCATCCTAGTGATGTTTTAAAATAAATTTGATTTGCATAACTTCTGTATTATTCCTCAAGTGAGGCAGTGAAAGGGTGTAGAACACAGTACCTTTGCCAGGAAGTATTGGGAGCATGGAGTGCAAGCAAGATCTGTATGATTTACCCTCCAGTGAGCAGACTTTTGAATGTCCTTGTCACATACTGCAGCATCTCAGGTGTTTGTCAGAAAGCTAGTTCCATCCCAAAGTAGAAACACAATTTTAGGTGAGAGAAACATCAAGTAAAGTGAAATAAGGGCTTCATTCAGAGTGATTGCCTTTGACCTAAGCTGTAAATGGGTTTGCAAATCCTTGAGAGGTTAGAAAGGTTGTGAGGCAAATGACTATGGGTCTGGGGCAGGGGTCAGACTTGCTGGGCTGACCCCTATCTCATTTTGTCACTCTCCAGGGGACTTAAGAATGTTACCCACCACAGAGGAGACATAGCAAAGGTAGGCAGAGCATGTGTTAATGTATTTTATAAAAATTAACAAGCTATAAGTGATTATGACAACAAATGCTTTTTGTCCATGTTGGATCCAGGAATCAAAGGACGTGTCTATGAAACACTACTCAGGGAGCTTGGTATTGGGTTTCCATATGTCATATTGACTATTTAATAACAATTTTTCAATAAATTGAATCAATGTGTTCAATAGATAACATATCAGAATGCTAACAGTGATTTGTTACCCTCAATACTGAAGAGTGATTTTTATTCTCCTTAGTTCTGTTATACCTCTAAAATAAGAAATTATTGTAGTAATTATAAATATAAAGTTCTTGTTTTGACTGCTGTTCTTTTTCATTTATGAAGTATGGCATTCAGGGACATAAAGAAAAATGTTTTACGAGTGGAGGGTTCAGGATTGGAAATGTTTTACTCGGTGAACTTTCTCTCTTGGATGAGTCAGTACTGCATAACAATGTGAATAAAGTATTTATTTAACTGGTAAATCACTTTATTTATAAAGCTATAAATTCTATCTACCAATAAATTCCTTTTGTGAAACTCATAAAGACATCCATAACTCTTCCAGGCCACAAACCAATCAAGCTTCAAGAGTTTCATATCTAATGTAGTGGGGAAAAAAGTAACAAAGCTGGAGAATCATTACAACTCCAGAGATAAGTGAGGGTTAATAATAGTGATGGTAATAGATCCTGATGATGGTCTTCATGTAATGAATGCTCACCACACCACAGCACAGAGCAGTGTTTCAAATGTTCTGTTTTCAGATTCTTGTTATCTTTGCAACCCTGTGATGTAGACACTTGTCAGCATCTCCACACTACAGAGAAATCAGTAAGATGCAGGAGTTAGTGAATTAGAGATGGCACCATAATAAATAAGAATTGGATTTGTGGCCTTTCTTTTGCTGTTGCTAAAATAAATTTCCCAAAAGCAGTACTTTCCTGTTACTAACTTATTTATTTCAAAAATACCCCCCGATGTTGCTATGTTTCTGGATGATCAAATCATAATACATGCTACTTCTATAGGACAGTAAAATAAAAGCCTAATTAAAAAATTTGAAAAAGGTATTTTCTTCTATGATTTTTTTTTAGGGATATCATAATAAGACATCGCAAACTGAGTGGCTTTAACAGAAATGTATCCTTTCATGCTTATAGAAACTAAAGTTCAAGATCAAGTGTTGGTAGGGTCATACTCTCTGGTAGTTCCTTGGCATGTGAGAGCACAGTTCCATATATACATCCCTTTTCCTAAGCGACCTACCATGTTGGCTAGGCACTCACTATTCTAGAATATGGTGGCATTCTGGGTAATTACACCTGTAACACTCTTTCCAAATAAACACTAGGAATTGAGACTCCACTACAGGATCATGGAAGGAACAACTCTCTACCATCCACAGTCAGGACCATGGTACTACCATTGCTTTCCTGACCAGCTTTCTAAACGCCAGTTACCAATGTTGTCATAAAGTCTTCAAGACCTCATGAAGATAATGTATTTCAATACCGTCGCTTTCTTTGTAAATTTATGTTTGAAATTGTAAAAGGAAACTTTTCAGAAACACATGCATTTCACAGGCAGAGTGTCAAATGGATGAGTGTGCCTCCTTTAGGTCCTACTATATAGTGAAACACAGAAGAACGAAAAGGAAATTTGAGATTAGTGTCTCCATTATTCTGAAAATTCAGTGATCCTAAAATTCACCCAGGGAGATATATTTAATTCTGATAATTAATTTATGGTGGCAAAATTATATGGGATGTAATTTCCACGGAGCTCATAAGCCTAAGTTTTTTAATTAAAATTTTATTTTTTATGTTAATCACAGTTTATTTACTTTGTATCCCAGCTGTAGCCCATTTCCTCATTCCCTTCCAACCCCACCCTCCTTCATCTTTTCCCTGCCCCTCTCTAAGTCCACTAATAGCGGGGAGGGGGGGGAAGTCCTCCTCCCTTTCCATCTGACCCTACCTTACCAGGTCTCATCAGGATTACCTGCAATGTCCTCCTCTGTGGCCTAATAAGGCTGCTCCTCCCTCAGGGGTGGGAGGGGCAGGGAGGTCCTGGTTTTCTATATTAACATTATCATTTTCCAAATCTTAAGGCAAAATGTCAAAATAGCAAAGAAATAACAAAGAAATATAGGAAACAGACCACATTTTGTATATTTTTCAGAGTGTTTAGTGTTAGATTTAGATATTTATGATAACTTAATAATACTTACCAGATTAATAAGTTGACATGTGTAGTGATCATATTTTCTATTACTACAGTAAAATACCTGACATAATTAACCTTTAAGGGGAAAAAAAAACCACCGTTTTGTATGGAGGTTCCAGCCAAAGACGAAGTGGCTTTTTTCCCCTCTGAGCCTGTAATGAGGGGCAAGACATTAAAACCAGAGCAAATTGCTTACGATGTTATCCAGGAACCAAAAGGTAAACAAAAAAGAGACCATGGTTCTACAATACCCTTAGAGGGCCTTTATCCAGTGGCCTAAGAGCCGCTCACAGGGACCTACCCTGCTCGCTGGAAGTCCCTCCATGTCCCGCCATTGCCACTCACTAGACAAAACTATGAACACATATGACGCTGTAGGGAACACTGGGTGTGAAAACAGCAGCAACGCACGAACGAACACACGTTAGAAACATGCCATTCAGTATCAACTAATTGAAATAGATTTTTAAAAAGAATAGATATGAATCCTCCAAATTTTTGAAGTTAAAAACCCATATTTGTTTTTAAATCTGTGTGAAGAAATTTGATAATATCGAATTGGCTCCCCTGAAAAATAAGATAGTAGATCCACAGGGACACACACACATCGTGGTAAAATGACATACATGCTCTTATAACAACAAATATATTATTTTGTTCAAAACTATACAACTCTCTTGAAGATATAATGTTTTAGAACACAAAACATGTTAAGAGCATTTTTGAATTATTTTGCAAATTCTGTATAGGAACATAGTGACATAGCTAACATAAGTCTCCTGTGCTTGTCCCAAGAAATCTAAGGTCAAATTGAGTAAACATTGTCAGAACAGACTAAGTGCAGGCCAGAAACAACAACAGACCAACAAATCTAATTAGCTTCTACGTTCAACTCGATTAAGACTCAGATACATTTTTTTTATCAACCAACTGATGCTGTAAGCACAAGAAAAGCATCACACTGGAGAATCTTTTTTTTCTTTTTTATTATATTTTTATTTTTTATCTAAATTACAGTTTTTTCACTTTGATTCTAGCTATAGCCGCTTCCCATCCCCTCCCAATCCCACCATCCCTCCCTTATTTCCTCCCATGCGTCTCTTTAACAAAGTAATTTATCATACACTCATTAAAGGCATATTATACACCAAGTACCAAGCTAAAAATTGTATCACTTGCCCCATTCTTATCAAATGCTCAGTCTGTAAATGCCCAGCAAAGTATATGAGGAACTGAAATAACAAGGTTTTATGCCTATGGCAAACACATAGGATGAGAAAAGAACATACATATGCTAAACAAATTTAAGCTCAGAGTTAGTGGATCAGGACCTCATTTCTGGTGGGAGTTTATGGGAAACAACTAGGTGATAATAGATTTATATTCAAGGTAGAAGAAATGGTGGGGTAAAAGAGTATGCCCAAGCCAAGAGTGAATATTAATTTTAAGAAATTTCCCCAGTGATTAAGGAAAAAAGCCAAAAAAATAAAAAAGATAAAGTTGCTTGAAAAGCAGAGAAGTTTTCAAGAAGAACCTTGTAACCCATCTTACACGTTTTGAACTTTACCCTAAAGATAAACATGGAACCATTGAGAGTTTCAGTAAGGAGGAAAAACAGAGTTAGCTGGAAGAAGATGGTTCTGTCTTTATTTACAGCTTACTTGCCTCTCTTTTACTCATTAATTAATTTATTTAATCACTTTACAGCCTGATCCCAGCCCCCACTCCTTGTTGCCTCCCAGTTCCACCCTCACAGCCCCTTCCTCTATCCACTCTCCCCTTATTCTCAGAGAGGAGCCTCCACCATGAATACCAACCCACCTGGCACATCAGTTCGCAGCTGGTCTAAGGACCTTGCCCACTGAAGCCAGACAAAGTGGCCTAGCTAGGGGAAAGGGATCTGAAAGCAGGCAAACAGGGTCAGAGACAGCTCCTACTCTGTTAGGAGACCCACATAATGACTAAGCAGCACATCTGCAACATATGTGTAGGACAGAGGAAAGCTGCTTCCTTCTTCATAGCTATTTTCTCTCACACAGGAAATAAAATGTCTATTTAACGTATTCATAAACATTTGTATAGGAATAACAAGGAAATTAAGATGTAAGGTCACCTTAAATTTAAAATATTCCAGAAATTTTCCAGGTCCTCCTGTAACTTTTCATTCCTAATTAAAATGCAGAAGTAAAAACCTAATCAATAAGAATATGTTCACAGTTCAGAGTGGAGTATCAGGTTCTTGATACTTCTCTAGATTTGCCACTGTGAGGTTGGGTGGTTTATGGGTTATGTCCTATTACAATTCCTAAATATTTTCATACCATACATGGGTTTAGAAAATCTTTTTTTTTACTAGCTTAGCATCATTTATATTTGTATGATAAATATATATATATGCATGCATACATACATACATATATGTATATCCTGAAAAAAAAAAACAACTGTGAGCACCCCACTTACTATTCTCACAGACCAACCCGATCTAAATGACCCCTCACGGAGACTCTCAGTTGAATCTAGATTGTGTTGACAACTAAAGTTAACTAGCACCCTTACTTTGTAGTTAAACTAACCCCGAGTGTTTCCAGCCATAACATTTCTATCTCTGTTTCCATGAATTGCTTCTGTAATGCCAAAAGACTACTCTATTTTCCATCAGCAAGCTTCTAGTCCCACAATTACCTTCCATTCAGTCAAATACCTGAAGATCTATGCTTTGTTAGAGGTATTACAGTGCATTTCAAAGACTTTCAGGATGAAGCAGTGAACAACATTGTTTTTATCCATGCCTCCCCAGTTACGTAGCATATGTCATCACTGTCATCAGATCAGTGAAGTGGAAAATAAAGACTGGGCTTTGTGAGAAGGACTGAAAATAATTGTATTGATTTTATTCATTCTGAATTTGTGCTTAATTGTGTATTGCTAAATAAATACAGTTAGTAGTTGGAAGTGACTTTCTTTTTTCTCAAAAAAACAGTATTTAAATGATATATGGGGCTAGGCATGGTGGTGCATGCCTTTAATCCCAGGACTCAGGAGGCAGAAGTATGCAGATCTCTAAGAGTTCTAGGTCAGCCTGGTCTACAGAGTTCCAGGACAACCAGGGCTGTTACACAGAATAACTCTGCCTTGGGGGGGAAATGATATATGAGACATTCTTTACATGGGCTTAAAATGTCAATTTTCTTTAGGTCAATGCCACCTTCTAAAGACACCGTGTTTGACTTCTAGGTGAACCAACTATGTTGACCTTGAAGCATGAGCTACGTCAGCAAAAAGGAACTTTGTTCTTGCAAAACCATAGGCTAAGAATATAAACTACAGGGATCATATTGGAAAACGTTTCTTCTCTCAATACAACTTTTTGCTTCTGAATTACAGAAGTATTACTTAAAACATCAATGAAAGCAGAGCTGATGCATTGGACTTCTAGCCCACAAATAAAAATCTCTTAAAGCTAAAAAAAAAAAAAAAATTCTGAGTCTAGTACCTGGAAGGTATCCACAGACCGGTGTGATTGGGCAGGTGGCCTAGGGTTGAGGGTGGGAGCCTGGAAATTTTTCTGGGATTAATGGGGTGACCTGAGGTTGGACCCTCACGTTTCCAGTGGGCTGTCCTCTCACCTGAGAAACACAGACGTTGGTATTTTGGGGTTCACAATATAGCCTTCCATCACTCTGCTCTCACTGCTGAGGTACTATTCAGATCCCATGCCCAGTTGGTGCCATTTTTGCACAATTATGTTCATAGCCTGCTTATTCATAATAACCAGAATCGGGAAACAACCTAGACTTCCCTAAACTGAGGAGTGGATAAAGAAATTATGTTACATTTACACAATGGAATATTACTCGGCTATTAAAAACAAGGAAATCATGTAATTTGCAGGAAAAATGGATGGAACTAGAAAAGATCATCCTGAGTGAGGCATCCCAGAAGCAGAAAGACACGCATGGTAAATATTCACATATGAGCAGATATTGGCTCATAATAACCATACTAAAATCCACAGACCTAAAGAAGCTAAATAACAAGGAGGACCTTAGGGAGGATACTTAATTCTTATTCAGAATGACAAACAAGAGAGACAACAGAAGCAGTGGATAGGGAATAGGATGGGAGCCTACCACAAATGTCCTCTGATAGACTTCACCCACCAGTGGATCGAAGCAGATGCTGAGACTCGGGCAAACTTTGGACAGATTGCAGGGAATCTTATGAAAGAGTAAGGGTACAGAAGGAGCCAAACAGGACAGAAGCTTCACAAGGAGACCAACAAAGCCAACAAATTTAAAGGGTCTAAGGGGACCTGCAGCAACTGATGCACAAACCAAACACCATACATAGAGGACCTAGACGCCCTGCTCATTGTAGCCCATTAACAGCTCAGTCTCCATGTAGGTGTCCTAATAAGGGAGCAGAGGCTATCTCTGATATGGACTCTGATGCCTGCTCTTTGATTACTTCCCCCTGGCAGGCTGGCCTTGCCAGGCTAAAGAGGAAGAGGATGCAGGCAGTCCTGATGAAACTTGATAGACTAAGGTCAGATGGTAGAGGAGGAAGGCTCCCCCTTTCTGTGGACTAGGGGAAGGGGATGCAGGGAAGAGGGAGGGCGCATAGGACAGAGAGGAGATGAGGGAGGGGGCTACAATGGAGATAGAAAATGAATAAATAGGTCTAAACAGATAAATAATCTGACTCTAGAAATATTATTCATCTAAATTTGAAATGTGAAAATATCTTATTTATAATTCGTTTGGGTTTCTATTTAAAGTTGTTACTATAAGTCCCTCCACTTCCTGGTACATTTTCATGATTTCCACCTTACTTGATTTTGGAAATCTCCAACTGCAGACACAGACTAAACATCACAAGCCCTTGAGATGAAATAAAAATAAATAAATAAATAAATAAATAAATAAATAAATAAATAAATAAATGATATTTTTCTGAGTTGCCCTTTCAGCTCTCTCATCCAGCCACTTACTCTTTATTCAACATTGCAGAAACGTCTGTGTGTCAACCTGCTTATTGCTTTATTGCATGAGAATGGTTGGGTCCTTCTTGTTTTCCTTTTCCTTATATTTGTATATGTGAGTATGTGCACATGCAGAGTGGCACCATAGGCCACAGGAAAAACAATTCCATTGGTACAATCAGCATCCATCACTCATCTAGTCCATCAGAAGGCTGAAAACTGCACTATACCCTGCAGTTGCAGCATCAATGGCAGCCAAACCTAGGAGAGAGTGATGGACAGCCCTGAGCCCAAGGCTCACCTTGCACTTGTGTGCAACTGAGTTTTATCAGAAGACAAGTCAGGATTGCTGTGTAAGACCAAGCTACAAGATACGCACAAATGAAATGCAGCACTACTTCAAAGAGTGGATTATCCATCAAATCTCCCTCCTACAATCTAGACCCAGGCACAGAGTACCTGGAAAACTCCATAAACATTACTGTTCAGGTATTAGCTTAACTCCATATGTTAGGTTGATTAAAGAAGCAGGGATGAGTATCTATACAGGATTCATTCTAAACTGAAGTATTGCCTTGCTCCATTTTGCTACTGTTACAAAACATATTAAACTATGAAGCTATAAACCATAAGAATTATTTCTCACATTTCTAAGTAGTGAATTATTAAAATTCCACCAGAGATGCTGCCTAGTGAGGAGCCTGGTTCAATGATGTCTTTCTCAGTAGAGAGGCAAGCAAGCTACTGTGGTCTCTGTTATGAGACCACATATCCAGCTCACATCCTTGATCTCATTACCCCTAAAATTCTACTTCTAGTAATAATATCAAGCACATGATTTGGGAGATACCAGTATCCAGGTCACACAGATGTTGCCAGTTCCAGGTCTCCAACTCCATAGGGTCTTAGAAATTTCTAAGAAATCTACTCCAATGTACGTTAATAACTTGGGTTATAGGGCTCTGAACAGGGTAGATACCTGTTCAAGTCAATAGAAAACAATATATTCGATTCAAAAAGGCAACTTTGGAAAAGCATGCAGAAAGCATCACAAAAGCTGTCCACTTCTGTCCTAACTTAGGGACTTCTCAACATCATTATTATCCTTATTTTATTTGTATATAAAAAGTCACTATGGCCACAGCAGAGAGAGAGAGAGAGAGAGAGAGAGAGAGAGAGAGAGAGAGAGAGAGAGAGAGAGAGAGAGAGAGAGAGATTGATTTAGACTCTTCTTTGACAGGGCAGATAAAAATGAAATTACAATGCAATCATTTTTGGAGACTCCATGACTACCAAAAATATCCTGAGTTCTCTCCACCTGCTCCTAACCTCTCAGTATATATGCCCACTTACTATTTCTCTGTCCATCTGATTAAGCATTTGTCCCCATTTTACCTCTTCAGTGTGTGGAGAGAGGTAACTAGTCCGGGGAAACCATAAACAAAATGTTTAAATGCTGTCATTAAACAACTTCTATTGGCAGGTACTTAATTAACCACATATTTATTCAACAAATAGCAAATGCATAATGAAAATGGTTTCTACATTCACAAGAAAAGACAACTTCAACCCTTTGTCATAAATGTTTTGTTTCTTCATAAATGTTTTGTCTTAGGGTTCCTATTTCCTTGGAAAAACACCATGATCAAAAGCGAGTTAGGGAAGAAAAGGTTTATTTGGCATGTGCTTCCACATCACTGTTCATGGCTGAAGGAAGTCAGGACAGAAACTCAAACACAGCAAGAACCTAAAGCTGCATTGCTTAGTGGCTTGCTTCCTATGGCTTACTCAGCCTGCTTTTCAATGGAATTAATGACCACAAGCCCACAATGACCACCACCCACAATAGGCTGGGTCTTCCTCCATCAATGACTAGTTAGCAAAATACCTTACAGACTTGCCCGTAGCCCAATCTTACAGAGGCATTTTCTCTGTTGAAGCTTCATCCTCTCTGGTGACTCTAGCCTGTATCAAGTTGAGATAAAACTACAGTATATGAAAGTCTCCCATATTACCTTAATTCAAAACAGTAAGAATTCAAAATAAGAAATCTTTGAGCAGAAGAGTAGGTAGGTTCCAACGGCATTACTGCCATTGGGGATATGAATGCATCTGAAAGGTAGTTGATCTAAGAGCTCTAATAACAAAACTATAATCCGTAGCTTTGCCAGGTTTATATATTCTTTTTCCAGTCTGCTTTAGCCCATGATGTCTGGAAGTTTTTACCATCAGGGGGCAAAAAACTGCAGTACTTTATAAGTCTGTCATTTTTTGCTAATGTTCAGATGCTGAGAATCATTTTAAATTCCTTCCTGTCGTTTTGGATTTGCATAAGTGTCTTCAAAGAAAAGTCTAAAAAGGCAAAGGCTGATTTAGTGTGAATGAACATGCCATAAAACATTTCAAACCTTACATCATTCATGTAAATCTTTCATGATTTAAAGTTTTTCAACTTGCCCAAACCAAGTATTCCAGTGTGGAGCTGGATGCTGCAGCCAAAGCTAAGAAGGCTCTGAAGGCTCTTTCATTGAAGTCCTCAATCCTGGATCTCTAATAAGTGTGTGAAGATGGGGGAAAAAGAAATCTTCCACTTAAGGCTGGACCCTGTAATCTTGACCTAAGTACATGATATGCAAACCAGAGAAGAGGAAAAGCCGACAGAGCCTCACTAAAATCTGAGGATGCAGGGAATGTGCACCTGCTAGGTGAGGGTGGTCCAAAACAGTCAAACCTGCCTATGTTCAAATCAGTTGAGCAACTGATCAGAAAATCTCATGCATTTGGGATTTGGTTACACTAAGCCGGATCATTGATATTTTTCAGTATGAATGCTTTCTACTCAATATTGGCTTTCAATAGTTGGTAGACGTTTGGCAAAAGGAGCTAGTTTTGTTCCAGAGTACCAATTTTTGTGTCAAATACAAGCTGCCTGTTTGTGATGTAATCTAATTCAGGACATTGGGAGATTGTCAACCTAATATATACCGCGAAAACATTTTGGAATTTCAAATGCATTTCTTTTCAAAATCCCAAATGTGCAGTGACTTAATCAGTACTCTAAGACAATTCCACTATTTAATACTCACTCATTTGCTATTCGAACTAAAAAGAATATCCCTCAGAAATTTGACACATATTACCAACGAATAATCCCTAAAAGGTCCATGTAAATAACCTTCTTCGTGTTAAGGCTGGAAGATAAGAAATTTTATTTCTCGGGTGTTGAAGAGACGGATTGTCCCTTGAGAGTTTACCCTCAGAATCTTTATATTACCCTCATAACCATCTGGAACATAGTTTCAGGGACCCCGATCCTTCCTCTGACCTCTGCATGTAGATGAGTTCATGCAGGTGGTGCACATATATGCACCAAAGCACACATACGTACATATAAAATAATTATTTTTGATAGATTTTTTTCCGGATTTAATTTTTTAATGTAAGGATTCAGGACCCCATTTCTTGGTCCTCTCAGAGCTCTTGATAATGAAAGTGGCCTCATTACTTTTGATGAGAGCTTCATAAGCCAACACCTGTTTACAGAGACAGTGGTTAGCACTGAATACTACACATTCAGTCACCTCTCGCAATACTGGGAGCCATCATCTACACAGCTTGCAAAGAAGAAACTAGCCAAATCCAGTTGATTTTTGTTTTTGTTTCCTTTTGTTTTGTTTTGTTCTTTTGCCCCCAAATCAAAGGACCCCCATGATTGTATTGTTTGTAGAGGATCACTACTTTTCAATATGTTTTTCAATGTAAGTGAACACTGAATATTTTAAATGTACATATCAAATATACTACATATCATATCAAAACGTTCATATCAAATATACCACATGGAGTAACAACGTTTTCTGTGAATTTGAAGCACTACTCATCCTCTGTCCCCACTGACCACCCTACTATGTCACAGAAGAGACATGAACTCCTGCAGCCAAAAAATATCTAACATGAGACTCTCAAATGGCTGCTGCTCGCTCTTTTTGCCCACTGCTTGGTGACTCTTTCCTATCACCAAATTCTCCAGACTGTTCACCTTAATGCTTCTCTGTTAACAGTTATGATTGCATAACTATATAAACACACTAAAAACCATTGAATTGTACACTTTAAAACACGAGCTTGGTCTAGAGAAATGACTTAATAGTTAAGAGTACTTGTTGCTCTTGCAGAGGACCCCGGTTCAGTTCTCAGCTCTCAAAAGATGGCTCATCACCAGTTTCAAGGAATCTCACACCCTCTTATGACTTCCATGGACATCAGGCAAACATGCAACACACATATGGAGGGAAGGCAAAATATTAATGTACATAAAGTTACACACGTGCTATAACAGGTTTAGGCAATGATTCTGTAAGTAAAGTACTTCCTGACCAAACATGAGCATCTCAGCTGGGATTCCCAGCACCCATGTAAGATTTGTTTCAGGCATTGAAGTTGGGCCTGTAACCCCAGAAGTGGGAGTCTGAGACAAGAATACATCAGAAATTTGCTAGCTAGTCTCTCAAAATCAGTGAACTCAAAGTTCAGTGAAAAACCCTTTCTCTCTCTCTCTCTCTCTCTCTCTCTCTCTCTCATATCCATGTATGTATGTATGTATGTATGTATGTATGTAAAGATATATGGGTGAGTGGATGGGTAGACAGATAGACAGATGGATGGATAGATAGATAGATAGATGATGGATAGATAGATAGAAAGATAGATAGATAGATAGATAAATTATGATGAGCAGTAGAGGAAGACACCCAACATCAACCTCTGGTCCCTACAGGTACATACACGTGTACACACACATATAACACACGTACACACTAGTGTGCACAACTCTGTCAGAATACAGTTCAAGAATGGAGTTATTTGGAAAGAATCCTGATTGCTTGTGAGAAAGCCCCCAAGGAAATAAGACGAGAATTTTGTTTCTTCAAAAAACTCAGAATTGCTCTTGGAATGTGTTTTCATGCTCCTCCTGTGTGCAGTGGCTAGCAAGTGAGTTTACCTAGCTGTTATTCATATGTATCTATGAAAAAACATATTTTTGCCATTGATGGTTTTCCTTGTGATTGACACCTTAATTATGTGATTCTTCTTGACTTTCAGAGTATAAACCGACCAATGCTATGAATAAAGTTTGCTGTTTATTGCATGAGACTTTTAGATGACCTCATTTTTTAGACTTCATTCTCCTGGGTTTTATCAACTTCAAAGGAGAAAACAATGAGGGTCAGCTAAGAGAATAAAGTCTGGGGACCCTCACAGAAGAAGAGGAAAGAGCGTAATGGAGTAGAAACCAGAGAAGACTTTGCCTTATGTCGAACTTGTGCCTCATATTTTAAAGAAAGGGGGGGGGGCATGAGTATAATCTCTGCTTTCCACAAGAAGAAACTTTAGATGAGGAAGTACGGACCAGAGTCTGAAAGAGTATTGAAAAGGCAACAATAACAGAAGGGAGAGATGCCTGTTCAATTTTGGGTCATTTGGACATTGATTCAACTGCTATTAAAATACTTAACTATGATAACAAAGATATTAATCATGACAAAGAGATGGGTAACTCCTTGAATGAATATAAACTTGTTATTCAAACCTTAAAATTAGTTAAAGATCGTCATTAATTCACTCATCATCCATCCATTCATTCATTTGGCACATACATAATTAGCCGATACTACTGGTGAAACATTTTTTTTATGATTTTATGTACTGAGTGGATAACTGAACAAAGAAATCAAGATCCCTTTTATAAAAATGTCATGAAAGGGAAGAGATAATAAATAAAGTAAAATTTGGTGATTAGGATTATAAGGAAAAGCTAAAGAGACAGAGTAAAGGTATAAAGACTTATTTTAAGCAAGATCTTTCTCTTTAAAAAAACAGTTCTTATCTGAGTGAATGATAAAAAATAAAACTTTATTATAACCATAGGACAGCTGGTAAAGTCAAAGTATAAAAGGAAAAAAAAAACGTAATTTCTGTGGTAAAGGAAAAAAAGGAAAAGAAAATGCAGGGCATAAGGAAGTTTTTAGGCAGTTCATTGGTTACTTTTCTGTTGCTGTGATAATTTACATGACCATGGGAAGCTAGAAAAGAAAAAGGTTGTATGGGCTTAGGGTTTCAGAAATATGAGGGTCCATTGCGTCAAGAAAGCATGGCAGCACTCAAGGATGGAGGCAGGAGCAGGAGGCTGAGAGATCAGCTCTCAAAGACGAGCAAACAGTATAGAGTGAACTAGGTCAAGCTACATAATCTCAAAGTGAACCCTCAGTGATGTTTTTCCCCTGGATAGACTACAACCACCTAAACCTTCCCAAACAGCACCCACCCACTGAGAACTATGTGTTCAAAGACCACAGCCTGTGCGGGATGTTTCTCATTCAAACCTGTCACAGCAGTGGAACTATTCTGTATGTACTAGAATATTGAGTAAATGTTACACACATTTGTTCAAAGCCATCAGAAGCGCAACTACAAGTGGGAACCCTATTGTGAACTATTGACTTTGGGCAATAGCGATGTGCCAGCTTAGCTCATCAATTACATCAAATATGCTGATCTGTTGGGGGGGGGGATGTTGATGATAGGGGAGGCTAACCAGTCTTGGAGTATTCACAGATATGGATCCCTGTGCTTTCTGTTCTATTTAGCCACGACCTGGGATCTAGTACACAACAGATACCAGTTAAATTTGTTATGATTCAAGGTTAAAAGATCCATTAAAACATTAAAGCATCACCCATGTTGCAAGAATTGCTTCTGGTTAACCTACTGGAATCAGGAGTATTTAAAATGCACTCATCTACTGAGTGAATTTCAACATTATATCTGAATTAGTTAATTACCTTAAGAAAAAGACCATGATTGCCACATTTTCAAACTAACAAACATGTTGGGGCATAGCTTGGAACAGGATGCATGTATAATGAAAAGATGTAAAAGGTAGGAAATTGGAGGGAATTAAGCTATTGAAACTCATCAGAGTAAAAGTAAAAGCAGTTTTCATTCTGTGTGAACCATTAAGTCAATGCTGAATGTTGCTGGTTACTATAGGAACTTGTGTGACAGAAAATCAAAATAACTGAATTTATGGTTCCTATAAATGTGTTACACAGCTGCCTACTTACTGCCAATAAATGGTTGAGACCAGCCCAGGATGAGATTTTACATGTAAACAACAGGAAGGAAGTGGTAAGTACATTGAATATGTCTTTAACTATCCAGTCACATACTAAGTATTTTAATCACTTTACTATTGTATATTGTAATATTAATATTGTAATATAATCTATCAGTAAATTAATAATTTAGTAACTAAAGTCACAAAACTATGTATAATTAAACTCCTGTTTATTGAGTTGAATTTGTTCTTCTATAAAACAAACCTGCAAAATTAGTGTTAAGCAAAACTTAAATAGCTTTAAGAACTACAAAGTCCTATTGCTCTCCTTGTGGAGCTCCGCTATTAGTGGACTGGGGGAGGTGCCTGGGAAAAGAGGAGGAAGAACAGTGAGATTAGGAGGGATAAGGGAAGGGGCTACAGCTGGGATACAAAGTGACTAAATTGTAATAAATAAAAAAAATAAATTTAAACCAAAGAACTACAAAGTCAGGGTCGTATATAAATTATACCTAAATTATTAGGTATAATTTAGAAAGAACAAAGCATTCTCTTTAAACTACAGAATACCATGTTTTAAATAAGACTCTTACAAAGGGCAACTTGTTTATTATTCTCTTGATTTTTCCCCCTCATTCCAGATTTATTCTCTGAATTCAAGTCTTCATTTCTTGGCAGATGAACAACTGAAAAGTCACTTCTGCCATTTTCACTCCCTCTTTGAGGCTATTCTTCACAATGTCTTCTAAGCTTACATTCTGAAATACTACATCCTAGTAAAACACACCCAATATTCCTCCAAATCTACTTAAAATACTCACTGGAGCATGCATGCCCTTCAGAACTAAAATCCAACTAGTGTTTACATTTTAGCATATTAAGTTATTAGGGCTACATAATTGTTTGTCATATGTGAATAATTTGATAACAACAGAGAAATATTAGTTTATTTCCACAAACAGTGACCACTAGTAAGGAACATCTCTACATCTGTCCAGATGGTAATGCGTGCTGTATCCTGTCTTCTTGTCTATTTTTGTGGTACCCTCGTTTATTAATGGATAAGATTTGGTTATATTTTATGCAATATTTTTAGCATGTTTTCCCTTTCCTGTACTTCTTTAGATCCTTCCCATTTCCGTATTTACCCAACTTCAAATTCATTCCCACTCCCAAAAAAAGAAAGATGGAAAGAATGAAAGAGAAAATTAAAGCAAGCAAACAAAAACAGCAGTAATACAAAGTCCTGCACAGATTGCAGCCACACAAAATCCCATTGCTGAAAGCAGGAAGTGAATGTGAAGCCCCACCTCTGATCAAGAAGCAATTTTCACTTGATATCTTCTAGGAAAGGGAAAGACAGGTCTGGTTCTTTTCTTATTTCTGTTTTGTGCATCAGTTCTTTGAGTGGGCCTTACCCTTGAATTACAGAATCTTCTTTTGCTTATTGGTGTAGTGCTACCTTAGTCATCTCTTTTTATTTTTTAATTATTTTTATTAATTATAGTTTATTCATTTTGTATCCCAGCTGTAGCCCCATCCCTCATCACCTCCCAATCTCACCCTCCCTCTCTCACCTCCTCACATTCCCCTCCTCAAGTCCACTGATAGGGGAGGCAATTTCTTATAAAGCGAATCTGCAATGATCAGCTTCCTCAATTTTTGTATACTATGAGATTTCATTTCTCTTGTACTGCTGGAAGATAGTTTTGCACCATTATACATCATCCTAAGTAGATGGTAATATATGGGAGTACCACAGAATATTATTGGGCTACAAAAATGAAATAAATAAAATAGAAGAAAGTGTCGCTTACATGGCGATACTTTTAAATGTTGATTGGAATACATAATGTTAATGATTAGAGTCAGAGAACAGTGAAGGAGATAAGCGATAGTCAGAGGTTAGATAAAAGTAACTCCAACACAGACAGGCAAAAGTTCTTGTGTTTACAGAAAGGGCTTGGTGACTAGAGTTCATAACAAATTATTGCGTATTTTAAAAAATAACTAGAGCACAGACACTCATAAGCTCTAAACTGAAGTGATGACAAGCAGACGTGAACACTAATCACTCGATTTGATCAACACCTGTTTTATAATGCATATTCCACTTTAACCACTTGGATAAGTCAATCAGTTTCTGCCTCATCTTCACATTTCTGCTAAGAATCTGCTGTTAACTTGGTATAGGCCTTTTTAAATGTGCCATGATACTTGTGTTTTATAGTTTTCAGGACTTTTGAATTTCAGTGATAAAGTTTTCATGTTATTTTTACCTGGAGGTTGTGTGGGCCTCCTATACCAAAAGGTCAATATCTTTCTCAAGATTGACCAGCACTATTATTATTGTTATTATTAATTGTTATTATTATGACTGTATGTGTGTGTGTGTGTGTGGTGCGTGCATGGATATGTGCACCACAGTGCATATATGGAGGTCAGAGGACAACTTTGTAGAATCAGTTCTCTCTTTTATGTGAATCCCAGAGATCAAGATCAGGCCATCAAGCCCTTAGCCACTGAGCCATCATCCTTGCTCCAAGATTGAGAACATTTTTAAACTATCATTTAATTCTTAAATCCCTTTCTTTCTAGCCCCCCCCCAAAGTTTGAAAGCCTTCAAAATAAAAAAAATATTTGTTCATTTTGCTTTATTTTCCCCCATCTCCTGCTTCTTGACTTTGTTTCATTACCTGGTTAGATTATTTCAAAGTCCTTGCTTCAAGTCCAGCTTTTCTTTCTCTTGCTTGGTTTAGTCTATATTTGAGGCTTGTGTGTGTGTGTGTGTGTGTGTGTGTGTGTGTGTGTGTGTTTGTGTGTTTGTGTGTGTGTGTGCCAGTGTACATTCCTATATAAGCATTGGGACAAGAAAGGACATATGGTAATCGATTCTATAAACTCTACTTTATACCACTCACACTAAAACCTGGTCACATACTAAAACCTAGAGCATCTTGTTGGCCTGGGCAGTTGGCCAATAAGCCCTAGCAATCCTCCTGCCTCTCTCTTCAAGAACTGATGTCACAGACATGCATAGCCACAACCAGCTTTTACAATGGGTGTTAGATATGCAAACTCAGGTCCTCATGCTTGCACTGAAAGGTTTTTACCCAATGAACCATGTTTCCAGCCTTCAGCATATTTTTAATTTGACTTAATAATAAAGGATTTGTTTGATGTGATTTTAGGGGACTCTATTAGGATTGAAGAACAGAATATACATTAGTTGGTGGTGTAGTTATTTGCCCCTCAGAAAAGTCAATGACTAGTATGAGATCCAAATGAAGAATCATTTATGAAAAAGCAGCTGTTCCTATGCATAAGTTTAGTCAACTTTAGTTAAGTGGCCTTCTTTCTGGTGATTCCATCGAATAAATAAGAGAATTTTGTGGAAGTCTTTTACTCTGATGAGAAAGGGAGAGCCAAGAGAAGATTAGATGATCTTGATTCTGGGCCTGATTTTAAGGACTTTTAATTTTTCTTTTAATCATATTGCTCAGCATGCCAGAAGACATATTGGATGAATATTATTCTCTCAGCCCAACATAAAAAGAATTTATTCAAGATAATTCTAAAGAGCAACACCAAACTCATCTTCTAAGAAAAAAAGCAATAATAAAGCCTTGTGAGCTAGTGGAAAGTCTTTGACTTTGTTGTGTGGTGGTAGATAAGTCAGTGTGGTCAAATCATCTAATTTTTTCCATTGTTGATTATGAAAATTAGGTTCTGAGATGCCACAAAGAATAAAGAACAATAATAGTATAATCACAGATTACATTATTCAAGGATGGCCCCCATTCCTAAGAAATACATTCCTGGATTGTTATAATTGCAAGTTTTCTAAAGTACCTTGAGAAGAGGTAAGTCAGGGGTCTACAGTCAGGAGAGGTCTCTCTAAAGCTCAGTCAGAGAGGAACATATTATATGACCTAACTATGCTTTCTCCTTCTTCCTTTAGTCTGTTATATCCCCAAAAAGGGGATCCTGAATATTATTATGGCATTTTCTGCTCATATTATTCAACATTTCACTTTGGATAGCATGGTGATTCTGTCATTTCAGTGATTCCATAATAGAGATCCTCAATGTCTTTTCTTCACTACCTACCACATCACAAATCTTATGTCTTAAATGCTTAGTAAGCTGGCCTTACTCTTTAAATATCTACTATAACATGTTACCTTAGATATTGCAACAATTTCTCAAATCAGTCTCTCCTAGGAGCAGCCCTTCAGCCAGATATTAAGTACTCAATTAAATTGTAGCTATGTGAATACCTTAAACTCATTCTACTATTCCAAAACATACAAAGATAATGTCTGGGTTTCCTAACATGGAAAGTACATACGCTCCACAAGCAGATTATGACCCAGCTCTTCTATTGCCTCACACAGACTGTGCTGTTTATTAGCCCTCGTTCATGGTGTTTTCCCACTTGCTCTATTCCCTTTCTTCATTCCTTCAACAAACAAACACCAACCCATCTAGTTTGGTCTCATCATCAGCTACTTTTCCCAGAGTCCCTGGTCCTCTTTAATTTGGTAGATGATCTCTACAAAGTCATATAGGTAAAACTCTACATCTATTTATATGTATCCATGTATGTTTTACACTGCACATGAAGTTTTTAGGAGCATTTCATGCTTTTCACTTTTACATCTTCAGTGGAGGACATAATCCTTATTATATAGATGCCTGATATGTGGTTGTTGAAGCAGTTACAAAATGAAAAAGTTAGTGAACAGGTATCTTACTTTGTTGGGGATACTATAACAAAATACCATCGTTGCATGTTTATAAACAGCAGAAAAGATTTGTCACCATACTGGAGACAGGGAAGGTAAAAATCAATGTGCCGGAAAATTCAGCGTTTGAGATGACCAGCCTGCTGGTTTATTGATGTGCTTTTATATGGTCAAATGAGCTTCCTTCTGACTCTTTTAAAGTGACAGAAACCCTCTTTAGGAAAGCTTAAGCCCTCTTGACCTAAAATACATTCTAAAAGCCCTCTCCTAATTCCACCATCTTTATAAGATACATTAAATTTTCAAGATATCATTTGAGAGGGGATACAGATTTACACCACAGCAATATTAAAACATGCAAGTTACAGAGAAGGCAACTTGGGTAACCTTGTTTGTTCTCAACCAGCTCTTAAGAAAGCAGTATGTCTGTGCATGCAGATACACAGAGGTGAATGTGACCATACATTCATTTACAGTTGTTTATTGGGATATAGAAACAAGTGGCTATAAAGTCTTTTCTGTGAATTTAGCCAAGTCTAAGACCTCTGACTTTAAGTGCTTCAACCATGTGTTACTTCACAACTCTTCTGGGATGGCGGTGGCATATATGAAACTCTGCTGAAGGAAGAATTCAGATGATCTGTCAGTGAACTGCATGTCAGCAGAATTCTGGAAAGCTGGGACAGTACACAAGCCATTTTAGAAGCAAGATTCAGATACCATTCGAAAAGATGAAGGGCAAGAGTAGACATACAATTTTATTTTCTGTTTGGCCAAAGACATTGAATATCTGAAACCTTTTGATGAATCTGGTACATTTAAAGTACTATTTTCCCCATAATTTATTTGTCTCATCTATTATGCTAACTGACAAGGCATTACGTATGGCAATGAAAGCTTACTAACATGCTAATTAATCGTTGGTGCAATGGATAAAGAAAGCTAAAACACTTGTAATAGTGTTTCTGGAGTGTGTCCTTGCTAATCAAATGCTGGTTGATCACCACTGGAGAGCTAATACTGGATTAGGGCAAATGACTACCCCGTAGGTAGAGATTAAAACTGTGTAAGGCGAATTTCTATCACAGCATGTATGCTAACAAATTGTAAAGCAGATTATAGACATCTTAACACCCACTACCTAAAATGCATACAAATTCTAACTATGAATAAAACAGAGAGGAAAAAGAAACCATCTACTGATTCTTTATCCCCTACATCCAATGAGAAATTACAGCCTAAGATTTATATTGCAACTGATCTCACATGCGCCTTAAAAAATGTGGTCCTTATGATCGATATTTAGGACGGGAGAGGAAAAAATGTATTTGATGCACCAGGCCAGATGTTTAGCACTGTACCTCACAGAGAAATGGTTCTTCATGTCTTTATTATGTCATCAACTTATGGCCTGAAGCATAAAGATGAATTTCTCCTAAGTGCTTCTTTTTATTAACAAGATAGAAAATAAATAAGACTTTCAACATTCCAAGATACAATATGTTCTTCTTTAATGTGTCTGCATTAATCTTTGCCTCCACAACGGTGATGAAAAACATGAAGCATTATTGTTGTTTAGTCTTGAAAAAGACATATTTGGAAAGTTAATCCAAGGTGGATGTACCATATCAAGCATCTGAAACCCGCTGTGGAAGGCGGCTCTCAGCCCTGTAGAATGAAGACATAATTTTCTTTTGGAAGTCAAAACATCATAGATCAACTCATAGCACAGCTTACTGAAATACATTTTGATATATTTTCCTTCAATTTATCTTATATATGAAAAGTAGTCAATTTCATATCTCAAATGTGGCTTTCTGTGTCATAAGCTTGAAATACTACAGGTGACAAGGAAACCCTTTTGAATGTCAAATACTAAATTCTTGCTGAACACTTATAAAGGTAAAGAATGACTCAAAAACGACTTAACAAGAAAAAATTTGAAATGTTTATTTTTAATTCTCTAAATTAATACAATGACATAAAATATAACATATATGCATACTCAATTAGTTTTTCACTTCTTATAAAATGAATTACATTTTATAAACTAACATTATATTTCAACTTTGCTTGAATTAAATAAAATTTGGTCAAAAATCTGGTCAACTGCTCTAATCAACCACAGTTAAACTTTATTTCCATATTGCCTAGGGCTCTGTTTACTATGCAAAATAAGTTCACTCTAAGATGAATTTCTCTAACACTCTGTAAATTCATCAGACTGATAAGTGTTTTGTGCTGTCCTTGGAAGGGATGGCCATCCTTGGGTTTCTGCTCACTATGACAACATATAAAGGAAGGTCCCCTATACAGATGGGGACCCTGATAAGAGCTATTATCCTATGCAGACTACATGCTGAGCAAACCTGTGGGGTTTCCAAGTGCTGGAGCTATTCTGTGTTCCCATTGCCATAACATACAGCTACTGGAGGTCTACCCCTGCATTCTCACAAAGGAAGCTTCTCCTTAGCTTACTTACTTCCAACTCAAAACAGCATGGAAATCTGCCCATTTCTCATTGAAATGCAAATCCTTCTCTCTTTTCATCTATCTTGAATGATTAGTCGAAAATGGACTTTCTATTATGGATAATCTGAGCCAATGGTTTACCAGAAGCAAATGAAATGAATACATTCCTCACTCAACAAGTACGAGTCAAGAACCTCCAATGCATTAAGCAATACTCTATTTTGTATTAAAGATACATAGGTAAAGAATGTCACTAAAGAAGAACTAAATCCCAGCCCTACTTTCTCTGGGGAGGTGGGGGAGAGGGAAGGAGGGAAAGTCATCTAACAAACTGGCAGGTATGTATAGATTGGGTGTTTGTGCTATGAAAAGAATTCAGAACATAGAACAAGGCAAGGCATCAGCAGCACACGTACAGGGAAATGCTGATACACTTTTTTCTGTAGCAGAGATGACAGTGAGGAAACACTGATGACAGTAGAAAATACTGAGAACGGAGATTAGAAAGATTGGAAGGTAGGCAGTGGTGATGCGCACCCTTAATCCCAACACTGGAGAGGCAGAGGCAGGGGGATCTCTGAGTTCAACTTCAGCCTGGTCTACAGAGTAAGCTCCAGGACAGACAACACTACACAGGGAAAGCCTTTCTCAAAAAAAGTAAAAGCAAAAAACAAACAAAAACAAAACAAAAAGAAGAAGAAAAGGATAAGAGGAATGGGAAACAGGAAAAGAATGATAAAATAATTTAGGGCCATGTAAAGAAAGACATGAAGAATTTACCATAGTCAAACACAGAAATTCTGATTAAAATTAGGCATTTATTTCTTTTATTCAGTCAATAATGTTTGACATCCAGTAAGTTGAGCATTATGGGAGTTTCAGGTGATACAAACATGGAAGAATGTCTTTGGAGAGTGTACTCCAGCTATAGAGCAGAGATGGTTCACAGAGAAAAGCAACAAATAAGATGTTAAGTGGAGAGCCAGAAAAGTGTAGGCAGCACTTGAGTGAAGCTGAGCTGAGTACAACTTGTGATATTTCTCACATGTAAAAAAAAACATCCTAAGGAGAAAAAGAAAAGATGCACAAAGTCAGAAGTAATGAACAGCTTAAAAATTGTCCTTATTACAAACAGATCCATAGTGTTCACAGGGAGAGACTGTATTGACATTAAAGCTTCAGAGTGAACTCTGCATGCAGTGACAGTGTCCTGTCCCGTGGATAAGTCAGGAAAGTAGCCTTAAAGTAAGGATGACAAAGCTAGCCACCCACACATTTAGCCATATGTACTCAACATCAGGAGTTTGTGCAGCTTCTCCTAGGTTTCTGGTGATTGCAGAAGCAGCTTTACCAAAAGAAGACACCCTACAAGGACATCTGAACATCCCCAGTTCTACAAGCATGGACCCAGACAATTCATTAACACACAGAAGCAGGAGCACCATAATGGGTTCCATTATCATCCAGAAGCTACTTCTGCTCACATAAACTTTAATCCTAGCAGCAATCCTGCCAGCAAAGTATTATCTACCTCCTCTTTATAACATTAATGGAAAATAGTTTTATGCTACTTCAACAGCATATTCTGTTTTAGGCTATCCTGACATTCATCCCAGGAGAATATGAGAAACACATTATGAAAACTCTGGAACTGGTCATTTTAGTATTCTTCAGAGGTAATCATGGAGTCTTATATAAAACTAGAAAAGTCAAGAGATAAAAAGAGTCCTTAATGTCAGCACACTGGAGCCTATCAACAAAAGAAGTCCCCATGTATGGATATGTCCTAGAACCCCCTCTCAGAAGTGGCCCACAGTAGCTCGGTATCCAACTGAAGACCCTAGTAAGGGGAACAGGGACTGTCTCAGACATGAACTCGGCTGGCTCTTTGACTCTCCCCCATACACGCCAGGGAGTAACAGCCTGGCTAGATCCCAGGGGAGGACATTGTAGCCAGCCCTGAGGAGACAAGATGAACTGGGGTCGGATGGAAGGGGAGGAGATCCTCCCCTGTAGGTGGACTTGGAGTGGGAAGGGAGGAGACTAGGGAGGGATGGGGAGAGTGGGGGGGGGAAGTGAGGAGGGACTACGCTGGGGATGCAAAGTACCTAACCTCTGATTGATATAAAAATAATAATAAATAAATAAATAAATAAATACTAAAGCTAAAAAAAAAAGAAGTCCCTTGACCAGATAACAAAAGGTCTCTTCAAACTGTGACATCTAATACTCAATTTTAGACAGTAACATTGAAATATTATGGTAAAACTTTTCCCTCTGTAATGTTCCAGAAATGAAAAGCAAAGTATCCACATATAGAATGAAGAAACACAGAGAGAAAAATCGTACAGAAGTAAACAGCAACCAGAACTTCCAAGATGGAATAGAAAAATTAAAAAAATAAATAAGCAGATGCTGAAACTCACAGCCAAACTTTGGGCAGAGTGCAGGGAATCTTATGAAAAAAATGGGGAGATAAAGGGACCTAGAAGGAACAGGAGCTCCACAAGGAGAGCAAAAGAACCAAAAAATCTGGGCACAAAGGTCTTTCCTGAGACTGATACTCCAACCAAGGACCACGCATAGACATAACCTAGAACCCCTGCTAGATGTAGCCCATTGCAGCTCAGTATCCAAGTGGGTACCCTAGTAAGGGGAACAGGGACTGTCCCTGACATGAACTTAGTGTCTGGCTCTTTGACCACCTCCCCCTGAGGGGGATGCAGCCTTACCAGGCTGCAGAAGAGGACAATGCAGCCAGTTCCAATGAGACCTGATAAGCTAGAGTCAGATGGAAGGGGAGGAAGTCCTCCCCTATCAGTAGACAAGGGAAGGGACATGGGAGGAGATGAGGGAGGGAGAGTGGGATTGGGAGAGGATGAGGGAGGGGGCTACAGCTGGGATACAAAATGAATAAACTATAATTAATAAAAATAAATCAATTAAAAATTCAAACAAAGAAAAAATAGTGTCTATCTGTGACTCTTCTCCCCTGTGTCATTATCCTGGTCCAAGCAGATGTTACAGTACTATAGAAATCACAAAACAGTACACATTTCTTTTCATTCCAAAATATTTAGCTCGACAGCTCCTTAATTCTTTCTCTGAATATTTTGCTTTTCCTCAAGCATCTTAGCTAGCTGGTACACTAAGGAAAGACTAAGTAAAGCGACACACAAGCCCTGGATGAGTTTTTCAATGCTAAGGATCAAACCAAAGGCTCTGTAAATGATAGTCAGCATTCTGTCACTGAGCTATACCCTCAGCAAAAATAAAGCAAATAAATTATAAAACTATAAACTTCATATAATAAATTATAAAATATCAACTCTGATAAACTCTACCCAGTGCTATACAAATATGTTCTTTATAGGAAACTGAAATGATTTAGTCAAAACTATTTCTCTAGGCCTGGCAGTGGTAGCCCATGCCTTTATTCCCAGCACTCAAGAGGCAGAAGTAGGTAGATTATTGAGTTTGAGGCCAGCCTGGTGTACAGAGTGAGTTCTAGTACAGCCAGGGTTACACAGAAACCCTGTCTCACACAC
>CM053765.1:43213180-43250236 GCA_028658305.1 Pachyuromys duprasi | reverse complement strand
TGCTATTTCATAACTGTAATTCTTATACTGTTATGAGTCATTGTGTAGATATCTGATATACGGACTTGTGACCCACAGACTCCGGCTTTAAACAAAACAAAACAAAGCACAAATCTTTATATTGTTCCTACTTTCTCCAAGGAGAAATACAATCTTCAGCACATGAAGTAAAAATTACTGGTATGTATTGAAAATTGACATACTTTGCATGAAAACACTTTTCGAGACTTTCATAAATTCTGTCTCAGGGTATGAAATACACATGATATGTAAACAAGAATCTACTGCCCATAATTTTAAGAAACTGAGTGATAAAAAAGAGTATACTTGAAGAATAAGACTGTGTTAGAACTGTCACTTTCACAAATGTACATGAAAATAGCTTCAAAGGAAAAAAAAAACCTAAGTCTAAACATCAGGAATGTGTAAAGTAAAATTTAGCCATCTTGTTAGTCTATGCAAGAAGACAGAGAAGCCTGGATGTAAATAAAATCTGACCCTAGAAACTATATGAATACTGGACTAAGTTTTAGGTTACATAACATAAATCAGTTATAAATGTTTTTGGCCCTAAGGACACAACTGAAAAACTTATGTTCTCTTTGTAATTATTTAGCTTGTCAAAGAAATAGAACCTGTCACAGCACTTTTAACATTGGATGCCTGTATGCACAGTGAACCATGGTTCCTTAAGTTTTTTCAGATGTGTATATTGGACAAACATTCTCAACATTCTGCATACAAGATCATACACCATGAGAGCTAAACCATGAGACATGCCCTACAAAAGCGTCTTGGAGACCTGAGGTTTCAGTACTAGCCTTGAAAGTAAAGTTTACAGACTTTTGTCTTCGAGAAGCCAGATAAGAATTTCTAAAGATAAAAAACTATGAGATGGCTCCAATACAAAAGGGCAAAAGGCAGAGAAGATTGGTTAAG
The DNA here is from genome assembly GCA_028658305.1 of Pachyuromys duprasi. Classification (NCBI taxonomy): domain Eukaryota; kingdom Metazoa; phylum Chordata; class Mammalia; order Rodentia; family Muridae; genus Pachyuromys; species Pachyuromys duprasi. The sequence goes on along the minus strand of CM053765.1, from coordinate 43,249,297 downwards.
CTAATAAAGAGAAGCACGGAGGTATATTATAAAAGAAAGAGCTATATATTACATTACCCACTTCCACTTAGTGAAGAGCACCCACAGGCAGGAAACTTGACTTACTACCTATGAAAAGAAATGATCATTTCCAAAGACTTGATAGATTTTCTAGTCAAACCAGTGCTCTTTCCTTTCTTTATGTGACTCGTGATGATTTTTGTGGGTTTTTTTTTTCATGGTAAGAAATCAGAAAGTGCCTATTTGACAATATATCTTTTCCAGTGCCTTCCAAATTTTACAATCATAAATGAAAGTAGATTCCTCCAGAGTTTATGTCCTCCTTTCTGAAGATAGTAGAAATTTATATTCAGTAATGACCTCTGCCTTTTTCCCCATAGAGGGGAGAAGGCTCTGCAATATGAAAGAAAAATGGATAAAATGGTAAGATAAAAGTTTTCACTAATGCAGAGAAATAAGTCTAATTATAAGTTTATTTTATCCGGGCCATTCACAATGCTCTTTGGAATTACATTAGAAGTAATTACTAGGGGGTTTATAATCTTTGAATATTACACTGGTCATTCTACGGTCACTTACAAGTTTATTAGATGAGATAAAAGACATTAAATAATTATATGTATACATTAAGTATTTAATCAGTAAATGTTTTCAACATGGATAAAGAAATATGAATTTTTTTCTAGATCCTACCATTTACCTGCAAATTTTTTTTGTTTTTAATTGCTGAGTAGTATTTCACTGTGTAAATGCACCACAGTTTCTGTATCCATTCCTCAAATGAGGGACATCTGGGTTGTTTCCAGCTTCTGGCTATTACAAAGAAAGCTTCTATGAACATGGTTGAACAAATATCCTTGTTATATACTTGAGCATCTTTTGGATATATGTCTAGGAGTGGTATAACTGTATCTTGAGGAAGCGCTATTCCTAATTGTCTGAGAAAGCACCAAAGTGCTTTCCAAAGCGGTTGTACAAGTTTATATTCCCACCAGCAATGGAGGAGGTTTCCTCTTTTTCCATATTCTCTCCAGCATGTGTTGTCATTTGAGTTTTTGATCTAAGCCATTCTGATGAGTGTAAGGTGAAATCTCAGGGTTGTTTTGATTTGCATTTCCCTGATGACTAAGGACGTAGAACATTTCTTTAAGTGTTTCTCTGCCATTCGATGTTCCTCTATTGAGAATTTTCTGTTCCTGAGTGAGGTATCCCAGAAGCAGAGAGACACACATAGTATATACTCATTTATAAGTGGATATTAAACATATAATATAGGATAATGATACTAAAATCTGTACACCTAAGGAAGCTAATCAAGAAGGAGGACCCTGGGTAAGATACTCAATCTTCATTCAGAAAGGCAAATGGGAAGGACATCTGAAAAGGGAGAAAACAGGGAACAGTACAGGAGCCTATCACAGAGGGCCTCTGAAAGATTTCACCCAGCAGGGTATCAAAACATATGCTGTGATGGATAGCCAAACTTAAGGCAGAGTACAGGGAATCTTATGAATCAAGGGTGAGATAGAAAGACCTGGAGGGAACAGGAGCTCTACAAAGAGAGCAACAGAACCAAAAAATCTGGGTACAGGGGCCTTTTCTGAGACTGATACTCCAAACAAGGACAATACAATGAGATAACTTAGAACCCCTGCACAGAATTAGCCCAAGGCACCATCTCTGACGTGAACTCAAAGGCTGGCTCTTTGATCACCTACACCTGAGGGGGAGCAGCCTTACTAGTCCACAGAGGAAAACAAAGAAGCCAGTCCTGATGAGACCTGATAGACTATAGTCAGATGGAAGGGGAAGAAGACCTTCCCTTTCAGTGGACTGGGGCAGGGGTATAGGAGAAGAGGGAGAGAGAGTGGAATTGAGAGGGGTGGGGGAGGGAACTATAGCTAGGATACAAAGTGAACAAACTATAACTAATAAAAAATGAAATATGAAATTATGAAAGTATGCATTCAACAATTAAACATACGATGAAAATAAATCCTTTGCAATATTAATAAATAAATAAAAATTTACATTCTTATTCTAGTTACAATAGCATAAGAGGCGTGGGCTTTATGTAGAAATGATGAACTAATAGTCAATATACTACTGTTGCCCTGAAAAGGTGAAAAAGCAATGGGAGCTCAGTGACTATACCAGCCTACTGCCATCGTCACTGTCTAACTCACAATGTAAAGAAGGAGAATGTAATCAAAGTCAAGTACCACTAAGATAAATAGATTAAAATTTATTGGGAAAAAGTCAAAAATTGAGTTTGCTGCCTAGAACACTTAAAAGCGATTTGCAAGAGTCTTTAGCTGAATAATCATCTACTCACAATTGAGAGACATTCACCCATGACCAGGGAAATAACTCTAAAAATGATAAGTAGATTACATAAAATGCTCATCTTTTTATTAAGGTATAAAGATCCTGGAATACAGAAAAAAAAAAAAAGATTATTCCTCCACAGAGGTTGATCCCTATAGTAATGGTTGTTCTGTGCCCAACACAAAAAGTTTAAAACAAAGAAAGTTTCAAGTAAATTTCATGTTACAGTAAAATGCAACTGAATACAGCAAGCAAAAGCATTATGTTTACAAGGACCTTCATCCAATAAGAGCATTCATTCCTAGTTATGATTTTAAAAGCAACGCAGGGTCCATGACTAGGGTCCATGTCACTAAATAGAATTAGACAAAAACAATAAATCATAAAATCAGGATTAAAGGCACTTTTTTATGAGGGTTTAGAAGACAGAGGTATTCATGAACATGAATCAATGTTGTAAAAACTCATTTTGAACTTCTACAGATAAAGTTAAAATACAGGAGGTGATCAGACGATTAGTAGTTAAACAAACACAAAAGAACACTGAAAGAACTTAAAGATAAAACCAAATTATTCAAATTAGATACAGAAAAAATACTGAAAGAAAAGAAACATGATATCAGCATCTTGATGAATAAATGACTAGTTACACCTGCATGTAGAGTCATAGAGGACAGGAGAAATCCGAAGTAGAGAAAGAAAAAATAAACCTTAACACTACCTACAAAGAACCTAAATTTGATTAAAATTATTCAACTTCAAATATAAGAATATCAAAAATTAAAATTTAAAACAAGGTTGAGGAAACTATATAAAACCACATCTGAAATGAAATTTCTGGCCGCAAGAAACTCACCTATGAGAAACCATTTAAGGTAATAATTTATTACTAAATTTTAATAGTGTTCTAGAGATGTTCAGAGATTGTGATTCATAATGTTAGTTGTCTCCTGTTGCTATACATATTTCTATCTGGATTATTTTAATATGCTATCTTAATTTTTGTGAATATTCAGCTTGGAAGTAAGACACACAACCAGCTCTTTAAAACAGTTGCAAGCTAGACATGATATGAAACTACACACAGAAGAAGAAATTCAATATGTCATAACACTTCCTGTTGGAAACCAAACAACCAAGAAGACAAAGACAAAATTGCTATAAAGTAGCAAAATCACTCATATTTATCCATTAAACATTTTAATTAAGCTAAAGTCTACCATATAAAGCATGTTTTTAAACAAAATAGAGTTCACTAGCAGAAGATACATATTACAGTAAAGTAGTAACACCTAAAGGCAGAAGTAAATGTTTTTGATAGGATGATTAATTACATAAAATATAAACATGTCATTAAGCATCATCTATTTGTTGGTACAAAGGATTTTTCTACCAGCCTGTACAAACCACAGTTCACAATTAGTTTTTTTCAAATTTTGTTCATTTGAACACTATTTTTTTCAAGATGTCATTATTATTGTTGTTGTTGTTATTAACATCATTTATTACAATTTATTTAACTTGTATCCCTGCTATGGCCCCTTCCTTGTCTCCTCCTAATCCCATTCTACCTCCCTCTTCTCCTCCCATGCTCCTCCCCTAATCCAATGATAGGGGAGGTCCTTCTCCCCTTCTATCTGACCCTAGTCTATCAGGTCTCATCAGGACAAGCTGCATTGTCTTCCTCTGTAGCCTGACAAGGCTACATCTCCCAGGGGAAGTGATCAGAGAGCCAGGCACTGAGTTCATGCCAGAGACAGCCCCTATACCCCTTTAAAGACCCCACTTGGGGTCTGAGTCTGTGGGCTACATCTGAGCAGGGGTCTTAGGTCCTCTCCATCCATGGTCCTTGGTTGGGCTCCCAGGACTCAGATTTTTTAGCTCTGTTGGTCTCATTATTTTTACCAGTGACCTTCTGTTGTGGCACTGTAAAATAAGCCCAGACGCCTTATTGTGCTAGGTAATCCCAGCTACCACATAAACTGTCACCCTTTCTCTCTCTTTAAATAATATTTTCACTTATTCTTTGAGATTGGTGTACATATATACAATGTATTGTGATCATGAATCCATGGTCTGGGTTCATGAACTCGTTAAAAAATCATACTGAGTCTAATTAGTATCTCTTATGCACAGTGATTTGAAGCCATTCTACCAGTGGTCACACTCTCAAGGAAAACTGATACTCCCTCATAGATGCCCTCAAACGTCTTAGGTCCTCTGGGAGGAATGAAGCATTTTGAGCTCCTTCATCCATGCCGAACATTGACAGGCAGCCACAGTCACTATTAGTTCATGAGTGCAAGTTTTTCCAAGAATTAAAATATAACGATCAAGTTCTAATTTATTTTGTGAGACAAGTATTATGACAGATCCTGCTGCCAAAACCCAAAGTATCCTGAAAACAAAGTCAATTTTCTTCATGAACATAAGCACAAGAAGCCACATCAACACCTCCTGATCCAATTTATTTTATACCAAGAATGCAAAGGTTTTTCAACATGTAAAAATCACTCGATGTGCTTTAACATTTTAAAAGTCTTAGAAAAATCAGGGATTGGAGCAATGTCTCAACAGTTAAGAGCACCTAACTGCTCTGGCAGAATATGTGAATTCAATCTCTAGCATCCGCATCAAGACTGAAAACATCAGAAACTGCAATTATAGGAGACCATGAACCCTCTAGTTCTATAAACACCTGCATGTACACAGTGTTCACAAGCTTGTAGACACACACAATAAATAAAATAATTAAATCTTTATTTTAAAAAAATCACATGATTGCAAAAAACGGAGTAAAGCATTTGACAAAAGTCAACATTTTTCATATTGTTTTTAGGAAATATAAGTAAAAAAAATCTTTTAAAGGGTGTTTGTAGCAAACATACAGATAATTTTCCCCTAACACTGAGGACAAATTAAAACTCTCTACTGTAGGTCTAAGTCTCTTCTCATGTAAAGATGGCATGATCACCTATGTACAAATCTTAATGAATGCATAAATTAGCAAATGATTTTAATGGAACCATTCAGCGGGCTTGCCAATGCTTCATGATTCAATATCAATATAAAAATCAATTTCGTCCCTATATACTTATAATGGAAAACTGGACACTGAATTAAGATGAAATACTGCTGAACATGCAAAAACATGACATATGTATTAGATGTGTCTTAACAAGTGCAAAGCCTGTACATTGATCTGAAAAATATAGCTGAGAGAAATGAGAGAAGAAATAAATGCAGAGCTATATCATGTTCACAGCTTATAAGACATTTTTATGATATCAATTCTCCCAAGTATATATCTCTCTATATTCCTACATAACTCCAATCAAAATCCAAGAAGCCTATTTTTATCAAAAAATCATCAAAAGTTCTAAAAAATGGATGGAATTTCAAAATCCTAGAATAGTCAAACAAATTTATAAAGTAGGTGTTGACTTATACTGTGATGTTGACTTTTACTTCATTAGATTTTTTAACTATTGGTTTCTCTTTGATAAGCCATCTCATCAACTTACTCATTAAAATTTAATAATTTGTAGAATGAACATTAAAAACATTCTAAATGGGTTAAAACTTATGACTTACATCTCACCAAGGAAGACAGTCAAAGAATATATTCATCTTCCTATATGAGATGTAGTACGACAAGGAAAGCTAACTATGACAGAAACTCTAAATACATGCATTTTCATAGGCAGTATATATATATATAGCCAGGAATGATGTGATGCAGCAATTCTGATGCATTTGCTTTTCAGTTGTGATCACATCAGAGCAGAGGGGGAATTTCCCAGATCTGGCATTTTACCAACAATCAAATAGTATAGGCTTGTGGTAAGCCAGGTGACTGAGAAGGCAGAGGCACTTCCACGTGGACGTAACCTGAGTTCAATCCCTAGATTCTATTAGGTGGCAAGAAAGAACCCCTTCACCAGAATGAGACTTTGTCGTCCACATGGTGCTTCAGGGGCACCCTGTCACTGTATTCATACGCTCACACACACAAGATAAAGTTTTAAAAATATTTTAAGCATAAAATTTTCAAATGTTTTAAAATTGGGATTTTTATTTTAAATTAAAGGTATTTGTTTTGTACTAGTAATGCCAAACACAGGTAAGCCATAAAAATACAAATGTTTACACAATTCTGGTAGGATTACATAATGCAACAGCTCCTCTGGAAAGCAATTTGCCATTTTTTAAAAACTTTTAACATTTATGTATGACCTCTTAATCTCGGACCTAAGAATTTACCCAAGAGGAATGAAAATGTTTGTCTAATGAAACTGATACTTGAATATACAAAACAACTTTTATTCATATTAGTGAAACCACTGGAAATTACTCAGATGTCTATCTTAATGACTGCATAAAATGGAGTTACATTCGTACATGGAATATTATTTCATAAAATGGAAGTGCATATATGTAAACACATAAGAAAATCATGTGCTAAGTAAGAGAAGCCAAACAGAAATAGCTGTTTTCTTATTGCCTTAAAATCAAATTTTCAAGTTGTAAATGGCAAAATTCCAGAAAGAAAGCAAGAGAATAAATTAAAATATCCCAAACTATACACATTTACAGGTTGGAAAACATTTTGTGTTGTCAACAATATATACAAACTGTATATTCTGTTCAATCCCTGGCAAAATCCAAGAAGCTTATGATACAGAAATCATCAAGATACATAGAAAATAAGCAAAGGATTTTTAAGAACTAGAACAAAGCAGTTGTGTATAATTCAATCCTAATGTTGAGTTTCTCTTTATATTCTAAAAATACAAAACCATAAAAATAGAATGCAAGGCATGTGTTGTCTGGACTATGGAGGTACACAGAGTAATAAAGGAAGTATTCTGACACCATTTTAATAAAAACTGTTCTTCAAAATTCATTGAAAATTAAATTTAAATTATATGCGGTACAATTTTTACCAAAACCCAAACTCAGCCAAAAGGACAAACAAAATTTTGGGACATTAATTCCTATAACCAAGAAATATCTTCACTGAAATTTAGAATTAATACTAATTCTAGAGATGAAAATCACATCATCTTGTAAAGCACGTCTGTGAGAGAGCAATTAACTTCTCTTTCACAGGAGGTAACCGCATAGTCACTTGGACTGGAAAATCATATCTTATTATTGTTGTTCTGATGAAATAATCATTAATGTCATCCTCTTTTAATTTCAGAACAAATCCAGTGTATATGGACGTTATGGTCACTCTAACCACCATACCAAATTGGTATCCTAACAAACTCAAATTCAGGCTTCCTTATTCACAACTTCTATCTTCCACTAAATCCTACTCTTCTAACACAGGTGGAAAGTGAAAATTACATCTACGGGTAATCAGCTTATCAATCAGATTTAGGAAATTGTTAAACACAAACCATCTTATAATCACACACATATGCACACATGCACACAAATGTACACATATACAAAAACGCATGCATATTGTACATATTCACATACATGCATACATATAAACAGGCACACATGCATATACATCTTTTCTCACACAAGCACATGACCATATATGAATACTCACACACATACATAGTTGCTTAGCCATAAAAGCATGTCTATGAGGAGTTCACGTCAAGAGGTTCTCTGTTGCTCATCAGTCAGCAGACATTGATACAGTGTGTGTATCGAACATCAATACAACAATCTCTGAGCATCTTCCGAGCCACATCACCTTCATTATTCATTTTAATTCTATGTGTCTCAGAATTTTCTATGTCATTAATCTGTTACCCATAACATCATATTATGTTTATTAAGTCAAAGTAACTAAACTCAGGATCCCCAGCATTTCAGAATGAATATAAAAGATGCTATGATCACATTGTGACCCTATGGAAATTATGAAATCTCAACCTCCAGTATATTAGCACATGACCTTCCTTAGAAATAGGGTTGTTTCAGGTACAATGAGTAAGCTTAAGATCTTCCTAGGTGAGATTAATCCAACTTAACTAGCATCATAATGCAAGGAGGAAAGATGCAGAAACAAGTAAAGAGAAGACAGCCAGGCTGCTAATGGAGTCATATTGAAGCAATGCAGCTCCAAGCCACGGAAAGTAAGGCCTGCCATCCGACAGCAACAGCTACAAGAGGTAAAGAACATTCTGCCCTGAAGGTTTCAGAGGACTGCGGACTGCTTGATTTTTGGACCACAACTTTATGACAATATTTTTCTGACAAGTGAAGCCAAGCAATCAATGTTCTTTAGCTCAGCAATATGAAACTAATCTTTAAAAATGTACTATTTAGTAAATTCTCAAATGCTATGATTATATAACTTCTCTAAATTGTATCTATTTACCTACAACACTGCCTTAATATTAGTATATCTTATTAACCTATCACTTCTCACCAGCCTCACTAATTAGGAGAAAATTGGGTCTCACACCTAGCTTTTACAGAAAATTAAATAGCTCAAGACTTTTCTAAATTACAGCTTCCCTCCTGAAATAGAAAGTCTGCTTTCTATTGCTATGATAAGCACCATGACCAAAGCAATCTAGGGAGGAAAGGGTTTACTGTATCTTACAGCTCACAACCCACTAAGAAAGCTAAGTCAGGGCAGGAACTTGAACAGAAGCAGAAGCAAGAGCCATAGCTTTTTTTCAGGGCAAGAACTTACTGGCTTGCTTCCAAGCTACCTTTCGAATGTATCCCTCCCAGGACCACATGCTCAGAGGTGGCTGGGCACTGCCCACACTAGGCCAGGCTCTCCCATATCAATAGACCACCAAGAAAATGATACACAGATAGGCCTAAAGGCCAGTCAGGTGGAGGTGATTCCCTAGTTGAGTCTTTCTCCTCCCAGCCTGACTTTCACTTGAGTCAGATTGACACGTCAGCCCTTATTGTGTATCTGTCGTCAAAACACCTATAAAGCATATATCTGCCTTTGCAGTTCAGGGATGTTCAGCAACATAGTCTGTGTCTCTGTGGTCCAGGCAAAAATGAGCCAGAAGAATAATCCCAGGGTAAACAGGAAAGCCCTCTGTTTCTACCTGTAACCTCTACAGTCTTTCCATGAGGCGGCCACTGAAGTTCATCTTCTGTTTCTGGCAGCTCCTCGGAGGTAGCACCAGCCAAGCAGCATTAGATATTGTTTATGTGGAAGGTTGTACCTTTAGCTCCAGAACATCAACTGGCTGATATTTTCCCAGTAGTCAGGAGAAAACAAAATTATAACTTGGCAATAATCACAGTTACATGCTGTCCATATTAGAAGTAATGGAAAGGGTAAGCAGTTGCCAGTTGTCTGTTCAGCTAGAGGGCCCTCTCCCTTAGAATGCCAGAATCAGTGACGGGTGCCTTTAAGAGCACTCAGAAGGAAACTCTCCCTGTAAGAGATAAGAACAAGTAAGAATGTGGGCGTCATGAAGTTAACAATGACCGCTATGGTTTTCTAATATTAACTTCTTGATCTGGAAAGAGGTTGCACATGTGTATATTTTTAGAAAAGAGGGGTTTCCAAATAGAACCCATTGGATAATCCCATATTTTCAGTTGTCTTTTTGTTGTGTTATTATATATAAAATGTAAATCTAATTATTTTAGGTGTCCAACTCAGTGGCCTCAGTTACTTTTGCTATGTTGTAAAGTTATCACCATTTAGTTGTTCCAATGCAAACGTGAACTCTTTAATCCTCCACTTCTTTCCACTTTTAAACAAATATCTGAAAGAATATTCATCAGACACTTTAAATATATAAACTGAGGACATGACTTCTCCAAGATGTGTTTGACGGGGAGGTTTTTATTGTAGATATTAGGGAAATAGAGTCAAAAGCATCTGGGAGAGTCCATAGCAACACACACACACACACACACACACACGCACGCACGCACGCACGCACGCACGCACGCACGCACGCACACGGAGGGACGACCAAGAGAGAAGGGCAAAAGAGGAAGGAAAAAAGAAAGAGCATAGCCAAAATGACACAATGATAAGAGAATGAGAATCTGGGGGAAGCCCGTGAACTGAAGAAGTTTAAGGTGGGGGACAGGTTGAGAAGAGCCAGCAGGTACTTGTGTACCTGAAAGATTCTAGAGGCCAGCAAGCTCTTTGGTGTGCTAATTAAGCACCACAGGTAGCCATTTGTCCCGAGTTTCTTTTGGACCTTACATGAAAATAGTGTCTTAAATGAATATCTAAGAAATATTTGCTCAACATATCAGCACTTTTTTGTGCCTCCCAACTAAGGCTGGCTATGCACTGGCGAGATGACTCAGCGATTAACACTGCTTTCTGCTCTTCCAAGGGTCAGAGTTCAACTAGGAACTCATATTGCACGACTCACGCTACCTCTAACTTTATCTCCAGAGGATCCAACACCCTTTTCTGGCCTCTGATGGCACCTGCCTGCATGCAGGCATGCACACAAATGAAAATATAAAATACGCTTTTAAATAGTCAGTGAAATTAAAAGCTGTTTTTAAAACCATTTTAACATTTGTAATCGCTTTCCGTGTACTGTGTAGCAGTTTCCCCCTGAGATTAAAACCTTCTAGAGAGAAATTTCTTAAGACATAGTATGTAAAAGGGAAGTGAAGCAACAGAATATTTAGGGTTTTACAAGGAGGTGAAAGAACAGGCTATTTGCGGGGGGGGGGGGGGTAACAGCGCCTAGACCAGAGGTATTCAACCCCTAATGCCGCCACCCTTTAATATAGTCCCTCTGGTTGTGGTGACCCCCAACCATAAAACGATTTCCGTTGCTGCCTCATAACTGCAATTTTGCTACTTTTGTGAATCGTAATGTAAACACCTGATACTCGGGGTATCTGATACGCTACCCCTAGAGGCTCTCCTGAAGGGGGAGCGCTGGGTGCACTGGGTACAGTTTCACAGCCTGTGCCTCTGCAAACAGTCACGTTCTACTGCTTTGCCCTGTATAGCCTGATCCATTTTAGTTGTGATTCATTTCATTTCACTTCTGGGGTATTGACTAATGTGTTCATCTGTTAATAAAGGAATAAAATAGTATAAGTCCTGACTAGGATAAAATGGTTGGGATCTCATTGGGAACTTCAGGACATGCAGGACTTCCTGTAGGCACAGTCCAGCAGCAGAGACTTCCACTTGAGACACAGGCCTGTAATATCTCTTCTCTTTTCTAAGCATTAGGATATTTTGTTCACAATACCCTTACAGTACTAGGTATCTCACCCTTGTTGTGGCTACTTTAAACCTGAGGATTGGGTAGTTAGTGACACAAAGCTTATAACTCCAACTCTGTCAGCCGTCACATTCTAACATTCTACGTGCAAAGATGTTGAAGAAAGCTCTTTGGGCCATTTATACAAGTTATGCCATCCACTCTCAGCTATAGTGTGTATTTCAAGACTATTCAGAAAGCCACTAGATTTCTTGTTCCTACCACAGTAAGAGTATACATGTCATCAGGGTCTGATGGCTCAACACTTTGGGGGCCTAATGTCTATGCAGTCCTTTTCAGTGACTAATCCAGACCTTATTTGCATTAATAGCCTTAACCCCAGTCATGGGTTTAATTTGTTTAAAACTGTATTTAGGCCTTTGGGAGCCTCTATAATGAATTTCATTAAACAGAAAGATTATATAATGTACTCTTTTATGATTAATTAACTCTCTATAAAGATAGTAATTATAATTAAACTCATAATTTGGCTCGTGTGTCATTATCATAATAATTGATCAAGTCTTTTCTACCCCATAAGCCTTCAAAAAACTGCAATGCATGTGAAACAGAAACAACCCTAAATCATCAAAAGAAAGCAGTTTTCACATATATTTCACAATCTACTGTGCCTTTCCAGTTCTTTCAGTTAATAGCCTCTTTCTTCACTATAACAATTTTTCCCCCTAAGCACTTTTATTACTGAAAAGATGACAATACATTTGTCTGTAACGTTCATATTTCAGACAGGAAGGGCTGTATAGTTTAGGCATATCTTCTGCTTTTGTTTTTAAAACACAACAGGAGACTTCCCCCAGTTCTGCAAGCTTGTAGGTGTGGACCTTAGGCACAATATTAAATACATGGACACCATTCATCAGAGAGTCCATGAAATACACGCTTTCAGGATAACAACTTAGACAGAATTGGCGCTGAACAAGGTGGAATGCATTCACTGCAAAAACGATGAGGAAGACTCCTCTTAGCCCGACTGCTCACTGATGACCCCGAAGCCCACACAAGTACCCACCAGGATCTGTAATTAACCTCAATGCCGCCATGTTCCAGATTTTCACATGATTTATCCTAAAACATCATCATTCTTCATAGCCTGCTCCTCTATCTGGAAGCGTACACAATGGCAGCTGTGAAGAAACACTACAAGCAAAATAAACACCAGCAGCACTATGGCTATTTTTAGGCGGCAGGATGGAGTCAGGCCCCAGCTGCTGGCTCCGCTCACACAGGCAAGCTCTGAAGCATCAGCGTTCCGCAGCACACAGGAGCGGGAGCGAGCCGACTGCAATAACAATTCCAAAGCCTTCAGAGAATCCTGGCTGAGCAAGGAATTCTCTCTGTAATTGCTATGCTCAGGTAAAAGTTTTAAAGAAATAGTGGAAGATTCAGTGTGAATGTTGCAGTTCTATCCAAAACCATTTCCTTAGAAGCTAACTGAATGCATATGTATTTTAGCTACTGTAATTTCACTTTCACAATACATTCTCTAATTCTACACACACACACACACACACACTTCTTGAAAATCTTTTTTTACAAAGAGAGAATAAGCAAATTTTAAAACTTTACCATGTATTATTTATCCTAGCCAAATGAACAGTTTCTGTTCTGTTTCTTTAAAATTAATGCATTAATCTAACTAATCTGGTTTTCCAACACAATGCCAGATACCTTCTGCCTGTTGCCTGCCTCCCAACCATGCTCTGATGTTCCCACTGTGTTCTGCAGGCTCTAGCCACAGAGCTCTCTACCACGGTGTGTGCTGCTGCTTCTGTCTGGCCTAGGCCATCTTTCAGAGGTCTGTTCAAACATCGCCTCCTATGAGAAACTGAGTTCTCTCCTACACCGAGGTGCACCAAGCAGATATCATTCAAGCAAAAACCCATTTTTAAACTAATTACACTTTATTCACTTTGTATCCCCCCAATCCCACCTTCCCTTCCCCTTCTCCACACATACCCCTCCCCGAGTCCACTGATAGGGGAGGTCTTTCTTTCCTTCCTTCTGATCCTAGTCTATTAGGTCTCATCAGGAGTGGCTGCATTGTCTTCCTCTGTAAGGCTGCTGCCCCATCAGGGTGAGGTGATCAAAGAGCAGGCCACTCAGTTCATGTCAGAGACAGTCCCTGTTCCCATTATTATGGTACCCACTTGGATACTGAACAGCCATGGGCTATATCTGTGCAGAGGTTCTAGGTTATCTCCATGCATGGTCCTTGGCTGGAGTATCAGTCTCAGAAAAATACCCCTGTGCTCAGATTTTTTGGTTCTGCTGCTCTCCTTGTGGAGCTCCTGTCCTCTCTCTATCTTACTATTTCCCACATCTTTCATAAGATTCCATGACTCTGCCCAACAGTTGGCCATAAGTCTCAGCATCTGTTTTGACAGTCTGCAGGGCAGAGCCTTTCAGGAGCCAAAAACCCATCTTTACCATCACAGCTCTAATGCATACTACATCAGCCAAGAGGATGAATGACTGAATCCCATCTGTGACGTAAAATTAGCATCAGTTAAACCAGTCACATCCCCGCATAGCCATCGCACCACACCTGACAGACAGCGCTAGTGGGATTGGGAAAACCAAAGACCAGCCTGACTCCATAGAAGAGCCTGGAATACCATCAGTTTAACAAGAGAAAAAGACCAAAAAGCAACTAAACTTGCTAATTTTGCTTAGGGCTTTGCACAGATGTGCTCTTCTCTGTGAACTGACATGGATTTTGCAGGATGAAGAAAACAAAATTGCCTGATGTGGATCAAGAGTTCCAGGAACGCTTTGCATATGCTCCAGGAAGCAACAGAAAGGGAGTCGTCAAATCATAGAGACATGTTGTGAAAATGCCTATATTTGCAGTTCCCATGGTCCACTGCCCATCATCATTCTCATTGGGCCATTACTGTACTGTTGTCTTAGGGTATCCTCTGTTGCAATAAAGTCCATGAGCAAAAGCACATTGGTGAGAAAAAGGTTATTTCCTTTTGCATTTTACGGTCCAGGGAAGTTAGGACAGGGAACCTGGAGACAGAAGCTAGTACCATGGAGGACTGCTGCTTCCTTTGCCTTGCACAGCCTGTTTCCTTATACATCTCAGGACGGCCTGTCCGGGGGATGCATCCCACCACAGTGAACTAGGCCCTCCCTTATCTATCACTAATTAAGAAAATACCACACAGTCATGCTGACAGGCCACACTGGAGGGGTATTTTCTCAGTTAAAGCTCTCTCTTCACAAATGACTCTAGTAAGTGTCAAACTGACATAAACACTACCCCGTAAAACCACCTTAGAGGCATTTAAGAAATCTGAGGAGTTTTTGTTTCTTAAATGGCTTTCTATCTCCTAGAATAGCATAATCATACCTATATATTTTTTACTGAAATGTATATTATAACTTATTTACTTTTTATATTATACTTAAATTAAAATGTAGTTTCCATTGAAAAATTAAGGTTCATAATGTTTATGTATAATCTTTTTTATACAATTAAAGAGATATTCAGTATTTCCTATGGAAACATTCATTTAATCTCACAAAACAAGACCAAGAAGATGAAGCCCATCTTGCTGTTCATCTCACTCGCCTTGGCTTCCACTCTGCCTTCACTGTACCATGTTCCTCAGCTACCACAAACCACTGGCCTTTGAGTTTCCAACCAGAGTTTAACAACAATGGTGTGATGCTGCAAGATTTGGAGCAAAGACTGATATCTGAAATTTGGTTAGATTTGCTGACAGTCAAAAAATACAGTGGTATAGTCCACTGCAGAATTAAAGAAAGATTCAGAGGATATAATTAAATTCATTTTCATAAAAAAAGTATGAGAGGGCTAGGCAAAGTGACCAGGTAGATACAGGCACCTTGCTTCCAAGCCTGATGAAATGTTAGAACTCTGGGAACAACATGATGGAAGAAGAAACTTAACTCCATATGGTTCACTTGCCTATGCAGACACACACTCACACACACACACAAATATGAGAAAAACATTTTTTGTAAGAGAATTTGTTTATTTGTTCCTTGTTTTCATTCATCCTTTGAGGCAGCATCTGGTACTGTACTGAGGTGGCCTGAAACTCTCTACATAACCCATGGACTCAAAATCATGGCATCCCCTGTTCTGAACTAACAAACAGAAGCTACTCATGTAGCTTTCCTTTCACTTTTTAATAGGTGCAAAATAATTGGATCTTTCACAATCCTGTGTTCAGTGGCCCATGTCAAAGACTCCAAGCTCCCTTGAACAAGATGAGTTCCAGGATACAGCATAGACTCTTGTTCCATTATTAGGTTGTAAAGTCAGCACACATGGCCCAAATCAGCTGTATCTAATTACTCTATAAGGTTCTTTCCATCATGGATAAAATACTGTACATACTTTTGATCAAGAGCCCTGAAAAATAATTATACACATCAAAGTCTGATAATCAATTGGAAAGGTTAATAAAGGGAATAAAAAATTATCCACAAAGAATTTCTTCTGGATGAATGAGTAGACTTTTCTGCTACTGTGATATCTGACAAGAAGTTAACAGTCAAGAATAAATAGAAAATTTTACAATGTTCTTATTTTCCTTTAATATTTGTTTTATTCTGTCTGCTTCTCTTTCAGGCATTCTCAAGGTAATTTGACTTGTTTTTAAAACAACTCTTGCTTCATAGTTTGCAAAAACTATGAAGACTCCCATGTACCAAAAACAAGCTCCCTATCAGAAACATATCAGCATGTTACACAAATTACAACCCGAGAAACAATCCTATTCATTATTTACATAAGAAAAGTTGTATTTAATATTTTGTTTGTTTCAGCAGCTCCTCTAACACTCTACATTGTCATTCACTGATGTGTTACCTTACATTCTTCTTGGATGTTTCTTTGATTTTTATTGTTTTGGTTATTTGTAATGGTTTATTGTCAAGTGGATGAGATTTAGAAGCATCATGGAATGACACCTCTAAACTGGTCTGTGATGGTATTAAAATAAAACCAAACAAAAAACATGTCATCAATGTGTGCACCTTGTTTGGCTCAGAAAGAAGTTCAAGAAAGAATAGTGCACATCAGTCTGCCTGCACTTCTTCCTGAGTGAATGTGTCTAACCCTGCAGCTCATCCTCCAACTCTTTCAGCCTCCCAACATGCACTCGGTATCAGTGACTCTTCAGGGATCTTTCAGGCTTGCAGTGTGTATTATGACTGCTGCAGCATCCAAATTTTGGACTATGAAGTCAACAGCTTCTCTCCCACCCCCCCCCATCATGTGTGTGTGTTTTCTATTGATTATGTTCCTGTGAACAAATTCAGATTTGGTCCAAGGTATGAAGCTGTTGCTCTAATAATCATGACCATGTCATTCACAGGTTCTAGAAACTGGTTTGCAAGGAGTATAAGTTGTTTTGTAAAGGAAATTTCAACATAGCTTAACATCCAGGTTTTGGCGAGGTTACTTTTCAGTGTTCTTAGTCAGATTTCCAGGGAGAGTGAACAAGGAAATATAAAAATGTGATATTTAGTGAGGAAATCAATATTAGTTGAACGTTGCAGAAGAGGTGGACAAGAAGAGAACATCCATAATTATCTAAAATATTGTGCCATTAAGGAGAAATCAACAAGTTATTCATTACTTGTGAACTCAGCCTCACTCAATATAGCTAGATTCTTTGCCAGATGAATGGTCTCTAACCAAGTGCCGAACAGCTTTGCTGTTGTTCTCTTCTGGAACTATATACACCAGTTTCCTACTGTCTGCATGTTCACTGTCTCTCATGCTCTGCACTCAGACAAGAGGAGAGGTACCCCACCCATTAAGGGAACCAACTGATGAAGATGCAAATTCATTTTAAAAGAAAGAGATTGAATATACAATGCCACTGAAGGTAGCCAATGCTCAAAAGCAACTGTTTGGAGGAGTCTCCCCTCACACCAGTGGCAAAATGGGTCCAAACTGCAAGTTTGCAGCAGAATTAGCAACATGGTCTATGTACTACTGGTTTTGCGAAAATGAAAAAAATGCATGAGTTACTAGGTTATGCAGGTTTACACAAGGTCCCAGAAAGCTGCTGAAGCAAGACAATATGTACAAGAACCAGATCTTCCAATGAAGTGTCTGCAAAAGACCACCTTAAGAATCTAAGTGGAGCCTAATTTGCAACGGAGACCCACAAATGTTGGGGATTCTAGAGCAATGGGGGATCCACTGAAGAAAGCTTTAAGGATGGAGTAGAGTTGGCTCAAGACAAAGTCTATACACAGTTGGAGTAACAGGGGCTCTTCAGCCACTGTAAGCCCCAGATGTCAAAAATGGAAGCCAGATGTTTACCCTGTCGTGCTTTAGTCTTTCCTTGCAGTTCTCCATGTGGAGCAGGAGTAGTTAGTTATTCTGCTCTGTTATATATTGGAATTCTGTAACTTGATGTTTAATTGTTTGTTTATAGAGACTCACAATAGTGTTTACCTTGAGACTCAAAAGAGACTTTGAATTTGGATCTTCTTAACAATGTTAGAACTCCTAAGGCTTGTAGGACTTATCTAAATAACAGGTAAAGCAGATATAATTTACATCATGAGAGCAGAAAGTTGTAGTTAAGCTAAGCCAGAAAGAGGACCCTGGGTAATATATGATCAATCCTCACTCAGAATGTCAAACAGGACCAACATCAGAAGAGGTAGAAAACAGAGAACAGAACAGGAGCCTAGCACAGAGGGCCTCTGAAAGATTCTACCCAGCAAGAGTCTATCAAGGCAGATGCTGAGACTCATAGCCAAACTGTGGGCAGAGTGCAGGGAATCTTCTGAAAGAAGGGGGAGATAGAAAGACCTGGAGAGGACAGGAGCTCCACAAGGAGACCAACAGAACAAAAAAATCTGGGCACAGGGGTCTTTTCTGAGACTGATACTCCAACCAAGGACCATGCATGGAGATAACCTAGAACCCCTGCTCAGATGTAGCCCATGCCAGCTCAGTCTCCAAGTGGGTTCCTTAGCAATGGGAACAAGGGCTATCTCTGATATGAACTCAGTGGCTGGCTCTTTGATCACCTCCCCCTGAGCTTGGCACAGCCTTACCAGGCCACAGAGGAAGACAATGCAGCCAGTCCTGATGAGACCTGATAGGCTGGGGTCAAAAGGAAGGGGAAGAGGACATCCCCTATCAGTGAACTTGGGTAGAGGTATGAGAGGAGATGAGGGGTAGGATTGGGAGGAGATGAAGAAGGGGGATACAGCTGGGATACAAAGTGAATAAACTGTAATTAATAAAAATGTAATAAAATTTTTAAAGTATGAAAAGAATTTTAAAAATTATGTATTGAGGTGTCAAATTGACAATGTCTACAGAAGAATTATCTGAGGATCTAAGACCAACCTTAATTTGGGTATCACTATCCCATGGAATAAAGTCCTAGACTAAATAAAAATGGGAAAAGGTGGAGCCTCGCTGAGTGCCAGTGTTTCATTTTCATTGTTTCCTGATTTTCCCAGATGTAAGCAAATTCTTGCCACCATGGCTGCAAGAGGAACCACTGTGCTTGCTAGCACCGTGCCTTCACACCATGGTGAGCTGTATAGGAAAGTCATGAATCAAAGTAAACCTTTTACTTTTTAAGATATATTCTATTTTTATTCATATGCATGTGTTTATATGTCCATATGTATGTGGGTACCTGTGAGGGCAGAAGAGGGCATCAGACTGCAGTTACAGGTGGTAGTGATTTATCTAGCCGGGGTGTTGGGAACCAAACTTGGGTGCTCTGAAAGAGTAAAAAGCATCCTTTGATGGCTGAGCCATCTCTTCATTCACCAGACCATGACTATATTTTTATAGTTGTTTCTTTTTAAATTTTTTTAATGTTTCTTAATTACACTTTATTCACTTTGTATCCCCCATAAACTCCTCCCTCCTCCCCTACCAATCCCACCTTCCCTCCTCCTTTTCCACACATGCCCCTCCCCAAGTCCACTGACAGGGGAGGTCCTCCTTTCCTTCCTTCTGATCCTAGTCTATCAACTCTCACCAGGAGTGGCTGCATTATCTTCCTCTGTGGCCTGGTAAGGCTGCTCCCCCATCAAGGTGAGGTGATCAAAGAGCAGGCCAATGAGTTCAGGAGTATATTGATCAGGTATGCAGGAGAATGTCCTTCAGCTGAGAGTCCCAATGTTTTCCCCTGACTGGTCTCGAGTTGCAGGGTTTACAAAGGAACCACGGAGAAAAAGGCCATTCTTGTCACATCATAGCAAGGATGCACACTGTCAACTTGACTTACTGTTGCTGGTGTTGACCTTGCAGTCGCACTAGCAGCAAAGGAGAGCTCCTGTCCTGTTCTGTGTCTTCATCAGTCAGCAACTGACACTGTCAGGTGTTTGTGGATTTTATCCATTCTACTGCAAGTGAGGTGGCACCTTTGGTCTTTGTACACATGAATAATGTGAAGTCTTTTTATGAGCTTATAGAATAGATTTGAACAGGTTTTTTTTTTTTTTTTTTTTTTTTTAGTTTTGCAGAGGCATCGGCAGATCTTTCACCATTTTTCATTGGGTTCCTTGTTTATTAATTTGCATATGTTTAAAACATTTGGAGTAAACCTTTTAAGAAACAGATGACGAGAATATCGTCTCCCACTCAGTGTCTTCCCTTTCTATTTTCTTCATGGTATCATTCACAGAGCAAAGTTTTACTTTTATTTAATAATTTCTCACCAGCTCTTATCACAGAACTGACTTTTACAATCTTGTCTTGAACCTAATATCCAGCTCAAAGTCACAAATGTTCTCCTGGAAGTTTCATAGCTGTGTATTTCATTTCCAGGTCTAAGATCCATTCTGAGTTAACTTTTGTGAGCTTATGGCTTGGTGTCCAATTGTTCCATATTCCTTGCTGGGATATGTTTCTGGGGAATGGAAGGTGATATGCCGGTGAAAGTGGTCAAAGAAGAAAAAGGCTAAAGGCTTTGTCTTAGACAGATGAGTAAATAATGTCACCCTACTGTGCTCACTGTGACATATTTTATCTCTGTCATCACAGGTCCTCTGGAGAAGCAAAGGGAAAAGGCTTCAGAAGGTCTCACTTGCAGTTTCAGAGTTACCTCTGATCACCACCACCAACAACAAAAAGCCACAACTAAGCTACCAGGTTACAGGGCTACTTTAGAGGGGAAAAATAGACTACTGTTTAAGAAATATAACAAAGCACTACTATATCATGTACAATCTCATATGTCACCCCCTTACTTTGTAGAGAACCCTACACTGTACAAAACATTCATTCTAGAAAGTACCACCACATCTGCCTGCAGCCCAGGACTCTGACTGGCATGCCCTGTGAAATAACTTGAAAAAGATGAAGAGTCCCCCAGGCCAACAACTCTCCCTTCCACACCTCTTTCCTTCTTTGTAAAGGTCTACCTGAAACCATAAGGAAGAAATACTTGAGTGTTGGTTCAGAAAACAACCTCAGTGCTCTAGATGAAGAGTAGACAAACTAATATTCTGAACCGTCTGTAACACACGATGTTCTGCCTCAAGAAGCCTGAAATTGTCCTTTGCCCCCGCTTCCAAACTGAAAATTGAATGTCAGACACAATCACAGACCATAAAACTACCTACTAAACAAACATCAACTCCACCTTTGCCAAGTCTCCTGCCAAGAAATACAGCAAGGACTAGTGTTTGGCAGTGAAAGTCTAATCACTACACTAAAAGCTGGCCAGTTCTTATTTTCTGTTTGAGTTTCCCAGTTCTTCAGCTTTTGTCTTCTTCCTGGGTCTTGCTTAGCCTCACATTCACTTTAAATAAAAACATGAAAGTATAGTTCTTAGCCCACCTGGGTCCTCAGTAGACTGCCAAATCATTCTAACTTTGAAATGAATTAGCTAATGTTCCCAAAATGTGAAATATGTCTGTGCCTGCCCAAATTGAAATGGAAAGGAAGCAAAAACTTTTAAATTGAAATTTTCAAATGCAAGATCTGAATAATGACTCAGTATTCTCCTTCCATCAGCAAACCAAAAGTTTTCAAGTATAAAATATCTCTTAATAAGCAAAAGAAATGACTCTTTTCTAAAAGGGAAATTCAGGCAAGTGATGACACAGTCAATGTTGATATTTCCATTAGCTTGAAGTCACATTAAAGACATCTGTAATTAATAAATATATTTTGTGCACAAGAGATTTAGCAAGAACACCATGTGCACATTACAATTCTAATTTTGTTGACCTGGGTCTTTCTATGTCTGGAAACAACTTCTGTAATGAATATCTAACCTTTGTTATGTGAAATGGGGGACTAAATGAAGCTCACATTTAAATGTAACTGAAAATGTGTCAAGTGAGTTGTAAGTGAATAAAGCATGTCAGAATGATTATTTTCTGAAGGTGACAGACACTGCAGTTGTATTTGCAGGTATGTGGAAAAGCTATTAAAATTCTAGCAAGGTCTATCAGGTTCAGAGAATGACACTGGAAATTTATTACAGGTGCCAAATCTGCTCAGATTCTGAAGTGTGTTAATGATTCCCACTGCAGACTCCTATAAAATTCATTTCAAGCTCTTTTGGGGGAAAATGTGTTTACGAAAATCGTGGAGCCTCCAAAGGGGAAATGGGTGAATGAATGAGTCTGTGCATATCTTTGTGTATGCAAATTGTCATTTTATCCAATGATAAATTCTAAATTCTAAAAAAGGGCTATCCATAGGCCTCAGCTTCTAAAGAGTCATATACGACTGTATTTATCAAACCTCAACAAACATCCTAGAACTAATGTGTATGTGTCTGTGAATGTGTATGATGGTCAGCGGTTGACTTTGGGAACCAGCACATATTTGCTTACACATCTTACTTATTTGAGACAAGATCTCTAAACTAAACCAAAAGCTCACCAGTTCAGCTAAGCTGCCTGGCCAATAAATCCCAGTCCTCCTCTGTCTAGAGAGCTAGGATTACAGACATGTACTGATGTATATGCTTTTAGTTCTTTGTTTGTTTATGTGCATGTGGCACCTGCAAATTCAGGTCTTCGTGCTGTAGGGTCAAGGCCTTCACAAACTGAAACCCAGTGCTAGTCTTTCATCTTTCTGTGCTAACTCCATGGCCTTATTTTCTCTCAGAATAATAAAACTTACAAGGAACACCCTCCCCTTATTTAGCCATTGTCAAATACTCTGAAACACACAAACCCTCGATAAAAACCAGTGCAGTGCAGAAGTAAACTGTGACCAAATGAATTTTTTCCATTCACTCAACAACTCAAAAGGAATATGTAGTTGTGAAATATATGACACTAATGGCATGTGCCCCCATTAATATGTAAAAATAGCCTGTGTTTTATATGTTAGTTTTAAAAGTAAATTGAAGCCAGGCAAGAACACTTAATCCAAGAACATATGAGGCAGAAGCAGAGGAATTACAACTTTTAAAACCATCTGGACTATATAGTTAAGGTCCTTTCTCAACCTAAAACAAAACAGAACTTTTTTCCTTTAGTTTATTTTATTTTTAAATATTAATTACAGCTTATTAACTTTGTATCCCTGCTGTAGCCATCTCCCTTATTCCCTCCCAATCCCATCCACCCTCCCTCATCTCCTCCCTACCCCTTTCCAAGTCCACAGATAGGGGAGGTCCCCTACCCTTCCATCTGACCCTAGCTTATCAGGTTTCTTCAGGGCTAGTTGCAATGTCCACCTCTGTGGCCAAGCAAGGCTGCTCCTCCCCGAGGAGAGGGGGGAGGTCAAAGAGCCAGCCATTGAGTTCATGTCAGAAATAGTCCTTGTTCCCCTTACTAGGGTACTCACTTGGATACTGAGCTACCATGGACTATATCCGAGCAGGGGTTATATCCATACATGGTCCTTGGTTGGAAATACAGTCTCATAAAAGACTCCAGTGTACAGATATATTTGGTCCTTGTGGAGCTCCTGCCTTCTCCAGGTCATACTAACCCCCCACCCCTTCTTTCATGTGGTTCCCTGCACTCTGCCGAGGGTTTGGTTATGAGTTTCAGCATCTGCTTTGATACACTACTAGATAGAATCTTTCAGCGGCCTTCTGTGGTAGGATCCTGTCCTGTTACTTGTTTTCTCCTACTTCCAATGCCCATCCCATTTATCTTTCTAAGTGAGGATCAATCAACTTCCCCTGGGTCCTCTTTCTTGTTTATCTGTTTGGTGTACAGATTTACAGATTTTAGTATGTTTATTCTATCTTATAGGTCTAGTGCTCACTTATAAGTGAATATATACCATGTGTGTCTTTCTGCTTCTGGGATACCTCACTCAGAATGATATTTTTTAGATCCCACCATTTGCCTGCAAATTTCATGATTTCTCTGTTTTTAATTGCTGAGTATTATTCTGTTGTGTAAAAGTACCATAATTTCTGTATCCACTCCTCTGTTGATGGATATCTGTGTTGTTTCCAGGTTCTGGCTATTACGAATAAATCTGCTACAAACATGGTTGAGCAAATGTCCTTGTTGTGTACTTGAGCATCTTTTGGTATATGCATAGGAGTGGTATAGCTAGATCTTGAGGAAGCACTATTCCTGGCTGTCTGAGAAGGCACCAGATTGATTTCCAAAGTGGTTGTAAAAGTTTACATTCCCACCAGCATTGGAGGAGGGTTCCTCTTTCTCCACAACCTCTCCAGCATGTGTTGTCAGTGGAGTTTTTGATCTTAGCCTTTCTGAAGGGTGTAAGGTGAAATCTCAGGGTCATTTTGATTTGTGTCTCTCTGATGGCTAAGGATGTTGAGTATCTCTTTAAGTGTTTCTCTGCCATTCTATATTCCTCTACAGAGAATTCTGTGTTTAGCTCCGTACTCCATTTTTAATTGGATTGCTTTATTTATTGCTTTTTAACTTCTTTAGTTCTTTATATTTCTGAATATCAGTCCTCTGTCAGATATAGGGTTGGTAAAGATCCTTTCCTAGTCAGTTGGCTGTTGTTTTGTTTTGATGACAGTGTCCTTTGCTTTACAGAAGCTTTTCAGTTTCATGAGGTCCCATTTATTGATTGTTGATCTTAGAGCCTGTGCTGTTGGTGTTCTGTTCAGGAAGTTGTCCCCTGGGCCAATGAATTCTAGGCTCTTCCCCACTTTTTCTTGTAACCGATTTAGAGTATATGGTTTTATGTTGAGGTCTTTGATCCACTTGGACTTTAGTTTTGTGCAGGGTGATATATATATATATATATATATATATATATATATATATATATATATGGATCTATTTTCATTTTTCTGCATATAGACATCCAGTTGGTTCAGCACCATTTGTTGAAGATGCTATCTTTTTGCCATTGAATGGTTTTGGCTGTTTTGTCAAAAGTTAAGTATCCATAGGTGTGTGGGTTTATTTCTGGGTCTTCTATTCAGTTCTATTGATCCTCCTTTCTGTTTCTATGCCAAAACCACGCAGTTTTTATTACTATTGCTCTGTAGTACAGCTTGAGATCAGGGATGGAGATACCTCCAGATGATCTTTTGTTATACAGGATCATTTTGGTAATTCTGGGGTTTTTGTTTCTCCATATGAAGTTGTGAGTTATTCTTTCAAGATCTGTAAAGAATTGTGTTGGTATTTTGATAGGAATTGCATCGAATCAAAAGCCCTTCCGTGTACCAAAGACAAAAGGGCCGAGAAAGATATCAGGGAAACAATACCCTTCACAATAGCCAATAATAGCATAAGGTACCTTGGTGTGACTCTAACCAAGCAAGTGAAAGACCTGTTTGAAAAAAACTTCAAGTCTCTGAAGAAAGAAATTGAAGAAAATAAGATGAAAAGATCTCCTGTGCTCATGGATTGGTAGGATTAACATAGGGAAAATGGCCATTCTGCCTAAGGCAATCTACCAAAACAGAACTTAAAAAAGAAAATAAATTTTCTTTTGTATAAGCAGATGCTGAGACTCATAGCCAAACTTTGTGCAGAGTGGAGGGAATCTTATGAAAGAAGGGGGAGATAGTAAGATCTGGAGAGGACAGGTGCTCCACAAGGAGAGCAACAGAACAAAAAAATCTGGGCACAGGGGTCTTTTCTGAGACTGATACTCTACCCAAGGACTATTCATGGAGATAATCTGGAACCCCTGCACAGATGTAGCCCATGGCTGCTCAGTCTACAAATGGGCTCTTAGTAAGGGAACAGAGGCTTTCTCTGACATGAACTCAGTAACTGACTCTTTGATCACCTCCCTGTGATGGGGGAGGCAGGCAGGTGGGGCACTCTTACCAGGCCACAGAGGAAGACAATGCAGCCAGTCCTGATAGGCTAGGGTCAGATGGAAGCAGGAGAGATTCCCCCCCTGTCAGTGGAATGGGGAAAAGTCAAATGAGGAGAAGGGGGCGGGGCGGGGAAAGAGATTTGGATGGGAAGAGGGAGCGGGCTGCAGCTGGGATAAAAACTGAATAATTTGTAATAAATTTAAAAAATGAAAAGAAAATACAATTACATTTCAGCTTATTCCTCATTCTCAGTGATTGTCTGGGTTCCATTCGCTGGGGAACTTGAGGCATAAATGTAACATAGTTTAACAAAGCACTCTGGATCTCTCCCAAGAGTACCTACCAAAGAGTTTATGTTATGGACACTGTTATGCTCTTAGACTAGAGGAGTCTTTTGTGGATGTATGAAGAGGTGGTCTTTTCATGGGTCTCAGAGCTTTCTTCATTACTATTAATTACTGAGGCCAACTCCCTCTAAAGATGAGATCATAAATGCGTAACCTCTAAATGTTCCTGAATTTTTCAAGCCACCATTTTAAATCATATATTACATACTTAAGCTCACTTTTCATTTTCAGACACTTCCTAGTGCCCATCCCACCTAATATTTAAGTCTTTCCCCCCTTCTCACCAGGCTTCAATCCACCTGCCTATACCCCTGAGTTACATTCATCCCTTCAGCTTTATAGAAACAGTGCCAAAGAAGCAATAAACCATGGAAAACACATTGATATAATCAAATGTATAGTATGCAAATACAAAAACGTTCCTTTGAAAAATAAAAGTATCTCCTAAAAAAAGGCAGAATTACTCACTATGAAGTGTATGAAGAACATAGGCTGGGGAAAGTCAGGCCATTTGAGCTCCCAGAGCTTTCTCTCCAATTTTACCAACCAATTTACAATCTAAAAAGAGGTGATAACTAGTGGTAAATTGCTAGTAATAACTATATGAAGCAGCTTAAATATGATAAATGAAGGACTCCCCCCTCACCCTGCACACAAATAATTGCCTTGTCTATTGCCCATGGTACAGGTCAAAGCATCCTATCCGTTGATTGTTTATCCCTATCTTACTTGCCTCCAACAGCATCACTTGTGTTGCCTCTTTTTAGTCTCATTCATATTCTTCTTGGTATGCTTTGCTAGGTTTTCAAAGAAAGAAACCCATCCAGAAAGAAAGAGCACACCTGCTATTTGAAGTTTATAATGTATTGTTGACGGATGACAAAATGAAGCATGAACTCCTTGATTCTTCTCTTGCTTTTGTCCTCACAGACAAGGGAAAAGATACTTAGAGTAAAGTAGATAGAGAAACCATTGCTGATGTGGGAACTAAAGCTCCAGGTGAGAGAAGAGGTTCTGAGACGGCACCTGTGGTCTATAGACAAGTTCAGATCTCTTGACCTGATGATTATATTTCAGATTACTGAGCAAATTTCCACTCAAGGTTGACAAATTCCTGTGAGTAATTGTTAGAAAACTGCAAAAGAGAAAGCTGCTACATCACTGGTGATGGCAAATGAGATTTTCATATAAGGTATAAGTTATACTCGGTACAGATTCAGTCCCCACTCTACAACTGAAAAATAGTATTACTTCTTAGCAAGGTTCTGACTAGTAAATCTGTAAGGGGAAATAATGTATTGTAATGAATATTATTTTTGACAAATTAATATTGCTAAGTATACAATGGAAGAAAACAGAGTTGGCCATTAATAAAATTACCAGTTAATAGATTTACAAAATAGCTTTCATTCCCTTATTATAGGTACTGAGGTAAAATGACATATATATGGGAAAGATCTCAAAAAGCCTTATAGCTAGAGAATAGTTCAGATAATAAAAAAGAAAAATATAATCACACAAACTGGTAAGTCATATAAAGAATTTGACAAAGTGAAGGAAGAGATGATGAAATATGCAGAGAGAGAGATAAATGCATCTCTGTGAGGTCATACTTGGTCTACACTTCAGGCTTCACATTGATGCCTACATGAAGAGCAAAAAAGAGGGACAATTACAGACAAAGGAAAGAAGAGATGATGACATGAAATGGAATAACCTTGTTTATTCAGTGAGGGAAAATGAAAGATAAGAGATCAAAAGTCAGATCATGGAGGACCTTGCGGCACAGTATGAACCGTGGATTTCATCCTAAGTAAGGTGAATAGACATCAGTGGAGGATATTAACAGGGCAGTGACGTATGCTGATGGACGATGGGTTTAGTGAGTCACATACTACATGGCAGGAGGAGCATGAGAAGGAAAGAACAGCTCCGGGAGCCCAGAGCAGGGCAAAGGCTCTGGAGATGGGGAAACTAAACCCAGTGCAGTGTGTATTGGAGGATGTGTTGATAGATTTAGAAGAGATGAAAAGTAATTAAAGATAAGTCACAGGCTGACGTCTTAGACAGCTAAATAGGACAACAACCTGATTTAGCAAAATAAGACCAGGGAAGCAGTAAGTTGGATAGTACATGGATGGAGACAGAACTAAATAAACTACTTTGATATTAAGTGGTTTCATTAAGACTTATTATCCTCCTATTCTGCTTAGTTTTGCCAACGTAACACAAACCTAGACATACCTAGAAATAGTAAATCTCAGCGCAGTAACTGCTTCCATCAGATTGGATGTAGGCAAGTCTGTGGAGCATTTTCTTGATTAATAATTGATGGGAGAAAGTCCAGCCCACTGTAGGTGATGTTATCTCTGAGCAAGGTGTCCTGGATTGTATAAGAAAGCAGGTTAAACAAGCCATGGAGGGTAAGCCACATTTTTTTATTATTTTTTTATTTATCTTTTTTATTATGGCCTCTCCTTTAGTTCCTGCGTTAGTTTCCCTCGGTG
Source organism: Pachyuromys duprasi (assembly GCA_028658305.1). Classification (NCBI taxonomy): domain Eukaryota; kingdom Metazoa; phylum Chordata; class Mammalia; order Rodentia; family Muridae; genus Pachyuromys; species Pachyuromys duprasi. The sequence continues at coordinate 43,220,678 of CM053765.1, read as the reverse complement.
ATAGACTATGATCTGGTGAGCCAAACAAACCCTTCATTCCTCACCTTGCTTTTGGTCATAATTTCTGTCACAGCAATAGAAAGCTATCTAGGTTGCCTCGTAGTGCTACAGTAATTAATATGCTCTTGGTCTTGCCTTGTTTTGTTTTTGTTTTTAATTAATAACATGGTAGAGAAGTCTTTTTAAGTTTATGAATGATAGTATTTTAAGAAAGAATTTAGGTTTACTCTGCCCGAAATACAATAAAATTTAGTTCTAATGTTAATGTACCTCTGTCAAATAGAATACAAAGTGTATTTAAAATTGAAATGTGTAGCCAGCAAATCCCAATGTCTTTTTACATGTTCTTAGATGCTACTGCTCTCTCATCCTGTATGTAAATATATAGGCTCTCTAACAAAAAGGAGGACTTTACACTTTCATCCTTATCTTACATTTCTCATTCTTACTTCCTTCAATTTCTAGTCTTCTTTCAAGCCCTTAGAAACATCAAAATTCACTCTCCTAACTTCTCTAATTATTCTTTCCTTTATTTTACCTAAAATGTTCTGTGTCGAGCTTTTCCCTTGGCTAGCCCCATCTCAGTCATCAAGTTTCACCTGAAAATACTCCTCCTTGGAGAGGTTTCTTTGACAACTCTCTTGAAAAGAGACTCCCTGTCTATGCCACGCTTTCATTCTGCCCCTTCATTTCTGGACACCAACTTGTTTGTTTTCTTCTTAGCAACCCCACAATCTAGAATCACTTTACCTATACACATGTGTTATTTCAATCCAGAGTATAAACTGTAGTGGACACAGGGGTGGGGGGGGGATTCGTTCAGGGAGATACCATCATAAACATTAAGGGCAAAGGCTCATAGTTCACAACCCGGGTGAAAATGATTGGCTAATTCTTTGTTTGTTGACACTAGTTTCTTTGACTTCAATGACTTCCCATGGGAAGTAAGAAAATAAAGCTGTCCCTTTCTCAAAAGTTTGAGGCCCATAACATATAAAGGTTTTTTTGCATCTACTCACTGCATGATAAATGATACTTGTTTTAGTCCCCAGCATACAGTAAGTGCTGAATAAGTATTTGTTAAATGAAGGACTTCTTCCAACAGTAGGCTGTTCTAGAAATGTCAAAACAAACTGGAGATAATCTATCAGATTATGAGTTGATCATTACTTGGAGGAGATTTATGACCCTAGGTACATGGTCATTACTATTCATAATCTATCCATCTATTCTAGGTTGACTTTCCAAATGGCTTTCCTAACTATCCATCACTTTATGTAAAGCCTCAAAGGAGTACCTATAGCCTTCACCTTAGAGTACACCAAAATAAAAATTTTCTGATGGACATAAACATTAGATTTCCTCCTCTCCACCTCTCAATTCAGCTCTGATTTCACCTCCTTTCTAGTAACTTATAAAAAGAAAAGATCTTGGCATTTTCTTTAAATACCAAGGCCAATTTTTCCCACAGATCTTAATTATTGTTTCTATTGCTATAATGCTGTTACCAAATATCATTACCAAAAGCAATGTTTATAATTCAAAGATCCATCACTGGTGGAATTCATGGGAGGGACTCAAGACGAGAACTGAAGAAGAAGCCATACAGATATGCTGTTTACTGGCTTGTGTTTCCTGATTTGCTCATAATGTTTTCTTACACAAATCATAACTACCTGCCCACTTGAGTCCTAAACACCAAGTAATTAAGAAAATTCCCCCTTAGCCATGCCCACAGTCCAATCTAGTGCCAGAATTTTCTGAATTGAGGTTCCTTTTTAAAAATGACTCGAGCTTGTGTAAAGCTGACAAGAAAACTAATTAGAACAATTGACCCTCCCTCAAGTTGACATACACATTACAGTTAAACCATAGCCTTTCCTTTCTTGTTTATCCCTAAGATCTCATACTAATATTAATATCTCAATACAAGACATCCCAATTTTTATTTTTAATTTTTGGTATTTTTTTCAAGACAAGGTTTCTCTGTGTAGCTGTGGCTGTCCTGGACCTGTTTTGTAGACCAGGCTAGCCTCAGTCTCACAGAAATTATCCTGCCTCTGCCTCAAAGAGTACTGGGATAACACGTATGCACCATCACACCTGGCAACATTCCAATTTTTAAAAATTTCTACACTTGCTCAGATGTAGCCCATGGTAGCTCAGTATCCAAGTGGGTACCCTAGTAAAGGGGAACAGGGACTATTTCTGACATGATCTCAATTGCAGGCTCTTTGACCTCCCCACCCTGCAAGGGAGGAGCAGCCCTACTAGGCCACAGAGGAGGACTTTGCAGCCAGTCCTGATAAACCAGGGTCAGATAAAAGGGGAGGACTCCTCCCCTATCAGTGGACTTGGAAAGGGACAGGGAGGAGATGAGAGAGGGTGGGATTGGGAAGGAATGAAGGAGCAAGATACAGCAGGGATACAAAGTTAATAAACTGTAACTCATATTAAAAAAATAAAAATAAAAAATAAATTTACTTCAAAAAAAAAGTTCAGTTTCGTTATAACATCCAAAATCTCTTTCAAATTTCAAAGTCTCTCTAAATTATCAAAATTATATCTAAAATTCCAATGTCTCTTCACTGTGGGATTCTGTTTTAAAAAATTAAAAAACAAATTAAATATGTTCTTACTTAAAGAAAACATAACTAGGGCACAGTAACAATAAAACCAAGGAAAAATGAACATTTAAGAATGTGAAAAAGTTAGTGCTTGCTGTGTAGAACACTATCTTCCAGGCTCCCTGGGCTAGTTCTTTAACTCTGTCCTCTGCCAAATGCATAGCTTATCTTCTAGCCTCATGCTGGCTCCATGCTCATCTGCAGCTGCCTGGGGGTCTCCACTGTAACTGAGCTGCACCTTTACCGGTGGCCTTCTAAAGCTCTCTTTGACACTCTGACACAGCCACGTGGTGCTATCCCTCAGCTTCTCTTTACGACCCTTCAATTCTGGGTCTTCTACTACAACTGAGGCTATAGCTTCACCAGTAACCTCTTCTGGTTTCTCATGATGCTAAGCCTCAATGTTGTTTAAAAGAAAATTGCAAATACTTGATTTTACCAATAAAGACTGGACAGCCAGAAATTGGGGTGAAAGCATGCTAGTTCAGAAAGGCAGAGAAAGCACCCAGATGATCTTCCTATTTCCCCAATATCCCCGAAAGAAAAAAAAGCCCTTTCTCCTTCTCCACACTTTCTTAAGTACCCTCAACTCAATGTTCTCCTTCCTTTGTTTACTTATATTCACTCCCTGTCATTGATTGCTTACTCCCCCTTCTGACCTGTGGTTGGCTTCATTTAGCTCTTGCTTACAGAATACTCCTGGATTAAAGATGTGTGCTAGGGCAGAGCCACACCACAACAAAAAACAGGTTTTTCCAGTTCTCAGTCTCAAGGTTCACAATGGGATCAAATATCCTGCAACAGCTCAGCTTCTCCCCATGACCTGTTCATGTTTTCAAAACACTACCTCCTCAGCAATGCCTACACATTATCAAGTTCAGCTGCCAGCATGAGATACAACAATTTTAGCCACCTCTGGAACATAGCTTTTGTGTTCTGACTCTGAAAGATTTTCTTCTCAGTGATGTTAGTCTCTTCTTAATCACAGCTGATTCTTCAGCCCTAGATGTCAAGTATCAGCTGTCTCAGCTAAGTTATCATTTTAGTGTTTCTGGTCTCTTCTTAGTAACATTTGATTCTTCGACCCCAGTTAGCTAAAATCACAGATTCTTAATTCAAAATATTGAACAGCCCGAATAGAACCTTTAAGGGGCACCTAAACTTCACATCTATCATCTTCTATCATCTTCACTGATCTTAGCATTATCTTCTGAGTTTCCATAACTGCTCATAAAGCTCTCAGCTTAATAATGACCTTTCTAGTTCAAAGTTCCAAATGCCATCAAAAACATTCCCCTAGTCACATGGGCAGCAATACCCCATGACATTTCTACTGCTGCAATAAAATACCATTACCAAAAACAATATGAGTATTAAGGGGTTAATTCCAGATTACACCTCTAGGGTCACACTATATCACTAAGAGAAGTCACAGAAGAAACTCAGAGCAAAAACTAATGTAGAGGCCACAGGGAATATTACTTACTGGTTTACTCTCCCTTGCTTGCTCATCCCATCCTCTTATGTCAGTCAGGACACCATGCCTAGAGCTGGTACCAACAACAATGGTCTGAGCCCTCCCACAGCAATCATTAATCAAGAAAGTGCCCACAGACTTGCCCACAAATCAATCTGGTAAAAGCATTTTCTCAATTAAGGGTCCCTCTGCTCAAATGACTCCAGCTTGTCAGGTTCACACACACTCTCTCTCTCACACACAAGAAAAATCTAAGAAGGGTACTATGATTTTTTTAATGTTTAGCAATATTATTTCTGGCAAAAAAAAACCTGAAAATAACTCAATACCCATCAATCTGCATTGTAGTATATTCATCCACATGTCTGTAGAGCAATTTTAATCCAGCAATATGGATACTCTGACACATCACACATGGTTAATCCCTCCGGCTGGAATACAGACACACCCTTAGTACACACCTTTAATTCCAAACAATAACATCTAATTGAGGCATAAAAATGTAAGCAATCAGAGAAAGATTTGGCAGAAAAGATATGCCTATATCTCATGAGAACTGCACAGGAAAAAGAGGCTTTCAGAGAGTGCAGAGGGAGACAGGATTTCAGAGAGGTGTGTCCAATCAGAGTTGGGAGTCAGCTGAGAGGCAGTGCAGTGTAATCGAGTTCATGGCAGTTCAGTTGGGGGCAGTTCAGTTCATGGAGTTCAGTTTTTACCAGGACAGCTTTACAGAGACAGGTTACAAAGAGAACAAACTAGACACAGGTGAAAACAGAATGATCCAAAGAATGAGAAGGAGCCACAAGATTAGAACAGAATTAGTTTGAGGTCAAGCAGAACAATTCAGTCAGAAGGTAAGAGAAGGCAGTTTGAATCAATCAGCTTGAAGAGGAGTTTGAGCCAGAACAGATTAGTTGAACCAGCCAGCCAGAATTCAGAAAGAACTAGAAAGAGTGAGTTCATTCAGCAATAAGTCTCAGAGATGACAATTACGTCTGGTGAATAAAAGATACATTTATACATTTAAATGAATAGATGGACTTAGGGTAAAAGGCCGTGTTCCTATATAACTATAGTATCTTTCTGGGTGCTGAATCCATATGAGAACTTTTTTGTTTTTGTTTCATTTTAGGGTGTGTGTGTGCACACACATGTATGCACCCACACATGTGCACACACATGGGAGATTCAATGAAGGATATCTACAGAAAGATGTGACCAGTATTACTGTAATCACAGACTCAGTGTAGTGAGAAACTGTTAGCATTGTCAAGCCTGTAATGCTAGAGAAAGAACTTAGGTACTGGTGTCCCTGGAGAGCCAAAACTGTGAAGCTGTTACTGTATGTGTTGTATTTTCTTATCCTCAGAAGACCACAGGAAGCAGCGCCAGTTTGGGGTTTGTTTCATCTTCTTACTCAGTCTGTACCTTGCTCCTAGTCTACAAAGAGAAAATCTTCTCTAAATTTTCTATTAATTTTTCTTTGCTTTTCTGATCAAGATTTGTGTCCATACTTGAAATCTTTATTTCCTCACTGCCATTTCAACATACCTCAATTTTTTCAGCAATACCTGTAACTCTCACTAAGAGAAAACTTCATGATAAAACAGAAATAAAAGTATAATTTAAATTTTTATGAGAAAGATATATTACTATGACATGTTTATAATTCTATTCTAAATAAAAACAATTTCTAATAAATGAAAAAACTTTACAATTATTTATAATATGAAAAATAGAACAGAAATTTCAAACAGTGTATCCTGGTCCCTCATTTTACACAAGCAAACTCTGTAGAAGAAAGTGGCTTATTCAAGGCCTCATAAGATATTTAATATTAGTCCTTGTGGCTCAGCCCTATAAGCCTAATATTTGGGAAACTGAGGAATAAATTTAGGGTCTGATTGGGATATATAGAAAGTTCTAGACCAGCCTAGACTACAGAGTGAGACCCTACCAATAAACATTTTTTAAAAATCACAAAATACTTAGCATCCAGAGTAAAGAACAGTAAGCCAAGTTAGTGAACCCATGAATAACAAGCCATTTTGTCATGAGCTGCTTGGCTTCCCTTCTGCAATGATGTTTGCGAGGACCCTTTGCTTTAGGAAGAACACAATGCTTCTTCGGGTCTTCTCTAACAGGGCTTCCTTCCATGTCTATACTCTACATCAACTGCAGCTGTGTTGGGAAAGAGGAAAATAAGAATTTGGTGCCAACAGACAATTAAAAATAGTTTTTCACTCACCTTCCAAAAATATTACTGAGCACACTTGATACCATTTATGAATGGTGAGAATAGACATAGTGCACACTAGGTTACACAGAGCTTCAAGTCAGGACATTAGCAAGTAAAACAAATCTAAATAAACTAAAAGACACAACACCTAACCACGAGGCCAAAAGGTCTCATTTTAAAAACAACAAAAAGACAAAGCCATTTAACTGCTTATCCTTTTCCCCTTTTTGACTGAAATGAACTTATTCTAAAGAATAAAAGGATGCTATTACAGTTTTTGCTACCATTCAGCATAGAATCAGGGAAACCTGGCTGGCAGTCCATTCTGAGGGAGGATTTGGCAGGAGGTAGACTCTGTGAGGCAACATTCATAGTATGTGCAGCTTCCTTCAAGACTTAACAGTGACCCAATGGTTAAGTTTCAGAACTCTAGATCTAGACTATTATATTGTTGAAATGTTACAGCTCAATGAACATATAACTCATGAAGTCTAGATCAGCTATGTATGTAATACATCCATAGTACATATTTGGTTTGAATACTGAGCTAAAGTTATGTAGAATGTTAATTATCATGGAGGGGCTCATTTATCTACAACTGTCTGTAAACTACTATTTTTTTTTCTTTTTTTCTTTATTTTTATATCAATCAGAGCTTAGGTACTTTGCATCCATGGCGTATCCCCCTCCCTTCTTCCCTCCCACTCTCCCCATCCCTCCCTCATCTCTTCCCTACCCACTCCAAGTCCACATACAGGGGAGGAACTCCTCACCTTCCATCCAACCCCAGTCAATCTTCTTTCCTCAGAGCTGGCTACAATGTCCTCCCCTGGGATCTAGCCAGGCTATTACTCCCTGGCGTGTATGGGGGAGAGTCAAAGAGCCAGCCATCGAGTTCATGACTGAAACATTCCCTGTTCCCCTTACTAGGGTCTTCAGTTAGACACCCAGATACCATGGGCTACTTCTGAGCTTGGGTTCTAGGACATATGCATACATGGTCCTTGGTTGGAGAAACTGTCTCATATAAGACCCCTGTGCCCTGCTCAGGTTGGTATTTGAGGAGCTCTTGTTCTCCCCAAGTCTTATTAACTTTCCCTATTTTTATTATTATTTCTCGCCCTCTACCGAAGGCTTGGTTGTGATTCTTAATAT
>CM053765.1:43189993-43212680 GCA_028658305.1 Pachyuromys duprasi | reverse complement strand
GATTGGTTTGCTCCCCCGCACACCCGTGGGTTGATGCAGAACTCGGGATTCTCCAGATCTGCTGGAGGACTCACACACTGAGGGAGAATTTGCTGGCGGAAGCGTTCGGCTTGCGCCCCGGCCATGTGTGGACTGGTCAAAACGGTCCCCTAATCCACTGTCTGGTGTGGTTCCGATGATCAGACCGAACCCGCAGCACACCCGTGGGTCGAAGCAGAACCCGGGTGCAGTGTGCGCTCGTAGGGCACAGTTCAGTGAAAACGGCACCGGGTTCCTCCTGATACTGCCTGCGAGACTGTGCGATCCAGTCTACAATGGCGGGTGCGGGCACCCAGCAGGCTGCTTGTCCAGATCAGAGCTGTGGGCAGCTGGTCACTGGGAAATTTCTCCAGGTAATAACTGGGTGTCCCTAGGGTTTTCCCACTTGATTTTCTCACCGTAGGAGTTCCGCTCACCTGGCACTCACAATGCTGGCATTTTAGGTCCCAGAGTTCAGTCTCCTGGTCGCTGCGTTGTTTCTGCTCTCCTACTCCTCAGACACAGTGTTCTCTCGTGGCAGCCATCTTGGATCCCCCCTTCTTCAATTTCTTTTTTCAGAGCCTTGAAGTTTTTCTCAAACAAATCTTTCACTTGCTTGGTTAGAGTCACCCCAATGTCCTAGGCATATATCCAAAAGATGTTCAAGAACACATCAAGGACAGTTGCTCAACTATGTTCATAGCAGCTTTATTCATAGTAGCCAGAACCTGGAAACAATCCAGATGTCCCTCAGTTTGAGGAATGGATACAGAAATTGTGGTACTTTTACACAATGAAATACTACTCAACAATTAAAAATGAGGAAATCATTAAATTTGCAGGCAAATGGTGGGACCTGGAAACGATCATCCTGAGTGAGGTATCCCAGAAGCAGAAAGACACACATGGTATATACTCACTTATATAGACCTATAAGATAAGATAAACATACTGAAATCTATACACCTAAAGAAGATAAACAAGAATGAGGACCTGGGGTAAGATGATCAATCCTCACTTAGAAAGACAAATGGGATGGACATTGGATGTAGGAGAAAGGAAGTAGCAAGTCAAGAGCCTACCACAGAGGGCCTCCAAAAGACTCTTCCTAGCAGTGTATCAAAGCAAATATTAAGAAACCTAACCAACCCCTTGGTAGAGTGCAGGGAATCATATGAAAGAAGGGGGAGTTAGCATGACCTAGAGAGGACAGCAAATCCGCAAGGACCAAATAGATCAGGGCACAGGGGTCTTTTATGAGACTGTTTCTCCAACCAAGGACCATGTATGGATATAACCTAGACCCCCTGCTTGAATGTAGCAAATGATAGTTCAATATCCAAGTGGGTACCCTAGTAAGAGGAACAGGGACTATTTTAGACATGAACTCAATGGCTGGCTCTTCAACTCCCCCATCCCTAGCAACAGCCTTGCTAGGCCACAGAAGAGGACATTGCAGCCATTCCTGAAGAGACCTGATAAGCTAGAGTTAGATGGAAGGGAAGGAGGTCCTCCCTTATCAGTGGACTTGGAAATGGGCAGGGAGGAGACGAGGGAGGGAAGGGGGAGATAGGGATGGAATGCGGGAGGGGGCTAAGGCTGGGATACAAAGTACATAACCTGTGATTTATATAAAATAAAATAAAAATGTTAAAAAGAAAGGAGTATAGCGAATGTACCACTTCTGAAGTGGTATATAACCTTTTGCTTGAATCCATGTTTCTCTTGAAGGATTCTATCACACTACGTTTCCTTACCCTTATCCATAGCATTATCACAGCAATTCTTTTGAGATGATCACCATTTAGGCAGATATTTATAAGTATTTGTAGATGGCTGGAAAAATCTATCTATATAACAATTAGGAACATAAAATTCAAATAGGAGGTTAAGATATTAGGGGCTTATAACAAATTAGTGCATACGAATTATACATATCTATTGATAGGAAACATCAATATCGTCAGCCATCACTCAATGGCAAAGATGTTTTCTAAGAGTCACTGAGTTACTTGTCGTATATAAATATTATGGTATGCACTTACAAATCTAGCATCCTAGTTCAATCACTTGGCATTGTCTCTTGATCAAATGAAGGGATACGGCAACTGAAACATGTGAAACTGCGTATTTAATGCAGTTCACTGTTTTAAAGCAAATTTTTATAAGAATTAGTATTGTGTTGACAATTTTGAAATTTTTGTTTCTTTGAGAAATACTAAAACATTATAAGGTTGTGTTTTTCATTTTAATCCCAGGTGTGGGAATATGGGGCTATATCAAAGCAGCTGACTATGATTTTCCTTGTGCTGCAGCAGAGGTGTGTTTCTGCCAGCAGCAAATAATTTCTGTGTGTGTGATGTTTGGAATTCTGGGAACATTTCAGAGGAAATATAAACGCTAGAGCCCTGATGGTTGATGGCTGGTGATCATTCGGGGGGTGGTTGGTTACTTATTGGTTGTCATTGGTCATGGTTTGTTAAGTAGTCCTGAACAAAGGAGAAAGAAAAAGAAGATACTAGATATCCTGACTGTGAAGATCAAAGTGCTCCAAGGAACTCAATGCCTATAATCAGCAGGAAATAGTCTAATGATAACCCTTTGTAATCCCTGACTTTATTCTGGGTTCTCTTTCCTTTTCTTTCTAGCCTTTTCCTCTCTTATCTAGAGTTAGGGAGTTAACAGGGTGGAAAAAAGAGAAGGAAAAGGGTGGAAGAAAGAACCCATAAAGAAACAAATGCATTACAGGCTATAGTCTAAAATAATGTCTAATAGTGTAGTATATCAGATATGTAAACAAGTAACATATATTTTTCATGAAAATTCCATGCTGTTTTCTCCAATGACTATACTGTTCTAAATTCCCACCAACAGTTTGCAGGGCTTCTTCAAACCCTTGCTAACCTATATAATTTTCACTGTTTTGATAATCATAATTTCTACTACAGGGAAGTGGTATATTTGTGCAATATTTAATTTGTACTTCAATATTCCTACTGGTCATTTTGAGACTTATTGTTTCGACTAATTCCCCATTTATAAAGCAGCTCACAAGCTCCCTTGCTAATATGTTTCCATAATTTGTTCTATTCTAGGTGTTAGCCCCTTTTCAGTTCTTTAGCTTACTGTGCCTGTCTCCCATTCAGTATGATGTCTCTTCACTCTATCAATTATTTGTTTTGGTGCACAAGAGCCTTTTAATTTGATGAAATCCCATTTGTCTACTTTTGCTTTGTTTCCTCTACTTTTTGTGGTCTCTGCCAAAATTCCTTGCCCTTGCCAACATCCCGAGGTGTTTCTCCTCTTTTCCTCCTATAGTTTCATGTCTCCCATGAATCTTTAATCAACTTTTAGTTGTTCTTTGTTCCTGATAATATGGAGGAGTTTTACTCTTCTGTATGTAGAGATCCAGTACTTATGCATCACTTAGTGAAGAGTTCCTTTGTTAAACACATGCTCATAGTACCTTAAAAGCTCTCTAGTAATTCACGTCTGTTTTAAAGCCCAAACCCTGGTGATCTGATCCTTTTGGGTTTGAATTAAAGTAACATGTTTCTTATCAGTACCGAGTGTAGTTCACTATTCTTAATGGTATCTATTAACTTTTATAGAATTGGGAGGCTCCCCTCCCACTATCACCACACACATGAGACTAACACATCACACTGGATGTTATGACAGCTAAGCTAACACTAAACAATAGGAACATTTCAGCTCTGTCACAACATTACAAGATCACTGTTGTACATGTGACCTCTTGTTGACAGAAACATTGTTATACAACACAAGACTGTGTGATAAAAGTAGCAGCACTGGAGCTCAGGCTAGGTGTTTGTTACAGTATTCCTCTTTGTTCTCTTGTTTACTTTTGGTGTACACCTATCACAGGATAAGAAAGGAAGCATTCTAAAATTAGTGGGTGGCATGAAGAGAACTGTTTTGGGGTACTGACCCTGGCAGAGAGAGAATGGTTATTACCTCTCTACAATGAGGATTTGTTCAGCAATGACAAAACATCACTCCTGTGATGTGGGTTTCCGTGGAGTCCAATGTGAGGAGAGGAGAACTTATCTAAGACCTCATTCAGAATCAAGGAAATTTGGACCGAATAGTCCATAAAGTCTTAATTATAAGAGTGAAGGACTCTAGTCATCTGGGTTCTGCCCTCCAGTAGCAGCAGAAGCAGAGATGTGACTTAGCAAATCTTGAAGAAGTAGATTACATCTCATGTACATGAAATACCACATATTCCTAGAAGAATGAGAACATAAGATGCTGTTACAGTAAACATTGTTATTGTCATGTTGTCATCATACCTGTCTGGGTCAGACTGATAACTATGTAGTTTCAATTTACAAACATATATGTTATTTCCTATGTTAAGGATATTCTTAATCTCTGTGTATATAACCAATCAGTGTGCATACAGCTTTGTTTCTTTCAAATCAGTTCCAAGTCATTCTTATAAGCACATCATCATGCACGCTTGTCACTAGATTTGGGTTGTCTTGAAGAGAAAGGAAAGGAAAAAGCAAGCACCCTACCTTCCCACCACCTAACCATGTCTCTGTCATTAAGACGTCATTTGTAATGGTCACATCTCCATTACTCAACCTTCTAAGGAAACAGCTCTGCCTTAGCATTGCCTGCCTTAACTTTAGTCCTCCAGACAGCTCCTTGTCCTTTGAATACTCCAGGATGAGCAGCTTCCTGATGTTCCTAGCCTCTGAATTATTCCGCTCTCCCTTATTAGCTGTATGTAACAGGCAGCCCAATGTTACACCAACTCTGGCTGACATGTCCAAGGTAGTATCTGTTTCCCTAAGTCAATCCAAACTGAAAGAGAAAATCTCCTTTAGTTTATCAAATCCTTGTAACTGACAGGGATTAATGTGATGTCATTTTACTTGTGGACTTTTATATAATGACATGAAAGTTAACCAATCATGTGCAGATAGTGCGTAACTGGGCATTTTCATCAGCTTAAAAAAAAAGCAGGGACACCTAAGTTTAGCACCTCTGAGGATTAGTCCTCCTTCCTTTGTCCAATATAAGAGGAACTAGTCAAACAGTAGAAATAACACAGAGGAAATATCACTTCAAGACACTAAGAGCTTAATCATGGAAGCTGTTTTAGTGCCATTTCATGAAGAGAATAATCTCAAACATTTAAAATAAATTTCCTTTTGCTCTTTTGTCTCCTTAAAGAAGGCATGCTCTTATTTTTATTCTTTATGGTATGCCTAAACCAGAACCTTGCTCTCTTAGCCAAAGCATACTTACCACTTTTGGGTCTTGAATTGTATGGACCAACCTTCTTTTCCTTGTGTTTTCCCTTTTCTTCCTGCACAATCCCAAATAAATGTATGTGAGTGTGCCTGGCACTTGGCAGGACAAGCGGTGCCATTTGAAGGACCCTGTCAGTACATATATGCATCATCTCAACATCATAGCCTAAAGTAGGGGAAGGAAACAGGGAGCCATGAACTCACCACAGGAAGTGGCCTCCTCCAAGAGACCACAGGATTGAAAACCCAGTTGCTCACAGAGAACCTGCATGCTGGAGCACATTATTCTACCCCTGGACCTCTGTTTCTTCAGTTATAAAATCAAGACAACAGCACGTACCTCATAAAACTATAAGGAGAAAGAAATGAGTTTATTCCTATAAATTATTTTTTAAAGCGCTCTGCCCTATAAGAAGGGCTCAGCAGAGATACATTCTATATGCTAGACAACATGAATAATAGCTTCACTTTTAATGGCTCTGCACAGAATACAAACAAAGACTATGTTTTTATATAAATGCATAATATAATAAGATTTTGAAAAGCAAGATATGCTTCCAGGGGGGACCATGAAAGTGAGTTTACCCTTAAATATGTAAGCCACATTCAGAAAAGTTATAATCTTTTATGTTATCAGTTTTCTTTGGAAGAAAAATTGTCCTTGAGGCAGCTACATCTGCAGATCCCTTGCTAAATGTCAAAACTCTGTAGCAATTATGTTCTTCTAAGGCAGAATGGATGATGTCAAATGTGCTTGCTTCCTGAAGCACTGTTTAATCTACTTCAATAACATTTTTAAAGATTAAGATGGAAATCGGTATTTTAGTGTAAGTCTGTATTGGAAATTTTAGATAATTTAGAGTTGCCACATCATTCTGTTAAAGGTTAAATTCCACCAAATATTTTTCTTTTTTAAAGTTGCTATCACAGCCTAGTAAACTTGAATGTTCAAAACCAAGTCTACTAATTCCCTAATTTATTTTCTCTCTTGAAATTCAACACTCAGAGCCATACTTTTCGCAGAACCTATTTTCTGACACATGACGGCACTTTTAGGACGTGGAGCCCAATGAAATGTATCCTCATGTGGCAAATGCATACAGGACAGAAGTCTCGCTCAGAAGCTTTGAGGGTTCCCCTGAGATTCATATCAGCACCTTAGCCACTTGGGAAGTAGTCAGTGTATCTTGTATTTAAAAGGCAAGCCTGGGCACAACATTCTTTACAAAGACCCTAGTTAAGTTTTGTTGATATTTCTCTGTTATAAGCTCTTGTGTTTATACTTATTGTTCATAATGATCATTTGTAAATACAAGTTGTGCCTTTGAGATTACCAGAAAGTAAGCCATTATTAAAAGAAAGGTATTAAAATCTATTTAATTTCTGTTAAATGAGCCCTTTAGGCTGGCCTTGAACTTGCTATGTAAACATGCCTATGTAAATAAAGATGGCATTTAATTTTTTGATCCAACTGCATCACTCCATCAACCTTCCAAGTGTATGGCTTGTTTATATGGTGCTATAGCCGGAACCCACGGCTTTGTGCATGATAGGCTAGAACTCGATAATCTGAGCCTATTCCCAACCCCTCTTTCTGTTAATCTTTTTACTGAAATATATTATAACCACAAACTTTAGAACTCAATAGTTATTACTAGCCGTGTGACCTTGAAGTAATTGCTCAATATTTCTGAGCTTTAATTTCCCCCCTCTTCCATTGTAGAACAAGGCCAAAATTATATGGAATACAATTTAGAAAGCTTTGAAGAATGCCGGACTGATCTGCTTTTTTCTTTTCTTTTCTGCTTTTTTCTACTCTTACAAACATCTTTTTGTGGTGCCAGTAAAATGGCTCAGCAGGTAAAGTTACATAATGCAAAGCCTGACAATCTGAGTTCAGTCCCCTGGCTCACATGAAGGAAAGGACCCAAACCCACAAGTTTTTCTCTGACTTCCACATGTCCCCTTCCACAATAAATAAATAAAAAATCTAATAAAACCATCTATTTGTGATTTTGGCTATCATTTTTCATAGACAGCCACCTCTTTCTCCATACACCAACAACACAAGAAAAACACTACCATGATGACATCATCCGGTAAAACACTGTTAACAATGACTATCTTCTGGCACAATCAAGCAGATGCTGTGGCAGTACCTGCCAGGAGTATTACCTAAAATAATAACTGCTTCTTTTGTTGCCAGGCAATATGGAGGATAGTACACTGAAAGCACACTGCCACAATAAAGAGCAGTTCAAAGCTCAGTTATAACATCTTTAAGAATCATGGAAAGCTTTTAGTCTCCTCTCGGCCTTCATAGTTCTACTCAAGTTTAAGATGCAAAGCCTACCGAGGTCATGGCTGTAATTTTCAAAAATTCAGAATTCCTCCCAAATGCATTCTTTATCTACCTTCTAAGCCGTGAGAAAATTAGACTATCTTATTTGTCTAACAGAAGACATCTGGACATTCCAGAAAATAGAACAAAACATAATATTGAGACTGGACCTGAAAGATAAATTGACAATGTTTTGATCAAGTTACGCTATTGAGGGGGTATTTGCATGATTCAATGGTTACTTGGCTTCCAGAGGCTTTTGACAATTGAATGACAACTTAGAAATTGATGTATATTTCTAATAATCACACTGGGATCATCTGTGAAACCATAATTAGCCTTCAAGGCTACAGAAACATAGCAACAAATATGGCCAATGCCAAGGGTAGAATGTATCAAAAAACACTTCTTAGGAAGAGGATGTTTCAAATTGATGTTCTACAATGAAAATACAGACACTGTGTTGAGAAAGAGACTGCCAGACAAAGGAAAGGAGCATGGGACCAAGCCTGAAAGTGTAAAAGAAAATGGAATATTGAAAAAAATATATAGGCCGGTATAGGACACAAACATCTTGCTTTGTGATAGTTCCCTTAAGAACTAAGTTATTAATCAACTGGTGGATCAATGGAATCGATTAGAAGACCCAGAAATAAACTCACACATTATGGACACCTGATTTTTGACAAAGATACCAAAACCACTCAATGGAAAACAACATCTTCAACAAATGGTGCTGATCTAAATGGATGTCTACATGTAGAAAAATGCAAATAGATTCATACTTATCACCCTGCATAAAACTAAATTCCAAGTGGATCAAAGACCTCAATATAAAACCAGACACGCTAGAACTCATTGCCACAGGAGACAACTTCCTGAACAAAACACCAAGAGATCAGGCTTTAAGAGCAAGAATCAATAAATGGGACCTCATGAAACTGAAAAGCTTCTGTAAAGCAAAAGACACTGTTGTCAGAACAAAATGACAGTCTACAGACTGGGAAAGGATCTTCACCAACCATATATCTGATAAAGGGCTGATATCCAAATATATAAAGAACTCAAGAAGGTAAACAGCACCAAATCAGTTAATCCAATAAAAAAATGGGATACAGAGCTAAACAGAGAATCCTCAAGAGAGGACTATTGAATGGCAGAAAAACATTTAAAGAAATGTTCAATGTCCTTTGTCATCAGGGAAATGCAAATCAAAATGACCCTGAGATTTCACCTTACACCCATCAGAATGGCTAAAATAAAAAACTCAAGTGAAAACACATGCTGGAGAGGATGTGGAGAAAGGGGAACCCTCCTCCATTGCTGGTGGGAATGTAAACTTGTACAACCAATTTGGAAATCAATCTGGTGTTTTTTCAGACATTGGGAATAGCACTTCCTCAAAATACAGCTATATCACTCCTAGGCATATATCCAAAAGATGCTCAAGCATACAACAATGACATTTGTTCAACTATGTTTGTAGCAGCTTTATTTGTAATGGCCAGAATCTGGAAACAACCCAGATGTCCCTCAACTAAGGAATGGGTAAAGAAATTGTGGTACATCTATACAATGGAATATTACTCAGCAACAATAAACAGGGAAATCATGAAATTTGCAAGTAAATGGTGGGAACTGAAATAGATCACCTTAAGTGAGGTATCCCAGAAACAGAAAGACACACAGGGTATATACTCACTCACAAGTGGATATTAGATATATAATACAGGGTAAACATACTAAAATCTATACACCTAAAGAAACTAATCAAGAAGGAGGACTCTGGCTAAGATGCTCAATACCCATTCAGAAAGGCAAAGAAGATGGACATCAGAAGAGGGAGAAAACAGGGAACAGGACAAAAGCCTACCACAGAGAGCCTCTGAAAGGCTCTACCCTGCAGGATATCAAAGTAGACACTGAGACTTATAGCCAAACTTTGGGCAGAGTGCAGGAAATCTTATGAAAGAAGGGGGAGATCAAAGACCTGGAGGGGACAGGAGCTCCACAAGGACAGTAACAGAACCAAAAAATCTGGGCACAGGGGTCTTTTCTGAAACTGATACTCCAACCAAAGACCATTCATGGAGATAACCTAGAACCCCTGCACAGATATTGCCCATGGCAGTTCAGTGTCCAAGTAGGTTCCATTGTAATGGGAACAGAGACTGTCTCTGACATGAACTGAGTGGCCTGCTCTTTGATCACCTCCTCCTGAAGGGGGAGCAACCTTACCAGGCCACAGAGGAAGACAATGCAGCCACTCCTAATGTGACCTGATAGACTAGGATCAGAAGGAAGGAGAGAAAGACCCCCTATCAGTGGACTTAGGGAGAAACACGGGTGGAAAAGGGGGAGAGAGGTAGAATTGGGAGGGGAGGAGAGAGCTACAGGGGGGATACAAAGTGAATAAACTAATTAATAAAAATAAAAATGAAAAAGAAAAAAACTAAAAAAAGAACAAAGATATTTTAAAATATTTGTCTTTGATCACTCTCACTGGAAGATACTGGGGTCATTCACATTCTCATATTACCAGATACTGTTGTTACATGTGTCTTTGACAGCATCAAACACAAATCAATACTTTTTTTCAATTAAAACTATGCAGAACACTGTGCTATACAGTGTCAGCCACTGGCCATTACCATACCATTATATCAAAGTTCTTAGCCAGTGATTTTTATTGAATAATTTTTAGATTAAGTACTTTCTACAAAATAAGTACATGCTGCAATTGGCTCTCTTTCTTCAGTCAGTGCGATATGTTGACAGTTAGCCCCATCATGGATGTCAAGAGATAATACCACTGGACCTGTACCTAAGAGGATGAAGTAAAGTCTCAGGATCCAGCCTCTGGAATTTCAATATCTGTACTATATAATATCACGTTTTTGAGGAATAAAATGGTACAGACATTAACATACTAGAGATGGTAGCCTTTTACGTTAGAGAAAATGGTCAATAAACAATAAATATCACCAGGTCATACGAAGCACATAGTTGATCAAGGGACCAAAAATCAAAACTTAAGTGTACTAAATTACAAACAAAACCAAGGTATGGAGGTAAAGTGAATCTGAAGAAAATGTGGAAATGAGCATAAGATTCCAGTGACTTTGACCCTGATTTATACGCTACAAATTTAACTGTGAGCTCTGTGTATGTATGACTCACTGTGGCTGAACCATAGTATATGTTGAGTGATGTACCAGCAAAGAGATTAAGAAAATCAGTCAAGGTTTGATCATAAGAGGACCCCTGTTATAAGTTTGAAAGCCTAAATTTACTCTTTAACGTGGATAAGAAAAGTATTAAGTATTTGAAGCCCATGAAATATCAAGAAAGATACTTGTGCTTGAGAAATGAAACAGACGATAGAGCATCACACCTTTTGGAAGTAAGATTAGTCAAAGTCAGGTTTGTCGCAGGTTTATCACTCCCAGGAATAGATCACAGCATGTAAAAAGCAAGGCTCTATGTATGCACTAGCTGCCCCTTGGCCTTCTATTCTCAGCATATCTTACCATCCAGGTCTAAGGTACATTTTCTTCAAACTAATTCCATCACTACTCTCAAAATAGTCACCGACCCCATGAGTGGAACAACAGACACTTAAAATGTCAGGTCCATGTAAAGGTTACTCAGCAGGGAGGCATCTTATCCAGCATGCCCCACCTCGATTGACAGAAGAACTGAAAAGGTTGCCAATGCCTTTTAGACAATCTTACTGGAGAGGAAGCTGAAGGTCTGGCCTTTCAATAGAAGATGAAGGTCTACTATATTAATGGTCTACTTCATCTTAAGTTCAAAACACAGAGGATCATAGTAGCGCAACAGGAACACGTAGATCTGTTGCAAGCCATTGTATTTCCCAGAGGGAATTTTCCAGGCATAACTGTCAGCAGAAACTTTGAGAAGCTCACTTATACTGTCATGGGGGACCTCCCTTTGACACTGAAATCTCTGGTCTTCCCCCCCCCTCAAGGATAGGAGTCTTAACACATTAATGTAGTCAAAACAATCGCATTCAGGAATATCCTGTTAGCACTACAGGAGAAATCGGCTGAGCTTCCCGCAGTTACAGTGCTCAGCTATCATGTTGATGGAAGCATGTTTGGAAAATGACAGAGCATGTGAGATTCTGTTACAGTCAATGCCCTCCAAAAGGACTCCATGCCACCTATTTTCAACATCCTTGCAGGAAAAGTGACTTCAGTGGCCCTGTGGATGTGATTGTTTTGCTGATGATAAGGATGAAAGTGTCCATTCAGAAAAGTCAGTAGGTTCATCAGGTTTATCCAACTCTAAGTCCTTAGGATCTGCTGTCATTAGCTTGAGTAATGGCTGTGGTATCTGTAAGTGAAAACAGTCTTTTACATGAATAATCACTTCAGTGAACAAGCAAAGGTTAAGGGGAGATATCAGAAATTACATTTCAGTGTGGGAGCTACCCTTAGCTTCTGCTCACTTTAATACATATTAAAGAGAATTTTGCAACTTTTATGTGCTGCAAAAACTTGGTGTCATTGTCAAGCAAGATTTATGCATGGAAAATGGAAGAATTCTCTAAATATATTTTTAAGAATTGTTATTCATAATGAATCCTTTGTCTTTAACCACTTTAAAATGAATAATTCTACAAATCAAAAGGACAAAATAGTTAAAAATTTAATTAAGGGACCGAATCTAAAGGAAAAGAGATGCCCACCTATATCTTTGAATATTAACTAGTTCTAAGAAACACTTCAGCATAAGTAACATAAAGAAGTTGGGTACGGGACATCATCATTTTTAAAAGAGTATTTTTTATAGCAAATTGCACTGTTGTCATATGTCTTATAACGAGTTTAGAAACAAAACTCACTATACCAGCCAGTACATGGAAATTAACCACAGTTCATAAATAACCGCTGTCTCATAATAGACTGCACTAAGGTAGATAAATACAGAACAGTTTCCATGTAAATGCTGACTTGCTACTGGCACTAAATTATTTTAAATTGTGTTCTATAAAGGAATATAAGCACAAGGCTGATGTAAGAAGTCCCATTATCGATTGGTTTAGTAGTTTCAGTGAGTTCAGAATTATCCCATTCTTTGGATCACACCCAAGAAATTTACAATAGCGAGAAAGGCAGATGCAACCCACAGTACGAACAGACCTGAAACACATCGCTTAAATAAGAAGGGAGACACGTCAAGGTCCTCTTCCGTGGGGTAAGAGTGCAGCAGCTGGCCCTTGAAATCCACAGCACTTCCACTGTGAGAGCTTTCCACTCCTTGAAAGAACCACATCTCCAGACACTCGAAAGTTTCGCTCTTTTTTTTTTCAGAGCACACAGGCACTTCTTTTCTTCTTCTTCTTCTTTTCCCCAGCATTTATTTTATTTTTTTATTTATTACAATTTATTCACTTTGTATCCTGGCTGTAGCCCTGTTCCTTGTCCCCTTCTAATCCTGCCCTCCCTCTTCTCCCCCCATGTATCTTCGCCAGTGTGCTGATAGGGAGGACCTCCTCTCCTTCCATCTGACCCTAGTCTATCAGGTCTCATCAGGACTGGCTGCATTGTCTTCTTCTGTGGCCTGGAGGGGGAGGTGATCAAAGAGCCACCCACTGAGTTCATATCAGAGACAGTCCTTGTTCCCCTTACTAGGATACCCACTTGGATACTGAACTGCCATTGGCTACATCTGTGCAGGGGTTCTAGGTTATCTCCATTCCTGACCCTTGCTTGGAGTATCAGTCTCAGAAAAGATCCCTGTGTCCAGATTTTTTGGTTCTGTTGCTCTCCTTGTGGAGCTCCTGTCCCCTCCAGGTCTTTCCATCTCTCCATTTGTTCATAAGATTCCCTGCACTCTGCCCAAAGTTTGGCTATGAGTCTCAGCATCTGCTCCGATACCCTGCTGTGGGCAGAGTCTTCCGGAAGCCCTCTGTGGTAGGCTCCTGTCCTATTCCCTGTTTTCTCCCTCTTCTTATGTCTATCAAGATGCCAAAACCATACAATGGAAAAAATATAGCAAATTCAACAAATGGTGCTGGTCTAACTGGGTGTCTACGTGTAGAAAAATGAAAATAATTCCATACTTATAACCCTGCACAAAACTAAAGTTCTGGTGGAGCAAAGACCTCAACATAAAACCAGACACACTAAATGTATTAGAACAAAAAGTGGGGAAGAGCCTTGACCTCATTGTCACAGGAGACAACTTCCTGAACAGAACACCAACAGCACAGGCTCTAAGATCAACAATCAATAAATGGGACCTCATGAAACTGAAAAGCTTCTGTAAAGCAAAGGACACTGTCACCAGAACAAAATGGTAGCCTACAGACTGGGAAAGGATCTTCCCCAACCCTATATCTGACAGAGAACTAATACCCAGTATATATAAAGAACACAGGCACTACTCTATGACTGATTCTGCTTCAAGGAAGCTGTGCCTTCACTTGCCTTGCCTCTGTATATGTACCTACATATATGTAAACATGATTGAGTTCTTCAGTATTTTGAGTGCTGATACAGATCAAGTAATTTATGGTAGAAAATTAAACTCTTATTTTTTAGTCAGCCTCATATTCTTACTTTGGAGACTGATAGCTGGTGCTAAATTTATATAAAGATAAGTTTAGTATAACTCCAATATCATTGTAGCATAGATTTGCTACAATATTATTAAGGGATTTGAACAATAATGACTTGTTCATAGTTAAAAGAACCCCTCACAAACAAGAGAAATATTGAGCCTTCTGCAGAATAGGTCATTACTATTATGAACTATGTCCACAGAAGATTACACAGTTCTTGTGGCAAAATGCTTGAAATCTTGTCTCAGAAATGTCACTCAACTTTAAGGACTTTTGACAACTGTTTAAAAATAAAATAAAATCCACATAATATCTAGTTAAACCATCAAGTGGGTTTACCACATAATTTGTAGCTTAAAACACATACTACAATATCATATTTTAATATTCAACTTAAAACATTAAGAAGACATTATCTAATTTATATTTTCCTTTCATCTGCAACATGTATACATTAGAATAAAAAAGTGTGTTGTTAGGAAATAAAATTTTAGGAACAGGAGAGATGGCTCAGTGGTTAAGAGTGTATAGTGCTCCTGCAAATGACTAGTGTTTGGTTCTAAACACACTTGTAGGATGGCTTACACTTCCTATTATTCCAACTCCAAAGGATCCAACACCCACTTTTGGCCTCTGTGGGCAATGACACTCATGTGCATATGCCCCCACACAGACACATGGATACTCACATTTAAAACAAAAATAGAGAAATAAACATTTAAATTAATTTTTATTTCTCTACAGAGTCACAATGAAATTGTGGAAATTGCTGGAAGCAATTTTGCTCACCTAATATCCAGAGCATTAAAAAGATAATTACTCCTTCATCACCCAGAGAACTGAATTGGACAACACAGAATGGAGGAGTGTAGTTTCTGCAAGAATTGGATCAGTGAGCTTGAGCATTACCATGCATCTCCTTAACTCCATGCATTAAGTGGTATAAGAAAAGATAACTTCAGCAGAATATATCAGCTTTTCTGATTTGAACAGATGCAGATGAAAGTTCTAGAATGATGCATTGACTACAGTTTTATCTGCTCAAGACTGGCCCACCCAGCTACATGTAAGTGGAGTAGAGTTTCATGAAAAGACAATTGCCAGGGAATGAACCTGTATGTCAGAGATGTAAAATATATGCACAGCTCTTCCCTCATTGTTGTGGCCAATATGTGACAAGAGGCAACCTGAAGGAAGAAAGATTTATATCGGCTCATGGCAGAGAAGATACAGTGACACAAGTGATTCAAGGCTCTGTCAACAGGAGCATGAGACTATCCATGTGTTCACATCCATACCGAATTGATGGGGTAGGAGTGGGAAAAGCAGAAAGCAGGTGGGGTACCAGCTGCCACCACTCTCTGCACCATGACTGAGTATGCCACATGACACACACTGTGTGCCATGCCTTCCCTGCCAGGATGGACTACACACACTCACAAACAATGAGCCAAAGTAAACCCTTCCCTCCTTAAGTTGCCTTTGTAAGTATTTTGTCACAATAATGAGAAAATAACTAGCATAGAAGCTAGGGTGAAAAAGTATTTCATGGAGGTGAAATTGATTCCCAAAATGGAAAATAATGGCACACAGAGCAAATGAAAAATCAAAGGGAAATTTGACAAGCTTACGTACTACTATATCAGTATTTATGCTAAAATTAAATATCCTAAACAGTTGATTAAAAGGCAGAAGTATTAAGTAAAAAACAATAGCTAGCTATAATCTGGCTATAAACATTTTATTTATTTTAAATATGTATGTCCACTTTTTGTTTTAGTTACTCTTTAATGGGATATTATAGGCACATCTGCAAGGTTGGTAGTATAATAAAAAAAACAATTTAGCAAGTCTCATTTACACACATGAACTTTAAGATGAGGGCCCTTTCCTTCCTTTCTTTCTTCTTTCCTTCCTTCCTTCTTTCCTTCCTTTCTTTTCTTCCTTCCTTCTCTCCTTTTTTCTTTTTTGTTTATTTTTGTAATTCTATTTTCCCTTCCCTCTTCTTCTCTCCAGACTCTTCCATATACCCCTTCCATACTGTTCTTCAAATATATGGTGTCTTTTTCCATTAATTATTACTAACTATGCATACATATTGTATATACATGTAGATTCCTAAATATAACATGTTCGGTCCATTTACTTGTACATGTTTTCAGGGCTGACTATTTGACACCGGACAATCAGTTGGTGTGCTCTTCCCTGGGGAGAGCCACCTCTCCTGCTCCCTGCTTTATTCAGTTTTCTGTAGTTCTTTGTGTAGGGTGGAAGCCTTGTGATCTTTCCTCCATGCGGTTTGGCATGTTCAGTGGTGTCCTCCTTCTTCGGCCCATGTTCAAGTAGTCATACTGCTGAGTCTGTATGGGTATAGCTCCCTGATGTAGTGGTAGACACAATCACACAGCAAACTCCCTAATCCTATGGCTCTTATAATCTCCCCACCCTGTCTTCTACATCGTTCCCTTAGTTATGGGAGTGTTAACAAATACACTTTAAATATAAAAACATAGATAAGCTACAAACAAAAGGGGTTTAAAATTAAATATTATGAAAAACATCAACAGAGGAAACCAAGACCCACACTAGTAATTATTAAGGATTGTGAATACAGTTAAAGTTGGATATATGGTAAAATAAATAAAAAGGTAACTGTGGATAGACAGGTTATAATTGCTAAAGATATTGGCACTGTTAGAACTACAGGGCGTTTGAAGTTGGACTAAATACATCAGCATCATGAGATGACCATGGATTTATGGGAGGCAGGGAAAGAATATCATTATTCAGATAAGAATTTCCCCCCAGAGGCTTAAGTGTTTGTACACTTTAAACTTTTTCTTTTGCTGGTGGAATTCTTTGGGGGAGGTGTTAAAACCCCTTGGTCATGTGCCTAGCTTGCAAAGTTGGTATAGAAGGGCCACAGGAGAAGAGCAGAAGAGCATGTGGGTTGTAGTTTAGGCTCAGTCCCAGGCAGATCCCTTTACTTCCTGGCCACTGGCACAATGTTCGAGCAGTCTCATGCCACCACTGCCAAGGATGGAGCCCACCTTACACTTACACTTTCTTATCATGTGTCTTAGTTAGATTTCTGTTGCTATGATAGAACACAATGACCAAAAGCACCTAAGAGATGGAATGGTTTGCTTAATCTTACAACTTTAGGGTCACATTCCATCACCAGGGGAAGGCAAGGCAGAAAACAGAAAGCAAAAACTGAAGCAGAGGCCATGAAGGAACATATGTACTAGATTGTTGCTTATGACTTATTCAGTCTGTTTTGCTGTTGCTGCTCCTGCTGCTGCTAATTAAAATAATTAATTTTATTGAAAATGGATTTTTTTCATAAAATATATTCTTATTATGGTTCTCCTTCCCCAGCTCCTCCCAGAGGCTTTCCACCTACCCACCCATTCAAAACCACACCTTTCCTCTTTCTTGCTCATTAAAAATACACAACCATCTAAAAAAATAATAAAAATAAATAAGATAAAGTAAATCAAACAACCAGAATAGGCTAAAACAAACAAATAAGTAGAAGAAAAAGAGCCAAAAATAAAAAAGAGCACAGAATACACAGAATAAACATGGAGACACACAGGTTTGCACACACAAAAATCCCATGAAAAAAACAAAATTGGAAACCATAATCTATCTGCTTTTTTACAAAACTGAGAACCACATGCCCAGGACTGGACTTACCAACAGTGAGCTGCACATTTCCACATCAATTATTAATCAAGTAGATTTCCCCAACAGAATTACCTACTAGAAAAATAATGGAGTCATTTTTTTCTAATGAGATTCCTCTTTCCAGAGCATTCTAGCTTGTTTCCAGTTGACAGAAAACTAATCAGAAAACCATGATAGATTGCACTCTCTCAGGGATTAGGGGCATGAATCAGTGGTTAAGAGTACAAAAGGAGAGTAACAGAAACACAAAGTACGGGCCCAGGGGTCTTTTCTGGGACTGATACTCCAACCAAGAACCATCCATGGAGGTAACCTAGAACCCCTGCACAGATGTAGCCCATGGCAGCTCAGTGTCCAAGTGGGTACTCTAGTAAGGGGAACAGGGGCTGTCTCTGACATGAACTCAGTGGCTGGCTCTTTGATCTCCCCTTGCAGGGGGAGCAGCCTTACCAGGCCACAGAGGAAGACAATGCAGCCACTCTTGGTGAGACCTGATAGGTTATGGTCAGATAGGAGAGGAGGATCTCCCCTATCAGGATCAGGGAAAGATCATGGTAAGAGAAAAGGGAGGGAGGGTGGTATTGGGAAGAGACAAAGGTGGAGGCTACAAAGTGAATAAATTGTAATAAAAATAAATAAATAATTTTAAAAAAGAGTACACATTGCTCTTGCAGAGGAATCAAGTTTGGATCCCAGCATCCACATTTGGTATCTGACAGCCACCTAGAACTTCAGATTC
Organism: Pachyuromys duprasi; assembly: GCA_028658305.1. Taxonomy (NCBI): domain Eukaryota; kingdom Metazoa; phylum Chordata; class Mammalia; order Rodentia; family Muridae; genus Pachyuromys; species Pachyuromys duprasi. Next base: position 43,194,009 of record CM053765.1, on the reverse strand, counting down.
AAAAGCATTCAAAGCCTCAAATTTTTGCAGTCACTAGAACTCCCTGCATGTAACCACACACATATACATAGTCAAAAATTGCATATGGAGAAGAGGGAACCCTCCTCCGTTGCTGATGGGAATGTAAACTTATACAACCATTTTGGAAATCAATCTGGTGCTTTCTTAGAAAGTAAAGAATAGTGCTACCTCAAGATCCAGCTATACCATTCCTAGGCATAAATCCAAAGTATGCTCAAGTATACAACAAGGACATTTGCTCAACCATGTTGATAGCACTCTTATCCAGAAGCTGGAAACAACCTAGATGTCCCTCAATGGAGGAATGGATATAGAACTTGTGGTACATTTACACAATGGAATACTCCTCAGCTATTAAAAACAAGGAAATCATGATATTTGCAGGCAAGTGGTGGGAACTAGAAAAGATCATCTTGAGTGGGGTAGCACAGGAACAGAAAGACACACATGGTATATCCTTACTCATAAGTGTATATTAGCCATATAATACGGAGAAGCATACTAAAATCTATAGTCCTAAAGAAGCTAAACAACAAGGAAGTCCCTAGGGAAAATGTTCAATCCTCATTCATAAAAACAAATGCAATAGACCTTGGAAGCAGAAGAAAACAGAGAGCAGGACAGGAGCCAACCGTAGAGGGTCTCTGAAAGAATCTGCCGATAGAGGTATCAAAGCAGAGGCTGTGACTCGGAGCCAAGATTTGGACAGAGACATGGAATTTTATGAAGGAAGGGAGAGATAGAAAGACCTGGAGGGGACAGGAGCTCCAAAAGAGGCTAACAGAAAAAAAAAATGAGCCCTGGGAGCCCTGCAGAGACTGATACCCTAACCAAGGACAACACATGTAGACGAACTAAAACCCAAGCTCAGAAGTAGCCCATAGACTCAGTCTCCAAGGGGGACCAGGGAGCAGGGACTTTCTCTGGCATGAACTCAGTTACAGGCTCTCAGATCACCTCCCTCTGGTGGGTGTAGCCTTGGCAGGCCACAGAGGAAGACAATGCCACCAGTCCTGATGAGACCTGATAGGCCAGAGTCAAATAGAAGGGAAGAGATCCTCCCTTATTAGTGGACGAGGGAGGGGCATAGGGGAGAAAAGGGAGGGAGGAAGGGTGGGGAGATGAGGGAGAGGGCCATAGCCAGGATACAAATTGAATTAATTTTAATAAATGATAATTTAAAAATATAAAAAGTTAAAAATAAATAAAATAACCCAAGTATGGCGGTGCATGTCTTTAATCCCAGCAGTCAGTGAGGTAGAGGCAGGCAGATCTCTGTGAATTTCAGGCCAGCATGACCTACAAAGTGAGTCCAGGACAGCCAAGGTTACAGAGAGAAACCCTGTCTCAATAAAAACTAATAATAATAGTTAATAATTATAGGGAAATCTTATAGTAATATAGACAAAAGTTTGATTATTGAATCTACTTTTCAACTTAAGGCTTTATTTGTTTTTCCCAAATAAGGATATTTTTAACTCACTGGTATGATTTTGTATATTGATGCAAAAATAAGTCTATTTTGATACAATGGTATGGAATTCAAATTTAAGGGTACCTTTAACAGCATATGTATAAATATGTATATGTATATATATATGTGTGTGTATATATATATATATACATATATATGTTCTTACTCTGGTATGAGATATTATGCCCATATAACTCATAGATACAAGCTTTACTTCCAATACTTTAAAACTACTATTATAAGCTGTTTAGGATAATTAAATAATACAAGTTAATTGTTAGCTAATCAACTCATTGTCATGTCAGATACTAGCATAATTTATCACAGAAATATACACCCTAAGTTTAACAGATAGATATGATTCTATAGATAGATTATATAAAGAGAAATAAAAATTCTTTATTAGTTTAAGAATTCTTTGACAATGAGACATGTCATCTCCTGGCCAACCTCAGAGAAGATGATAAGCATCAAAAACCTCCGTATGAAAATGGCTTCAAATGTGGCAAAAAAAAAGGAAAAGAAAATGCCCTTGCTTTATGACAGAAAGAAATCTACCTAAAATGGGCAAGTTTAAGTGCAGGCCAAGTCAACGGCTGAACTCTGCCAAGACAGGGTAAGCAAGTCCAAAATAATTCCTGCTTCACTAATATGTCTGTTTGATATATTGAGCCAGAAAGCTGAAGATGATGCTCCAATATTATAGAGACTTCTGGGTGGCTACTCAGGCAGCAAACTGTCTCTGTTAATTTTTATTTTTTGGAAGTATCTAGCATGCACTTCCTATTTACTCAAGTAATTAGTTTTATTCCCTCTCAAGCCTTTGATGAGGTTGAAGACCAGAGAGTCATAGCTTTACAATTAGCTTAGTTACTTCGGAATTTAAAAATTTTTTAGGTCTAGATAGGTTAATATATACAAACTATAATAAAAATAACTTAGGAACAAAACGTTAAACCCTCATAGAAAGGTAGATATTTTATTCAAGATTGCCAAATACATTTAGAGTAGACATTTATATATATATACATATATGTCTTACCTATTGGTTTTTATAATTGTTTCATAATTATTCTTACTATATAAAATGACCTTTTTATTTAGACAAAATAGGGGGATTGTTGGGGGTTTGTCTGATGCTTGTATTTGTATGCTAAGGCCCAATAAGGCCCTCAAGATCTGGGTACTGCCCTATCCTGATCCTAAGGCATTTTATCACCTAAGATATTACTCCAGAATGGTTAATTAAAATGGCTCTGTACCTGGGCAGGGCAGCAGGAGGTAGGCATGGCTAAGGTTCCCAGACTTTGGGAACAGGAGAATCCTGGGAAGCAGACAGACAGATGGAAGAGAGGAGGAAAGAGGATGCCATGGGGAGTCAGCATGGAGAAGGAACCACGTGGACTCTGAGGATGGCGTGAATAGAGAAAGCAACCCAGATGAAGGATAAGCAAGTATTTATAGAATAATGAATGGGAGATAGGCCAAATAGGAATGGTTAAGGCAGATGGCATTGGATGGAGGTTGGGAGATAGATGGTGAGGTTATCGAGATAGCGTAAGTGGAAATATCTGCCCAGCCCAAGGTAAATAAGGCAATTATAAAATCTAACAGTTGTCTATGTCTTACTGATTGTGATATTGGGTTAAATAACACTACAATAATAATTATAGAGCAAATAAAAAACATTACACAGCCCAACACCATTTAATTTCCAACTAATAATGATAACAATAATTATTTAATAATGATATCTTTAAAGTTGATCTTAACACATTTTATCACAGAAGTGAAAAAAGTGATTAATGTAACATGTATTTGTTTTTTATTACTTTCTAACACATTTCCACAACTACATGTTGTGGAATATTACTTCACAGCTTCTGTAGGTTATAATTTGGAGATGGCATAGCTGTGTCCCACATCCAAAGTTTCACAATGCCACCACCTAAGTATGAGTCAGGGTATATTCTTTCAAGAACACAACCTTCCCTTTCAAGGTCACATGGTTTTACTTATGTACTTGCTTAACAAAAAGATGTAGGATGTACATAAACACTACTATTCCATTTTCAGACCAAATATTTGCATATATTTTATTTAATAGTTTTATGGTCTTAAAGTAATACAGCTATTTGTTTTTTTTTCTAGAGGGCTAACTATTACACAAGACTATTAAATCTATTGTTTTACTACTGATCATATTTCTATTTTTAAGATAAACTACAATTCCAAAGTTATTTATGTATTTTCTTGCTGTTGCTGTTATCTACCTATCTAAATACCAACATCACATTTTCTAATGATTGTGAACTTACCACATGCTTTAATATGTAATATAAGGAGCTACATGCTCACTATGAACAGAACAGGAATACACAAACACAATGAGCCATCTCTACTGTGAATTCTCCGCCCATTAATTCAACCAAACACAGATTTTTTAAAATTGGAATAAAGAAATTCTCACCATACTGAACATATATAGACTGCTTCTTGTTTTTATTCTCTACACAATATA
>CM053765.1:43174439-43189493 GCA_028658305.1 Pachyuromys duprasi | reverse complement strand
AATGCAATTTTCCCTTTTTGTTCAGGATTTCTTTGGTTATCTGAGTCTTTTGTGCTTCCATATAAATAAGCAAAATGGACTTTGTTTTTAACTTGTAGAATTTCTGAAGGCACATTCAATAAACACAGGTACATTAGTTGATAACAAAAAATAAATACCACTGAAGCATAAAGTAACAATAATAAAAATAGTGTTGAAGTCACAGGCTCAGACTGAATTTGAATAATAACAAAATTCAAAGAACTAATGTATAAAAATGTTTTCCAACCAACTTTATCTGTACTAGTTCTACTATCCTTCAAAGAACAAGTCATATGATTTTATTAGCCTTGCAGGCAAGCCTGAAGCTTACAGGGTTATCCTAAAGTCAGCTCTGTCTCCTTTTACGCATATCCAAAATTAATTCAAAGACCTGCGCGATGAAACTTGACACGAAAGTCATGCTGTGTTAACATGGACAATATAAAGCCAAACACAGTTCCAGCACCTCACTGCAGCCTCATGAAACGTGTAATAGAAATTATATTCCAAGAAAGGGATCTTAGCCACAGTAGGAATTAATTCATTTTACTCTTAGTTGTGCTTTATTTGACCTTCTGTCAATTTTAGTTTTCTAGACACAGGAAGCCACCAAAGATGAAATCTGAAAGTGAGATATGGAAATAGAAAGATGGGTGACCAAATGCACACAGGTGCCCAGGATGTCCTGAGATGTAAAGTGCCACATGAGTCCTACTGTTATAACACTGTATGGTGAAAATTTACTCAGAATATTTTAGATATTCTTGCCAGAAAACTAAAAAATGGCAGCAAGATGATAAATGTGACTATTTTCTGGACTATAATTGCCACTTTACCATATATAAGTGCATCAAAACATCGTGCTGTATATAGGCAAATGAAAAATAAGTGGATCTTGAATTTTGTTTTAATAGTCAAATACATTTTCACATTTTCTTCTCACTCAAAGTTTGGTTTTGTTAATTATACACATTTAGTCATTATGATTTCAAAATCATAATTATATCTAGGTGATTTGACAGTGGCACATCCCCATTATGAGAGTGTGAATTCTGAGCTTGTTTTCTGAACTATTAACTATCATTAGATATGAGAAATGGTAGCCAATTTGCACTGTTTTCCAATGTGTCACTCAAGGATTTAACAAATGCTTAGAAATATGCTAGATCATAATCTAAAGAGCAATTTCTTTGTGAATTTTCATTATAGCAAATCAAATAGAGGCTTGAGTATGTAAAATGCTTATATTTGCAAGTATGCAACATTTTGATGCTATAATTAATTTCTTTTTTCATCATACATTTAACACACAATTTGCATTCATGAAAACCTAGGTACCAGTTAGCTTGTGAGGCTAGTTATTTCTTTATAATTTATACTTTCCAGAGCCCCCCAAAATAGTGACAGTATCTATTCACCCACTAAATATTAATTTATACATCCAGGTTTTGTGAAAGTTTCAAAATATGTCAAATGTAGTCATTGCTTTCAAGAAAATAAAATTGCAAAAAACTTGTGACCAATGATACTTTAAAGGAATTCTTTACTTTTCCAACACGTTTTTCTGTATATCAAGCTACAAAGGTAGACTTCTCAATACATGACCTCAAAAATTCTGTCTAATTTTTAAGTGAAGATATATTTTACTTGTATTTACACACTCATAGATATTCAATATCTCTAAGACATGTAAGATTATTTGGTTTATCCAATAAAAAGTAGCCTCAATGACTTACTTTGCCTAGTCCCTACTCATCCCGTGAAATGAGAGAGAAGTTAACCAGAGCTTATTCAGAAAGCTCATCCTGGAAAGCTATTGATATTTTAAGCTAATACTGGAGAAAGAGCTACTACATGGTTTTCCATAGCACACTTAACACACTGAGCAGCAGAACCCAATCCTTGTGCCCTATACCACAAATGGGCTGCAGGAATTGAACAGAGGCCCACTATGTCTTTGCTGTCTGATGCTCAGTGGTGCTCTTAATCAAGCTTGGGCTTTATATCACGCCCAGGGAATTCCTGAGTGTTGTTTAAGTTTTCTTCTTTTTCAGTTACTTTCTGTCCTAGGCCTTGTTTGTGTTGTCAAATGAATTTGGCTGAGAAAAAAAAAGGTAGAGTGGTAGCTGCCTGTGGTTCTCCAGAAGTAACTATTTCTATGGCCCAACAGAAACACCCACAGACAGAGGGATCTCGGGGTGGCTGCCTTCTTACAGATTCTGTTACAGACAGCCAGGTGTTATTTGAATGTGAACCAACAGTTGAAATTGGAAATGGTGTATATAACTTTCTCTTTGTTATTGTAAGTAGCCTGTACACCTAAAGACACTAAGCAAAAAGGAAGACCCTGAGTAAAATGACCAGTCCTCACTCAGAAAGACAAACAGGATGGACATTGAAAGAACAGGAGCCTACCACAGAGGGCCTCTGAAAGATTCTACCCAGCAGGGTATCAAAGCAGATGCTGATACTCATAACCAAACTTTGGGCAGAGTGCAGGGAATCTTATGAAAGAAGGAGGAGATAGAAAGACCTAGTGGGGACAGAAACTCTTTAAGGAGAGCAACAGAACCAAGAAATCTTGGCCCAGGGGTCTTTTCTGAGACTGATACTCCAACCAAGGTCCATGCATGGAGATAACCTAGAACCCCTGCACAGATGTAGCCCATGCCAGCTCAGTATCCAAGTGGGTTCCCTAATAAGAGGAACAAGGACTGTCTCTGACATGAACTCAGTAGCTGGGTCTTTGATCACCTATCCCTGAGAGGGGAGGAGCCTTGCCAGGCCACAGTGGAAGACAATGCAGCCACTCCTAGTGAGACCTGATAGGCTAAGGGTCAAATGAAAGGGGAGGAGATCCTCTACTATCAGTGGACTTGGAGAAGGGCAAGGGAGGAGCTGAGGGAGGGAGAATGGGATTGAGAGAGAATGAGGGAGAGGGCTAGAGCTGGGATACAAAGTGAATAAACTGTAATTGATTTAAAAATTTTTTTAAAAAGAAAACAGCTTTTTTCATGCAATATATTCTGATTATGGTTTCACCTTCCCCAACTCCTCTCTTCTCTTCCTTACTCACCCAAATTCACACACTTTCTCTTTCTCTTTCTCTTTCTCTTTCTCACAACTATATTGAAAACACTTGCTCTAGATATTAGCTGCCCCAAACCCTTCCCACCAAGTAGGATGTGACAATGACTGGAATGCCAAAAGCTAAAACATCATAAGAAATATGTTTCATACACACATACAAATACACACACACCAGAAGTATAGCTACTGAGCCTTTCATACCATAGAAGCCAGATTACATACCTCTAAGTCTACAATTCTGAAGCTCTGGCTGAGGAAGGTCCAGATATTATCATGCTTTTGCTGCTTTTATAATGTATGAGAAATCTGAGCTCAATAAGAATTTTCCAGTAGGCAAATATATCAGCTGGAATGGGGAATCTGTTAGTAGTTCTCTACCTGCCAGCTATAATCAAAGCTAAATTAGAAATTAGAAATTTTGGAGTTTGTAGCATTGGGAAAAATGATACTTTTGTATTTCCCAGAAAGTACTTAGAAATAAGATTGTCAACAGAATGAGTCCAGCTTAAAAAAAATAAGATTTAGATTATCTCTTCAGATGACTTTAGAAAACATTAAATAAAAAAAAGAAGAAAGGAAAGTCAGACTGAGCAAGAGACGAGGAAACAAATAGGAGATTTGACAGGTTTAAGAACTATGACCAAAAGAGATCTTACTTTGTGATTATTTTCACATAGAATTGCTAGGCACAAATAGCAATACTATATCTTCAGAGAAATTCTGTTCCCAAACATACACCAACCCAAATAGTTAAGTTTTCTTTGACAGCTTTAACCAGTTATAGTCATCCCACAGTATTTGTGGATAACTGGGTCCAAAACCCTCTTGAATAGCAAAGTCCAAGGTTACCAGATATGCTTAAGTTCCTTTTCTTTTTCTTCTCTCTCTCTCTCTCTCTCTCTCTCTCTCTCTCTCTCTCTCTCTCTCTCTCTCTCTCTCTCTTATAATTTATTCCCTTTGTATCTCAGCTGTAGCCCCCTCCCTCATCTCCTCCCAATTCCATCCTCCCTCCCTCTTCTCCACCTATGGCCCTTCCCCTAGTCCACTGATAGGGGAGGACCTCCTCTTCTTCTGTCTGACCCTAGTCTATCAGATCCCATCAGGACTGTCTGCATTGTCTTCCTCTGTGGTCTGGCAAGGCTGCACCCCCCAGGGGGAGGTGATCAAACAGCCAGCCATTGAGTTCATGTCAGAGACAACCCCTGTTCCCCTTACTAGGGAACCCACTTGGAAACTGAGCAGCCTATCGGCTTCCTCTGAGCAGGGGTTCTAGGTATTCTCCATGCATGGTCCTTGGAGTATTGGTCTCTGCAGGTCCCCCAGGGCCCAGAATTGTTGGCTCTGTTGGCCTCCTTGTGGAGTTTCTGTCCCCTCCAGGTTTTTCTATCTCCTTCTTCTATAAGGTTTCCTTCACTTTACCCAAAGTTTGGCTATGAGTCTCAGTATCTCCTTCCATACCCTTATGGGTAGAGTCTGTCAGAGCCCTGTGGTAAGCTCCTGTCCTGTTCCTTATCTTCTCCTACTTCCATTGTCTATCCTCTTTGCACTTCTGAGTGAGGATTAAGCATCTTCCTTAGGGTTCTCCTTGTTGTTTAGCTTCTTTAGGACTATATATTTAAGAATGTTTATCCTGTATTATATGGCTAATATCCACTTAAAAGTGAGTATGTACCATATGTGTCTTTCTGCTTCTGGGTTATCTCATTCAGGATGATCTTTTCTAGTTCCATCCATTTGCCTGCAAATTTCATTATTTCTTTGTTTTAATAGCTGAGTAGTATTCCATTGTGTAAATGTACCACAATTTCTGTGTCTGTTCTTAGGACATCTAGGTTGTTTCCAGATCTGGCTATTATGAAATAGCTCCTATGAACATAGTTGAACAAATGTCCTTGTTGTATTGTTGAGCATCTTACTAGATATGCTCAATTTCTTTTTGCAAAAAAAAAGTAGCATTTGCATGACCCAAGAAAATACTCTGCATATTTTGTATCAGTTCTGTATTACTTAAAATATTTCTATATGTAAGCAGTATCTGAACAACCATCAAATTATATTGTTTAGAGAATCACAGCAAGAAGAAAATCTCTACATGTTCCCTATAGGCATGACTTATTCTAATATTTTCTACCGTTGATTGGTTGAACTCCTGGATATATAACCCACAAATAAAGAAATCTGACTGTACCACAAACTTCATAGCTTCAATCAGCATAATGCTTTTCTCTCACAGTTCTACAGTTAAACTTCCCAGTCAAGCGGTATTTATTTAATCTGAAATGTTAGGAAACAACAATTTCAGGCCTGTCTTCCATTTTCTGCTGGTTCACAAATATCCTTAGTACTCCCTGGCTTTGCAATGCTACATTCTTCATTTTCACATCACCTACTCATATTCTGTGGGCCATTTTTCTTCTCCATTTCTTTCATAAGGATACTTGAGACTAGATTTTTGAACCCACCCAGATAATCCAAAATAGTAGCCAAATGTCAAAAGTCTTCAATTATTGCTGCCAAGTACCCTTTTTCTGACAAATATCCATTGGTCCTAGGAACTAAGAGCCTTAGTTAGTCTCATTCCACCCCCTTTTATCTGCGTTTATTGCTTTACTACTAGAGTAACCATCACACGACTTCTTACTCTTTTAAGAAGCTGACTACAAAAGCTGAGCAGTGTCCATGAGAGCACATTCTCCATGAGAGCACTCTTTTCCAATACTGCCAAAGAAGATAACAGAACATTCCAGAGCACAAATTCAATGACGAAGGGAGAAACTCCAGGGCCAGAGGCAGCAGGACCAGTCCTCCAAGATGCCATCTTCCTATATCTTCAGGGAAGCTGGTAAGGTCTACGGAAAGAAATCCAATAACCACTTTTTAGCGCTATCTGATGAATATCCTCAGACATTCTGCTTGGACAAGGAAGTTTCATGTTCCTGTTGCTGAAGGTAAGGAACATATTCTGTACTTCATCTCACCGTTTGGTGAACTACAAAGAACTATAGTCTGGTGTGCTGGAGAGGACAAGCCCTTACACTTTCAGTGGGATGAAGAAAATGGATTACATTTATGACTGTTTCTCATAGACCATGGTTACATTTTATCCAGGACAGATTTATCTCAACTGGACACAGAGGTACATCATGGGGAAGGTCTTTGTCATCCTTTGTTTCTCAGAATTATAGCACTCATAAAATTTGAGCTGGACCGTGAACAACTGTCTACATGTTACATTTTCCAGTCTTCTTTGCAGTGAACTGAAGTTATAACTAACATGACCCAATAGAGTGTGAGTGAAAAGACCACAAGTCTGCATCTTCTGCTTGAGTCTTCCTGCACATGCTTCTTTTCCCCTTCTTTCCACTGATGGAAACAGCACCAAAAAGATAGCCAGTGAGGTATATGAGAGGTTTTGGAGGGAGAAAAGAGAAGGGGAAAGTGTTGTGATTATTTTACAATCTCCAATTACAAAGAAAGGAAAAGATAAACTGCCACTGAACCTTTGGGTGGGATGGCACAGGGATGGATCATTCCAGTCAAGAATGGCAAGCCAAATGTTTCACTCTTTTCTGGATTCTTTGTTTCAATACCAATCAGTGCTGAATACAAGTTTCATGTAGCTTCAGAGAACCTTAGCGTATGAAATAATACTATTTACTGGTTTAAGGAAAGTACAAGAAAGATGAGCATTGTAGAAAGACACAAATATTCTAAATTTACAGCTAAAAATTCTATCTTTCTCCCTAAGATCATACCTGTTCACTCACAGCATACTTTTTCAATTCACAATAAAACTGAAAATTTGTTTCATCAAGACGACATCTTATATTGGAAACAAAACAGGCTATTGTGTTCCCTACCTGAAAGAAAGAATATAGCTGTTTAAAATTAATTGACACTTTGCCAAACTGATCATTGTTTTGGATCATAGACATCATACTGGGTAGGACTATTGACTGATTTCCTCCCTTGGTAGCTTGCAAGCTACTTTCTGGAACTAATGAGGGCTAGTTCTCAAGTGGAAAAGAACTACAGGGTCAGTTCAGTTTCTCCAAGTCTTCTGTCTGAAGTGCATAGTGTATTACTGACAGCTTTTGTAGACAACCAAAGGCCATGGCAGCAATAGCCTATTTTGTTTTAAAAGACTCTTAGATTTCTGTGACCAACAACTTAAAATATTTTCCATGTGAAATCCAAGGTGTTGGTGACCAGTGTGCACCATGTCTGAGAATCTGAGGTTACTAAAAGAACAGGAAACAGGATCCAGAGGATCAACTTTGGTGCTTTCCAAACTGGAGGGGACATCCCAGGAGTTGGGGTCTATTGAATCCAGGGCACGGATGGCCATCTTCTGCCCTTTCCACATACTCCAGTGAGTGCGGACCCCCAGATCCAGGTACCCTCCACTCTACCAGCCAGACCTGGGATTCCTCCCACTCCCCTGCAGGCAGTGTCAGAATTCGAGGGACAGCATCCCAACCTCCAAGCTACGGTTCTGCTAGTCATCTTGTGGAGTCCAGGTGAACAATAGAATTAGAAGGTACAGGATTCAAGATGGCAGAGCCCAGGTGAATCTGAGTCCCAGGAACATAGTGTCAGAGAGCCTGTAAGGCAGGAGCCCAGCTCCTTTCTGTGGCACTCCATGGTTGCAACCCACTCATGCCTGATTTGGGTATACCCATGCCTGGGAAAACCAAGGACCATAGAGGAGAACCTACTACCACCATCTTCTTAAAACAGAGAAATTTTTAAGCACATTCTCAACACTTATCTTTATACCCACAGATAAATGTATCTCTCAAGCCTCTTCAAATACTCTTCTGTTTGCAGCAGATAGAGACCATCACAGAAAGATGCAACTGGTCAAAATGCATAGGACAACTGGCAATGAGGTGCCCAACCCCACCCGATAAACCTACAACACAACCCCTGCAACTAAGGCTCAGGAAACGTTGGGGGGTGGGGGAAGCACACAATGGGAAGAAAGATTGTAAGAAGCAGAAAACGAGGACATCTGTGCAAGATAGTGTCTTCTGTAGATGATAAAAAGTTACAGCCATCAAGTACACAATAAGGACATTTGCACAGCCATGTTTGTATCAGCTTTATTTATAATAGCCAAAAGCTGGAAACAACCCAGGTGTTCCTTCAACTGAGGAATGGATACAGAAATTGTGGTACATCTACACAATGGAATACTACTCAGCAATGAAAAAAAAAGGAAATCATGAAATCTGCAGGCAAATGGTGGGAACTGGAAAGGATCATCCTGAGCGAGCTATCCCAGAAGCAGAAAGACACACATGGTATATACTCACTCATATAGACATATAATATAGGATAAACCTACTAAAATCTGTACACCTAAAGAGACTAATCAAGAGGGAGGACTCTGGCTAAAATGCTCAATCCCCATCCAGAAAGGCAAAGAGGATGGACATCAGAAGACGGAGAAAACAGGGAACAAGTTAGTAGCCTGCCACAGAGGGCCTCTGAAAGGCTCTGCCCTGCAGATTATCAAAGCAGATGCTGATGAAGGTTATGGCCAACCTTTGGACAGAGTGCAGGGAATCTTATGAAAGAAGTGGAAAATAATATGATCTGGAGAGGACAGGATCTCCACAAAAAGAGCAACAGAACAAAAACATCTGAGCACAGGGGTCTTTCCTGAGACTGATACTCCAACCAAGTACCATGTATGGAGATAACCTAGAACCCCTGCACACATGGCAGTTCAGTGTCCAAGTGGATTCCATAGTAATGGGAACAGAAACTGTCTCTGACATGAATTGATTGGCCTGCTCTTTGATCACCTCCCCCTGATGGAGGAGCAGCCTTACCAGGCCACAGAGGAAGAGAATGCAGCCACTCCTGATGAGACCTAATAGACTAGGATCAGAAGGCAGAAAAGAAGACCTCCCCTATCAGTGGACTTGGGGAGGGGCATGCAAGGAGATGGGAGAGGAAGGGTAGAATCAGGAGGGGAGGAGGGAGGGAGCTACAGGGGGGATACAAAGTGAATAAAGTATAATTAATAAAAAAAATTTAAAAAATAAATTTGAAAAAAAATAAAATTTTCATGGGACTGGTTGCCCACTTAAAACAAAATTATAGCCATGAAATTTCAACAGTATAGCTGCTATAGCTGCTGAAACAAGACCTAAGAATGATAACATGAATCAACACACCAATATGAATGGAGAAAATAAGTCCTGATCCTAGGTAAAGAGCTCCAGGCAACTGATAAGTGCTGAAAAGGGGAGAATTCATCCATTTGGTGGCATAGGACTCCAGATAGGCGATCCAATCCCAAGTGGTCAGACCTAAACACATACCCACATGAGCAACGCTAATAACTTCAACTCAACAGGTTCTCTGTATGAAATCATTAATAAATAAATAACACCAAAACACCTAAATAACACACACTTCTTAAAATAGTTAGGACAAATCAGAATTTTAAAAATTGCACTGTATACCATATTGTAAAATAATTCAGTCCCACTTTCCCTTCCACGTATAATGAGAGGACATGTAGATTTATTACCCTGGGTGTGGCAGACAATTATAAGTTAGTGCTATTCTTACCCTGTTCAATACAGCCTTTGTAGTAATGATAAATATGACGGACACAGGTATAGGTGAAGAGTCTCTCGTTTTCTCCTAAAATGGTATACAAATCTTCAGTTTTAAAATCATAATGAGTATACTAGGTTTAAAAAAAAAAACCTAGATTCATAAAAGAAGAAAACCCAGGGGTAGTACATTCTGTGCTAGGCTACATAAATATGAGGTGTGTGTCTGTTTCTGTGTGTGTGATAAGACAAAGAGATTGGAGCAATCTGTGTGAATGTTCCTGCAGGAAGATGACAAGGTTATTTTTTATGAAGATATCAACAATAGATCATACCCAGACTCACCTTACCCTTAAAATAATAGTTGTCATAGACAAGGAGGCATGAGTTATCAGCTGTTCACATAAGCAGCTTTAGAGATTCATGAAAAAAGATTAAATGGATATAATTTATAGTCTGGACCCCACAACCCTACAGCCTTCAGTGGAGACTTCTGACAGTGACAGGGGAATGGTGACTGACCTTCAACACAGCGCTACATGACCCTGACCTCTTTCTACTCAGTAGAGGAATGTGGAAATAATGTGAATTCAGGGCCTTGGAGTTTTGAATCCTTCTTCTAAGATTTGCATTGTAATCATCAACAGCGAAAGAGAAATAATGAACATTTTTTAACTTAACTTTGCAAGTCATAGCAGATGGATCTATCAAACATGGATGTTGCATTCAGCTTTTTAATATGAAATAGAAATTTTCTTTATTGAATGTGTGCATTCCATGTATGCTTATGCATACATAAAAATACAAAAGCAGATTTGTTGACTTGATTCTCTTTCCTGCTCACTATGAGACACAATAAACCAAGGTTTATAAATAATTCAATGGAAACATTAACACCCTGTTACTATGTTTAGAAATGGCATTTTCTTTCTCTAGATAATTTCTAAAATGAAAAGTCATAAATAGGGACCTCATAACGTAGTCTTTCTTCCTAAAGACAGTACAGTACTTTTATTTTTAAGTTTGTTGATGTGTATAGGTGTTTTGCCCGCTTGTCTGTGTACTACAATGCGTGCTGGGTGCTGAAGGGGACTGGTGAGACAGAGCAGGCCACTATGTATGTGCTGAAAATCAAACCCCAGTTCTCAAGAAGAGCTTCCAGTGCCCTTAAATCACTGATCCATCTCTACATCCCCTAAGACATTGCTTTTAACCTTCTGAGGGTTAAGGATTTTTACTTGCGTTATAAAATGTATGTGGATGCCACAAATGGTAGGGAAACTACATTAGGCTCAACTTTGAGATAATTAGTTTTACTAAGACTGCTAGGTCTAGAATCAGGATTTTTGGATTTGAATCCAAGCCTCCCCATCTAATAAGTGTGTAATTCTGAACTAGTTACATAACCTCTCTAAGGTTCACCTTCCTCATCTGAGCAAAGGACATATTTTTAAAATGTAATCTTATTTTGGGAACCAAATGAAATTAACATTATGGTTATCCTGTTATTGCTGCACTCAGAAGGGGTAATCTACGATCACAAACAGAAAAATTCATGTGCCATCCTGCAGTGTCAAAAAGTGTGAAAGTGTTTATCACGGCTAAATGAGATGAGACCAAAAAGATCTAATTATCATACATACACATAATTTCTATAATGACATGAAATATTCTATTCAATTTTAAAGAGATATCTACTTGGAAAATGTCTCAGAAGTACATGGCTTTCCTATAGGAATATTTGAATGTAGCTGCGTTTCAGTGTTCTGTGGAGGAATGGGGTAAATGTCTATCCTTGGCTGTTTGTTTATTCTGTTTATTGTCTCCAAATACCTTGTCAACTTCTTTATCTCTACATGTCAGTGTTGTTGTTTTTTTTTTTAACTTGGTAGTGCATCTTAAACCCACCCTTGAAGAGACTCTTCTTCAATAACACTGTCATTCATCATTGGACAAAGTTTATTATCTTCCACTCATGAATCTTCTACATTCTCTGGTGTACAGGAAGGTATTTCTAAACATGGGTCACATCTATCCCTTTTCACTCCCTGAAAAAACTACTGCTAGAAACATTTTTCAAATCTAGTTTGCTATTGTTTCTTGAAATGTGATAGTGTCCTTTTTTATTAATTCAGTTTATTTACTTTAGACTCCAAGGGTATAGCCGCCCTTCTCTCTTCCCAGTCCCCTCCTTTTTCTTTTTCCCCTTTCTTCTCTCCCTTTTATCCCCTTCCATCCTTCTCCTTTCCTTTCTCCCTTTCCCCCCTGAAAAGAGGACCACCCCTATCAATCCTCCCCAGCACAGCAAGTCACATCAAGACAGAGCATATTCTCATCCCCTGAGGCCAGGCAAGGCAACACTGCCAGGACAAAGTGATCCAAAAGCAGGCAATAGAGTCCATGTTAGAAACAGCTTCTCCCTCTACTTGCCAGGTGTCCCACATGAAGACAACAGCCCATCTGCCACATATGTGCAAGGGTCCTAGGTCCAGATCATGCATGCTCCTCAGTTGATGTCTCAGTCTCTGAAACCTCCATAGGACTGGGTTAGTTGTCTCTGTTGGTGTTCTTGTGAGGTTCCTGCCCTCTCCAGGTCCTTCCATCTTTCTCTCAACACTTCCACAGGACCCGTGGAGCTCTGCCCCATGCTTGGCTGCAAGTCCCAGCATCTGTCTCAATCACTCCTGGCTGGACCCTCCCAGAAGGCAGTCAAGTTAGGCTCCTGTCTGCAAGCATTTCTAATTCTCTCATCTTTCAAGATATGTATGTGGATGGGTGTCATTTCTTTACTATTTTTCATTCTCTTAGCATGGTTGTGAAATTCAGAGAGTCCTAATTATAATAATTGGATTTAGATAGTAATAACTTACTTTCCTTTGCATCATTAAAATGCATTAAGAACACGAATGAAATTATATATTTAATAACAACCTCTAATGACTAAACTCTTTTACAATTAAAATCTCAATTGTACATTAGTGAAGATTCAGCCTGTCTCAAAGCTTATTATCATATGCCCTTTTCAAATAACATTATAGTGATATCAAATGCAAAACTTCATAATGACCAGCTTTACATTTGGATTTTAATTTTAGAAGGAAAATTGATTTCCAAAACATCCAATGCTTTAGAATATGTGGCTGTAATATGTAAATGTGTACTTATGCACACTGAGCCATGTACTGCTGATACAGTATGTTAAAATAGTGCATAAGTACTACATTGTTAACCTTATGTTAAACAGTATTGAGAGCTATGCAAAGCCCAGGACTTGGTTCTCAGTAAAGATGCTATGTTTGTCTTTGGTGAGACTCTGGCTTTCAAGCAGTGCTTAGTTCTCAGGCAGTTGCAGTGAGTTAGAAAAGTGAGCATGTTGCATTTGATGCCAGCGTTGTGCAGTGGGTCACAACTGGGTGATGGGACTCTTTTGAATACAGTTCTGTTGGTATAAAGTTCTTTTGAAATGTATGCACCTTACCCTTGTTCATTCAAATGCTGATTTCTCCCACACACACTCTCTCTCTTGTTTCAATCTGGATATTGCATTGTGGTATTTATTCTAAGCATCCTGTCTCAACTTTGTGTAAACAGGCCAAAATAAAGCAACTAGCCACAACATTGAGCAATGGGAAGAGCCAGGGGATAGGAAAGAGGGGAGGAGCCAGAGGGCAGAAAATTAGTGGGAGGAGAAAGGGCAAGGCGGAGAGAGGAGAAGCGAGCCAGAGAGAGAGAGATCTTGGAACAGCATGGAGAGAACAAACCAGACCTAAGGTTTCACAAAAAGCAAGTATAATGTCAGAAATCTAAATGTTAGGAAACTATGAGGGCTTGGAGGTTTTGGATGGACTAACTATTGCCCAGCATTGTGTTCTAGGTTGATTAGATAAATCCGAGTCTCTGTGTGGTAATTTGGGTATACAGCTGTTTAGGATTAACAGGAAGCATTACTAAAAGATAATTATTAGTAAATATTAAATCGTCACTTACAAAGGTTTATTTCTTATTATATATCAGCATTATAGCATCTGAAACACATTGGAATTCAACAAACTTCTTGAACCCCAGAAGGATTCATTACATAACTTTTTCAAAGTTGATGTCTTTTTATTTGCATAAAAATACAATTCTGAGAGGCGGATCCAAGATGGCAGCCCCAGGAGGATACTGTGTCTGAGGAGTAGGACAGCAGTGACTGCACAGCGACCAGGAGACTGAAATCCGGGAACTAAAACACCAGCATTGGTGATTGCCAGGTGAGCAGAATTCCTATGGTGAGGACATCAAGTGGGAAAGCCCCAGGGACACACAGTTAATCCCTGGAAAAACTCCAGGTGAGTGGCTGAGCACAATCTGAATGCACAGCTTCCCTCGGTGCCACCACCAGGCTGAGGCACCCCAGATACCATTCCAGTCTGGGTGCATCAGCGGCACACATCTGCTAACCCTGATCTGACAGTGCAGCCTCCCGCCACCCCACCAACCACCATCTCTGACCAGGACACAGAGTTCCCTGTCCAGACTGAAGCACCTCAGATACCAGTCCAGACCTGGGAGAAATGGTGGGCGCACGTCTGCTAGCGTTGAGCAGAACACACACCTCCCACGGCGCCTGTGCTGCCAGCCGCCACCTGGACCAGGACATACAGTATCTAGTCCACACTAAGGTGTCCCCAGATACCATCCCAGACTGGGGTGCATAGCCCCTAGCTCAAAAGGAGACGCCAAGTCCCCAGACCAGAGGGGAGCCCTTAACAGTAAGCCCAGGTCAGAAAGCAGAGACTCCAGACCAGACCAGCATCCCCAGCCACCATCTCAAACCTGGACCCTCAGCCTCTGGCACAGAGTGAGGTGCCAAGCCTCCAGACCAGAATGGCTACCAGCCTGTGGTACTCACAGCTTCTAACACAGAGCACAGAGCCAGGCACACAGAGCTCACAACAGAGTACTTGTCCCACCTGCAGAGCAACCCACTGTCCTCAGAGTCCAGCCTGTGGAACCCGCCACAGAGTGAAGAACACTGGGAATTCAGGAAACCTGCACAGGCACTTGCCCTCAGTCTGCCCTTGCCAAATGCACTAGCACCCTCATCCCCTCCTGCACTGGCTCCCAAACCCCATAGCTCATCCATATACACTCCCCTAGCACTTCCCTTCAAGACACCTTCCTGGCTTCTGAAAAGCTTCTGTAAAGCAAAAGACACTGTCAGCAAAACAAAATGACCAGCCTACCGACTGGGAAAGGATCTTTACCAATCCTACATCTGACAGAGGGCTAATAGCCAATATATATAAAGAACTCAAGAAGTTCAAAAGCAACAAATCCAGTAATCCAATTAAAAAATGGGGTATGGAGCTAAAAGAAGAACAAA
>CM053765.1:43113653-43173939 GCA_028658305.1 Pachyuromys duprasi | reverse complement strand
AAAAAAAAAGGAAAGAAAATTCTATAAGCCATACAAAATGTGAGTGACAAACCTGGATGTTAGAAGGTAAATAGTAGGAGACTTTAAAAAAAAATCTCAAATGATATTCTCAAGCTCACTACATGATAATCACTCATACAGAAAACAGACAGGATTTATTGACTTTAAATCAACTATTAACCCATTTCTTATTTCAAATATATATTTGTCTGTTCTTTATATCCACTTCCCTGTGTCTCAGAGCTAAAATCATTCCCCTCAGAGTCAAACTTCTTAACAGACATGCACAGTTATTATGTATCACAGTGTTTTCAAGCCGAAATTAATTTTTAATGTAGGTACAATTATGTGAATCATTAAGATTTCAAAGATAATACAAACAAAGTAAAACAAAAAGAATGAAGAAGTTACGAGCTCATTAACCTCGACGGGGACCAGTGAACTCTGTCTTATTTCCTAAGACTGAGTCTCACAGAGCCCATGTTCATGCTGCTTGCTTAATAAGCTGTGAGGGCAGACAGACGTGCAGCAGAGCCCCCCAGCTACTGCACTCTTTGAGTCAGCACCAGCACCAAGGTCTAGTCAGCGTCAGGGTCATTGACATCTTCCAGGAAATGAGAGCAACCAAGAATATCCTAGGGAGAGAAACTAGCATACAGGAGAAATGCCCAATTCAGTGCGCTTGCAAATTCAACCAAATATTAAAATAAAATAAAAACTCTTATCACATAAATATAGATATCACTAATTAGAAAACACAGGAAAGAAAAATGGAAATGGTTTCAGTTCAGGGTATAGAAGTCTCTAAAGAGAATGACTTAAGAATAAAAATGTAGTCTTGGGGACCAGGGGTATCTATCTTTAAATAACTTCATCTCTCTCTGTGAAAGGATTATGTCTCAATTCCATTGATGCTATCATTTATCACATGTCTTACATGATAAAATGGAAGCAGTAAGATGGGCCTCCTTTCAAAGGGAAGTTTTAACTGTCAGACTCTCGTGTTCTGTCGTGAGATCAGCAGGTCCCCACATTGGTGCAACTTCTTCAATCCAAATCCTGCAGTGAAGCTGGCAGAGCACAGAGTCATGGTTGAGTAAAGGAAAAGTAGATAGTTTGGGCAAGTATCAAATGTGTGAGGCTGGAGTGTAGCCCGGTGATAGAGTGCATGTCAAAGATTCTGGGTATGAGCCCTAACACAAAAGAGAAAAAGAGACATGGAGGAAGAAGTGAGCCAGGGAGCAGGATGAAATAGTACTGCCAGGTACAATGGTTTGACATTGATAAATATTTCCGGAGAAGAGAAATATGTCTTCTAGCTCATTAATATTGATGGTTCTAGTTGACCAGCCATCTAGCCCCATTTTGTCCTGATGACATGGCAAAGTCTCAGTTTACAAACACACTGAAACTGCTAACGCCACTCCTTCAAGCTTCTTGAGGTTGGTGCCTGGCAGGTCTTCTGTGACACACTTAAAGGAAACCCTTCAGGAGGCTATCAACATGATTGCCTAGAGTTTTTGCAACAGTTCTAGCTCAAAGGCCACCCCACACCCTCAGTTTCCCTGACTGTAAAAAACACTCTCTGCTGCTGTCATTCTCCCTAAGAATTTGTCATACAGGGAAAGATGTGGCTAAGTTGTTTTTAGGGATAACACGTTGTTTTACAGTTGGAAACATCGACCTTTTATGAGCTCTCTAATTCTGTTTCTGATTCTTGAAGTGGAGTAACTCGGAGCTACTCCTTTATTGCTGACTCTGAGGCCTACTTGCCTTATCCTTGTCAGACTGTGTCAACTGCCAGTTTATAGTTTGTACTAGACCTGGAAGCATCAAAATACACAGCCGTGATTCGACTTTCCGCCTTGCATCTATTGCATCTCAGTCAGAATATGTGCAGAACCAGCAAATGGAAAGCCATTGCATATACAAATTTAGCATTTAGCATAATTCCCACCACCATGGACAACAACAATTGCAACAACAGTAAAAACTGCATTTCTAAAATTAAGAAAAGGTTTAAAGGGAATGAAATCCTGTCGTTCAAATTGGATGACCCTGAAGGACATTGGGTTAAGTTAAATAAGCCAAACACAAAAGCAGATACTGCAAAATCTCGCTTATATGTGTAATTCAGAGACTTTTAACTCACAGAAGAACACAAAGGCAGTTACCAGAGATTGAGAAGCAGGGTGACATTAGTCCATGGGTACAAGGTTACAGTTAGATGGAAGTGGTAAACTTTGGTATTCTATCGCAGCATCGTGCTACGGGTTAGTAGCAATGTGTACAAGATTCAGAATAGCCATGAGAGTAAGTTTTGAATATTCTCATAACAAAGAAATGATAAATACTTGATATGAGACCTATGTGCATTACTATGAGTTGTTAGCTATACAATGTTTATATCTATCAGAACTGGTATCACCTTATACCACTAAAACATATTACAATTACACTTGTCAATTAGTTGTAAAACTTCCTTTGGTATTCAACTCAGAGGCTCAAGGGCATTCAAGCATCAAACATGTGAGCAATCCACCCAATTGACTGTAGCAGGATTTCTCTAACAACTAATATAACTGGCTTAAAGAAAGGATGCTGTTATAGGGATATTAGCTGCCAATACATACCTGGTCTTACAAAATACAGTTCTTCTATAGTCATTATCAAAACAAATTCTACAGTAGGGTTAAGATTATTATCATATCTTTTAAAAAGTTCCGCTTACATTTATTTATTTATTGTACATGCAAGTGTGTTTCTCACATGTACACACACACACATGCTCCCATGGCACTGAGTGTGCACATGAGAGGACAACTTGTAAGAGTTCGTTCTTTCCTACCATGTGAATTTCAGGAATCTTAACTCAGGTCTTCAGGCTCAGTAGGAGGTGTCTTTACTCTGTGATCCATCTCACAGGCCCAGGTAGCATATTTCAACACAGAGATGACTACAGATTCATAGAAATCCAAATGGCTTGCAAATAAATCCTTGTAGGCTGTGAGAATGTACTTTGCTGGTTTGTCCTTACTTTGTGCATTTCTTTAAATGTTAGAATAAAGTTATACCCTTAGTAATAAACAAATTCATAGAGTGTTGGGGTGACCTTCCCTCACATTGTTTGAAGGTGTACACCTATATTTTCAATTGTTAATTCCTATGCCAGCAGATCTAAGTGCTGGCAGAATATTCTGTATTGTCCTCTCCATGGCCCATGATCAGCTTTCGGGATATAAATGCTTGTCCTTTTTCACCTGGCCAAAAGATGATTCTCTGAAATTATCATTTTAAAAAGCAAGCTGCTGTGAAGGTCAGGAAGCCCTCAATGCCAAAGGGCAACCCAGAGATGAATCAGGCTGTTGCTGATTGGTTCAGACTAGAATGGGTCTTTATGCAGAATAAAGAGATGGTGGCTGGAGCAAGAAGAACCAGCGGGCAGAGACATGGGAGACACAGACAGAGGTAGAGAGACATAGACAGAGGCATAAGGAAGCAGAAGGGAGAAGGGACAGATCTGGGAAGGAGGCAGTTAGAATCACTTAAAGAGATACAATGGTGGAAAAGCTATGTTAAGTTAGAGGCTACTGGAGAGACTACCCTAGCAAAAGGCCAACAGCCTTAGACTATATAGATGTCTCTATGTCTTAATTAAACCCCAAGCTGGACCAGTGAAAGCCCCCACAGCAATGGATCAACAACTGGCTCCTTTGGAAATAACTGAATAGGCCTTTCTTTCTTGGTGAATACAGATTGAATAAAAGAAAGAGGTGCACTGAGGTAAGGAAGTAAAGAAGGCATGTGTCAGCAAACCAAGGTAAGGTGCTTAGAATGATCTAGAAAGTAAGACAGACATAGTTAGAGCCCCATTTAGAATTGTAATCCGAAACCAAGGTTTTCATCAACCCCAAAAGTAAAAGTTTCCATCTTCAAGGTTGTCCCAAGCAGCTCCTATCCAGCAATCTCCTGTTGTAGGTCGAACACTTCTCCAGTACAAGTGTGGTTGTTTGTCTCTTTCAGAGAGGACCCAAATGAATGGAGCTGTCAACTTCAAGTTAACATAAAACATCCAAAATTTCCAAAACCACTTGAGAAAAATAATCTCGATGGTAACCGTTACCAGCTTCTCCCGGATGCACAAATTTTATTTGTGATAAGAATGCATGATAGGCCATTAGAGTAGAAGGAAAAAAATTAGTGGAACAGCTAAAACAATTATGCAGGGTAATGGTTTCATCACCACCGTTTCACTGACTCACATCTGCGACTATATTGAATCTGTTACTAATTAGATAGGGGTATCATAGAATATGAAACATCTGGACCGAAGTCATGGCTGAGGTGCTCATTGCAGACATTATGCGCCCCTCCACACTTCTATTTTACTTGACAAGACTTTGGAAAAGGATATATTTTTCTGTTAAGCATAAAGTCCAAAGTGAGATGATTCTCATAAATGTCCATCTCACCCATCTCCTTCTATACTGTACCATAAAAACATAAGGAAATGTCTTTAAGTTAGTTCTGTTAAAATACGTTTTCTCTGATAATTTAGCAAGTAAACTTATTTCACATCTACCCCTGGGGACAACATAAGTATTTTTTTCATGTTTGTAATTTATTTCTATCTAATCCCTACCTATTTTATGGAAGTTTTTGCTCTCACCGCCTAATAATATGGCTATATTAAAGCATTATCCTTGGCAAATCTGAGTCACCTTTACTTAGCACCAATTTATAATATTGGTGAAGTCTATATTATAATTCAAAACAAAATGCACAGTAAAGATACCAAGCTGCTTAGTATATATTTAAAACAAACAGAAAATTCATTGTGTACAAAATATGATTTGGAACTTGAGATCAAGATAAATCACTGTGGGGGAGGAGCCAAACAAGTCATTCAATAGGATCATGAAAAGTCCTCAAAATATCTCTAGTTCTTCCCTTGCCACCCACATTCGTGTGAAAGGGTAACTCCCCATTCTCTGCAACTGTGCTTCAGCTGAGCACCCTGCCTTATCCATGTGCTGGAAATGCAAGTGCTGGCCTTGAGTGTGACCCTCAAAACACCTGCCCTAAAAGAACAGTCTTCAGCTGAGCGGCACAAAGAAAGACTCAAGCATGTGTTGGGCTTAGCGTTCTTTCACATTTATGTGTAAGTGGATAACCCACACCAGTTGCCATTCTTCTGCAACACAGGATTGACATGTTTCAACAACTCCTAAGGTTTTCATTGGTCATCCTATTTGAGACAATGCAGAACTTCTAGTTGCCAGCTTTGTTTTTTGACAGAGTTCATGTCCCTCTCTACTTAACAGTGAGCATCACACATATAATTACATCATTCACAGAATGACTGAAAATTAAAAGCAAGGAAACAAGAAAAAAAAACAGGGTCTTTGAGGAGAGGATATGGAACTGAAGTAGCTTTAACTGGGGATAACAGGCCTTCCAAGGGAGGTTTTTACCAAGCTGTGAATGCACTTTGCATAAATCTAAAGATACAGAATAAAATTATGTGCAACAGTAATAATTTTCTTTATTTTAAAATAATTGATTGTAATTTCTCTTCCCACCAGGAAATCAGAAAGTTTATCTCCATTATTTTAGGGTTTCCTGATTTCTTCCAGGTTTATGTGGAGTGTCCAGAGAAGATAGAGCTATCTGGACACCAAGGATGGTCCTCGACTGATCCCACCTGGCCATATCTGCTGAGGCTCCACATCAGGCCACACCTGTCTTTTTGAACACTCATCCTGTACAAACAGCCTTTCTAGTCCTGTGGGTCCTCTACCAAATCTCCATGCTGCTTTGGGGCTGTAATGTCTCTATTGTTCCACAAGTATGATAGTGAGACTTCTTTGATGGTTAGCCTTGGTTTCTGCTTGATGGGATGTAAGTCACCATGGAAATAAGCCTGTGGGCCTGGCTATCAGGGCGTTTCTAGACTGGGTTATTTGAGGTAGGAAGACCCACTCTAAATGTACAAGGCAGCCTTCTACGGCCTGAGGTTGTGAAATCAATTAAGAGAAAGCTAAACACAAATATTCATCATCTCCCACTTTCTGGCTGTGGACACAAGGTAACCTTCTAGCTCAAGCTTCTGCCACCATAACTTTCCTTTCAAAATGGATGGACTACACCCTCAAACTGTAAGACAAAATAAAGCCTCCGTCCCTTATGTAGCTTTGGTCAGGTGTTTTGTCCCAGTAATGAGACAAGTAACTAATATACTATCTAACAGGATCCAAGCACCTCCTAGCTTGAACCCTGGAGCCCCCAGAACCTCATCCTACAAGAAGGGAAGGACACTTTTTGTCCTCTGGCCCACAGTTCTTTTTGAATTCACTTACATCTCTGTCATTTTGCCAGGTAAAAACTGACAATGAAGAAATGGAATTAAATAAAAAATCTCTGAAAAGCTGTCAATTTCAATTCATTCTTTCTGTGAAAGAATCTCAGATTTAAGACAGTAACATAAACTGTCTAATTTGAAAACTGCCGTGCAGCGTGAAGATTAAAAAAAGCATATTGGACAATTAGATTTATGCTAGTATACTTAAGAAATGTTTTTAAACAATGGGGGGCAGACTCAAGGTTTACAAATAACAAATACAATTAGAAAATCATTAAGGACACAGTTGCTTTGGAAAGAAAATGTCAATTCAACAGGAAGGCCACAGTGCATTCTAGAATCTTAGAATCGTGACCAGAAGGCTAGCCCTCAAGTCCACTCTGCCTTCTAGATAGCTAAGCCCAGTAGCTTATATGAACTTTTCTCCCTGCTCTCTAACAAGCTCAGCCATGGCAAGATGAAAAGCAAAACAAACAACCACAGTAATTACGCTTATCAGGAAGAGTAATTTACTGGATGCTCAAATGTTTCTGGAAATCATACTGAGAAAGGTGATTAGCGGCTTCAGCAGAAATCGTCTGGCTGCTTTTCACTCACTGGAAATCTGAAGTGGAGTTAAGCACAATAACAAATACATCGTCCCCACCAGCCTTTTGAGATGAGCAAGCTCCGCCTGACATGAACTTGGTGCAAAGTTGCAGCTCCTCTAATTTCCTGTAGGAGTCAAGAACTGGCTGGGGCCTGACTCTGGCAACTATTTGTCACCATGCATGATTGTCTTAAACCAGGGTCTCTAACACAACTCCACACACACAGCTCCAGGTCAGCCCTATGAAAGACTGCCAAAGGCTTAGAGGCTCTTGCTTGTCACTGTGTAAATAATTATCCCACTTTGTTCATTGATCATTGCAGAATTTGAACCAATTTCTGCTCTCATTCAGGAAATTGACAATGCCCATATAGTCTAAGGCTACAGGATGCCTGGCCGCTCTGTTCTGCAAAAGCCTAATGAGTCTTCAATTCTTCTCAAGCAGACTACTTTCTGACTAAAACTTTGAGTTTCTAGTTAAATGCTCCGGAAGTGTAATATATCTGGCGCCTTTACTGTGTCTGCTCATCAACTCATTGTGGGTAGAGCTCCTCTGGGCTCAGTTGAAACCGCTTTTTATTTTCTATACAAATGCTCAAGGCCTACACTGGCACACAGTTAATTTGCATTTTTATGGGGATGAACCCATTTTGTATGCCAGGGAGTCATCTGTGGATTTTGCACAGGATACTTCCTTAAAATGCATTTAACATAATGGAGGATAGATTGCCAGATATTAAAGTATAGAAGTTAGTACAAAATATTCAAAAATGTGTTCTATCCAGACATATAAATCCACGAAATAGTATTTCTTTCTCCTTGAAAGTTGAAATCTATGCAATTCGGACAGAATATATATAAATGTGTGGTGTAGGAAACACATACTTGATTAGCTCTTTTATAAGAGAGTGGCTGTTTTGTAAAATTCAATAAAAAATAATGAAGTGATACAGAATATAAAAAAAAAGAAACACTAAAGTTGCCAAAATTCTGCAACTGCTGTAGAAACTCCTTCCTCAAAGATATTGAAAACTGACCTCAAAGCACCCTAGACAGATTTATCAGAGATTAGCGTGATTCTCTTGCAGAAGCAAAAGAGAACTGTGAGCCTGGTGGTGACTTAGTGCCAGAAGTGGAACAATGCTTCCAGGCAGCATGGCAGAATTAACTACAAAGAGCAATGCTCTCATCTAGAGAGCAAACACTGAGTGCCCTCTCTGTGAGGAATGGAAGGATTAAGGAAGCAGTCTCCTTTCTCAGAATTTTAAAGATTTGAAACATTTTTTGAAATTTTTGAATTTTTTGAACAG
The DNA here is from genome assembly GCA_028658305.1 of Pachyuromys duprasi. NCBI lineage: Eukaryota > Metazoa > Chordata > Mammalia > Rodentia > Muridae > Pachyuromys > Pachyuromys duprasi. The sequence continues at coordinate 43,165,679 of CM053765.1, read as the reverse complement.
AAAAGAATTGTTAAGATTTTACAATTGCTTATTATTTATTACAATTTATTCACTTTGTATCCGGGCTGTAGCCCCCTTCCTCATTTCCTCCCTGTGCCACCCTCCCTCCCTTTTCTCCCCCTGTCCCCCTCCCTTAGTCCACTGATAGGGTAGGTCCTCCTCCCCTACTATCTGACTCTAGCCTATCCAGGTCCCACCAGGACTGGCTGCATTGTCTTCTCTGACATTGTCTCAGTGGCTGGCTCTTTGATCACCTTCTCCTGGAGGGGCAGCCTTGCCAGGCCACAGAGGAATTGTTAAGTTTTTAAAGTTAGTTTTTATTGGTGCTGTTTTTTTGGTTTGATTTCTTTGTCTGTTGTTTGGGGGTGGTTTAGCGTGAGTGTGTGTGTGTGTGTGTGTGTATACCTTAAAGCTACTCATATAAATAAGTCTCTGGGTGGTGTGTTCCTTTCACTGAGACAATGGCCTGAGCAGTCTTAGAGTCACCTGGAAGGATCAGACCTCATGATAGATTTGCTGAATCAAATTCTGTGTTTCTAACAAAATCCCTTGGTGATAGAGCATGCTGGTCTAAGGCTGATTGCTGCCATCCTTAAGTCTGCCAAAGCTCTATTTAAAGTCAATTATTTTCTAAATGATTTTATATATGTTTGAAAAACAGACTTTGATTGTCAAAATCCTTCAGTGATTTCCACGTTTTACACTTGTCACTCAAAGCCTCCCAGAACCTAACCTTTATTTGTCTTTCTTTCTCTTGGGAAAGAGAAGTGAACACACACACTTCTTCTTCTTCTTCTTCTTCTTCTTCTTCTTCTTCTTCTTCTTCTTCTTCTTCTTCTTCTTCATCATCATCATCAATCATCATTATCACCAATATCACTGCATAGAGGAATTGGTCTTTCCGAACTGTACACATGATCATGACAACCACAATTCCTCGCCAACTTTAAATTAAATGGACTCATCATCAGCTGCACAGAATAAAGCTCAGTGTCTTAGCACATTGAATAAAGCCTAGCGTCTAACCTCCAGAATGAGAGATTCAGCTTTCTTCTAATGCTTCCCCTCCTAAACCTAACTCACAGCATCAAAAATTGCTTTATTCATAATTTCTTTGATGCCAAGGATCTTATTCATGTCGCCCTTATTTATAAAATCCTGTTTGCCTGAAGATACTTCCTGACCCTTATCCCAGCTATACAGGGATAAAAGGAAATCTCCTTTCCATTCCAAAGTCAAGTTTAGAGACAGTTCCCCTAATCACCTTTGTTTAACCATCCTTTGCTACCCATAGTCTTAATAATTCTACTGCTTGTGTGAGTTATAGTGTTTTGGCTGACACAAATAAGACTATCTAAGAGTGATTGGTTGAAAACAAATACATTTAATTATGTCATGTATTAATAACTTCAGATAGCTGTAGGCATCTTGTCAGAGATAGGTCCAGGCTTCCCCATTGTCACCCTCATTATGCCTGTGATGTTTCGCTTTATTAGCAACAAGATAACTTCCATCATGTTACCCGGAACCCAAGTGTAGAAATGGACAGAGACTAGCCTTAGGGTACCAGATTAGTCTTTCTTTCATTTTTTTCCAACTAAAACTAAAATGTATGCTCATCTTTTGACCAATTTTTATAAATAAGAACAAGGCCACCAGTACCAACCAAAATTTATCACTCAAATCTAGCCAAAATGGAACACAAACCAAACTGAGATTCTTCATACTGATGAGAAAGGGCACCAGAGGTTGTGTAACCAATAGTAATATCATATTGGCCTATATGTTTTTCTTCCCAATAAAATGTAGTAGATTTGAGGGCTGGCCCCATATCATTTCATGTTCTATCTACCTATAGTCACGGTACAGTATCTAACACTGACTGGATGAAGCTGAATTCTGAAACAATAAGGAAAAAGACCCTAGTCAAAGCAGGTTAAGAAAAGGCTCTTCATTTCCTTTTGCCTCTGTTTTACATCTATAAAAACCATATAATTCCTCTTCAACCCCTAAAATTGTTATAAAAATTACCAGACTGTATCTGGTCTTTGTTATGATGTATAACAAATAAAGAGTATGACTCATATTAAAATATAAACCATGATATTTTTTACCAGCAAGAATTATTACAGAATTCATATGCCAGTAGATATGGAGCACTTTTCTCTAGCAGGCAATCTCTATATGCCGTATTGTTTTCCTAAGGGTATCATAGCTAATTACCAGACAGGATGACTAAAACACAACATTTTGTCATTTTACAATCCTGGAGATTAGAAGTCCAAACTTAGAGTATCCATAGAGTTGGCTCTCTCTGAAGACTACAAAGGATAGATCTCCCCTAGGTTTATCTCCTTAGATTGACAGTCATCATCTCTCTGTGGCTCTTCATGTTGTCTTACTTCTGTACCTGTCTCTACATCCAAAGTTTCTTTTTCATGAGGACAGCCGTATTACCGGATAAGGGCCTATGCTAAAGATTTCATTTTACCTTGATTTGGTCTATAAAAGGCCAAATCCCAGATGATACATTATTAGAGGCATTGGCTGCTAAGACTTAGCATACAGACTTTAAGAGAACATAATTCCACAACTTCACATACATCATCTCACTGGCATTCTGAGTTCACAGAAGAGGGCACTGTATGATAGAAACTTTAGAGTAACATACAATTGTTTTGTTATCTCACATTCTACTATAGTATGAAAACACCTTTTCCTATGAGAAAATACTCCCAGAACCACTGGCTGAAGGTGGTCAGACTTAAGCTGGGCACGGAGGCTCAGCAAGAGGAGACAGAAGCAGGTGAAACAATTTTTCCTTGTGTGTGCATTATAATTGTGTGTTGCTGTAGATTGTGTTTTCCTTGGCTTAAAAGTGACTGTAGAGAGGGTGGAGAGATGGCCCAGCAGTGAGCACTGGCTGCTCTTCCAAAGGACCTAGGTTCAATTCCCAGCACTCACACATGGTGACTTACAACTCTCCATAATTCCAGTTGCAAGCAATCTGACTCCTTTTTCTGGCATTAGGGACCACCAGGCATGGATGTGGTGCACAAACATACAGGTAGGCAAAGCACCCACACAATTCAATTTTTAAAAAATTGACATGATTGCGGAGAGATGACTCGGTAATCTTTTGTACATGATAAAGTATTGTACATGGCTTGTGCTTTCTGTACAAGGCGAGGGCCTAAAACAAAAAAAAACAAAAAAAAAAAAAGAAAAAGAAACTCAAGAGTACACAAATATTTGTAAGGAAGATCCCTGTTACCTTACATGCTAAGTAACTATTGTTTTAAGGTGGTAAGACAAGTATATGGTCTAGTTTTGAATTATTTAATGTAGAAAAGTCATCTAAAATAGCCATCTGGGGACAGGAGACTCAGTCAATAAAGCATGCTTGCCACACAAGTATGAAATCTGAATTAATATCTCCAACAAGCACATAAAAACCTAGGCCCAGCAGTAAACATCTGTACCCAGAGACTGGGGGGACATGACAGGAAACAGGCAAAACTCTGAAGCCCACTGCTCAGTGAATCTAGCCAATCAGGATGCCTCTGACTGCAGAAAAAAAGGTGGAAAGATATGGAGGAAGACACCTAGCCTCAACCTCTGGAGTACACATTCACCCATACATGTAAATAATTAAACACAGGTATCTATTACATTCTGAAGGCAAATTACTGTACTGAAGAATTATAAAATGGTTTCATCAATCTAATGTCCTCACACATATAGAAAGGGAGGCCCAGCTACATAGATGTTCTTTTCTAAAGTCACATGACCTGTTATTAGCAATATTTAGCCAGACTACAGATCAGCTAACCCAATGTACTTACAGTTCCTCTGACTCTCAAAGCATAATACACATCAGGGTTAAAAAAAAAGATGTCCTCACTGACAACGCAGATCCAGAGCTGGGCTTTTACTAACTTTGCCACTGCCTTCTTCATGGTGGTGACTAATCAGGTGTTAATTCCTCCAATAAATATTTCTGAGAATCTATGCAAGATTACATATGGTGATGTAAAGGATAGGCCTTGGGGTGGGATGAGGGGTCATGCTATTGACAGTATTATTGAATACTAAATGACTTGAAAATGGAAGAAAAAGTCCTACCATCTACACTATGGAGGTCATGAGAACTCTTAATCACCATGTCACAATGAAAATTAAATGAGTTGATGGCCACAGAAGTCTTGGTAAAGTACCTTTCCTACTTTCAGCAAATGACAGCTCTGAGCTTTTGCTCTGTTCCTGGGACTATGCCAAAGACAGTAGCTGGTGATGCCAAAGACAAACCCATACACAGAAATTGCAACTGGGAGCAACAAGCATACCATAGAGGCACGTAGAGTACCCCAACAGTCTTTTAGCTGGCCTGATATAAAGTCTAGTGTAATACTTGTCACTCTAGGTTAATTTGGTAGACGTTTTGAAAGTATCTCTGTTTAAATTCTTGTAGATTCAAATTGCTTATATACTGGTACACAGATAATGCAGCTGTGGGAATTGTCATCTGAATGGAAGTTTCGATCTAGGTAAGGAAAAAAAGAACATTCCAGATGAAAGAATTTAAACAAGATCATCAAAGACAGAAAATTGTTTTGCTAAGGCTAAGTTTTAAGTACCCTGTATTAGGCACCACAGGAGTGACTTGAAAAGATGTGCATTTTAAGGGTGAGAGGAAATGGCAAAGAAGAGGTGGAGGATTGTGCTAAAGCAAAGCAGACTCAACCAATGGAATAAACTTGAAAAATAATGGGAAGTCTGAGAAGGGTTGTAAAGAGAAGAGTAACATTATCCCACAGTTCTGGAACAGTGATCAGCCTCACTTTCTACTTCTATCAAATGATCAAGCTAGAAAAAGACTGTTTCAGTATTATCAAAAGGGTTTGTACTTTCTAGTTCCAAAACGTCCTTTGCTCTGTAACAAATCTCTGTGTTTCAATAGGAAACAACCTCAGTTTAATTTGGAGATAATGGAAGTGGAATGGTTGATGGTACATACTATGATAATCCATTACTAGGACAGACTAATGTAGTAAGGAAAACCCATTTTAATACCAGGCACCCAAATTGAAAACTCCTGTCCTAATTATAAAGCAAGGCCTGAGCAATTCACAAGGAGACTACAGATCATCTGCAGTGGTCACAGCCATGTGCACTCAGAAATAAAACGGCACCAACAAACCTTGCACAAATTAGTAAAGCACTTCAGGGTGACACGCAATTAATAAAGTCAAGTTTTGTAATAGGATTTGAAAACCCAAGTCAACTTCTTGGCAGAGTGTAAAAAGTCAATGAGTAACCTTAACTAAAACCTGAAACCTGTTCTCCGCTGAAACAATGTCAGCCCAAGCTGTTACTGTTTGGGCAGACACAATCTAAACAGGGAATTCATTTATTATTGTGGAAAAGAAAATTACAACACCCACAATTACCAGTGCTGAGATAAAACTATAGCTTAACTATCTTTTTACACTTATTTATATTTATGTGTATGAGAGTTTTGTGTGCATGAATGTATACTGTTTACATGATTGGTATCTGTGAAGTCCAGAAAGGAGCACCTGATCCTCTAAAACTGAAGTTACAAATGTCTGTAAGCAACCATGTGGGTACTGGAAATGGGACCCAGGTCCTCTCCAAGAATAACAAGTGTTTTAACCTCCACAACATCTCTCTCTTTCAACTGCTTTTAGCTTTGGTTGGTTTTGTTTTTGAAAACACATTCTGAAACATGGCTCTAACAGCAAATCCCCTAATACATTTTGGCACTACTTGGACAATACCCAACTTACCTATTTTTCTTAGTGAAACTTGATTTCAATTATGTATGTAGGCCAAAAGTTTTCATAGTTAAAACTGCATTTAAATTGAGATCAGCCATGCTTTCTGAATTCCTTCCTTAATTAACATCTTGCTGAAGATGACCAGTGCTATTACACTCCAAATTTAATTTGGTGGGACATTAGAAAAGACAATACCACCCACTTTCTAAAATCAAGTATCTGCAGGAGTGTGAAACGAATGGTATTAAGTCAAGACTTCAGGAAAACACTAAAAAGTTAAATCTGAATATAATGACAAGTCAGAGACTAGAATCATTTCACCTTGATAACTACTATAAACCAATTAGTTAAAATTTACATTCAAGCAGTTAACATGGGAAATCCTCAAGGTCAGATAAAACAGTTTGTCTCTATACTCACATCTGACATGGGAATGAGTCCAGCACAAGTGCTCAGAAAACATGTGTTAAATTGTTAACTCTAAAATTACAATGAGGATAGAGCAGCTGTTTACACACTTCATCGTGTTTCTTTACACAAAGTGACCCCTTAGAGAACAACTAAGTTATTTTTTTACACATATTTCTTCCCTTCTTCTCCATGGAGCTTCAGATATGTGTACTAGATTTATCAATAAAACTTTATTTTTCTGTGCAAAAACTCTAATTCTGCTCTATTTGGTGCGTCTCCCATCATCATCCTTTGCTTTGCTGGCTAATGCTGCCCTGGATGCCAAAGTTCATGTTTTTCTTTGTTTTGTCTTGTTTTGATGTACATCTTTTTTAGTCACCCCCATGGAGCCCAACACTCTGACTTAAAAAGGCAAAGAAATGTTGGGAAAAGGAATAAAAACAGATCGTTCACAATCTGTCAACCTTCTTACTGTCCCCATCTGCCCAGCTCATTATTTTACACATAAGGAGGTTGAAGTTTGGAGAAAGTAACTTAATTGTTCAGGGAGCATTGGGCAACTATTGGCAGTTTCCAAGCTAATCTGCCTTCCTCGCGCTTCTATTTCTGGAAGAGAAAATTGTAAAGGAAACAGATAAAGAGAGAAAAGTTTATTGCTACTGAAAGTTGTAAGTTATGTGTTACAAGGGAAAAGTCCAGCCATTACAAATATAACAACAGCAATGTAATTCAGTCAAGGCATAGCAACAGACATTCTGCTATCCAACCCTTAATGTTGGTCCTCAGTAGATTTCTTGCTGAGTAAACATGTACCACCTGATGGCTATTAAGCTAGACACTATTATGTTAAATAGGTGCTTTACACAGATTATTTCATTTGCTTTTCTAACCAAGACCCAAAATTGGACATCACTAATCACATTTTGATGGATGAAAAACAAAGACTTTAAAACAGTAGAATGAGTGACTCATGATCACCCAGCTAAGAATGGTAGCTCTGAGATTTAAACAGGAGTCCATCAATTCCAAGGACTATTCCCTTTTATTTATCTATTTTTCCTTCTTGCCCATAAAAAGTAATGAAAATATTTTAAGAGTTTCTAATGCCACTTGAAATGTGGTACTAAATATGTCCTTTTTACCAGTGAAATGATATAAAATATTTTTTCACAGTACTGTTCCTTGTATAGGTGCCTACAAATTACAGAGATGAAGCTCTGAACAGAATCCCTTTTTCCACTTAGATTTGAGTTATAACTGCTAAAATGAAGCACTCGGTGCAAGAGCTGAAAGGTAGGGTAAGGGGGGAAGCCACTCTTCTCTAGAGGCAGTTCTGAGCAGGCACGGGGCTGGTCCTATGCTGTGGAGGCAGCTGAGACAGTGGCAGACCATCCTTCAGACAGCCTTCCTTCAAGTTAAAAATGTTGAGATGAAAGCAGAAGCTGGCTTAGGTTCCCTGAGATCCATAGAAGCTGCTAGTAGACACCTGCTGGAGCATGGTTTTGGAAACTACACAAGTGCTGGTGTTGTTTCTTGGATCTTTTTTCTCTTTCTCTCTAGCCTGCCCAGCTTCCTATAAATCTTCAGTTCCCTAAACGAAATCTAAATACTTCAACTGCATAAATGGTATTTGTTATCTTAGCTGATCCCTGATTAGTACAATTACCTAAGCCAGTTTTGAAATATTAGTTATGTTCATGATAACAGAGACGTTTGGCACACGGCTGGAATATCAGCACTAATGGGGAAGGAAGAGCATGGCCTGAACCAGGGGCCAGCTTGGTCTACATATGGAAACATTAGCTCAATAAAAGATGTATTTATATAATTTTTTCATATATTTCAAATACCCAAATTTCCTGAAAAAAAAAACTCCATGAGGAATTTGTAACTGCTTTCCAGATCCCAGAAACCAGGGACAAAAGCACACAGTTCACAGAAATTTCAAGGCTGCCCTTTTCAATGCAGAGTTAAGCCTAGTATTGAAAGCAAATGTATCTTGGTGCAGTGGTTGCATGTACCTGTAACTTATATAAACTGGGAGAGGTGGGGGGAGAGTGTTAGGGGCTTCAGGACAGCACCTCCACGTACACAATGGGAATAACAGTAAGCTATTAAAAACAGGAAAACCCACTGTGTAAATGTACCACAATTTCTGAAACCATTCCTCCATTGATGGACGTCTGGGTTGTTTCCAGGTTCTGGCTATTATGAATAAAGCTGCTACGAACATGGTTGAACAAAAAGAAAGAGGGAAAGAAAGAAAAAAGAAATTCCGAGGCAGAATTATATTTTAAAAAGAAAAGATTTGTTTTCCCTTCATTGAAAATAGATTTTTTTCTCTCATTTAATATATCCTAATTATGGTTTCCCTTCTTTCTACTCCTCCCAGTTCCTCCTCCCAGTTCCTCCCCATCCCACCCCCATCCTGATCTACTCCCTTTCTGTCTCTCATTAGAAAACAAATAGGCTTCTAAGGGATAATAAAATAAAATAAAACAAAAACTATCACATCAGAGTTGGACAAGTCAAGAAAACAGAAGAAAAAGATACCAAGAGAAGGTACAACAATCAGAGACCCACTTGTTCACACAGTCAAGAATCCTATAAAAATACTAAACTGGAAGTCTGTGTGTGTGTGTGTGTGTGTGTGTGTGTGTGTGTATGCATGCAGAAGGCCTGTTGCAGATCTGTGCAGGTCCTGTATATGTTGTCTCAGTCTCTGTGAGAGTATAGGATCTTTGATCAGATGTAGAGACCCTTGGTTTTCTGTTTTATTGGGGGGGGGTTGTTTTGTTTTTGTTTTGTTTTGTTGTTGTTTTGGGTTTTTTGTTTCTTTGGTTGGTTTTCATGTCTTCCTATCCTGTTGGCTCTTTCTGCCTCCTTTACCCTGAGCTCTAAGAGGAAAGATTTGATGGAGATATTTCATAGTGTTCCAAGGTCTCTTACTCTCTACACATTGTCTGGTTGTGAGTCTCTCTGTATTTGCTCCTATCTATTGCAGGAGGAAGCTCCTTTGATGATGGCTGGGCAAGGCACTGATCTATAGCAGAAAATCATTAGGAGTCATCTTATTGCAATGCTTTTTTAGTAGAACAGTAGTACTTGTTTTTACCCTGGTCAGATCCAAAACAGATATCCTTTATCAAAGCATTAACCTTTTCTCTTGACCACCTGTACAACAGAACATTTAAGAAATTGTATGTAATATTTTCCTCCTTACATTTGACAGTTGCTTTTTGTGAGTTCTAATAAGAGTTGGCAAATGAAACCTAAGAATCTTCTTCCTTTAGATTTCTCTAGATTGGGATAACCATCTGCTTTGACATCCCAGAATATTTCTTTTTTCTTTGACAGAGGATTGGCACAAGAGGAGTTTGCTAACCTGTCTACTCCTACTACAATCTCAACATTTTCCTCTGGCTGGTTACATAAAAGCAACAATGCCACATAGCACTGAATTTAAATATATATGTACATAGCTATACTTTATGTATCTACATATTTTAATTGCTAAGAATGTTCCCAGGGGATGACATCTGGTGTACCAACATAAAACATTTTAAATGAATATTATCTGGCTGCTTTAATTCCAAATTAAAACTGCCAAATTTGTAATTTGGTAGTGAACTGCCTCTGAATTTTAATTATTCCTTTTTTTTTCTCAAGACCACTAGGTTGAAGTTCTTTCATATTAAAAAAATGTGGACAATTTATGTATTTGAACATTCTTGAAGTTAAGACCATGAAGGGAGAAAGACTATATTTTTAAAAAGAAATAAAGACGCAGTAAAAAGAATGAAAGGAAGAGTGAGTTATACTTACTCTCAGTGCTCTCGCTGATATGTGCCTTCTGGATCCTAGACTAATTGATGATGCCAAATTCTTCAGATTATGAAACTTGAGAGTTCCTAAGAAGTGGTTTTTACAGAAGTGTGAAGCAAGCATTTTACAAACGACTATATGCTTTAACTAAGAGAGTTTTTGTTTTGTTTTGGATTTTTAAGACAGGATTTCTCTGGATAGCCCTGCCTATCCTGGAACCCACTCTGTAGTTCAGGGTGGCCTCAGACTCAGAGATCTGCCTGCCTCTGCCTCCCAAGTGCTGGGATTAAAGGCATGCACTACCAGTGTCTGCTCAAGAGAGATGATTTTTTTCTTATATAGGAAAGCATTTATTGGGGACTTGCTTACAGTTTCAGAGGTTTAACGCATTATTATCATGATGGGGGAATAGTGGTAGAGCTCGTGGGAGCAGGCAGGCATGGTTCCGGAGAAGAACCTAAGAGATAGCTCAATAGAGACTGGGAATTTTGATGTTTGAATTTTCAAGAGAGATGATTTTTAAGTCCATTTTGTCTGTTAGAATTTGGGTGGGTAAAGTATTAAACTAGATGAGAAACAAAAGATGAGAGGCTCTAAAGAGAGAAACACTCAACTGAACATGTAAGGCAATGAGATTAAGAGACCAGGAAGATTGATCCATGGACCAGCAGGAAGACGCCAAAGAAAAGCTGGCATAAATGAACCACGTACCAAACTGGGAGTTTCAGATTTACTCCACAGATACCAGACAGTCATTGAAGGTATGAAAAATAGTGTAACTATTAAACATAAAATTTCAAAATTCTTGTGATGTCAATAAATAAAATGTAATGATGACAAGGAGCAGAAAGAGTCTAGTAATTTCCTTCTTTGTTTCTTTGCTGGCTTTTCCTGTCCCATCTATTATTTCCTCCTGTCACATACGGGTCTTCTCTTATACACAGCTTTTACATCCCGTTACATTTTTTCAAAAAGAGGCTGCAAGATTATTGAGAGAAATAATCAGGATAGCTGAAGAAGGATAGGAGATGATTTAATGCCTGTTTCTGCAGGGTGGATTAGCTCTGTGTCATTCTCAGACCAGAGGAAACAGATGGTACTTTGTAAAAGCCTGAAGTGAAGAGATTTCAAATGAAGGCACAACTTACTGATGTGTAGGCATGCTTCTGGGAGCCAACAAGAGACCATGGAAGTAACAAGGGACTAGCAACAGCAGGAAATAATGAAACACAGTTTTATAAGCCAGTGAAAACCAGAACATGGAAAAAAAGCCACCTAGGAACATTTACAGCCACAAAGGAATGGTCATCACTGCCAAACAGCTACAGGATGGGAGAAAGGACGGAATAAATGCCTGATTTCTCTTTTCTCTTGTTCTCTGATCCACAAGTGTCTCTCTTTGGTTAAATGTTGTAGGACTAGAGATTATATAGACAACAAAAGGCCACTTGAAGTACAGAGTAGGACAGGGACTCTTGAGAATCAATCTAAGAAGCAAATAGAGAATAATGAGCACCAATTCGGTTGCTGTTGATATGATCACAAATGGCGTCAGTATTCCAGAGTCCTATTGAGAAGAACACAATTCTCTTAGCATGTTCACTCTATTTGCCACCAAATTAGAAGCCAGACCTATATAAAATACAAAATGGCAGGAGAATTTATTCAATAAAATGGAAACTACCTGAGATCAACATTCTGCATGATATCAATACTTAAATAAGTGGGTACATGGATAAGAATCTAATGTGGAGAGTTAAGATAAGCAGAGGTCAAGTAGTCTGAAGCTGAAGACCATAGAGGATTTAAAGATGAAATTAGCAACAGTAGAATATCCTCTGGAACATGTTGCTTTTACTTTCCTGGTTTCCATTATTTAAATAGAAACAAATTCTATGGAAAGAAATGTTTGCAGTTCTAGAGTACAGATATCAGTCCACAGCTAATTTAGAACATTTATTACTTAGCAGGTAGGCTGTTTAGTTTGGTTATTCTTGTTGTTGATGATGATGGTGATAATGATGTTTGTCTACTTGACACAATCTAGAATTATCTAGGAAAAGAAAACTTTAATTAAGAAAGTATGTCCATAAGATTGGCCTGTAGGCAAGACTATTGTTGATTAATAATCTATGTGTGAGAGTCCAGGCCACTGTGGATGGTGCTGTCCCTGAGGAAGTGGTCCTGGGTTCTATATAAAGCAGGCTGAGCAAGCTATCAGGACCAAGCCAGTAGACAGAATTCCTGCTTCATTTCCTGCTTCCAGGTCTCTTGCATTATGTCTATGTTGTTGCTTTTCTCAGTGAGGGACTGTGTGATCAGAACATAGAAGCCAAATAAACTCTTTCCTCACAAAGTTGCTTTTGGTCAAGATGTTTATGACATCAGGGAATGTCCACATTTGTAAGTAGTTTCACATTCTTGTAAAAACCACACTTACTTTCTTAAGACTCTGAATTAATTCTGTAGGTGAAATCTATTGCAAGTTTTGATGGCATAGTAATGTTCAGGAATCTAGGGAGCATAATATATAAGATATATGTTGTTCAAGTGTCAGAGGTCTTCTATGCCACAAAAGTAACAAGTCAAATGAGTATTGAAATTTTCCCACTGTATTTATCAGTTTGAGGCCATCAAAAACTTTGTTATAAAGATGTCTTGAAAGTCTAGAACAGATGCCCATGGAAGTTGCATTGGAGAATGGGGATCTTTAAACAGTTATAAAATAAGTAAGAGGTATCTGTTCAGACAACATGCAGTATCCTTGCAAATACACTGGATATAGAAAGAGGAACTCACAATGCTACTTCTTTGTAGAGAAGGCTTCATCACATCCTGATTAGCAATGAAAGCAAATGAATAAAACAGATTGCTCACAAATATCAGAGATCTTCAAAATTGCAGAATTTGAAAGCTAAGATTTGTCATGGGGAAAGTATGAGAGACTGTAGGCAGTATGTGTGCTCAAAGGAGAGCTCACATTGTAAGGTCCATCTGCATTTCTGAACTGTTGACTCACTAGAAGCTAACTTAACCCCTGTGAAGTAGGTTCTTTGTTCTTTGATAAATACAGGAGTAGAAAGTGGGACAATACCAGAAAATTGAATCAGTCCACGGAGGAGCTGCAGTCCTAATGCCTCATGATCAGAGATAACGACATGGATTTAGTCTTTATCTTACCCCTGGGATCCACTTACCTGGGATGAGAACAACAGGAAAACACATCCTCAAAATGCAATTGTCTCCACATCCCTCTAACATTTTCCAAAGGTCATCAGGGAAAACATCAAACCGAAAAACAGAAAAGCCTGATCTTAGCCTATTTTGGTCAGCCATGCAACCTTAGACAATGCATTGCCTACATATTTATTAAGAATCCATTGCAAGTCAGACACCATGTGAAGCTCTAGGTGTTGAACAGTGAACTGAAGTCAACATGGAGCAAGAAAGTGAACAACCACCACCATACAGAATGCAGTGTCCTATACGTGCAGTAGTGAAGAAGAAAATGCAGGTGCCATTTCATACAAGCACCCCTGCAACACCTCTGGGGTGTCGATGGGGGGTGCAACAGAGAAAGTGGTGATGGTTTGCATGTTAAAGTAAGTTGAATATCCCAAGTCTTTACTCCTCTAAATTGTGCTTTCCAAAAGAATGAAGCAATGAGACAGTGGGGAGTTTGCTGGAAGATCCCAAGGCCCCTTTGCTTGTTATTGCATATAGTATAAATTTTTTATGACAGGAATGAGCTGGGGGGGGGCAGTGAAGGCTTGAAATGTTCTCCATTAAAAAAATGAAGAAATAAAGAATGGGATGCTTAACGTTCTAGAGGAAAATCAGAAAAATAATAATAATCTGTATGAGGGGAAAGAGAGATTTCTAGGACAGAAAGGATTCTTTGTTTATTTTTTGACATAATACACCAAAACTAAACACAATTATCCCAATTTCTGCCTACTGTTTTTGCATTGTGCAACCTTTATTTAATGATACATCAAAACACATTCTCTGCCAATCTTTCTGTTGCTTAGAAACAGGCAGTCAAGAGCCTAATCTCAGAGACTCCAAAGTCATCATTAAAAGGCTTTGTGCTTTGCTATCAGTAAAATGCTAATTCAGTAAGCCTGATTGATACCCTCCTCTTAACAAGTTCCAGGAATGAGGACTCACATCCTGCTAATTTGACCAGTTCTCCTCTATTTGGCTCAGTGTGGCTTATGTAAAATATAAATACGGAGCTGGCAGCCAGCGACTCTGGGCACTGGGTTTCTGCAGGGCTGGTACTTCTTCAACATACTCCATGTCCTTCTGAACAAGATGGGAAAATGATTTACCTACTTCCTGTATATACTGAGTGTTTTCTGCTCTGCAGGCCAGGTGACTTTTTTAACTGCATAATTATTCCACGTCCTTTGCATTCACTTCTATGTTTAATTGTGCTTGACTTGCACTTGGAAAAGGAAAGGAAAGGAAAGGATATACTTCTGTTGCTGGCATGAACACATGAGACAGGTGCCTCTCCACAGTCTTGGGTGAGCCTCAAAGAGCTCTATGGATAAGTCTGTTGCAGTTGGAACCATGAGCTCTAGTCTCCTCTGTTCATTGATTTATTTACAGTGACCAACCATAGCCTTCTTCATGATCAATCTGCTGACTTCAAGTAAGTCACCTCTTCTAGACAGTGTCTCCTCCACTGTGGTTCTGACTTCTCTGTAGCAGCAGCTTGGTCCTAAGCTAAAGATGCTCATAGCTACTGACCACTCCAGGAATGGAGAGAAAGCACCCTCTCCCACAGCCAGTTCTGTAACTCCTTCGCGTTCTATGGTGGTCCACATCATACGCTGAAGTTTACTCTATGGAAGCACATACTTTGCTGAGGTGAATCTGCCTCTTTATCACTGGAGGCCTCAAGTCCTTATTCCCACAGTGTTCAAAACTCAAGCAACTCTATTCACCACCTTCACCCACCTCAAAAGAGCATTTTGCTCATGTCCCAGGCATCCTCATATTTTGGCCATACTGAGTCAGTGCTTTATTGTAGTACCTGTCAGGATGTTTCTAACCCATCTCTGCCTACAGGAAATGTGGTTGGCTCTAACTGTTCTCAAATCTGGCACCATGTTTTATTTTACATCATGGTCTTGTTTCCTGAGCTGTTCTTACTAGATGTCTAAAATGACAAGGATGCTAAGGCAAGCTCTCTCCTTGAAAACTCAGAGACACTGTACCAGGCACCGCTGGTTCCATCTCTCTTCCAAATACCTTCAAAAATGTTTTTGAAAAAGGATAAAAATAAAAATTGCCTTGATCAGCTAACTACCTGTAATGGTTTCAGCCAAACGTCTTCCCCATATCTTCCTCCCCTTTCCATTTTCACCCCATGTTCTCTTACATGGGACTTCTCTATGACAACCCTGCCACACAGAACCCTATGCTGCCATTGGTTCATAAAGAATACAGAGTAGCACACTCCTCTGCTAAATTTCCTTGAGTGATTCTGAAGGTTGGTGGCCTCTTGTTTGAGACACTTTCCATGATTATTCACTAGTATCCTCACATGGGAATTATTAGGGAAACTCCTTGCTCCTGCTGCTTAGATGATCTACTGGAAAGCAGTTGGCCACTGGCAGGCAAGAAGAAAGTAATGATTGTATATCTTTGACCACCAGAACATTTTGGGTTGTCTCATGAAGTCCTTGTTTCTCCAGAGGTAAGCACTGATAGCCCAAGGCCATCTATTAATCTATTTCCTGTTGCCAGTAGTACAGTATCAAAGTGGGTAAGTTAAAAAGAAAAGAGTTTTACTATATAGCACGGTTCTGATCCACTAGGGATGGTCTTCTTGCAGCCAGAGCTCAGGAGTGGTCCAGAGCATCACATGAGGATAGACAAATTATAAGTATGTGTGCGTCACTTTGTTCTCTTCCCTAACCAGGCCTGACCCTGCTCAGCTTCCAACATCAGATGAGATTGGGCAAGACCACAAGGACATTGCTGTAGACTGTTTCCCTCTTCCTATGAAGCCACCTGTATTCAAGAATTTACCACAATGACCTATTCTATAACCTCCCTAACGCCTCATTTTGACCCGTAGTTAAATTGCCTCTATCTTAATACCTCACAATGGGGATTAAACTTTGACCTGTGTAGTAGAGATGACAAACCATGTTTAAACCATAGCAACTCTGAGTGCTGGGTATCTGAGGAGACTATTTCAGATCATAGGTGACTGGAATGATTTTCCCTAGCCCTTCAACTCTTCCCTGACACAAAATGACAGGTGGCCTCTCAAACTCATCTGAGTTAAGAGCTCATAAAGTTCACTGGAGAGTGTTCAAAGAGACCACAGTTCACACAAGCTCTCAGAGACTAAGGTATTGAAGTGCAGATGGCCTGAAATAAGTCCTTTCTTTAAATGAGTTTAAGAGCTCAGCATACCCCAGAAAGAAAGCAGACCTTAAATGTACATTACTGCTAAGCCATAAAGCAAACTGGCTCTTTAGGCTGAAAAATTTAAGAAACACTAGAAAGACTTCAGCCATTTCTTCTACAGTATTATGAGTTCCACACAATTTTGACTCTCTCTCTCTCTCTCTCTCTCTCTCTCTCTCTCTCTCTCTCTCTCTCTCTCTCTCTCTCTCTCTCTCTCTCTCTCTCTCTCTCTCTGTGTGTGTGTGTGTGTGTGTGTTTGCACACAGGTGTGTGTTCTTGCAGGAAACCAGACACAAAGAGAGCTTGTATTGTTAATGGAGACCTCTGCGCCTCTGAATTAGAAACAATTTCAACATTAATACGCAGAAGATATGTAATGAGTAAATTTTTTTTCTTAAGGCCTTGGTAATGGAAACAATCCATCATTTTAATACCTGGTTCAAATGCAGGGTCCCAATGAAAAAGAAGATGGACAAGCAAAATTTATTTATCCTCATCTCGTGTATGAGTTAGGCTACGGTAATGGACATTACTAATAAACACAATATGCATAACAACAGCTGAGACAAAATGGGTCAAAGATATCCAGGAGAGAATGCACAACACTTCAATTCTAGGCCAACACAGAGCTTTGGGTGCATACCTGTAATAGTGAGAAAATATTTTCCTTTGACAGGGTTTCTACACAACTCTACCATGAACACAGACAGCAGCAGGATTGTCCTATTCGATAAACAGCTCCCTTCTTGAAGAGTCAAGGCTAACTACCTTCATGGGAAGGAGAAAATTCCCCCTTTGAGCTGAGCAGATGTGACCTCAATGTCTTCAGTGCATTAACGTTTCAGTGTAAATCTGATGACCTCATCTCCCTGCAGTCCATGATTAATTCTATTTATAAAATACAGCTCATCAGATCAAAGTTAATCCTTTTCATGCTAGGCGGGTGGTGCTTTGATGGGTCACTCTGTCAAAGGGTTTGAAACGAAATCTGCCTGTAGTCCTTCATCAGGGATTAGCACACCCGGCTTTTACCTTACAGGGGAGAGATTAAAGGACTCTGGGAGACAAGAATGTGTAAAGCCTTTTTCTTAGGTTCTGCTTCAATTCTGAATTGCCTTAAAAAAAAAAAGTAAAATTACTCAAGTGTCTTTGGCTTATATTTGTATTTGCTGAAACCACTCAATACTACACACACACACACACACACACACACACACACACAACCTGCTTATAGATTCTTTGCCTTTGAAAGAACTCTTCCAAAAGGTAAATGTGACTATTCGCTGAATGTCTAGAGGGTTTTCAATTTCTGATTTCTAGAGGAGCAAGATGACTCAATGGGTAAAGACTGCTATTACCATGCTTGAGGACCTGAGCTCAATCCCAGAGAGCCACACAGTGGGCCCTCTGACCTTTACCCTCACAGCATGGCTGCGCCAATCCTGTCCCTTATCAGCTGTGTGATCTTAAGTAAATTATTTTAGTTCTTGAGAATTAGTTTCCTCTTCACTGGAATAGAGTTAAAATGGTGATTCACAGGGTTCTTACAAAGATGAAATAATTTAACACATACATTACTTATGGCACCAGACACCCTTTGCCTGAGTAAAGTGCCTTTCAGCTCAGGGCAAAAATGCTACAGCCCCAATGAACATATTCTTTACAAGAGAAAGAAGTTAATTTCAAGTATTTTCTGCCCTTCAGCACAGTTCTGTTTGACTAGCTCCTCTAATTTTCTTCCACAGTTAGGTCTCAATATGGTTAATATTAGGTCTCTATAGCATTAAAGTTCTGCAGCATTAATAAGCTTGAACTTAATGACTCTCACGAGTAACTTGTGAACTGAATGCTGATTTAAGAACCCCAATTTTCCAGTGTGTAAACGAGGTCATATTAACGGAAATAGCTCAAATTTCACTGGGTCATGATTTTACTTGTCCGCAACATTCCAGACTCTCAGAGCATCACCTCCTGAGCCCCACAAAGGACTCAGGAGGTCACAGTGTGAATCATCCAGTACCCACATTAAATATGCCCTCTGAGCACAAGACATTCACATCATAGCTCCTCAAGGCACCACCACAACCTTCCCCAGTGCTATGCCCATACTTGAGCTTATAAATCAGAAGGGACTTCCCAACCATGATGTTACCAGGACCCACAAGATTTTTAAAACTTCTTACACTCTCATTCACTTAGTTCATATTCCATTATGATTCTCACATGGGTCCAACAAAGGGGCCAGGTCATAGCCTAGATGCTTCCACTGTAAGTCCCAGAGTTGGTTTGTTCCCAGAGGTACCTAAGTTCTCATGCAAATGACTGCTGGATGTATGGGACCTTGTATCTGACCTAAGCCAGAATCCTAAACCTGCAAAAAAGAATTAGGGTCCCCTACTCTGGGCTATAATTAAAATTTAAGGTTTTCCTTGATGAAAATCATAGTGAGTTAGTAAATATAAAGGGGTTAAGTAACCAAAGAACACAGCAGGTGGTAGAAGTCCTAGTCGAAGTGCTTGGTTCACCAAAGCTTAGCTTGCTGTTTGGTGTAGAACCAGAACTCCCTCTTTTCTAGAAATAACCAAACAAAGCCAGAAGCTTACTGATCTTCAGACAAACAACTTTCAATCATTTTTATATTTTTTCCTCGTAAGTAAAATATGAAAATTAATTTGGATGCGGAAAAAAATGCCATGAAGAGATTTTGGTTTCTTACCAGAAGCATTTTTAGATGCCTGGAGGCTTTCCGACTGCCACCAACACCAACAGATGGGTCACAGAACCCGCCAGTGAGCCATTACAGTATTTGGTCACTAATTTTTCTATGGTTCAGCTGGAACACAGTCAGAAAAATAATACACATTTCTGGTGCAGGTCTTTGTGATAATTTTACAGAGTAATTCAAACCTTTTAATTCTTTTTCACTTGCCTATTTCCCATCACACTGAAAACTAAGCCTCTCTTTAGTTTTATTTGGACTTCACTGGGAGATGCAACTTGGCAAACTACAATGACATTGGGCAACAAATGGTTTATGAAACATCAATGGTCCCACATGGGAGTCTGTGCATCTACTATTCTAACGAGAATGCACTGGCTGTGTTGGCAGTAATATGGAAGCATGCATGCAGTTATCACTAAAAGGCTTTTCATACTGTGACAATCAGATCCCCTGGTGCTCAGACACTGCATTCATTTTCTAACTCATTCATCATGTGGGTGAAACGAGGGGATAATGGAACCTGCTCCTCATCGTTATCTGTCATTTAGTGAGGACACTATGTTCAAATTTTGGGGGGTAGAAAATAAGATAAATAAGAGGCTTGTCAGTCCTAACATCTGACAGTTGCAGCTCCTCCTGAGCCCTGATGTCACTCAGACACCATATCACAATAGACAAATGCTGGGAAAGGGAGGGTGAGTTGAGAGAAGCACACACGGTAATTCCAGACAGACCATTTTGATATTTTTCTGTCTTTCTATGTGAACTTCTGAGCTAAATTCAAAGGTTCTCCTATAAATTAAAATACAATCCCATACCCTTTGACTCTGCAAATCCACCTTCAGGAGCACATTCTGCAAAACATCAGAAACATGTATAAGTATAAATATCCAGGAAGGTTTTTATTGTGATGCTAAAGTATTGAAAACGTTAGAAACATTCTAAATTTTCTTAAACGTAGATGGCTTCACTAATTGTAATGTGGATCTCATCATAGACAATAATATGAAAACCATTTGAATGTAAAGAGATACTCAACTACATCAAGTAAAAATATCAGGTTAAAATAATAGCCTCCATTAGTAATTATAAGAGAAAGCTATTAGTAATTATTCTCTCTAAGCAGAATTTTAAGTGATTCTTTCTTTTCATTTCTGTATTTATATATTTCAACACTAAATGCAAAAATGCTATAACACTTCTATGAATTCAAGAATGAATCCCATAGTGTTCCGTAGTGTTCTGATTTGTGATTATGTTGACTGAGTTTCTTTAATGCACAAGAAAATTTTGAAAAAAAAAGTTTATAATAAAAGAAATTACCAGAATTTAGGACCCAAAACACAATTTAAAATCACAAATTAACTGTGATAAAATGAAGAGACTAAGGATATTTACTTAAAGGAAAAAAATACACAATGGCTTATTTTCTTCTTCAATCAGAATATGCTTCTTCACACTATGGCAACATGCCAACCCAGAACTTCTGCATATAGTTCCCCATTTTTAAATGTTCACCCTTTGGTTCATTTGTTCTTCCTAAGTCATACTTCTTCTCTATGTCATTTAAATACAGTGACAACTATGACAGATTCCTTTCTGCTTTATAGAATTTAACTGTTTAATTATTACAGTCATACCATGAGATAAATTATTTACTCACTATTTACCAGTTAGATAACCAAGCTTGAGAGCACTGATGTTATTTGGAGTAACAGTACAAGAGAGCTAGGACCCAACACAAGTCAACTCATTTCCTGTTCCCAGGATTCTTTGGACTATACTACTAGTTTACAAATATTTTTCAGCAGCAATGGTCACTTTGAAAAAATCATTTTGTCATACTTCACTAGTTCCAATAGACACCTCACATTTTAGCATGTCTGAAAACAAGACACATCCTAAAGCTCTTATCAGCAAGGAAGAGATAGAATTCTGGAAGCCTGAACATTTTCACCCAGCCTTGCAAAAACAGTGTCAATACCTTACAAGAAAATGTCAGATGTTCTTTCAAGAAACGTTGCTTTACCAATACTTTTATGGAACAGAGGATGACATATGGGAGAATACACACATGGGAGAATCAGACTCCTTTGGAAAGGTTTAGGAACACTGTAATCAATTTCTATTATTCATATACCTAAATGAGAGTAAAATAGTACTCTCATAAGTGCAAAAATGATTAAACTCAAGTAAAAAGAAAACATTCTGTCATGTATATAGCAGAATAAAACTGGCGCATCTTTCAATGTGTAGATTCTGAGAGCCAGTATAATGTGAAATAACCATGGATTAGTATCTTTTCTGTTGCAAGGATAAAATGCCATGACCAAAAGCAATTTAGAGAAGAGAGAGATAATTCATGTTGACTCTAGAGGGTTAAGAGTTCATCATGGCAGCAACAGCAGGGAGCTAGGAGCTTACACCTTCAAACACAAGCAGGAAACAGGGCACAAATTGGAAGCAGAATAAGGGGATGAAGTCTCAAAGACAGCCTACAATGATATACTTTTTCCTGCAAGCTCATACCTCCTAAACCTCCCCAAACAGTATTTCCAACTTAGGACCATGTGTTCAAATATCTGAGCCTATGGGAGACATTTCTCATTCAACCCACCATAAGCTCTAACACTTTGGATAACACTAATGAAAAAGGGAACTAAGCATCACCACCTTCACGTGAAACTTCAATAAGGGAGCTGGCAACTCCCTTCTTCATGCTCAGAGTCAAATAATCTGGGCATCACTCCAGAGTAGCTCACTAGAGTTAAGTTTTGGAAATCCTTTAAAAAAAATTCTAAGGTATCTGACATTTCATGGACCAAAAACTTTTTTTTGGCTCATATATAATTTTTAATTACTTGATGTAGAGTATTCGGATGTCATTTCATGTGTTCTTTTTTCTTTCTCTCTTTTATTCCCTCCCTCATCCCCTTCCAATTCCTTCCCCCTCCCTCTTCTCCTATACCCCTTCCCCAGTCCACTGATAGGGGAGGTCCTCCTCCCCTTACACCTGACCCTAATCTACCAAAAACTTTTGATACTGAAAGATTTCAGTATCACAACTAGGTTTAAGATGGGGTGAGGTCAAGTAACTATACAAATTTTAGAATCAGACTTCTTTGCTTTCTGAAATACCCAGTCTCATCGGTGATGAGAACTTACATTAAATTTAAACGTGCCTCTGTGCCTCTGTTTTCTCATCCAAATATTTCACTAATCTTATAAAATTTGGCTAAATAAAAGAAAAGCCATGTCAAATATTAAGTGTTATATAAGCCCTCAATAAATGTTTTCTGTTTAACGTGAGGGAACAACTAAGCCTGAAATTATAGGTTTCTTTAGGGACTTTGCCTCCCACCCACCAAGAGCTATGATCTACGATCTGTTATTATCAATGACAGGTATTTATTGAACATTTTTTCTATAGAAGACACCCTTTGGAGTTTATCATCTACAAGCAGGCTGAGATACAGAAAGCAGAAAAAACCTCACAATTACAGAACAGAAAATTAAGTGTTTTGGAAAACAGTATGTTATATTTCTAGAAGAAAAGAAATTGCTTTTATCAAGAAAAAATAAAAATATAAATCTTACAAAGAGACACAGTTTGGGATTTCATGCCAGATGCTACACTGAAAAGTAAATGAGGAGTTGTTGGAGTTCAGTGAACACAAGTGACCCACTCAGAGTCATGTTTTAGTGACTGTTCTGTGTAGGCCAACAAGCATATAGATCAGCATCTCTTTGGAGGAGAGTGACATTTTCCTAAGGATGTGTCAAGTGTATTTAGCAATAGGTCAACACAGAAGGGAAGTAATATCTTCAAAAATAAGATTAAAAGGCTGTTAAAGGGATAAGGGAGGCAAGAGGAAATGGCTACTCAAAATGAGGCTACTGAACTCAAAGTGTAACATCAGAAAATCATGATTTAGATTAACTAAGTGGGGAGTTAAAGGCTGTATTGACTATTACAGGCTGGGAGATAATTTGATAAATTTAAAACCCCCTATTTCAAGTTAATTCAAGGACAGCAGCAAACACAGGAGTAATTAATTTGTGACTTCAGCCTAAGGGAAGAATTAAATGGGCTGAATTAAGTAAACTATATTAACAATAGTGAGATTTTAAAACATCACCATGGCCATTAGCTGCATAGTTACTAAAGACCCTGTGCAGTTAAATTTTATAATAAAGAATACATTTGTTGGAGAGAAATGATTTCAGTAACCTGCCTGATTTTTTTTCATCACTATAATGAAACAGTTGCAGGATTATTAATACTGATGTCTGCTCAGATTTTTACATCACCATTTCATGCAAGAGGCTTAAAATCTGCCTTCTGTGAGACCCACAAAGCTGTTTGCATAACCCTAAATGCATGGCCAAGGTTCAACCAGTTATTGTGATTTCAGACCTAGTTTGTCACTCACTAGCTTCTAATCACAGCAGTTGATGGGAAACAATAACAGAAGAACAAGGGTTTTCTGCACACTGTTCCCTAGAATGATCTACAAGGACATTTGGTCTCACAAATCAAATACATTGTTACAAACATGCACACAGGGGTTTTATTAAGCTCATGAAACAAAATTATACAACAAAAGCTTCCAAATATGTTTGCCTAAATATTCTGTTGAAGGTTGAAAATTTTCATCAGACATTGGTAGAAATTATTTAGGTTTATCCCTAACCTTTTAAAGTGATCACTGATATTCTTGGCCACCTCCAAACCCTTGTCCACATTTCTAGCAGACAATGTATCTATTGTCCTTTCTTCACATGTGGGTTTTTACAATTTGGGTCAATACACTTCTAAACAAGAACACTAAATAAGTAGCATTTCTAGGGGAAATGACCAAACACTAACAAAAAATATTAAATTTGGATAGTTGTCACCTGACCTTGAACTCAACTACAATATAAAACAAAACAGCCCTGGCAGATAAATTGACCTGCAATCTCAACTTCCAGAAAATGAGGCCAAAAAGCTCTCATTTTACAGTTTATAGAGAAACCCCAACATCCAAGAAAACAGACATTGGGAATAATTTTGCACAGTTACTAACAAGAATGTAGTCAGAGGCCAAGAAGGACCTGAGGATGACTGTTCCCATGTAAAAGAGAACGCTCATAGCTGGATGATGATGATGACAGAGCCACAGAGTTAAATGCAACAAAGACACCTTCCTAGAGTTGTCTTTCCGGATCACACAGTTCACAGCATAGATGGAATGAGCGCCAACATCATGGCCCTTGCCACACATTGGAATCACCAGAAGAGTCTAAATCACGCTAATAAATAATCACCACATTTGGTTCTTATGTCTGAGATGTGCTGATATATCTGGAGTGACCCCAGGTGAGTCTAATGGAAAGCTGAAGCAAAATTTACAAGCCTGGAATGATGTAGCAGGGAATGATATGTTAACAGGAGGCTAAAAACTTGTAAATTATATTTAAAATTTCTCATACTTTTTTGTGAATTTCACATCATGCAACCCAATCCTATTCATCTCCCCATCCCCCTATACCTGCCCGCTGCCCTTGTAACCTCTCCCCCAAAGGAAAAACAAACAAACAAACAAACAAAAACAGAAACAGAAACGAAAAATAATAATCTCACCATGGACACTGTGGTGTGTCATGGTATTTCATGCAGTATACTCTTTTGGCCAAACAGCTTTACTTACAAATGTTCATTGCAATGAATCACTGGCCTGGTTCAGGGCCTCTGGCTTCTGCTACACCATCAATACTGGATTGCTATTAGGACTCCTTGAACTCCTCTCAGATATCCTGTTGTTGCCCTGTGCTGTGGAGATCCTGCATCTTTGGATCTGGAGGACCAGACCCTTTACCTAGTCTAGCACCTGTACTGTGTAGAGCTCAGAGATTGCAAAGAATCTGAGAAAGAACCAGAGCAAGACTATTCTGGTCTAATAAATAAATAATGCTGATAAACTAAAAGGAACTAAGAGGGAGATGATGGAGGCTGTGGCATCCTAACTACCCAGGCACCAAATCTGTGACACCCAGCGTTTCCTTTTAATGCCACGATCCTTGCAATATCATCTGGGAACATCACATACAACAAAGGAAGTACCCAACAAATATTTTTAGTGTTTTTTTTTTCATTTTACACAGGAAACAAAGACTCAGTATGATTAATATGTCCAAAGCCACAGAAGTAAAACAACCATGATTTGAATCAAAATCTTTCTGAATTTTGCCATTTTGATTATTCTGATTTCTTAGGGAAGTTTGAACTATTGACCATCTTAAAGAGAGATGTACTTGAAATAGGATAGAAGGTACAGCTGAGTCACACAGCCACCCAGCTGCACATTCCATCAGGTTCCACATCCAAACGATTGCTTTAAACTGAGCCCAGGATTGAAGTAACTCAGAATAAATGATTAGAACATCTGCCATACAAAATATCATAGAATAGCAGGTTTGATAGTCCAACTACATAACAAGTAACTCAAGAAATAAGATGTATAAATGAGTCATTAGACTGGGGGAGGGGCATAGGAGAAGGAGAGGGAGAGAGGGTGGGATTGGGAGGGGATGGGGATGGGGCTACAGCAGGGATACAAAGTGAATAAAATGCAATTAATAAAAATAAAATTAAAATTAAAAAAATAATTTCAAATTTAAAAAACTTATAAATAAATATTGTAGTCATAATAGGGAGAGAGAAAATAGTATATCATGTCTATTCCAAAGTCACATATGAAATAGGTGGGGTAAAAAAAGACAGTGTTGAAGACCCTAGTAAGGGGAACAGGGACTGTTCAGTCATGAACTTGATGGCTGACTCTTTGACCCTCCCCCTACACGCCAGGGAGTAACAGCCTGGCTAGATCCCAGGGGAGGACATTGTAGCCAGCCCTGAGGAGACAAGATGAACTGGGGTCAGATGGAAGGGGAGGAGATCCTCCCCTGTAGGTGGACTTGGAGTGGGCAGGGAGGAGATGAGGGAGGGATGGGGAGAGTGGGAGGGAAAGAGGGAGGGGGCTATGCCGGGGATGCAAAGTACCTAACCTCTGATTGATATAAAAATAAATAAATAACATTTAAATAAAAAAAGACAGTGTTAATTAGCAGGCCTTTGAGGGAATGAACTTTGTTTGGCACATACTGCATTCATTGTCTGGAATCCCCCATATATCATTCCAGAGAGAGACAAAGAGCACTCATTTCCAAGGCATGGTTCTGCTATGGATACCCTTGAGGCTATAAGTTGAAGCAAATATTTTATTTGTCTCTATTCTTAAATTATTTCATATACACCTAGACAGCATAATTTTCACAACTTGTATCATAAATACATACACACACACACACATATATATCAATCTTTCAGCAATTACCTCTTATTTGGGGAGAGAAATAGAAAGGAAGAAGGGCAAGAGAGATAGAACGGTTGTATGATTTGTCTTTGTATCCCTGACTCGATAAAAGCCCATCCCAAACCAGATGATCAATATAATATTTGAAGGAATGCTTTTGGGAAGGGAAGTAGTTAACATTAGCCATGAGAAACATTCTGACAATGCACAAATCTTAGGGAAACAAATACCAGACTTACGCAAGCCAATTCCAGAGTTCAGCTCAACAGTAAATGTAGATGGATGATGCAAAAGGACTCTGAAGTTGGGGATATACTCCTTAGGCTATAAGGTCACAGATTTAGATCCTATCCTGAAAAGATGTAATTATGGTCACTCCTATCTATCCAGTCTCAAATAAAATAATGAATAAGTAAATAAATAGATATAGACATAAATGTGAGTGGAAAAGATGCAGCTATGAGACTTAAGCTGCCTTGGAGAGCAGCATTTAAAGCCAAAAGCAAGGGTGACACGAACAGATAAAACACTTGACCTGTGAAATATCTCTTACTTACTTTCAATGACTCGCTTCAACTCAGGAGTTTGCCATAATCACTCCTTCTTATTGATGTGATGGTAAATTAATCTTCGCACTTTGCGGGGGCAGGGAATGAATACATCTGACTGCACACTTAACATTATGTCCTGAAAATCAGTTTTTCTTGATGGAAGACCACACATCAGTCTTTAATAAATTCAGTTGTTCAGTGTGATGTTTTATTCAGAACAGAAGATATTTTAAAAACTTATTTGATGGAAATAAATGAAATTGTACAATAAAGTTTTCCCTTGTACCATTAGAGACACTCCACACTATATAGGGACTATCTGGTATTCTCTGCTCATATGAATGGAAGTAGTTGGTATGGGAAAGGACAAGTGAATGAGGGGAGGAAGGAAAGAGAAAATAGGAGGGTTATAGATATTATTGAAATAAAAAAATGGTTTTATGTTAGCCTTGAAAATAGGCTGATAAAAGCCTTCTTTTGACAAGCCAAGTTCTGACTCTAGAGAAATGTTTCAGGATTCCGAATCATAATACCATCTCTCGAGGAAATGGTAACTGTCTTTCTCTTAAAGAGTACCTAAATAGTGTGGGGAAGAAAAACACAATATCATCTATAAGTTCAAATCCTGACTAGCATTGACCATCCACTCATATCTTCAAGTTTATTTCTGTTCTTCAGTTTTCTTATCTGTAAACTGGCAATAACTGTGTCTACTTATAAAATGTAAAAGTATTTATTTTCCCCTCAGCAACAGTCTCATCTTATTTTCCTAGCATCCACTGGTATTCAAAGTAGATGCACAAATCTAAAAATTTGATGCTAAGGTCCATGTAATGAGAATTTAAGGGCTTAGGGATAGTAAAACATAGGTGATTTGGAGAGAAGAAGGGAAAGTGGTTTAAATTGGGACAGGTGTAAGAGTAAAAGGCACAGGAAGGCTTAGAGGATCAATAATTAACACTAAGGATTTTGTAAAAGCTACATAGAAACTTACTATATTATAAGCTTCAAATTTTTTCATATGAAAGGGCTTCATTGGAGTTACCATATGCAGTGAATTTTGTTCTTCCTAAAGTCAAGTGTGAGATCCCTCTGACTTTTGGTCAGAAATGTTCTGGAGACCCGCAGAATAATTTAGGCTATTGACGTTGCTTTTGATTACCACCCAAACATGATAAGACCCTATTGCTGAGAAAAGCCACACACATTGGTCATAGAACACAGAGAAATAAAGTCATAAATGGCCCTGCTGGCCAGCTTTCACAGTGCCAGAAAGGACTGTGCAGGCTGCCCGTGTGACGAAAAGAAAAGTCATCAAGAATCTTACCCATCTGTGAATCTGGTGAACTGCAATAATGACTACCATGACAAGATATTCTCATGTGTACAACAGTGGCACAGTGGCCTTGGGACCAACCAAGTATATTTGGATTGGACCTAAGAACGTGGTATGTCTGGTACTGTAAATATGATACTAACTTATGTAACTCAGGTTCCCAGAGTGGACCTACTACTGCTAAGTAGACATAGCATCCAACTGCCCTCTAAGTTCTTATATCCACCAACTGATTAGTGCAGCCCTCAGATGTTATCAAAGAAGTTTCTTTGTGCAGTGAATGGTAGATAACACAGAAATGCACAACTGGTCAAAATGATGAGAATGAATGTCAGTAAAGTGTTCACTCACAAGTGAAACATCTGTATCACACACACACACCCTAGCTCAGGCACTATTGTGGAAGAAGGGTGCAGAAGGATTTTAAGAGCCAGATGTCATGGAGGATCAAAAAAAAAAAAAAAACCAAAGATGAAGTCTTCTGGATATGACAAGACCCATGAACTCACAGTAGCTGTGGTTGCCTGCATAGGATTAAGCCAGTCAATATTTTAGCCTGATGTGGGAAAAAGGACACAAGCATCTACCACAGACAAAGTATTTACGGATAGTTGATGGATTCTGGAGAGGGGAGAGTCAATTTTCTTTTAGAATATTGTATCTAGTAGGCTGGCCACACTCCAGTGAATGGTGCCATATCCTGAAGTACATAAACATCATAAATTGGAGTCAATGAGTTAGAACAGTTTAAAGGTACTGAATAGAAGTAGAGGTGGATATGGGAGGAGGCATGTGGAGGAGTGGGAAATGGGTACAATAAAAATGCATTATATTTATTAACTATATTCAACTGTTAAGAAAAATTAAATTACTAAATTTTCAAATAAATGGATGGAGATAGAAACAATTATTCCTGAATGAGGTTTCCCAGAATCAAAAAGACAAATATTATATATTTTTCTAATATGTAGATATTATTTTTAAGCTTAATATATGTGTGATTAAGTTCAAATAACCACAATTATGCATCTAGTAATTGTCCAGTGGGGAGGAGATGATCTTCCAAGGAAAGGGAAATAGAATATAATGTTATAACGAGATAGAGGGGAAACTAGAATAGGAGGGTTGAATTAGAGGACAGGGTAAAGGATGGAATATAAGGAGAAAAAATCAACACTGAAGGCCCTTTGGGAGGGACAATACCCCAACTAGATATCTTATGTCACTAAGCAAAACCTCCATCACCAAGAAATGGTTACAGCTTGTGTAGTCATTGTCCAAAGGTATTCCATAGACCTCCCTCCCCAAACAAAAAATAGCACAGGCTATGTCAAGGCTATTGGTTACTCAAGTATATAACCTGGTGGAATGGCCCTATTAGTGAAAACATGGTTTACTAATGTCATAGAACATGGAGAAACTGAGCCAGTGCTACACTAAAGCTTCACCCCTACTCACTAGTTCTCATGATGCTGGAAGTTACTTTGCATGATACCAGGAGAGAAAAGTAATCCTCAGTTTCACCCAGTTACAAACCCTGTGACCTACAACAGTGACCTTCTTGCAGGATATGTTAGTACAATACATACACAAATATTATGGGGAATATCATTTTTTGATTGGACTGAATACCCACTCTAAATGGAACCTATTCCTGACAGTGTTAAAGTGGCCAAGAACATGAAATTACATAGGTCATAGCCCTAGGTGAAATTCTATTATATTTCTGCTTAAGAAGCATTGTGATATGCTAGGGTCAGAGAGAAAGGGAGGAGGACCTCCTCTACCAGTGGACTTGGAAAGGGGCATGGGAGGAGATGAGAGAGGGAGGTGGGTTTGAGAAGGGATTGGGGAGGGGGCTATAGCTGGGATACAAATTGAATAAACTGTAATCAAAACAAATTAATTAATTTTAAAAAAAGAAGCATAGCAATAAAACAACTCCTGATGACTTGTTGGGTACATAGATCAGTGCATTGCCCAGCCCTCATGAGAGAAACTTCTTGCAGTAGGTGGTAATTAACACAGTCTCACAACTGGATAATGAGCAGAGAGTGCAGAATTTAGTAGTACTCATTCCTAAATAGTATGTCTTTATCAAATTCACCCCCTCAGGTCTCAGAGATCTATGCAGAAGAAGAGAAAAAAAAAGATTCTAAGAGCCAGAGATGGTGAATGATTCCAAGGAAACAGTGTCTTCCAGGCGTAACATGACTGATAAACATATTAACTCACAGAGACTGTTACGGACTACCAAAAACTTGCACTGATTTAAAACAGACAAAATCCCAACATGGAAAAGAAAAAGTCAACACAAAGTCTCACTCCTAACCAGCAAGCTATTTGCAATTTATACCTGGTAGGAAAGGAAAAAAATCTATTTTTTCCAATGAAGTATCACTGGATATGTGAACCTCACTCCATGCACAGCAGTAACTGGCCAACACAAAACAGACTCTGTTTTTATTTTGTGTTGGTATTTTTTGTCTTAACAGTTGTTGTCTTTAGTTTACTTTTAGTTGTTTGTGTTTTGTTTTGTGTTTTGAGACAGAAAAAAAAAGAATATGAAGCTGTTGTATGTGAAGATGGGAAAGATCTGTGAGGAGCTGGGCAAGGGAAAGAATATGAACAAAATGGATTATACGAAAATCTTAATAAAGCACTTAAAAATGCATGGCGTGAAACTCTCAAAGAATTAATATATTTATACATAAAAATATTTAATGCAGTAGGTACTTAGTCGTGTTAGCCATGCTACATTTATCTACAGACTGAAGAAAAAGTAAAAGATGTCTAGATTGTGATAGGTAAAAAGAGTTCATGAAAATAATTAGTGACTAAATCTAATTAAGCTTAGACACTATCCTAAAAGCTTTAAATTCATCAATTATTTGATTCTTCCAAATCTTATGATGTGGATTCTCCTATGGCTTGAGAGAGAGAACTAGAGAACTAAGACTCAGAAGCAAGGGTTGACCAGAAGGCTCAGTGTGTAAAAACACTGTATCCAAGCCTGAATATTTTATTCTGATTCCTTTAACACCCATGGTAGATGGAGATATGCAAGTCCTACACTTCATCACCCACAATTTCACTGTGGAAGACACATACATACACACATAAAAAAGGAAAGGGAAAATAAATAATCTTAGAATTTCTCATAGATACATTGAGAAAGCAACTGAACTGGAGTCAAGGCAGAGATACTTCTATTGGAAACAGTATTTAAACACCTTTATTGTTCTTTCTTCATAGTGACTATAGATGAGAAAATTTTCTAAGTTTTTCCTATACTTGTCTTTTTGGTTTCCCTGATCTTTTCATTAAGTAAGTTTATATTGGCAATTACATTTCAAATGTGTAACAACAATATGCAACTAAAAATAGACCCCCCAAAAATTCAGGAATTAATAAAAAGAGGTAAAATGGAGATTAATCACATGCTTTCTCAATGCTAAAAACATTTTTAATATCTGAGATTAATGGAATTGTCAGTCTACTTTTTATTAGAAATGTCAGTTCCTTCAGTTTCACGTGGTTCTTTCAAAGAAACTTAAAGCTAACTTAACTTTGTTGTAGACTGTAATTAGATTTCGAATGGATATAAAATTAAACAAAGAATCATTGACACACGAGTTATAGCTTACACCTGGATGCAACTGTATGTCTTCTGCCTTCCTTTATATTGCTATTTTTCACTATTCAAACTCCTTGGAAATGTTCTATTATCTTTTATCCAAAATATTCCAATCCTTATCATAGAATACTAGGCATAGTTTTAAATTTTTATTTTATTTCACTTTATTTATTTATTTATTTGATTTATTGCTTTTTCAAGACAAAGTTTCTTTGTGCAGTCATGACTGTCCTGGAGCCCGCTCTGCAGATCAGACAGCACACAAATTCACAGAGATCCACCTGCCTCTGTCTCCCAAGTACTAGGATGAAAGTCATGAGCCACCATCACCATGTAGTTTTAAGTTTTTAATCTTAAGTTCTAGTTTTCTCCAGCTTTGCCACAAGTTCATCAAATAATACCAATATAGTGAATATTTACTAGGCATTAGAGACTGATAAATATAATATCTCTGTGTGTGTCTCTGTCTGTCTGTCTGTCTGTCTGTCTGTCTGTCTCTCTCTCTCTCTCTCTCTCTCTCTCTCTCTCTCTCTCTCTCTCTCTCTCTCTCCTCTCTCTGTCTCTCTCTCTTTACTCAACAGATGTACTTACCTCTTGTCACAATTGGGTCAGCTGAAGCTTTATCAGCCTATGCTTCCCCAGTAAGAATATTAGTCCTATAGTTTCCTTATCTAAGATGTTCATCTAACCCACCTGGGAACCACATAAACCAATAAGAACAGAACCATCTTCCAAGCATTAAGAACAAATTAAATGGAGATAAATTTTTTAGATATGATATCATGTAAGTCAGGCGGGTACTGAACTCACTATTTAGTCAAGGATAACCCTAAACCACCGGTCCTCTTCTTAAGTGCTGAGATGATGAGATGATGGGTGTGTGTCACCACCTCTGGCTATTGAGAAAGTCTCAAATTACCTCTATCAGAAGTCAGAGAAGATTCTTAATCCTCATTCAGAAGGACAAATAGCATAGACATCAGAAGCAGAAGACAGGGAACAGGGCAGAAACCTACCACAGAGGGCCTCTGAAAGAATCTACTTAGAAGGGTATCGAAGCAGATCCTGAGTCTCATAGCCAAACCCTGAGCAGAGTGCAAGGAATCTTATGGAATATGGGGAAGATAGAAAGACCTGAAGGAGACAGGAGCGCCACAAGGAGACCAACAGAGCCAAAAAAAAAAAATCTGGGCCCAGAAAGCCCTGTAGAGACTGATGCCCCAACCAAAGACCATGCATGGAGAGGGCCTAAACCCCCTGCTCAGATGTAGGCCATAGGCAACTCATTTTCAATGTGCATTCCCTAGTAAGGGCTGGCTTTTTGATCACCTCCCCATGGTGGGTGCAGCCACAGAGGAAGATGGTGCCAGCCTTGATGAGACCTGACAAGCTAGGATCAGATAGTAGAGGAGGAGGGCTTCTCCTATCAGTGTACTAGGGGAAGGGCATAGATGGAGAAGAGGGAGGGAAGGTGGGTGGGGTGATGAGGGAAGATACAGCCAGGATACACTTATTAAATTTTAATAAATAATAAATGAAAAAAGAAGTCAGAGAAAATACATTACAAATAGAAACTGCCATATCTCTGTGCTCACTACTATCCTGATACGAGCATTATGCATTGCATGTATGTGTCAGATGGCCAAACTATGCCTCCTGAACTGGTGCAATTAAAGTAACAATTTATAATATTATTCCTAAACCAATGAATCAAATAGAGGAAGAAAAAGCATAAATCTAGAGAATATATGACAACAAAATTAACAAATGTTATGCAATAGATATCAAATCCTACAGTGAACAAATACAAACTAGTTTTTCACAAATGGAAAATATGGGATAACCATAAAAATTGACCAGGCAATAATAAATCACAATGATAGACTCAACAAAAATTTAAATATTCAACAGCATGTATATCTTATTATTTGAAATATAATTAGGTTAGGGATCAAATATTTAAAAGATGTTAATAAATTTTAAAAGGCATTAAATATATGCTATACTAAAAGAAAACGGTAATAAAAGTTCTTAAATATTTAATGATGAATAATAAAATTGCTATATAACTAATGTTACATAATTAAAGAGATACATAGAAGAAATTTTACAATCTTAGATGTATCTATAGGGAAATATTTTCTACTAGTTGTAACACTTTATTTTATTGTGTATATGTGTGTATATGTATATATTAGCACATGCATATGTGTAAGTATGTGTATAGTGTATATGAACATGAGTGTAACATTATGCATGCCTGTGTTCATATGAAGAGGCCAAAGGAGGATGTTAGCTGTCCTGTCTTTTCTCCATCTCTCTCCCTGGACAAGGGGGCATCTCTTGATAAAACTTGAGCTAAACTGGAAGATAGCAGGCCCTAGCAACTCTTTTGTACATTTTCCCCTTCCCTGTGCTCTGACAATGCTGGAATTATAGGCAGCTACACAACCACACCTGACTCTCAATATGAGTTCTGGGATCCAAAGTCAAGTAGTGGTGTTTACAGACCAACCACTAGTACCTTCTGATTCATGTCAATAGACTCAGTGTGTGGGGAAAAAAAGGAAGAAGAAAGAAAAAGAGCTTTAAATCCAATGAACTATTAAAAAAAACATAATCCAAGAATAAAGCAAACCAAGAAAAGGAAATAACACTGAGACAAAATTAATGAAACACTGAAAAGAAATTATGAGATTAAAGATTTAACAAAAGCTGGGCTCAGTAGTGCATGCCTATAATCCCAGCCAGCACTCAAGGAGACAGAGGGAGTCAGACAGCTTGATCTACAAAGTAAGTAAGTAAACCAAGGCTACACAGACAAACCCTGTGTCAGAAAAAAAAATCTAAAAAGAGCTGATGTAAAATAAATAGGGGAAGGCAATAAGAAACAGAGAAAGAAGGCAATGTTAAAGGAAAGGAAATGTTAAAGAAAGACATACATAGTTAATGTTAAAGAAAGACATACATAGTTAGAAGTACAGTTTAGACCCAAACATTAAAAACAATTTAAATGTGTAAGAATAGATTTCCCTGTTCTGTACTGTGGATATGACTAGCTACTTCAAGCTCCTACCACCGATTAACCTGTAATTATACATCAAAATTCCCCTTTCCCCACCTCCATAACCATAACAGTATAGGGAATGGGAGCGTAAATGTAATCAAATTACATTATATACATTTACAAAATAATCAACAAATTAAACATTAAAAAACAAGTGGATTTTTTTCCAAGTAAATATATTACCATATTTTCCATCTGAAAAAAAATGCGTTTTACATCACTATTCAATTTCACTTTATAGGAAAAAAAAAACTCAAAAAGTTACCTATCACAGATCATACCTGCTTCTCTCCTCCTATCTGCTCTATCCCACTCAGACAAAAGACCCCAGAATTAAAAGGGCATAAAGGGTGGGTTTCATTTAAACAGCAAATTGTTTTCTTAAATATATATATAACTATTACTTGAGATATCTTACATGAATGAGTCCGGATGGATTTATGAAATAGGTAAATTAAAAGGCACCTTTGTGTGATCTGGTAAAGAGAAAGAGTTGAGAGAAAAAAGAATATATTTTATTCCTATGAAGAACTAAAGGGCATCGGAAACACACAAAGAGCTTAGTTGGACACTGGAACGTTGTGAAGGGGGGTGGAAGGAAGGATAACAGCTGAGTTCTACAAAGTCCCTCACAATGAAGCAGCTAGGAACAGCCACCCTGAGTTGCTTGTGCCTGGGTAGGGAGAAGCCATGGCTGCTAGGAATATGCTGTCCTCTTCTGGACAAAAGCACAAGAACAAGCTGGAGAGAGACTGAACGAGCTGTGGAGATGCATCCAGGGCTGAGTATGTTAAAGATGGAGAGACACTAAGGCACCACTGGCCATGTGGACTACACAGGAGTGTGGCATAGAGCCTGAGCTATGATTCTACAAAAGCCCCCGGAGTGACTAGCCTAAAGAAGATATGGAATACACCAGCCTTGCCACTGTCTGAACAAGTGAAAATAAGGCTAGCAGAGAGTCACAAGTATATGTAACTCCTCTCAGGTCACAGTGGTAGACATTGGTGAAAAAGTAGGAAGTTATCACCCAGCACAAAGGTTAAGACAAGTGTAGACATACTTCCCACACTCCCTCAGAACCTCCCTAAGTTACACAAAGGCCAACACACAAATTCTCAACACAACAGAACAAAAGTTGGAGCTGGCAGATAGGCAGGTCTTACACTAGGAAACTCCCTCAGGAAACAAGAGTCCCAAACTGAAATTCCTCTTCTCAAAAAGGCTATTCAAGTCTAACTGGTTGACTTACAGAGGAGGCTGGCATCCCACACCTGCAGAGCCTGTTTTCTCCAGGAAACACACTTCACTAACAGAGATACCCACAAACTGAAAGTCAGCAGATGAAACCTGCGTTTTGTCGATCCTAGCTATTACTAATTACTTCCATCAAGGTATAGACATAGCTGAGTGCAATATCTTAAGGTTTTTTAATGTAATTTATTTATTTTTATATTAATCACAGGTTATGTACTTTGTATCCCAGTCATAGCCCCCTTCCTCATTCCCTCCCACTCTCCCCATCCTTCCCTCATCTCCTCCCTGCCCCCCTCCAAGTCCACTGATAGGGGAGGACCTCCTCCCCTTCCATTTGACCCTAGCTTATCAGTTCTCTTCAGGGCTGGCTACAATGTCCTCTTCTGGGGTCTAGCAAGACTGCTTCTCCCTAGGGGGGAGGGAGGGTCGAAGAGCCAGCCATTGAGTTCATGACAGAAATAGACCCT
The DNA here is from genome assembly GCA_028658305.1 of Pachyuromys duprasi. NCBI lineage: Eukaryota > Metazoa > Chordata > Mammalia > Rodentia > Muridae > Pachyuromys > Pachyuromys duprasi. The sequence goes on along the minus strand of CM053765.1, from coordinate 43,128,815 downwards.
GTTCCCCTTACTAGGGTACCCACTTGGATACTGAGCTACCATGGGCTATATCCGAGCAGGGATTCTAGGTTATATCCAAACATGGTCCTTGGTTGGAGAAACAGTCTCATAAAAGACCCCTGTGCCCTGATCCATTTGGTCTTTGTGGAGCTCTTGTCCTCGCCAAGTCTTACTAACTCCCCCTTTTTTCATATGATTCCCTGCACTCTGCCGAAGGCTTAGTTGTGAGTCTTAATATCTGCTTTGATACATTGCTATGTAGAGTCTTTCAGAGACCCTCTGTGGTAGGCTCCTGTCCTGTTGCTTGTTTTCTCCTACATTCAATGTCCATCCCATTTGTCCATCTAAGCGAGCATTGATCATCCCAACCTGGGTCCTCCTTCTTGTTTATCTTCCCTAAGTGTATAGATTTCAGCATGACCACCCTATCCTATAGGTCTATATAGGTGAGTATATACCAAGTGTTTCTTTCTGCTTTGGGGATCCCTCACTCAGGATGATCTTAGTCTAGTTCCCACCATTTGCCTGCAAATTTCATGATCTCCTTGTTTTTAATTGCTGAGTAGTATTCTATTGTGTAAAAGTACCATAACTTCTGTATCCATTCCTCAACTGAGGGACATCTGGGTTGTTTCCAGCTTCTGGCTATTACAAATAAAGCTGCTAGAAACATAGTTGAGCAAATGTCCTTCTTGTGTACTTGAGTATCTTTTGGATATATGCCTAGGAGTGGTATAGCTGGGTCTTGAGTTTATGGACACCCTTCTTCTTTACTTGTTTGGTCTTTCCTTTCCCTTCCATATCTAGGCTTTTCAATGGATAAGACACAACTTGTATGTGAATGATTTTTAGTCAGTTCTTTTCAGTTCGTTATACTCTAGTTCTAGAATCTTGCTCCACTAAAGTACTCCACAGAAGCACTTAAAACTATGACATCAGCTTTTTAGAATTAGTGAATATGAATTGCACAAAGTGATGGGTTTACCTGTGACATTTTCAAATATGCATATGACATAGTTTGATCACATTCTATCTCTCTGCTTCCTCTCTCATCTCACTCCCTTTACCCACTAGTACATCCCAAATAGTCTTCCTTTTATTGTCATGATCATTTTTTCTTTCTTTTTTGGCTAGGGATGAGTGCTTCTGTAGAATATCAGTAGGGTATAAGTAATTTTTAGTGTCCCTGATGCACTCTAAACATGTCATTTTCTTCTAATTTTTAGAAAAAATATCTTCTTGTGTCATAGATCTTTGACACTGGTATCTGGGATACTTTGTGTAGCTTAAGGATTTGTAATTTAAATTGTAGACAATATTGCATTCTTGGGATTTCTGAAAGAAAAAAGTCACTTTGATATGTTTTAATAGTTATAAAACTTAAAACCATAGTGCTTGCAGGCTTAACTGGCAAATTATACCTAGATTTGTCTCTGAACTCTGACCAAACAGCATGAAGAAATTTTGAAAACAAACACAGAGATTGTCTTTCTATGATACTGCATCCATATAATTTTGGCAGGTCTCACATTAAGCAAGAAAATAGTAATAGTACATCAGCTAGGTAAGCTAAAGCTTTTCTCTGAGAATACTGATGACTCATCTTTTCATTGATACATTTAAGACAATGAACACTTGTTTTGAAAAATGTGAATCTTCTCTATTGTTGTATTTAATTAAATGCAAAAATTCTGGAGTGGTGCAGCCTTCAAGACTGCAAATTTAAACTCATAAAAGTCAGATAATGGAAAAGTGAAGGTTGGGATAGCAATGTTAACTCATGCATTGCATAAAGGTTGCATTTTGCATGACTAATTAGGCAATTTAAGCAAGGGTGATGTCAATGAGGTATTTTCCCTTCCCTCACCCCAATCCTGCGACTATTTTTAACTAGCTTTTCTATATGCATCATTTAGTGAGAGCCAAAAATACTTTTAACATAATTTAGTGTTCTTATTTCTTTCTGTGAAGTTGTATTAGCTTTGAGAATTACCGTGTGACCTAGATTGGCACTAAGGTAGCCACTTTCTGGTATGTTTTTGTTTTTTTTCTGAAGAGTATTTTGATTTTAATATGGGCAACATTAAACTGTAAGATAATTGTGAAATTTCTATATTAACTTTACTGAAAGATTTTTGAAGAGATCACTACTCCCTGGTGTTTTAGAAGCTTCAGTAGTGAACTCTCAGACATCAGCAAGGACTTGGTGAAATAGAAGGGATGAGAGTGTCAGAGCCTGTCTTAGTTATTTTTCTTATCATAGTGATAAAGTATTTTAAATAAGTGACTTGCTTGAGGAAGGATATATTTCAGTTCATAGTTTTCAGGACATAGAGAAATCCTGGTGGTAGGTGTGGTTCTGCTGTAATAATGGGAACTCGTTTACATCTGGATGAATCAAGAAATCCAAGAAGCCTAGAAGGGTCAGGCTATAAATCTCAAGGTCCATCCTAGAGTGACTTTTCCTCCAAACAAACTCTGGCTTCAATTTTTGCAGGTACATTAACTTGTAGCCTGTATAGTCTACAGGTAACCCAGGATAGCTACACATATTGTGCAATGCATTGGTAGATAACAATATCATGTCACAATATCAAAAAGTTGGACTCTCATGGAGATTTTACAATCTCCCCCAAATATTGTTATCAACGGGAGTCCAAATACCTAAATAACTGAGCCTGTGTAGGACAGTTTTTATTCAGACTATGACAGAACCAGGTGACCTGAGGTGAGCCCTGTTTTGTTGCTTAATAGGTATATTGTTTGAAGTAACTTAGCTACTGTATATGATTTTGTTGGTTCAACTATAAAACTGAAGCTGATAAACTCTATCCTATAGAATTGTTATGAGGATAAAAAAACACTAAATGGTAATGATTTATTATTTTACAGTTATTTAATAAGAAATAAAGTTTTGATGACAACTTGAAATATGTCCATCTTTCTAGCTTAGTAAAACATATAGCCAAATTAGTTTGATACTTTGTCTTATGGGGCAGATATGGGACACATTCTGCAACTTGTTGGCCACATATTTTCTTCCTGGCTCTCTCTCTGATATCAGTGACCTTTCTAAAGATTCACTTTGTTGCTTACAAGGATCTCATCATCTTTGTCATAAATCCTCACATCCAACCTGATTTTTTTAACCTGGATTCTGTTCTTCCACAAGTCTATGACTTTCCGCACATGCTATTTCTGGTTGGTATGTTCTTAGCCACATTGTGTGAATGTTATACACTCCCATTTAATCCTAAATGATCAGTTCCAGGAATGCGTAAAGCAAAGATGTATGTGTGTGGAATTACTTCTGCCACAAGAAAGCACATATTAGAAGTTAGAAATTATAATTTCTAATTATAATTTTCAGAACATCAAAATGAATTATTTCTTTCAGTTCTCAGACAGAATGAGCCAAGTCATTCCAATCAGCCTATGGCAATCTCATGTGGGGAAGTATTACGTATTCATGTATGTAAATATTCTTTTACTTTTAAGAGCATAAGTCTATAAATGTGAGATGGCAGCTGCAATCTTTGTATCTGTCTTGAGGGCAGAGCTAGCCATATAGGAGTCACTTGTCAGCCTACTGACAGGACTTGACACAGGCAATGGATGAGCTCACTGAGTACTCATTGACATCAGTGGTCCCGTTTAGATAGGGATCCTTCAGTTTTAGGCTAGAATATAGGAGTACCATAGGCAAGTTTCTTAGGCCACTTAGACTAGTAAGTTATTCCGCACTAGGGGGAATATACTTTTGGTATATTCATATTGGAATATGAGCTAATAAAAATCAGTCAAAAGGGTCAATTTTCAGAAATAAATTTGAAAGGCTGATTTAGATCAGGGATTATAAAACAATCCACACTGATTCCTCATTCCCTTGGTCATGGATCAGTAGGATAAGAAAATATCTCTTAACAAGCAGAGAATTTAGTACTAAAATTGTGAAAGACTGAAAGTAAAAGACTAAACGAAGGGTGATGGACAAGGATGAGGACGGCTGCTTTGGAGTGACACCCCCCGTATCCAGTCGGGTAGGAGAGTTCCCCTTTACAAATCATGCACGAGCCTACTGTGCAATGATTGTTTTCCGTGCTTAATTCACCCAAATACTGAATTAATTCATTTGTGCCATCACAGTTCTTTTTGTTAAAAGGAATGGAGTGAGGTGCCCTAAAGATACAAAGTGAGTTTCCTTTACAACCTAAGAAGGGGCATTCAAGATAAGTGGTTTTAATTTTTAAGAGAAGACATTATAAATTTTAAATGAACTTTAATACCAAAGAAGAGCTAGAGGTGATCCTGAAAAATGGTAAGTCTATTTTCTCAAGGGTAAAAGGGGGCTTTGGGCCTTAATTGTTTTTAGAACAAGCATAAAATATTTCAAGGTATCTAATTTCAATTACATTAACATCTGGCTTTTTGAGGGTTTTTCAGTAGGTTTTAGTTTGGGAGATTTTTGTCTTTGTTTTTGTTTTTACAGAAAATGTTACTTTTGAAAAGCTAAATATAGGGTGTATGGTGAAAACGTGTGGATGTTTTGTGCTAACTTACAGCCCACGCTGGCTATGGTGATAGGATCAGAGGGGCTCCAAGGTGGCTGTGGTCTGGAGACGGATGGTAGCTCGGCAGAGAATCACTGGTGATCAAATGATATCATATCGCAAGCTAAATTTGGAATACTCGGCACACTCGATGTGGCTGTGTGTTCAACCTGCTTACCGATAAGAAATGCAAGGCCAAACTGAGTGACATCGCAGGCCATATTTTAGCCTGTAACTATCTGAAAATCTTCCTTCTTCTAACAGGGCCTCTGATTTGCCAAGACTTCCAGAAAAAAATGACAAAGAGAAGCTAGAGGTGAGACTCTTTTTTTTTTTAGATAAGTTCAGGATATATTTGTAATTGTTCAATGTTTCAAAAAACACAGTGAATATGTATATGCAATTAAGAAAACAGTCACATGGTTTCATAGACAAAATAAAATCTCCTATGTAATTCATTATCTACTATTCTTCTGTCTTAGAGTTAAAACCCTTGAGGGTTTTCCTATTTGTTCATATAATTTTATTTCATTGCACTATATTTATTTTGACAAAATGAGCAAATATTATTTCTGTGTGTGTGTTTGTGTTTTCAGTGCTCAGAGCTGAACGTGGACCTTGCTCATTCTAGGCAAGTGCTCCATCGCTGAATCTTTTTTAATCTGAGCATTATTGTTTGATTTTAAGACAAGATCACCCCCTCCCCACCCATGTGACTCTGGAATGTAGGAACTGTAGTGTGTAAGACCATCTCCTCTGGCTGAAAGGAAAGTGGGTGGTAGAACAGACATAGATAATTGCCACAGAGAAAGATGTAATTCAACAAGGGCAACATCTCTCTTAACATTTATTTTTCTTATGACAAAATGAAAATGAAGAACAGGGTCAACAGTGGTTGAGCACTTTTGGAGAAGGAGGTAAATGTTTGAAAAGAGTGATGTAAGTAATAAAAGAGAAACTCATTAAAGACAGTGCTAAAGTTGCAAGCCGCAGTAGAGACTGTTAGTTTGGTGTTAATCTCCTCAATTACAACCTCGCTCAGCCTCTGAGACACAGAAAAGGAGAAAGCAAATCATACCTACACCAGGGTTGGCAGAAAGGATTCAGTGGAACAGACTCTAATGCTAAGAGTGTTAGGAAGTAAACAAATAATGTGCTCCACTACAGGGCTCTAGGCAGTATGTGGAAGAAAATAATCAGGGAGGGGGCAGAACCTTAAAGGGGGGAGGGGTGTCAAAAGAGTTACTTGTAAGTTCTCATGCTTTCTTAACCAAATCAACTGACATATCCATAATATTCTTCCAGGGGGCAAGGATATACGATTTTTACAAAAATATAGGTAAATGGACATAGTAACATGGACCACCAAGGTTCTCATAGGCCTAGCATGTGGTTGTTTCCCTGCTCCTCATTTTCTGTGATAGAATAACAAACTCTGAACTATGAAATAAGGACACTAGAATTAGAAGCATTTAATAAACTCCAATAATTGCTCCACTGATGGCCTGAAGCTTTGCCAAGCGCATCATCATTGAGAAGGGGTCTTTTTATAAGACTAAGGTGGTAAGAGAGACAGAAAAAGGCAGAGGACAATGACCTTCCATGGACTCCACAAGAAAGAATTGCCCTAATAGAATGATAGATGGTCTATTAAATGTAGACCTCAGATGTCACTTTACAGGTGGAGTGGCTGTAGTTAAAGACACAATGTCTATGTTCAACTATTTCCCCAAAGTTTAGAATATATATCGTTAACCTAAGATAGCATTGGCCACATAAGCCATCCGTCGCAGTGACCTTACAGTGGATGTGCTCAGTACTCCTGCAACTTTCCCCTTTGATATGTTGCCTGTCATGGTCCCCAAAATGAGGAGAGGAAAATGATGTACTGAAAGGAGGTTTTAAGAGTCTTTTCACTTTGGTTCCTCAAGGCAAGGAACTATAATAAACAAAGGAGTGTCTGTACAGGCAAAGAGGGTAAACTCTGATTATCAGCATCACGTCGTGCTCCTTCTAAAATAGCAGGCAGGACACAGAGCATCTAAAATTCAGGTTCATGACTCATGTTCCCACTCACAGCGATTATTGTAAATAGTCAGTTACAAAATGACTGCTACTGTAAAGACAAGGCAGCCAGAATTGGAAATCCATGGAAATAAAGTCTTAATTATCTATCCAGACAAGCAATACATGACCTGAAGTTCTTATAAAGAATGAAAGATGGCCACTCCAGCCAAGTGAGACTTCCAGTGGAGGGAAAGAGCCAGAGAGGTCAAGGACACCGCAAGAAAATGTACAAAATCAACTAACTTGGACCTGTAGGGTCACAGAAACTGACCCACCAGCAGATAGCATACATGGGATGGATCTAGGCCCCTACACATATGTAACAGATGCGTAGTTTGGTCCTCATTGGGACCTCTAACAGCAGGAGCAGAGGCTGGCTCTGACTGTGCATTTGGTTCCCTTTCCCCTAACTGAACAGCCTTGTCTGGCCTCAGTAAAAGAAGATTCCCAAAATGCAATAGACATTGGATACAGGTGATGACAGGGAACAGGACAGGAGCCTACCACAGATGGCCTCTGAAAAACTCTACTAATCATGGTATGAAAGCAGAGGCTGAGAATCAGAGGCAAACTTTGGGCAAAGAGCATGAAATTTTATGAAAGAGGGGGGAGATATAAAGACCTGAAGGGGACAGGAGCTCCACAAGGAGACCAACAGAGCACAAAAAAAAATAACTAGACACTGGGATCCCTGAAGACACTGATACCCCAAATAAGGACCATGCATGAAGAGGACCTAAAACCCTGGCTCAGATGTAGGCCATAGTAAGGGAAGCAGGGGTTTTCTCTGGCATGAACTTAGTGAGGGGTGTGCAGCCTTGCCAGGCCACAGAGGAAGACAAGGCAGACAATCATGATGAAATCTGATAGGTTAGGATCAGATAGAAGGGGAGGAGAACGTCTCCTATCAGTAGACTAAGAGAGGGGCATAGGAGGAGAAGAGGGAGGGAGGGTGGAATTGGGAAGAAACAAGGGAGGGGGCCACAGCTGGGATACAAAGCTAATAAATTGTAATAAATAATTAATTAAAATTTCAAAAAATAAAATGCTAAAAAAAAAACAGAAAGAAAATGCCTAGTCCTACCTGATATGCCAAGGCGGGTTGATAGCCATGGGAGATCTCCCTTTCTCTGAGGAGAAAGAGAGGAGATGTGAGGAGGGAAGGGGAGAGGAGAAGAGGGTACTGGGTGGAGAGGAGGGAGGGGAACTTTCTACCAGGATGTAAATTAAATAAATCAATGAACGAATTTTTAAAAGAATGAACAATATTAAGAAGACACAGAGAAAAGAATATCTGAAAGCCAGCAGTAGGCGTTATAACTACAGCTTGCTTTTACTGTTCTTGACTCCATGCTGGCTACCATCTTGAAGGGTTTTCATTCACTGTGCAACTCTATTAGGAAAGGGGTGAAGTCATTATGCTGTCACAACATTGGTGATCCCACATTATGGTAGGAGGCGGGGACAGAGTGCACATGAGAAGTCCAAGAGATAGAGCACAAAAGATTTCTCTTCTCTGTCATCTGGGTGACCATGACTTCATCTGCCACATTAATCCAACTCCAAATCAGCTCCTTCTAACTTCACACTGCTATAGCTGGCATGTCACCTCAGGCCTGACGAAAATCCCTTCCCTCTGTGCCCTCAGATATTTTTATTCAGGAACAAGTAAGACAGGAGGTAGTGGATAAATTATTCCTCTTTGAAGTCAGAAATCAGAATGTGAGACAGAAATTCATTTTCAAGTGATTTATTGAAGAAGTACTCCCAAGAGGGAAAAAAAAAAAAAACCTTAAGCAAGCAGGTTAGAATGGGAGAAGGAACAAGCAAGATTTACCTCAGTAGGAGGCCAGCTTCAGCCAGACCCCATGGGATACTCTGCGGCATGAATGAAAGGGGAAAGGGATGGTCTTTTGAAACTCCTGTCAGGCAGCAGCTGGATGTAGATTTCCCCTGTGTCTGGGGACTTGACTTGGTACTGCAGAGACTTTGGCCATTCTCCAGAGAAGGCAGCGATGCCTGGCTATGGCCAGTCAAGGCAGATGGGAACGGATTTGTCTGCCTAGGAACAAAATCTGTTGGGCCTCCAAGAATATCCTATATCTGCTCTGATAAAGGGACTTGACAGAGACAGCCCGCACTTGCAATGTTAGGAGTACCACAGAAGCACCACACTACACGACCATAAACTATACGGTCAAAATCTCAGACCCATCAAAATCTGTGTTTGTCTATTCAGTTTCTGTGAGCCCCTGTGTGCCTGGCTTAGGTGATTCTGTAGGCCATGCTCTCATGTAGCCCTTGACCCCTCTGGCTTCTATAGTTGTTCTTACCCATCTTCTGCTGGGTTCCCACGGCTCTGCCTAGTGTTTCACTGTGGTTCTCTGGGTTTCCACATCCAGTAGTGATAGGAGCGTTTATGCCTGGTCTTTTTTTTTTTAATTAAATTTTTAAATATAAATTACAATTTATTCACTTTGTATCCCAACTGTAGCCCCTCCCTCCTCCCCTCTCATTGCTCTCTCCCTGATCTCCTCCCATGCCCCTCTCCAAGTCCATGGATAGGGGAGTCCTCTTCCCTTCCATCTGATCCTAGCTTATCAGGTCTCATCAGAACTGGCTGGTTTGTCCTCCTCTGTGGCCTGGCAAGGCTGCTCCTCCATCAGGGAGAAGCGGTCAAAGAGCCAGCCACTGAGTTCATGTCAGAGACAGTCCCTGTTCCCCTTACTAGGGAACCCACTTAGAGACTGAGCTGCCATGGGCTACGTCTGTGCAGGGGTTCTAGGTTATCCCCATGAATGGTCCTTGTTTGGAGTATCAGTCTCAGAAAAGATCCCTGTGCCCAGATATTTTGGTTCTGTTGCTCTCCTTGTGGAGCTCCTGTCCTCTCCAGGTCTTACTCTCTCCCCCTTCTTTCCTACGATTCTCTGCACTCTGCCCAAAGTTTATTTATGGGTCTCAGTATCTGCTTTGAAACAATGCTGGGTACAGTGCCCAGTCTTAATGTATCTTGTTAGGCCATGTTCAGCGAAATATCCAGGAACCCTACTCTTTTTTTATTTTTTAAAGGAAACAGGTGGAGTTGGGGGAGAGGAGGTCAAGACGTAAGGTAAGACAATAAAAGTTAAAAAGAAAAGAAAAAGAAAAATGAAAGAAAGTAACTTGACAGGCTGTGAATAGGAATGCTTAAGGGACAGCCAGCTCCACAGCAAACTTCCTACCAGCAACTCTTCCTCTGTTGCCTTCCCTGTCCTTCACTCTTTGTTCTTAGGAGTGTGACCCTTAGTAAGGAAAAGCAAAGAAAGCCACTGCCCTGTGCTCTGCGTTCCGTGGGACTGAAACCAAGAATACCGTGTAAAGAAGAGCCAAGAGATAAGTGACCTGAGGGAATACACCCCAGACTGTAGTGTGGTGGGAGCATTGAAGATTAAAATGTCTACATTGGCTGATGTTTCTGTTTGGCGAAGGGGGTCTTGCACAATCCTTACAAAGTATTTTGCTCAAAATTGTTTTACCGTTAAATCAGAGTCCTGCCTGTCACACAGTCTGTATATGTGCTGGTTGCTACTCGGGCCTTTGAAATGTTCTTAATTATTGAAGTGTGAACAACTTTCATGTTAGCAGAGAGAAATGAAAATTTTCCTAGGCCCTATTAGACTTGCTTCTCCAACAGAATGTCACATTGGTTATTATGTGTTCTTTCACATCTAGGGCACATTCAATAAACAGCCCATTAACAAAGTGCCTTAATCCCAATCAATATAAAAAGAAGTCACTTACCAGGGCAGGGAATGTGATTGTTGTGTCTGTCAATACTCTCACCATTAATTATATTTTTTAATTGTTTTATGTCCTCAGGTTCAAACTGCTTCCTACGGAGGCAGCCAGGAACAACTCCAGCCTCACCACACTGCTCAGAGAACAGGCCAGAGATCGTTACCGGTGTGGTACCACTCCCATTCAGTCACAGGTGCAACAGGAAACATCAGCCAAAAGAAAACCTAGGCTGCAAAGATGGCATGAGGAACTGGATGCGCTCTGGGTGGAGAGTCAGCTGCAGCAGCCCAGGCTGAAGAAGCTGGAAGCAAGGGCAGTGGAGGTGACTGAAGCTGAGGTCCCCTAAGCACAGCTCTGAGGGAGGGCAGTGAGAATGGACTCAAGACCCTGCCACAGTGAGGTCAAGCACAGCCTCCTGTGCCGATCCTGGCAAAGTCTCCTTAACAACTGAGACTGTTACCAAGAGGACATACACATTTAACTTGCTTTACACCATGCAAGAAGGACATTAAGTATTTGACTTGCTTGAGTTACTTCTATTTGGAGTCCCGTTCCCACTTGCAGAGGCTGCTGCAAAACAGCAAGGGGCGTGGAATGAGCGGCATCCATCCAAACTAGGAAGCACTATGGACTGATGTTACAATATCTTTTCATTCATTTTCTCACGTTCATTTTTATTTATGTTTATTTAAATGTTTGTACTTCAGTTGTTTACTTGCTTTGTTACAGCTTGCAATTTGGTGTGTGTGTGTGTGTGTGCGTGGGTGTGTGTGTGTGTGTGTCTGTATGTGCTATGTGTGTAAGTAATAAAGCTAGAAAAGGAAGCGTAAAGAGAACAGATCCTAAGAGGAAAGGAAATAGAAGGAGGATAACAGAATACATGTAACATGAAAGAAGGGGATGACATGGAAGGAGAGATAAGGACCAGCAAGAGTGATATAGGGAGCTGAGGGAAAAGGCTGGGTAGAGAATGAAGAAGAAAAAATGCATAGAGCAATGGCATCATGGAAGTCATTACTTCATGTGCTAACTCATAACAAAAGCAAAAAATGAAAACCAAAACAAAATGCATTTCCTTACATACGAAACTAAGGCAAAAAGTCAAGCACTGCCTGGCTTTTTCCTCTGCCACCACACATTTTATGCTACCTATATAAAATAATGATAATAAAGACATCAGTTGTGTTCATGACTTTATTTCCATGTTAATTTGTGGCTATAAAATAAAGTACAGGTAGAAATGAAAATTGTGTAATAACAAACCAAGTAATCCAATTTAAAAATGGGGTACAGAGCTAAACAGAGAATTCTCAGTAGAAGAATATCGAATAGCAGAAAAACACTTAAATAAATGTTCAACGTCCTTAGCCATCAGGGAAATGCAAATCAAAATAACCCTGAGATTTTACGTTACACGCATCAGAATGGCTAAGATCAAAAACTCAAGTGACAACACATGTTGGACAGGAGCCTACCACAGAGGGCCTCTGAAAGACTCTACCCAGCAGGGTATTAAAACAGATGCTGAGACTCATAGCCGAACTTTGGGCAGAGGGCATGGAATTTTATGAAAGAAGGGGGAGACATAAAGACCTAGAGGGGACAAGAGCTCCAAAAGGAGACAAACAGAGCTAAAAAAAAAAAAAAAAAAAAGTACAGAGCCCTGGGAGCCCTGCAGAGACTGATACCCCAACCAAGGACAAAGTGTGAAGAGGACCTAAAACCTTGGCTCAGATGTAGCCCATAGTGACAGGCTCTCTGATCACCTTGCCAGGCCACAGAGGAAGACAATGCAACCTGATGAAACTTGATAGGCTAAGGTCAAATAGAAGGGGAGGAGGACTTGCCCTATCAGTGGACTAGGGGACAGGCAAAGGGGGAGAAGAGGGAGGGAGGGTGGATTGGGAGGAGACAAGGGAGGGGGCCACAGCCAGGATATATATTGAATAAACTGTAATAAATGATAATAATAAAATAGGAAAAAAGTGGCTAAAAGTAACTCAAAAATGTTCATCATCCTTAGCATTAGGGAAATGCAAATTAAAATAACGTCGAGATTTCTTCTTATCCAATCAGAATAGCTAGGGTCAACAAAACAATTTAAACAAATGCTGGTGAGGTTGTGGGAAAAGTGGAACCCTCATTCACTCTTGAGGGGATTACAAACTGCTACAGCCTCTATGGAAATCAGTGTGTAGAAGCGTAAAGCAAATCCAAAAATATATCTACCAAATGACCCAGGTGTGCTACTCCTTAATATATGCCTAAAGTATTCAGCAAATACTTGTTCATCAATTCCATTCTATCAATAATAACCAGGAGATGGAAACAAATAAATACTCTTTAACTGATGAATGGATAATGAAAATATGGCACATACACAATGGAATACTATTCAGCTGTAAAGTACGATGAAATTGTGAAATTCAGTAGTAAACAATGGAACTAGAGGAGGTTATTTTGAGTGAGATAACTTGGGCCCAGAAAGACAAACAGTACGTGTTCTCTCAAATCTGACGTTCTGAGCTCCAAATCTTCAGATGTGAGTATAAGACCTACAGTGACTGCAGAAGCCAGTAAAGTAGATATGGACCATGGAGGTTGAGAAAATAGCAGGATACAAGTGATATAAAATAGGAAACAAAAAAGACAGGGAGGAAAGATTCAACTAGGAAGGAGGATGGTCAATACAGAAGGAAAGAAAATAAAGAGGAACAAATAACACCAAGGCTGCTTGATAAAGTCTCAAGGAATCAAATCATTTTATATTATCCTAAACTTATGCACAATACATATAAGTATGTATATATAATATACATATATTGTACTTGCATACAAATGTATAAAAATATATGTATATATGCTATCAAGCTAGAGATTTGAAGCCATCACCGATCTCTTCTGATAGATACCTAGTTTTTCTCAGTTTATTTTCTTAAGATTCTAGAAATCTGAGCCAATGTGTTGTCTGTCACCTTGTATCTCTCAAGTTGTTATGATTTTTGGCTTTTGTTTTATTGACTAAAACTAAACGTAGTAACCAGAGGTAGACAGTCATCAACAAAGATGAAATATACTTGATTGAGAGATTTTGGAAATCTTGGAATTTTGAGTGTTAAGCATGTTTTATATCAAAGACTTATAAGTATGTATTTTTAAGTATAATCCTTTGTTATCTGAAGTCTGAAATAACTATTCAATGACAAATCTAGAAAGAGCTATTAAACAGTCTTACAAAAAGAAATGGGTGCTTAAGGAGAGCTAAACACTAATTTCCTGATTTGGTATATTATATCCCTGTATTGAATTATGACACTACAGCCCATAAATATGTGCAGTTATTATTGCCATTTTAAAGAATGAAATGGGGAGATCCAAGATGGCAGCCCCGGGAGGACACTGTGTCTGAGGAGCAGGACAACAGTGTCAGCACAGCGACCAGGAGAGTGAACTCTGGGCCCTAAAACACCAGCGATTGTTATTTTCAGGTGAGAGGAAATTCCACGTTGTGGGAATCAATCAGGACTGACCTCAGGTCACCCAGTCAATCCCTGGAAAAGGTCCTGGGGACCAGTAGACCCTCAGCCTCCAGCCCAGAACAGGGCCCTCGGCCACTGACCCAGAAAGGGGTATACAGCCTCTAGCCCAGAATGGGGTGCACAGCTGCCAGCCCAGAGCAGGGCACTGTCTCCGGCTCAGAAACAGGCTGAGCGCCTGACTCACCATCCCAGACAGAACTGTGGGCCCCAGGGCACCAGAGACTGAGTTTCCCTGTAGGGAAAAAACCCCACAGCTAGGGAATCAGCAGGTTCTTCAAGAGGGCTGGACCTGGCAAACAGTGTAACAACAGCAGCAGCTCACTAAATTTAGGGAGAGAAACCCAGCAGCAGGGCAGTTGTCTCGGGACTTCTCCGGGTGAGAGGAGAGACCCCTGACTAACAAAGACCACAGCTTCTGCTCAGATCTATATGCCTGAGGTGAGCAGTGGCAATTCCTGAGAAACACCAGCCATTCAGTGACCATACACAAAAAGCAATGGAGGCCTCCTTTAGGAAAAATAATCTCCCTGCCAAGGGGATTGTCCTCACACCAGGATTCCAGGAACCACCAAGAACTAACACCCAATACCTAAGATAGCCCAAAGGGTAGAGGCCAGCTTAAAAGCTCAACCAACAAAAGACAGAGCAATATGGCTCTCCAGAATCCAGTTATGCAGTTATCCAGGGGCAAGCAACCCTGGACACCAGAGCATAATTGAAATTCAAAAAGATGACCTAACATCTATGCTTATGAAAAGGATAGTAGAGGAAACAAATAAAATACATAAAGAATTAGAGAAAGGAGTAGATGGCTGGAAATAATCAAACGCAGGGCTGAAATCAATAAATTAGAAACAAATAAAACAATTCAAGGAATCAATGAAACCAAGAGCTGGTTCTTTGAGAAAATCAACAAGATAGACAAACCTTTAGCCAAACTAACTAAAAGGCAGAGAGACACTATCCAAATCAACAAAATCAGAAATGAAAACAGGGACATAACAACAGACTGAGGAAATCCAAACAATCATTAGGTCTTACTTCAAAAGCCTATATGCCACGAAAGTGGAAAATCTAAATGAAATGGACAACTTTCTTGATTTACCCCATTTAACAAAGCTGAATCAAGACCAGGTAAATCAATTAAATAGTCCTATATCAACCTAAGGAAATAAAAGTGGTCATCAAAAGTATAGAATGGCAGAAAAACACTTAAAGAAATGCTCAAC